>CM051026.1:65681625-66339125 GCA_027627225.1 Congeria kusceri | reverse complement strand
AATTCATTTTAGTGTATCGCGGTCTTTTAGTGCTTTTAATCTCGTTCAATGTATATCGTTTAAATATACTGAATAACCTGTCTGAACATCCATCCATATATTTCGGATATTCGGACGGGTTGTTTACTATTGATTAAAATTCACCAGAAAATTTAGTAATGCTTATTTATAGATCTTTAAATACACGGTTCTATTATTTTAAATAATAATCAACAAATAATATATCTTATGTTAATACAGACCATTATCCTTATTAAAATAATATGAATTGGTTAAACAAACTTAAAATAAATAAATACATAAAATTATTAGTTTATTGATACTAAAAATTTATTTAAACCGTTATATCTGTTAGCGTGCAGTTTCCATTCCAAGGCATCAGAGCAACAGTAAGAAGATAGGAAGAACAGAAAAAGCCACAACGTGTGTGATACTGTTCTCTTCCAACTTCAGAAGACTAGACAGTTCATAAACAGAAATTTCGCAGTTCAGCTGTGTGATTACCATTGTATCTAGTGGATTTATCATGAGAATATAAAATGTCAAATGTAAAAAACAACTTTCTGCAATAAGAAATTAATATGAGTAAGTTATAAAATGTGAATATTAACAGTACAGTGTTTAGCAAACAAAGCAATAATGAGGACATCTTGCAAACTTTGCAAGATACCCCAAGCATGTCTTGTCCTTTTGAAAGATGAAATTAAACTTATTCTATGTTTAAAATGATAATTTAATAAATTTTATCTGTAGCTTTAGAGAACATGGAGCAATTAAATTTAAATATGTTCAATTATGTAGTAATGATTTGTTTGATGGTGTGAATTGCCTTAGCCAATACTGCATCACATTATTTCAGAGAAGATTTTAATGTAGATATTTTACTTTAGGAATATGCCCATTATTTGTATACAGTTAAAATGGTTGATTTGCAAATATATATATAAAGTACTCCACATTAATACATGTATTGTGAAAGTAAACATGTTCAGTCATTAATATATATTGTATGCAATAAATTGACAATTGTATTTCACTGAAGAACATATATTGCACTTATGTACATTAGCATTGTGCCATTATTAACCAGAAACATATACGTAGATGTTTTGGATTAGAACAGACATAAGAATCTACGTGTGAATTAACTGTGTTATTATTTGATTGATTTGAAATTATAAATCAAATAAAGGTTTAAACAGTGTAATAAAAATTTGTTAATTATATGTATGCCCAAATAATACCACTTATAATCTGGCATAAGTCTTATGCATAAATGATTTAGTCAATATTTTCCAGTCATATCACTGTAATAAGAGTAATATGTAGTGTTTCAGCTATAAGTTTCAAAGCATTTTCATTAATTGTATAAATTAATTGCAATTTCCTTTCCCATCGTCGTAATCATAATACCTAAGGTGTATATGATTTCTTAATTAATAATGGTAATAATGAAAAATAAATTAAAACAAAAACATGTTCAGAAGAACTTAACTTTTTTTAAATATATAACAGTCAATTTCCAGATCCTTTGAATTTCCTGTACAGTTGGCCAGCCATGCACACAACATGAATCAAGCAATTTCTAAATGAATCAGTAACCTGAAAATAAACAACACAAAAACAGTAATTATACAGTAAGTTCTACTAGAATCAACTACTACTAACTAGGTCTACATTGTTAATGTATTTCAAAAGGTAATTATTCCAAAATGGTGAGGCAATACCCATTTGCTGTTGCTGTAATTCTTTTAACTTTAACACAAACTTAATATACAGTAACGTGATTGGTCTTTGGAACAATATTAGAAATCAAATAAACTACCAATACGCATTAACTTCTTACACTGAATTAGTTCCTGAACACTTATCCGAATATCCGATATCGACATCTAGCTAATTTGGGTGAGCTTTTTAACAAAACTACAATTTATACTGCAATGGCAACTGCATATAAACAGACAAGGCAAATGTTGAAAGAAAGGCGGAAAGATATTACAACGACAGGTAAAGAAGCATTAAATTTTCAAGCTCGTTTAAAATTGCCTATAGAAAGTAACGTACCTCAGCCATCTTGATTAAACCGGTGTTTCCATAGGATATTTGGTGATGCCAGACCTTTACCACGAAGTTAGAAAAGATCGGGTACCAGAATAACTGACATTATTGATTTAATATGTACTAAATTGCACTTAAATTATGTACTGCCGTGGATAATTAAAACACTAGCAATAAACTATCCCCTTTCTCGATATAATCGTTCACAAGCAACAGCCTTACACGTTGTGCGTTGTGGCTATAATATACGATATAACATGCTAACAGTTGCTTGAGCGATTTATTTTCTGCTTGTGATAAAGTATCAATTATTTGTGTTCAAATAGTTTTTTATGTTTAAACACGACATGTTTATATTAAAACCCATAATGCGTAGTATGACCAATATGTTACTCACAGGTATAATCATTTTTGATATGGTTGTCCTGTGCCTGTTACATGTTCGTATTTCCCTGCTCAAGATTGTGTTAAATTGGATAAAGAATATTGAATACAGTTTTAAAGCAAAATTAAACTTACTTGATACTCACGAAAATGTAGATTCAGATAACCTTATCCATATTAATTTCGAATAGGACGTGTTTTCAACAAGTTGGATATCGATTAAAATTGTTATCTTTAATGATGAACTTTCCTGGGGAGTAAACGTATTTGAAACCGCGTGATTTTTAAGTGAGAAATGTGCATCAAGTAATCAATATTGAAGATTCGTTAAGCTGGTGAGTTTTGTAAGTGGGTGAATATTATTTTCGAAAATGTTAACGTGCCTGTAGTGTGGTCCTGTGATTAAACTGCACTTAAATTTCAGCTTCGTAGCTGCTAGAATAAAAACGTTGTTGAAGTCATTATGAACGACGATGTTTTTTTACATTTTTGAAAAAGGTTTATGTTCAGATCTGAGTTGTTCAAGAGACTCTATAAGAGGTTGTTGTATATAGATTTGATTTTTTAATATGGAAAAAAAACATATTTAGACCTTGTTTTGCATTTGGGGCCTATTCGGGCCGAAAACAAACAGTTGTTTGCACATTTCGGTTTCTAGTTGTAGGTTGATGCACATGTGTGCACAGATCAAGTGTCATAACTGCATCCAGGAATTATATGCGTTTTCAGTCCATCTTAGTTCAACTTTGATTTTTTATGTAAGTTGTTTGCATGAGCCAACAATTTCATCAGTTCCTCTTTACCATGTTCCCATATTCCGAAGCGATCATCTATGAATCTTTTGTAAAACATTGGGGTAAGTTGGTAATGCATTAGTTCCTCGTTCCATATGCGCATAAATATGCATGCACAATTTCTTCATAAACGAGATCCTATAGCTACTCCATCTTTTTGAATGTACGGTTACTGGTTAAACTCAAAGACATTGTTATCAAGTACTGTTTCTATCATGCTCATTACAGCATCTTCAGGAACTCCATCTTTTTATCTAGTATGCAGCACTAGGGATCGAAGGGTAGAACTTTACCACATCAAGACAAAAACATATCATTGTTCTGGTGATTGGGATGGTAGTTCACGTATGCTGCATAAGAAGTCTTTAGTATATCTTATGTAGCTTGGACTCCCCTTTACATATTCATTTAACTCCGTCTCTGCCACTTCGGCCATTTTTGTTGTTGATGTAACTAAGTCATTAACAATAGTGCGGTATGGTCTGTCAATAGTGCGGTATGGTCTGTTCGTTTGTGTAATTGTGGGTTACCCAGCAGCATAACAGGTCTTCGATACTTAGGAGCCAACTATTCTTTTAATTTCGCTGTCCATCCTCTTTGTACATATTATTATGCAGTTTTCTGGACTTCTTGTTATGCCTTGCTCTCTCTTGTTTCGATTATGCGAGTTGGTAAGATTCACTCTGAAGCATTTCTTCCTCAAGGTTGTGAATGTAGATATCTGTATTAATTATCACAACGCCAGAACCATTGTCATCAGGCCTTATGACTATTCAATCATCCTTTAGGAGTTCTGAAAGTGCTATCCTATCCGATTCAGTAAGATTCTCTCCGATTTTCCGTTTAATTCCATCAATCCCGTTTCACTTCTTCTATATAAAAATCAAGTCACGGGTCCGTTCCTGGTTTTGTCGTGAAGACACTCTTTTTCGTCTTAAGTTGCCATTATTGTTTAACTGTATTTTCTTCACTTTCTTTGTCGTCCTCTAACCTAAAGACATAGCCAGGTCACTATATGTCTTTGACATTTCGATATTTTGTCTGGTGCGTGTGAAGGAAGATCCTTTGTTAAGGAGGGACATTTCTGCTGCGGATAGTGTCCTTGATGATAAGATCGTGATTAGGTTTTCTCTAAAAGTATTGTTCTGTACAGAAGGGTCCAGTGGTACTCGTTTTATCTTCTCTGCCTTTTTAGCTTCTGCAACACTGTCCTCTTTCTGTTTCCCGGTCGCTTTTTTCTTACACATATCACCATTTATTTCAAATCAATTATACCCATTATCTGGTTCATCAGATTGAGTCTCATTATTTATAAGCAACTTATCTACATCATAGTGTTAAAATGGTATGTATACTAAAGTATGAAAAGGTGTACACATGCTATAAACCGACTAACGTTGTCTAATGCGTTAAACTTATTTGAACATTAAATCGGAAGTTTAGATACCTGGTATTTCAAAATGCTGTTTCCGATTAGAGGCTGAGTCATTATATGAGCTATTTTTGTAGCTGGACGTAAACCGACAAAAAACGACAAAACGCAAGATGTTATTGTTATTCTTTCACGATAGCTAGTCTATACAAGACATTTAGCAGTTGTCTTAATTTGCATGAAATCGGATATTGAAATAATACAATCAATGTTTTATACTATACTGTGTTAATATGTCAATGAAAATGGTTTCCTGGTTTGAAATTTTTTACGCTATAAGCAATTACATAATAAAAAATAGTGTCGCCGTTTAATGTATATTCACTTTTTGAATACAAGTGCATGCGATTGTTTCACAATATTTAAGTTAAGGCTATGCATATTTTGTAATTGTAATTTATAATGTAGGTCACAGTCCGACCTCGACCTCTGAGACACCAAAGATCAGCACAGTCCATGTACAGGGGAATTAATGCAATTGCTATTTTTAATGTCAGTTTTGTCATTCATTTCAAATATAGTATTCACATTGATAAACAGACACCTAATAGTAAAACAAGAATGGTCGATTAGTATGCGCTGAATATTTTGATGACGGCGAAACTGGTTCAAATCTGGTCTGAAAACATGTTCGTAAAATGTTTAAATGCATTTTATAAAGTGATATTTGTTGTCTTGTTTTTATATATTTTGTGTTGAAAGTCTTTTTCGTGCATTTCTTTTGTGTGCGTGTTTTTTTCTCTTTTTTTCATTTATTAGTTGCATGACAAGGACAAACTTAAACACAATCCCGCCATATCACTTGCTGTGTCGATTTTTGAGTTTTATAACTTTGATAAAAAGTTTCGCCACCAGAATTTGAACTCAACTCATGTCCATTGTACAAACATAGCGCGCCGCGCGCTTTTACCGCCTGAGCCATTTATTCACACCTATAGTAGTGTACATATATATAAATACAGACATTCACTGTACCATTGAGGTGTGTTATCATTTCATTGCAGATACATCCCGTTTATATGCTTTACCTATTTTCTGGAAAAATCTAGAACATGGACACGTCTCAATGCGCAATGTTTATTTATAGTATACATTAACATGTATTTTGTAAGTTTATTATGATAGGTACTTTTCTTATAATATGTAGTAAAGTGTAACGTGGCCATATACTTTTCAATGATGCCGACTTAATGTGGTGATTAATGGATGAATATACCTAGATTAACTTCACGTTGATTCACATCAATGCCAATAGAAAACAAATGTGAACATTTTCCAAACTAGATTTCCTGCTAAAGAGATAATCAGAATTAACATGAATTCCAGTTATATGTACACTTTAATGCACTAATTGAACATGTATACAATTAGTGCTAAATAGCGTGTGCTCTCGAATAGCAAATAGTGACATACCACTTTGTATCCCCTTTTTAGTTTTACATAATATAATATTTACTAATTGGCGATTTCCTTGTTTAATATAGGAATAAAGCAACTCCATGCATAATAGAGAACTGTTATGCATTCACTTCATTGTGAACACATTATTTAGATACATTCTTTCTAAAAGTTAACATTTTACATGGTAGAAATGTTTCATTCATGCAGATCCAAATTAAGTTATCGATCAATATTTTGTTTATCTTTAAAAGTATAATGAATAAAACGCACGCTCGTATTTACGTGTTAAAAATAGATTTAAAACAAAATCGATTTGGATTATATTTCAAACATTCAATAGTGTTTGCAATACTGGAAATACTATTCTCACATAATGTTACATATTTGTCAGGAATTCTAAATCGCTGATTATGTAAGTGTATATACACGTTATATATCATTATGACCAGTTCTAAAATGTATCGCGAGCGAAATTCAAAGGATAAAAGGAATAAAACAATCGCTTTCTCTGGTGTCAAAATATTAACAATGTCAAACACCAGCTATATCAGCAGGTTTTAAAACTTTTATTAGCAGCAAAAGGTATTTTATTTAAGACAAGTGACAAATTGACAATACACTATTGCGATATTCAAAAACAAGTATTAATCAACCTCAAAACAAAAAAAATGAATAAAACTTGGGTCATCACCTTGTAACGATCAATGCTAAATCATCGGCGGTTTAAAACAGTTACTGGCGCCCGATCCTCATTCTTGGCACATAATTATTCACAATACATGTAACTGTAAAAGATAATAAACCTGTTAAAATCGCAATTCAAATTCAATAATACTGTAAAAATAAAACAAAGTGCCAATTCAATTTAATTACAGCCTACTAACTCAATAGTTGGATGTAAACCAGAGCAACAGATTTACCAAACTTCAGAAACATGATTAAATGAAATACCAGTAAAACCTATAATGTATTTTACTATTTCCATAGCAACGTATACCCATCACCTACGAGTGAGCATTCTCTAAAATATTCCATGTACATATCAAAGTGCGAATTGTAGGGACATACTGTCGCTTAAAAACGAAATGATTGCACAACTAACTTTGAACATTGGGTTTAAATGGTTTAGGTGGCTAAGGATGGTATTCAAATGGTATCAACTCAGTCATAAAGATAATAATTATATTTAAATGATTTAACTCTGGAATTGAATTTATATAATGTTTAAATGATTGCTTCTGTATGTGTAAATTATAAGAGAATATTTCACTTGATAATTTGTTTGTTATAGCATTATGTTTAACAGTGGTAACTAACATCCATTCTAAATAATTAGTTTATGATACTGGTTACGCAATAAATGTACCCCAGCGGGTATAAAATATAAACTTATACACTACAAAAACACCTGAATGGGTTATAATACGTCTTTTGCATGGTCTGCAACTGGTTGTTTTCCAATAGTTGGAAGCGTACGATGAATAATATTAATTAAAAGTCCGAGGATAACAGCACTCCGAACATAAATGCAATCTTTAATTTTTAAAGTCATTGCGACTAATGCTGTGCACAATAAACATAAAAACAAGTAATGTGTACTGTATTTTTTTTAATTCACTACGAATTTGAAATAATAATGCCTGGAATGTTATTGTGCATCGGTCTTATGTTTTTCACGGCCACTGGTAGGCTAATCTCACGGGGGCAGTGTAAGAAACGCAAGACTTTCGGTTAGTCTTAATGTTTTCACGGTCTTGCAAATGTCACGCTACACCGGCATATGCGAAAGGTTCAACGTAATATCTGGTTTTGCTGGTTTGGTTTGTGCAGATGCTTTGCATTTGCGGTAACTATAATTCATGCAATGTTTTTACCAAAATCTATGAGTGCATCCCTTATATGTATATGTATTGATCGAAAGAGTTTATATCTAAACATAAATGACTCACTTTTATTAGCTGACTGATTTTAACCGATGTTCAAACGCAGGCGATATGTCGTTAGAAAAAAATGCTATAACGCGCTCGTGAGATGTAAATATGTATTTAATGTGGAGTGCTTTACAAATGCCTATCGTTTAAGTACAAGTAATGTAAGACGTGTGCTGCATTTTATGACGCGCTATAAATTATTGAAAAGATCCTACATATTTAGCAATCACACCACTCGAATTTTAAAGTAAGCAAAGTGTTCGCAGCATGTAAACTGTGCGTTTCTTCGCGGCGCCCCTTAAATTCACCAATATATGGGTCTGCTCCATTGTAATATATATACGTTTCGCTATGTTATGTCAAGACAAGAGGGCCTCGATGGCCCTAGGTCTCTCACCTGATACCTATGTATGAAGTTTCATTAACATATTTCAATACATTCTCAAGTTATTGAGCGAAAACTGTTTTTCTACTTTTAGTAACAGTGACATTGACCTTGACCCCACCCACCACATACGTAAGACAAGGTGTCATTAAAATATTTCAATGTATTATAAAGTTATTGAGCGTACACAGTTTTTCTACAGCAAACCCAAGTGAGATCTCGATATAAGATATGTGTACTAATTTTCATTAAAAGATCGCAATGCGTTCTCGACTTATTGAGCGGAAACCGTTTTTTCTATTTTCAGAAACGATGACCTTGACCCCACCCACCCCATATGCAATCCCAAGCAATGTCTCGTTATAAGGTACTTATGTATTAAGTTTCTTTAAAATAGCTCAATGCGTTCTCAATATATTTAGCGGAAAACATTTTTTCTGTTTTTAATAACGGTGACCTTGACCTTCACCCGACCCACCCAATATGCAATCCCAATCAAGGTCTCAATATAATTTATTTATGTATTAAGTTTCATTAAACTATCTCAATGTGTTCTCAAGATATTGAGCGGAAACCTTTTTTTCTATTTTTATTAACAGTGACCTTGACCATTCCCACCCAATATGCATTCCCAATTGAGGTCTCGATATAATGTTTTAACCAAATATGAAAACCTGTGGGCCTTGTGTTTTGAGAGAAGAATATTTTAATCATTTTGCCATTTAAGTCTATATATAGTCTATGGGCATCGTTTGAACAATCTTTGTAGAGGACCACTATACAGCGTTACATACCAAATATGAAACCTCCGGGCCTAAGAGTTTTAGAAAAAGGATTTTGACAGTCATTTTGCTATTTAAGTCTATATAAACATTGCGACCCCCGGGATGTGGCCAGTTTTGACCTCAGGGGCATCATTGGACAATCTTTATAGAGGACCACTATACAATGTTACATACCAACTATGAAACCTCTGGGCCATGCGGTTTCAGAGGAGAAGATTTGTAAAGTCATTTTGCTATTTAAATCTATATCAACCATGTGAGCCACGGAGTGTGGCAAGTTCTGACCCCAGGGGCATCGTTTGAACAATCTTTGTAGAGGACTTCTATACAATGTTTCATACCAAATATGACTCCTCAGGGCATTGAGGTTTAAGAGAAGATTTCAAAGTCAGTTTGCTATTTAAGTCTTTATAAACCATGTGAGCCCTGGGGTGTGTTCAGCTTTGAACCCAGTGGCATCATTTGAACAATCTATGTAGAGGACCACTACAAAATGTTACTTACCAAAATATAAAACCTCTAGGCCTTGAAGTTTCAGATGATAATATTTTTAAAGTCATTTTGCTATTTAAGTCTTTATAAACCATGTGACCCCGGGTAGTGGCCAGATTTGACCACAGGGACATCATTTCAACAATCTTTGTAGAGGACCACCATACAATGTTACATACCAAATATGAAACATCTGGGCCTTGAGGTTTCAGAGAAGATTTTTAAAGTCATTTTGCTATTTAAGTCCATATAAAGCATGTGAGCCCAGGGGTGTGGCCAGTTTTCACCCCATGGGTCATCATTTGAACAATCTTTGTAGAGGACCGCTATACAATGTTACATTCCAAATATGAAACCTCTGCGCCTTTCGATTTCAGAGGAGATTTTTAAAGTCATTTTGCTATTCAAATCTATATAAAAAATGTGACCCCGGGGGATGGCCAGTTTTGACCCTACGGGCATCATTTGAACAATCTTAGTAGAGGACCACTATACAATTTTACGTTCCAAATATGAAACCTCTAGGCCTTGCGGTTTTAGATAATAATATTTTTTATAAAGTCATTTCGCTATTTAAGTATATATAAACCATGTGTGCCCCAGAGTGTGGCAAGTTGTGACCCCAGGGGCACCATTTGAACAATCTTTGTAGAGGACCACTAAGCAATGTTACATTCCAAATATGAAACCTCTGGGCCTTGCGGTTTCAGAGGACAATACTTTTAAAGTCATTGTTCTATTTAAGGCTATATAAACATTGTGACACCCGGGAATGGCCAGTTTTGACTCTAGGGGCATCATTTGAACAATCTTTGTAGAGGACTACTATACAATGTTACATACCAAATATGAAACCTCTGGACCTTGTGGTTTCTGAGGAGAAGATTTTTAAAATCATTTAGCTATTAAAGTCTATATAAACCATGTAACCGTGGCCAGTTTTTACCCCAGGGGCATCATTTGAACAATCTCTGTACACTACCACTATATAATATTTCATACCAATATGAAACCTCTAGGCTATGCGGTTTCAGAGAAGACGATTTTTAAAGTCATTTTGCTATACAAGTCTATATAAACCATTATGGCCCCCGGGACGTGGCCAGTTTTGACCCCAGGGGCATCATTTGAATAATCTTTGTAGAGGACTTATAGAGGATGTAACATATCAAATATGAAAGCTCCAAGCCTTGTGGTTTCAGAGGAGAAGATTTTTATTATTTTTTTAATGTTTAACTCTATTTTTAGCTCTGGTGACCTACATATGCAGCGGACCGGAACGATTTGAACAATTTTGAAAGAGGGTCACCCAAGGATCTTTCCTGTGAAGTTTGGTGAAAATCTGCCAAGTGGTTTAGGAGAAGTTGTTCTTTGAATTAAATTGTTGACACACGATGCACGACCGACAAAAGGCGATCCTAAAAGCTCACCGTTAGCACATTGTGCTCAGGTGAGATAAAAAAAACGTAAACAACTTTCAAAATGCACAGGTACTTCTGTAATTATGAAAGGATCACTATATACCCATAGATAAAAGTTCGAACTTCATGTAAATTATTAACCTAGCGTCTATTTTCTTTAGAACGGGAACATATCAAGTAAACGACCTGTAAAGAAAGGCTCTTAAATAACTCAATATTGTTATCCCGATATTTATGCTTACAAATTATTGTAAACAGTAAGTAAACAGTCTAGAAAAACAGGTTGATGACGTGTCTTTTTTAAGATTTCGAATACATATATTTAAAGCAAAATATACTTACCCGAGAAGTATGCATATGCATGAAAATCTTGTAATACTGGTGTTTCTCTACGTCCACTTTTAGTTTGCCCAAAGTATAAATCAACATGTCAGATATATTTTGATTTAAATTGGAAGATACAATTCGACAATTACAAGTCCGTTTATGTACATGTTAGAATCGTTATAGATGAATCGATACCGATAGATAAGACGCTAAAAATGAACGATTTGAAACACAAAATCATAGACTGTTGGCGATAAAAGAATCACAACACAAGCGAATGATATAAGCTCTTTCGCCAAAAAGAAAACATTTGTTAGAATGAAGTTTAAATTGTCACTCTTTAATGTCGTTGTTTTCTACGAAAGCAAACTCGAACTGATTATTACACGCATTACTCTCGAAATTTTGGTTTTATGTAGTATGTGACCTCGTTTTGGATGAGATGCAGACATCAAACTTGATGACGTGGCTTCTTATTCAATAGTATACTACAGCAAAATAAAAATTACGTGTAAGCTGTGAACATCTTTTTCGAGCAAAATATCTAATGTAAACGGAAGTATATGCCTAAGTGTAAACAAGTCAATCGGCAACGGGCCATTATAACCGATAAAGCGTAGTATATGGGGGCATAGACTGTTCGTGCTTTGTAACCTACAGAGTCAAAAGTAGTTCATATATAGCGTGCTCTCGACAATAGTTTAAGAGTAATACATTGCAGTATTGTGTTTTCAATATATTCCTAACAACGATCGGTAACACGAAATAACACGTTTGCAACGAGACAGCGTATTAATTGAACAGTCTTATTCCATGGCAGATTTGAATATTTCGGTTACATAAATGTGTAATTAAAGATGAATTACCAATTAATACTTTTTTGGAAGCTGACATTTTAATAAATTACATGGTCACACAAAATAAAAATTCGTCCAGAAAAGTTGTTCGTTTACGCTATCGTCCTGGAAAAAAGTATGGTAGGTACGTAGGTATAACTTTTTTTTCGGTAATTAGTTTTTCCTTCGCGACCCAACAAGCATTAATCTGTAACCCCTTTAACAACTTTTGTAGTAATTGGTTATAACATAATCATTTTAACTTATTAAAACTAATAATAAAACAAAAACACACTTGATATTACAAAGTTTGTATCATACTATTTGAAAACCGATATCAAAATTGTTCAAATTCACAAACTTCACTTCTGACATGAGCAATTTTTATTTCCTTTTCGCATACGGGCGCATTGTTATTGTATTTTTCCCAGTTTTAACACACAATGTACATATTGGTAGAACAGATTTGTAGTGCGATTTTAAAGACATATCAACACTTGCAATTGGGGAGCCACAATGACAACAAACGTCCTTCCTTGAGGTTGAATTAAATGTGCATGTATTAAAACATGTTTCAATAGGGTTTCCACAACGAGTTGCTTCACACATTGCACAAAGGGACCCAGGGTCATCCTAGAACGGGGGGTCTCCTATATCTCCATTAGCTGTACTAACAAGTCTTAGGAGGAGATGGACGTATGGGAGAGAATCTCGGTGCACTCTATAAAAATTCACTACACACAAGTTTCCACAATTGATGTTCCTGGTCACCTTTTCGAGATAAGTACACAGGTTCTGCAACAATAGACACTTTATGTTCCATTTATTATTTATAAGCTCCTGAAAACATTCAAACCATATTATTATACGCTTGTTATTGTTAAATGTGCGCCCAAATGATCGATTAACGCCAGTAAGAAAGGGAAGCTCCGATGAACTTTGCAAAATGCGATTTATTGATTAAACCAAACCCTTGCAAAGTTAGAACAAAGGGCGACAACTACTGCATACAAACATTTAAACAACACCAATGCTATTGGTGTGAAATGCCTAATTAACGAAGAGTTTAATATTGTTCGAAAAGACGTTATTAAAAAAAATTCAAAACGGCAAACAAAAAGTTAATGGTCGGGGGCAAAAACTATGGTCGGTCGGGTAAGTGAAAGCAAAACACATTTTTTACGCCTAATAATACACTTGGCATGCATTGTCTTATTAATGTATAACATAATTAACAAATAAGACAACATTACTCTGGTAATCCCCCGTTTATTAACGCCAAAACGTTAATGAAAGGAAGGTTATCGGAGTTATATTTATCCCTTTGGATATTGACACTGAGATAAGAAAACAGGCGTAAACGTTTGATGTTTTGAAGAAGAGCCCTTTTTGGTTTTGATTCACTGGCTAGTTGAAGTGAAGTAGTCCCCTCGATACAGGTTCCTGAAACTACCCTCTACAAAGTCTTCCGCCAACAGTCTGAAAACAACACTATTCGTTATATCAATTACATTTAAATCGATTTATTTGTTTTTTGTTGTTATTTGTACTAATTGAATAGTATTCGAACCAAATCGTTAGTGATTATGACATACAAGTCAACAATGTCATAACGGAAAGAGATGTAAAATTGGATGTTTATGTTCAATAAAAAATCGGCCACTATTGATAAAACATGTTTGTGGGAGGTAAGATAACTGAGAAATTTAGATTGACTGCGATGATCAAACGGATGCCATTTTTGATACTTCATTTCCGGATTCTGCTCAAAGTGGTGTATCAACAAGAAAACAACTTCAATGCTTTAGTGACACTGAATCGTAACAGTATTAACAGTATTAAAGAAACTTGACATGGCTTCGATGGATTTTATATATAGACAGAATTTGTGGTGGTGTTAAGATTGTTCATTCTGTTTACACCAAAAGCAACTTGAACAAAGTGAACAATTTACATTTGTACGAATGACACTCTCCAATGGAATTTTTTTATTGTTTGAAAATTAGTTTTGTTGACATTGTTCTTATTTATGTCTGTTTCAGGCCATTCAAGCTCAACCAGATCCCAACTGGATAATTTAAAAACAACACGGGATGATAAAAGCTCGTAACCGGTTAGCAGCTATGACAGCAAGTGTGGCGTTCAAACATTGATTGCGAACAGACACAACTATTGCTGAAAAAGATGTACTATCGAAGTATTGTCGAACAATATTAAAACATAGTTGTAACTATTGTAGTGTTTGTGTACATACTCGAAAACATATCATACAGGCATTTATAATAGATTTTGAAAACCAGGGGTCAAATGTCCCTTAGCTTGAAATGTTAGAAATATTGTATTTTCGGACATTGTTTGGAAATCTATCACACTCATTGTCAGACGATCTAATAGGTGGTTAAATAGTTTATGTATTTTCCACACACAAAAAAGTAAAAAGTATAAAAAGTGAAGACAATGTACATATTATGTTTGTCTAAAATGTTTTACTTGGATTCCAACTATGAATAATACAAAAATCTTGCTTTACATTATTTGTAAGGTAGAGATTCAGTCATAATCAAGTTACATAAAAGAAAAACCGCTTAGTGTTTCATTCATAAATGGCATCGAACGGACTAGGTACAAGGAGAAAAACGCCAGAAATGATTACAGATTCACTACATTAAGGAATTTTACTTCTAGTTATTTTTGCTTTCGCAATATGGTCTACTTTGCTTCCCAATCATCAGGGCACTCGACAGGTATTACGTGTACATGTATATAAAGTCGAAGACGTGTTTATCTGTGCAACAAGGCGGTGTTACGTATACAATGCAACGCTTATGCGTCGGACAAAACTCGGGGACGAAGTCATACTGTAGCTATTGTATATCTTAACTCCTGTTTGCGAATGCAAAAATAAGTAGAAGTGAATTTCCTTAAGGTAGTGAACCTGTAATCATTTCCCGCATTTTTTCCGAAGATAGGCTGAAGTCGTAAATTGTCGGTACATTTAGGTACTTAGTCCGTACAATGCCCGTTTGGTTCCGATTGTTGCCGGACACGTTTAATGTTTAATACGAGCGCATATTGAAACACGTTATTTATACATCTTCGTTTGATTTATATTCTTCTGACGAAATGCAAACATATTGTTATATAAATCAAAACCGAAAGAAGCCGGAAATAACCTTCAGTTGTCGCATATATTCGTAGTATAAAAAAACAACTGCCAAAGAAATATTATACATCGGAACACAATTAGAGGGAAAACTGAAGGAAAATCAGACCAAGATAAACCAAATAATCATCACCAAATCTTATAAATAATGAACCAGTCTAAAGACTGATAAGGAGATAAAACGTGTAAGTAATATAATAAGATATTTACAGAATACGATTTTAATTTTAGACATTTCTGAAACAATGCGTTTTTATAGAATTAGAACATTATTCATTATGAGAAAATATTGGGGTACTTTTTTATTTAATTGCTTTGTACTACGAAATTCTATTGCATGAATATACAATATATATACAATTATTTTATTGTGTTTGTCCATTGGATTTATATGTTTCTTACCACTAAATTATGTTGATTTATTTTTCATTTATAACACATATTTAACTTAAATAAAACGATAAACAAATAACATATTCAAGTATGCATGTAACTGGTGTCTAATCTAGGCTACACCGGTATTATTTGTGCACAGTAAGTGAAATCTAATGAAGTAGACATATGCATTCAGGTAATAACATTCAGTTACATAAATATTCTTTTTTATTTCATGTGCAGACCTTTATATGCGGAATTTAATTTGAGATTACATGCAGAAACTTGTTTGAAGCAGAATCTTGAGAAACAGTTGAAATAAAGCTTACTTTGAACTCAATGAAGGCTGATTGGTTTTGAAGAAAGAAAGGTCAACTACATGTATATAACACTACACTATTAAAATACGAATTCTTGCGGTTTTAAGTTCGCTATTTCAATTCATCATCTGGTAGCAAACCTATGCTACATTCAATAATGTATACATGTACGTTAAACAATCTCCCTTTGTATATTAGGTTTATAGTAACAAAACATATGTTCTAGCATCTAAATGTATTACAATACTTATGGTATATGAATACAAGACAGTTAGGTTCTCTAAGTCATACCTAATTATTCATTTTATTGTTTACTATCTGCATGAACATTGTTCTTCTGAATACATGCCGAAGAAGTATTGGCGTCATTTGTACTGCAAAGGCTGTCAACAAGTTCCCAAATTATATAGCATAATATGTCTTATATATAACGTATAGTGTTTTTATTGTTGTCCATTACGATACTAACGATTGTTAACAAAACAGTTTTAAAATAGTTGCAATCTTAAATGCTAATAAATGCTGATTCCAAAACGAGTGTATTGCAATTTGTTTAAACCGTATGAAATGGACAAGGTGTTTTTAGATCGTTTATGTTGGTGATCATGATAAACATAATGATGAGTACTTAATAACGTAAATGAGTATTAACAACATTTTGTCTGCGAGTACGTAAGACGTGTTCATATTGACAATGCTTATTTATAACATGTATGTGAACATTACAAATTATATGCGTGGCACTTAACTAAAAAATTGCTACTATCATATATGAAACTGTACGTGTATTTTAATTTTCATGTGTCATTTTGAATGTAAAATCGATTAGACTTGTATTTTATTTGAAAGTGTTAGGTATATGAGCCGATGTTAGAAAAATAACATGCTCCATGCGACTATAAAGTGCTTTGTCCTTAATCAATCACTATAAATGTGATAACATATATCCAACCGCATTATTTCAAAGCTACATTAAATAGCTTTGCGTTTAAATAAAAATTGAACAAATAGTGTTATTAGAACGGATTATATTGCTATTGATCGATCAGGGCTTTGCCACGAACAGTATAAACGCCTCCCAAGCTAATGGTAAAGGATTAATTTCCATTAATCGAGAATCACAAACATTACCACGTGCTCTTTAAAATATCACAAACACGATCCACGTGCTCCTTTTGTGTTTAGCATGATGGCGACAGTTTACTTAATGCATACTTTCAAGTATGTTTTGCCAAAGACATTTTTAGTAATGATTTGATTGTAAAATAATGACAATTGTGACACAATGTTTCAACAAAAAGATAATGGTGATGATGGCAGAAGAGAAAATAACACTTAATTCAGATTTTTGTTACGTTTAATATAGACTTGTGTTGGTATACATTCATATATATAAACGCATAATGAAAATCACAACCACAATATGAAATGTCTAAACGACCTTAATACAACTCAACGCATATTTAAACTCTTTTTTTTCAAGCTCGAGAGGAACAGAAGGCATTATTTTGTGTCGCCTTAGCGCGTTTTTTGTTTGTTGAGAAAATTAAACTCAATTTCTCAAACTACAACTAGACAGTCATACAAAATAAAAACGAACAGTTGAATATGTTGACGTTACATAATCACTAAAAGATATTGAAATGCATATAGTTCCACAAAAGGTCAATATTCACGTATAGACCATACGTATATATGCAGATAAACATTAAACACGTACTTTTTTACGATAAAAATAACAAGAAGGCAATGAGGACCTAGGTCGCTCACCTGATAATTTTGCTGGTGACCTAGTTTTTGACCCCACGTGACTCAGTTTCGATCTCTTCTCAAATATTACTGGGACAAATTTTCTGAGCAAAATTCATATTAATTGGGCTATATATGACGCCTCTAAAGTGTTCACAAGCTTTTTCTTCAATTTAGCCTGGTGACCAAGTTTTTGAAACCACGTGACTCAGTTTCGAACTCTTCCGAGATATCACTGGGACAAATGTTCTAAGCAAGTTTCGTGATGATTAAGCAATAAATGTGGCATATAGAGTGTCCACAAGCTTCTTCTTCAATTTGGCATGGCGACCTAGTTTTTTACCCCACATGTCACCGTTTTGAACTCGTCTGAGATATCATTTGGACAAATGTTCTGAGCACTTTTCATGAAGATTTGGTAAAACAATTGCTTGTTGAGTGTTCACAAGATTTTTCTTCAATTTGGCCTCACATGACCCAGTTTCAAATTCGTCCGAGATATCACTAGAACAAATGTTCTGGACAACTTTCATGAAGATTCGGAGATAAATATTGCATCAAGAGTGTTCACAGGCTTTTTTTAAAGTTTTCAATATAGACATAGCAATATAAGGAAAATTTCCCCACCCCTATGTCGGCCATGTTTTTCAAATGAGCGGAACCATTTTCGAACTCGGCCAAGATATCACAAGAACAATTGTTCAGTAAGTTTCATGGTCAAACAATGTGATTCCAACAATATTCATAATCTTTTTCTTCAATTTGACCTATTTTCCTAGTTTTTGACCCTACATGACCCAGTCTCAAAATTATCTGAGATATCAATAAATCAAAAGGCCTCTAGAGTATTCCAATCTTCTGAAAGATCAATAAAGCCATTTAAGGAGAAATGCCCGCCCCCTGGCGGCCATGGTATTTAACGGAGAGAACAATTTTCGAACTCGGCCGAGATATCATAAAAATACATTGTTGAGCAAGTTTCATATTGATTGGGCAAACAAAAAGCTAGGTTCGCGAAGCCACTTAGTTGGCCCTGTGAGATTGTAAAAAAAAATATATTTGATAAACCACCAAAAATTGGTATCATTCAAGAGATAAACATCTAACCTGTCACATTTAAAAGTCTTTTATACACAATCTTTAGTTTAAAGAATTCTAATCGAGCCTAGAACAGTGTATAATTTACCTAAATTTGCCAATTTCGAAATTGTTTAGACGAAAAGGGACAAAATAGAACATGAGGCATATTTTCGACACAACGATATTTTTACTATAGATGTATTTTTCGAAGATAGGTTCATGATACAATTCGCTAGGTGTCGAATTACTGCCTTCATATTTAATTTTTAACTTAACTAAACTAACTCAGTGAATACTAATACTGTGATGTAACCCTATTCCGTTGTTGTTAATTACATTAAAACAGAAAAAGCATTGTGTGTTGTGTTGTTATTGTATTATTTTAGTTTAATTTAGTATATCCTTTCCTTGTATAATGTATTGTTTATTTTATTTCAAGCTTCAAAACGAAGTTTTCGTGTAAAAAAGAGATTGACTAATTTTGCGATTAACTAAGGGAGTCAACTCTTTCACGGTTGTTTACATCGCTCCATGCCGACCCGTTGTCAAAAGTTTCGTATCGCTATTTTCTACTTATTATAAGGGTGAACGTAAGTTAAAACTGTGATTTATTTTATTTTATTAAAAACATTATCTTTGTAATTACTGTACGATAGTGAAATTATTGTGATTTTTGTTGAAAATCAAGAGAAAGTACGACATTATTGGTTCTATTGTACTTCGTCTGCATACGACTGAGGCTATTTTTTGGTTTAAAACTATGTTTTCTAACGCTAAATAGATTTCAAAGTGTCATTGTAAATGTAAAACTGTTGAAATAAACGTTTGTGTTCGAATGATCACAGCATGAATGTTTCACAGCACGTCATTTCTTTTGTTTAACTAGCGCCAATTTTCATATTACATTACGATAGTTGTCGTGGTGTAATGGACAGTGTCGTGTACTAACACGCTGTAGTACGCAGTTCAGCATGCCTTTAAAAACGTGCGTTCTATGCAACAAGCGGCTTAAACTACACCAGCGCCGACCCATTAACAAACATGTCTCCAAATATTTAAAGAAGAATTTTATGTTAGATGCAACGAAATAACAATTTATCTGTGGGACCTGTAATCGCCCAGCTTACAACGATACATTTCAACAACCTACACGCGTCACCACTAGCAGTTCAGCGCTGTCTCAAGATAAAGAAACTGTCCTACAAAGCAGCCCCCCGACAATAAAAATGAATATTAAGACTACTTCAAAAAGTCATGCCTATTGTTTTATTTGTAAGAAACCTGGACCTAAATTAATTGTTGTTCCTGCAAATATCAGAACGGAAACCTTCGTCAACCACAATGTTCTCATTACAGCGGAAAGTAGGTGTTGCCCAGGCCATATTAAACAATATTGTACTGCTTTTGAAGAAAACGTCATATCACGTCTTTCAACTATTGACAATGCATTTTTTAACACAACCTCTCTGCTTAAACTGCTAAATACAGTTCGTGAGTATTCCATTCGATCAACCAATAAAAGGCTGTCTTTTGACAAATTTGAATCATTGGGTGATCAAGATGTTATGAACCTAACTGGGATTTCTGTGTCTAACTTTAAACACCTATTGAATGCCGTCGGACCTTCCCTCAGAAACACGCCTGCAAGAACTGTGGCAACCACTCTTGGAATTTTTATTTTTTAAGTTGAAATCGGGTCTTTCAAATAAAGTTCTTGCAACACTTTTTGATATTTCCAAATCGAGCGCCAGAAGAGCTATACACACATCAAGAAAAGTTCTTATTTCCAGCTTTGTGCCTTGTAATATTGGGTTCTCCCACATATCACGTAAATACATTATTAATAAACATACAAGTGCTTCAGCGCAAATTCTGTTAACCGAAAACAAAGAACAGGTTATTCTCCTCCTTGACAGAACGTACATGTATATTCAAAACAGTGGAAACTTTCAATTTCAAAGGCAAACATATAGCATGCACAAAGGACGACCTTTAGTGAAACCCATGGTTATTGTTACTACTTCAGGGTATTTTATTTCTGTAATCGGGCCATATTTGGTAAATAGTAAAAACAATGATGCTTCAATACTGCAACATATAATAACAAACAACATCGAATAAATAAAGAACTGGGTCAATGAAAACGACGTAGTTGTAGTTGATAGAGGTTTCCGTGATGCCATTTCTCTACTTGAGAATATCGGGATTCAAGCGCAGATGCCATCGTTTATTCCGCGAGGAACAAAACAACTACCAACAGAGTTGGCCAACTCTTCACGGCTCGTCACAAAGGTACGGTTGTTATTTCTGCGTATTACAGTACTCAATAATTAATGCGGGTTACATATGCATGTTACGTAGACACATTCAATATTCCATCGATGCAGCTAGTGCCATATGTACGTGTAATTGATTATATTTAAAGTGTATATCATTCATGTCAATTATTGTCAAAATAAGCAGAAGAAAGTGACACTATAACTTGAATACAGACTAATAAACATAAATATGGCGAAGGAAAAAACTAAATTATTTAATAATTCAACAAATACGACTGTCGACGTTTCCATCCTTTATAAGTGTTTTGTAACCTATTAGAACTGTGGAGTCAACGTATATACATGTATTTGAGTTTCTGTCTCAACATCCGAAAAATAGTTTGTGATTAAAAAGTAAGTGTATTACACCAATGGTTTTTATAAGCTTCCGTTTTAAACCGTACATGACAATTAACTTTAATTGTTTTAATTTACATGTATGTCAATATATCTGTTGTAAGATCGTACATGCGCATGTTTAAATCCTAATTAAATACCTAGTTCACATTTGGACTAAGATCAGTCTACGGCGCCCGTAAACTCTCCCTAACTCGCTTTTCGTGTGGCCTCCTTAAGGATTTTCATACGACATCGTACGGTTTTACGGGCACGGTACACTATACGATTCTGTTGAACTGAAAGTTATACACATTTTAAAAGTCGTAAGCCCATAGCTCGTAGACATATCGTAGGTAGTACCGTACGACGTCCGCATGAATGCCCCACGGGTTCCGTACGATTTCCTGATTCGCCATCACCTGCTCCCGAAAGTCAGTTCACAAATTCGCACGGAGGTCATATACAATGTCAACACAGAAGCCGAAGCCCATAGCCATCTACAATGCCTAAAATCGTATGGATAATCGTATACGAATTAATCGTACGATGCCGATTATCGATTATTCTTGTATTTCGCATTATAATTGCAGGTCAGATGGGTGGTCGAAGCTGCTAACGCCCGAATAAAACGATGGAAGTACTTAGACCACATCCTTGCAACAAATCAAGTGCCATACATAGGCGACTATATTAAAATTATATGTGCTTTATGCAACAAGTTTCTTTCACCTTTAAATGCCACATTTGACTCTTCGGACGATCTGCTATGAGCTGAAAGGATGCTAGCTAAATTAAATGACGAAAATAAATTGCAAACATTTATAGAAGAAAACAACCTTAATCGCCGTAGTATAAGTAAATGGGCAACTGTAAACGACGCTGTCACAGACTTTCCTTAACTTGATGAAACAATGCTTAAACTTCTGACATTAGGCACATACCAGTTGAAGCTGTGTCCATCTTACATTCAGGAATACATGGGTTCTGAATAAACAGTCGATGTATTCAGAGAAACTTGTGATCTCTTGCGTGTCCGTGGAGTAAGTACATTGATGATGCCTCTCATGTGCCACAAACTGTGGACACCTCCGACTCCGAGTCCGAGACTGATTTCAGTACCGTGGAAGAGTATATAATACGCAAGTGGATTGATAGGTTTCCTTTTGATGGTTTTCCCTATCTTAACTTTCAATGCTGAACACATTCATGAAATGAATATTCAACATACAATCAGATCGCCATTAAAACAGGAATAGTCACCGGACCGCAGCGATTATTCGTATAATCGCATTTTCAGTATAATAGCATCATTTCTATATAATACAAAACATCATTCTGTAATTGCAATATCACTGTACAATTTGACCCACACTTGTAAAACAGGATAAATATGTCTTTGACGTACTAAATACAAAACAGGTTGAATTTAAAGTGTTTATTGGCTGATAAACAACGATAATGCGAAAATTATTCTGATTATAACATGAGTGGACATATTTTTGCAATTATAATTGGAACTACTTTTTACTATGTACCGCTCAGAATCGGGACTTCATTTTGTGTTGTTTATTGGGTAGTTTAACAACGATAATATTGTGCTTTGTCTATCAAAAAAGCGAGTATCATGTTAGAATATTTATTCAACAATGACTTATTAAACAATACAGTTTTTCATTGTAGTTTGCAGATGGTGTATGATCGTATACCAATATTATGTTGGTGATGTGAGCCAATCTTTCAGATTTCGCATAAATTACTTCGCGCACTGTCACACATTAAAAGTAGTACCGTGTTTATATAACATCAGCGCTTACACCTGCAATATGTGAAACAAAGGATGGCGGTTATCAATCAAACAGGTGTGAAAATAACCGCCAGTTCGCGATTCATATAATTGCATCTTTTCCACTCGTATTTAATTTTTAAATAACCATGATAATTTGCCTTATAATTGCATTTTTTCGTAAAATTGCGATTTGAATAATCACATCTTTTTTTACATTGCATTAAGAGGACAAAACGACAGGACAGCCGCACTTGTTTCTAGTACACCGTCATTTCGTATAATCGCCATTATACTTTAGCAGAAATGTACGTCTCAATCTAACAACGTTTCAAACGTTATTGGGGCTTTATGATAATAACTTTAAAAAAGTTCAACCATTTGCTAACTTGTGTACTATTTACATGTTTGATAGCACTCATGGTGACACGTTACAAATTAATTGCTTTTAGGTTAGTGAAAAGTTTATATTCATTGACTTCACATGTTAAATATGTTGTAATATGTTATGAAAGTAAGTGACAGTGCCGCTTATACCATCACCATTATTTGATGTTTCTTTTTGTTGTATATATGTGCTGGGTTTCCTTATTCTGTAATATCATATATGTCTCCATATAATATATTTTGGTATATGAGATCAATTACCATGGCAACATGTATTTACAGGCGCAGTATAAATAATATTTTCCTTTCATTTGAAATCGGACTGTTTTGATGAAGTGTGCATTACGTATGGGCAGCGTATTTATATTTTTTTTACTATTCCCGATTGAAAACTGTTACCATAGTAACCGACCATTATTTAAAGTTGTTTGTTTTGTAAAATGTCTTCCCGTATTCTTGTTTATATGTCGGTATTTTTGGAAATCGTAATTGATAATGGAATTGTTTAGTTTTTTTCCGGACATACAAGAATGATATCATCCTTATATTGTCTACATATTAGTTTTTTGGTAAAATAGAACTGTTACCATGGATACCTATGGTATACTTGTACATTATATTTACATAAAACATTTGCAAATAAGCCGACATTTTAATAATAATGCATAAGAGAAAGCACAATGTGTATAATGTGTAATTACAATACTTTCATTGATTTATTTGCATATTTCATGAAAAAACATCATTTGTTAATAATTACAATGGAAACCAACCATGATATGTTGTTATATCTCAACTGCAATGTTTTTTTTTTGGTGTTCACATATATGCTGAAATATACTTTGTTGGTAAAATTACATATATACACACTTATATATTAACTTCTTAAACCAAATGACAAATTAATACATATTTAGAACGTTGCCATAGCAACCATAATAAAGTGATAGAATTTCTAAAAATAAGTTGTTTTCATACATCTGAAAGATTGT
This sequence comes from Congeria kusceri, assembly GCA_027627225.1. NCBI lineage: Eukaryota > Metazoa > Mollusca > Bivalvia > Myida > Dreissenidae > Congeria > Congeria kusceri. Next base: position 66,314,373 of record CM051026.1, on the reverse strand, counting down.
CCTTGTAGACAGAAGTACATTCAATAACTTTTGAAACAGGGCATATTTTCACCCTTCGTGAACCTAGCCCTTTGACTTTTAGAGTGTTCACAAACTTTTTCTACAATTTGACCTAGTGACCTAGTGTTCGACCCCACATGACCCAGTTTCGAAAATGTCCGGAATATGATTGGGACAAATGCTCTGAGCAAGTTTTTATTAAGATTCGGTAATAAATGTAGCCTCTAGAATGTTTACAAGGCAAATGTTAACGACGCACAGCAGAAAAAGGCAATCACAAAAGCTCACGCTGGAAAAAATGAACAATACATTGTTAACGAAAATAAATTTGTAAAGAAATACATTAAATACAATTTACAGAACATGGCGTATTAAATGATACGCATCTTATTTACTACAAGGTCTTCAAAATCAATATCAACGAAACAATTAAGATTAGCACCCTATTAATAAAAAAGCATAATAAGAATGGCATTGATATATAACAGAATTAAACAGAAAACAATCATACAATCACACACACTAGCACCCACATACATGTTATACCACACATATATCACATTATAAACAAATATACCATATATATATCACATGTATACATTCATAAACAAATTGCAAATAAGCATACAAACCTTTCCATATTGCATCAAGACATTATGCATGTGACAGGCATACAGCTTCAATCATGAAAACAAATTTTAATTTTGAAAAAACAAATTCAATCCTGAAATAGATGCAGTTTATTTAAACAAGAGCGACAGTAAAGATATGCCTTAAATTTATTCTTACACAATAAATTATTTGTTTGCCGTATTGAGAGAGGTATTGAGTTCCATATTCTTATGCTAGAGTATCCAAACGATCGTTTAAGAAAGTTTGTGTACGTGTTAGCGTTAAATCTCCCTTTTTACGAGATCGGAAACTATTGTAATCATTTTGTAAAGGTGTTATTATGTTGCATATAGATTATGGTGTTTGATAGTGAAATGCTTTAAAATCCATTACTGATGTGATATATGTATCCGTTTTTCAAGTGTAAACCAGTTACGATCTCTAAAGAGTTTTATTGAATTATTGTTATACATGTATTACATTTATTTAAGATATGCGCAAAGTAACGTTTTTGTATTTTGACTAATCTACCAATTTATGTTTTAACAGCTGAGCTCCAAGTAATGCATGCCTAATTAGATATAGATGATATATATATATATATATACATCCTGAAACTTACCAATATAACATTATCGAACAATAATGTCTACAAAATCGACACTATAATATTTTATTTAATATTGTATTTGACACAGTTAATGAAATTATTAGAATAAGAATATACCATTCTTGTCACAACCCAAGTAATCGCTCTCTTATTTTAACTTGTGTTTCTTCTTACCAATGATGTTTGATACTCCTTCAATAATCAGACGAAACAAATAATAACTCAATACAATACATTGTTCCATTACTCAATTATTCAGACCCTCCAACTGTTGTTAGCATTGACGATGTATACGTCAAAGAAGGAGATAGTTTCAACACATCGTGCAGATATCAATCTGGCAATCCACCAGACACGGAAGTTCGATGGACCAACGAAAGAGTTATAATTTCAAATGGAACATTACTAATTCAGAAAGTAGCTAGAACAGATGCTAGTATCTACACGTGTATAGCAACCAATAAAGACGAAACATGACGAACGAACTTCACTGGTGTAGATTATGTGCAGTTAAACATGCACGTTTTATGTAATACCTGTTTCCTCAATAATGTTTGCATGGTACTTAAAGCATGTTTGAATAGCAATTTTGACTGTTATTGGTAAAAGTTCGAATAGCATAGAATTTTAGTGCAGTTTTACGCACTACCGATTTTATTTTTTCGACGATATTTATTTGCGATAAATTTCAGACCAGCCGATAGTTCACCAATTCAGTGCCGAATCATTCGACGACATGTCAAATGTAGCAGTTACCGAAAACGACAGTATCGTATTTCACTGTGTAGGTGAAGGATTTCCTCCACCAGACATTCGACTGTTAAACGATAAATTTAAACTGGATGAATGCGAGGCTGACAGTCAAGGAAATACTAACACGAGACTTCGATACGTAATTGCTTCTGTGAGCAGCCTGGATACGGGGCGATACACCTGTGTGGCATCGAATACGATTGGATTAGGTGGAAGGGAATTGATTTTGAATGCATTATGTATGTGTACGCTTAACATTTAACAATGTACGTGCACGAATTCATTTCAATATTTATATTGATAACAATTATTGTTATTAATAGGAATCAATAAATCCGAAAGGTAAACGTTCACTTTCACTTTCGTGGAGGTGAAGTTAATATAAATGCATGCTCATTGAAATCACATCGATTTCTACACTAGACTGTCTTTTTAGATTTGAATTAGTCCGTCTTTCGTCCATTGAAATACAAATGTATAGCTTCAGTTTGCAATAAAGGTTCTTGCCACTATTTCTTTTCAGGTTAAGTTAGAAGGATGTAACCCATCATAATGTTGCAAACAATGGAAACGTAGCGACCACACCTATGGGTGTGAAAGCCGCTTTTACCTTTACCGCTTTGGCTAATCTACTTCCAAAACGTTCTGATTTTACCTGGAGAAAATGCACGGACACAAAGCCATGTATTGAAATCGCCACCAGTTTACATGTTCATATTGATACGCATAGAGAAAGCAGCAACCTAACGGTGGACAACATTTCGGAATCAGATTACGGGATGTACATTTTGCAAGTGAGCAATGGTATCGGAGAGCCTTATACGGAGGTTTATTATCATAAGCGACCTCGTACATATTAATGTTTAAAGTTCGATATATCAAAGTGCCACAGAAATATTGGTTGATTTGCTGAGTTTGAATAATCATGCCCCCAAATGCCAATCTATTGATGAATTTGAATAATCATGTAAATGCAAATCTATTTCAAGCAGAACGTAATACTTTATGTGATATTGCCAATATATTGTATTGGAACATGTTGTATCAAGTCTTCGGGCGAAATCACTCTGGGCTTCTTCGCTTTGTTTCGTTGCGTCATTCAGCCACCCACGCAAATATGATATTCTGATTGCGCTATATCATATTTGGGGCTCGCTACGGGTCAACTGTAGATACACGAACATTCAAGTCATACTTCGAAAACCTAACGAAGTGTGATTAAATGTAATTCTTATATGCGCGCATGGAATCGATATGTTCGGTAGACCGTATGCTTGCCATACATTTAATTAAACATGTTTGTAAATGTATAAGAAGAAAGATCGATGTGTGCGATAAACTATAATACATTATATTGTTTTATCTTTTCTCATGTAGCGCTACCTGCAGAACCAATTCCCAGCGCGAACGTTATCGGTATCATATTAGCAGGAGCAAGTGCATTTACTGTGTTTATAATTATTTTCGTTGTCGCCTGTGTCGAACTTTTCGACGAACGCATGCAATAGGTATAACATTGTATTGAACATATCAAATATCATACTTTTAAAGTGATCATTTTATATATTAGATCAGTATTCATAACTTAAGGCTAAATTCTTACTAATTCGCTTTAAATTAACTGTATAGGAACGAAACGCAAATAAATTCGATTGCTTTCTAGAAGAGTTTCCGATGGTTGTCTCTACAACTTGTACTCTCAGAGAGGGTACCATTCAGTCTGGCACTTCGTCATCACAACCCTTGGATGATCAGAGCGAAATTTATCATGAAATTGATCTACAGATGCATGCCCCCGAGACACCAGTAGAAGATGGTAAGATAAACCTTATCAGCTGAGTTGATTGCATCTAGATAAAGAATGCGTTTATAATTGAATGTCACTGCTATAAGCATAACGTTTGCAAATTATACTGTACATATTTCGTTTAGATGGCGCTGACAATGATGCGCAGTCGTCGTATGTATCATTTCTTTTCATATGATTTTTTTTCTCACTTGTTGTATGTGACATTATTTGAAGGCAGTTTCTCACAATAATAAACGTGTGCCTTGTAGCTACTTATATATAATGGATATATTGTAAATATTCCCGTCGTGGTCGATGTGATGTCAATATGCATTTAAATTTTGAAATATTTAACATATTGAAAATACATGCACGCAGTTTTGGATAAAATTTTTTAGCACCACAAACCTTCGCAATTTAGTAACAATACTTTGAATATAATGTAATGCAACCAATGAATAGTTTACAAAAGACAAGGACTATTCAGGAAAGGAAGATCCAGCATGGAGCATACTAGCGCTGTCGTCGCGATCATTACGTTGGTGAATTCAGGGTCAACAGTGCACCACGTCTCGATTGACGTTTTTTGCACGGCATTCAAAATCCTTCAGGGCTAATATTGACCAGCCTATTTTAGACTTCAGAGGGAACAATAGCGGATATTCTTGAAACTGTTAAATTCTTAACATGCCATAATTTGAATCGTTCTTGGTATTCAACAATGGTTAGCTTGGCATTCTTTATTTGAAATGATTCATTAGTGACCTAAGTGGTGTTTGTATGCGGCATATTTACGAACGCAAATGTATTTTTTCGGCGTAGCTGTTTAACCCAACTTTTGACCTTTCTCAACATCCAATCAAATGTTGTGAAAATTCCCCGCCAGTAGTCCCAAATAAATAAATCCTAACATTGCATCGGCTAGTTTAAAAGAAATCCCCAACACGGCCTGTAAAAAATTGGCTCCATTTCTTTTTGGAGGTTAATTAAAAAAATGAGCCCAACGTGCAGACACACCTCTTTACGTTGTTTAGGTTTTTGATTAATTTCCAGTTCTGAGGTCCACCTCGTAAGTTGCACCGGCTAAAATTATCTTTTCAATTTACAAGCCAGTGTTTACAGGCCGTGTAATATAGCCTTGGTAAAATCCCTCGTAAATATCACAGAATCATAGGCAATACGATTAATAAAGAATGGAGAACTTCTTATATTTATAGACTTACCAAATGCATGTTAAATTGAATAACGGTCGATAATTCTATTTATAAAGAATTATTTAGAATTGCATTTTGTCTTATCTTCTTCTGTAGAGGCTATTCAATGCATAACTATATTTTGCATCGTCCTGAATATAAACACTGGCGAAAGCTTCGAAATTTGATTTAAATTTTAACTTTAGGTGCGTTTTATGAATGCAATATAAACTATACACAAAAACGCTCGAGACGTATTTTCCCAAAGGAATATAAATCTCATTCGCCACAATTTAATATAACGTTTTTGTTATCGTAAAATGAAGTAAAATAATTATTTCTAATTGCAATCAATGTTCCTGACGTGTGTTTTCACTTAGCACACATAGTATAAATGCTTATTCCATTACAAATATTGAAAACGCTGATATTCATTATTGTCATTATGTTCTTGCAAACGATGTAACTTCTTGTAAATTTTTGAATTGCCTGACACATACTATATCAATTATTTAGATTAAACAAGATTCACTGATACAAATGTGAGACGGTAAGATCGGTTAATTGTACGGACATTACATAATGAATATATCTTAAACATATGGACTTTTCCTAGTTTCAAAGCGCCGTATGTCCTCTGCATCATTGTTTTACTTGAGCAATACTGATGTTTCCACCAAATTCTCATGTAGAGGCTATTCAATCTACAAACATACATTGTTTGTATATAGACTATGAATAAATGAATTGTATACTAAAATAATTTAATAAAAACGCTTCAAATGTATATAGTTCTTTGTAATTGTATAATGCTTTATTTTTTCTTTATATAGATAAACATACGGACGTTGACGTGCAGATGAGTCTGACTTATTTGGGTTATTTAAGTAACGCTGTTCTAAAACACGGGGCAGTTCATTGCTGTGACATGAAATAATGACACTATTTTTATTTATTTCAAATATCGAAACATTTCAATCTACTGTTTTAGGAGTTAGCCACATAAAAACATGAGTTCGCTATTCTATAATGAAAATTTACTTATTAATTTTATTTAAAAAAATATCGAAAATTAATATTAAATGCGTGTAGAATAACGAATTATGAAGAAATGAGACTTTTCGTATATAAACCAAACCAACAAATGCATCAGTTTTAAATATCCATGTTGGATATTCAATTTACATTCTTTGCAAAAATTTACAACATACCCCGAGTATCTTTTTAACATATATTTCTTGTTTAGTACTTGATTATTTTTTTCTAATCAATTCGGGCCCATGGCTTTACATGGTCACTGCGTTTTGTGTGTGTGTGTGTGTGTGTTTTATTTATTATTACTTTTATTTTTCTTTATTTAGTTGTTATATAATTGTGTGAGTTTATCGTCATGTGTATATTTTATTATTATATTTCATTTTATTCGCTTAATTTACACAACATTATTCGAACTTCAATCCTTCTATCCTTCAACCTTTACACATTGGAAACTGAGAGTGTTCCAGGCGTTGAACGATTAACAGACCTCCGGTTTGATGATTAATACGTTGTGTACATTAAATCGCATTGTTTATTGTGCGATGTTATGTGTTTCCTTCCTTAAACATTCGTGACTTCATACATTTCACCATATTTCAGCATAATCTAGGTTTGAGTCGAAAACCTAAGCTACATGCAGAACATCACCAACATAATCTTGGAACGTTGATATCATAATAATACTTATGTCATTCGTATTATACACGTTTGAATCTATTTCGCGTAAGATTTACCATTTCGCGTGTTTACCTACATGTTATACCTAGTCGCGATATATTTATGACTTTAGTGTCTAAGCTCATTAGATACGTCTATAAAGATAGCGCTTGTTAACGTTACCCATGCGTTCCTAACCTTGAAATAGTTATCAATTATATACACTAAATGATATTCAAGATAAACGGTCTGATATTGTGCATACACGAATTATATAGACTAAAATGAATGTGCACGTCGTTCGTTATTAATATTACTTCACAACTTTCCATGCAGCTTATTTTTAATATTTCAAGTTTCGCGGCTGTGAACCATTTCATTTGAATGTTTCCGTTTGATTAGCCTTCGCAAACAAATTATAATAATAAATACCATATCTTACCACATTACATGTAGTAATAGAGTAATGGTAAACATATGTTTGTAAAGTTTTTATCTTCATTTAACGTGCATTTTGATAAGAATGTGTATGCCGTGTCATTAATTAAACGATATAGTTAAAATAATGTTACGTTAAACGTTTCTTGATTTCATGATTTACATAAGTATTTGATATATTATAATTATATTCGATTATCACATATCTGCTTAACCGTTGACCCAATGACCTACATCCGAGGTGGCGCTAATGACAGGAAGTAATAGGAATTGGTAAACAGTGATAGAAGGTGAGTTAATTTTATATGTTTAATGAAAGTCTAAGACACTGTTTTAAAAATCGGACAATGAAGTGCGATTCGGAAACAAGTTTACCTTCAAACAATGTAGAGAAGTATGTAGTCACAATGCATTTCAAAACGTGAGACTTTTATAAGTCGTGACATGGTAAATATTGAACCAGCAAATTGATGAATTTGAACGCGTTAAGACACAATTTACTCACAATTAGAGCATTAATGGCATACATTTATTCCTTTCGAAATATATTATTTGCTGCTTATCACAAATGTTGATTTGAGGTCGATTAAGCATATTATTTTGCATATACACGTAAGAGGTGGAGCCAAAGCAATGGAGGTGGCGCTCAGAACAGGAGGTGGAGCCAATGCATATTCTACATTTTGAAGAAGTGACATATTTTAATTTAAGTTTCATTCTACGTTTCATGATAAGCATTATAATAATGTTGACCATTCAAATTGTCATAAATATCGCGTTAGCAGTATCTTTTGTAGTACATGTATACAGTTAATCTTAACAACATCAAAAATTCAAGTAAGGTGTACGACTCGTTTAGAATTTGTAAATGAATAGAATTCGACAACATTTTCCAAACTTTGTGTTGAATATTATACGAAATCTAATAGCTTTTTATAAGTTTGGTTTCTATTATTTTATAGTAAAGTTTCCATTGTAACGGCTAGGACACTACGTTCTGATTTGTATTGTATTCCTGGCTCGTCGTAGACGGGTATCTAAGCGCATACTTAATCTAAAAAAAACGGGTGTTTTTAACTGATTAATAATGTTCATCTTCTGTGTTAGAAGCAATTATAGTGACAACTAAAAAGCAAGAACAAACTAATAACATGGTAATTTGGTTGATATCGATTTGCTTGACATCGTAGTATATCGTATACCAGCTAATCCGCCTCTCTGAGAATCAGCTTCCGCCCGTCCCGACATTGCTTTGGGAACATTTGTAGCTCATATTAAGAAATTTTGTCACAACTGCTTACTGCGCTATACCGAATATTTTCGTGACCATGGATGAAAGTCCAATACATGTATTTCGAAAATGCTGAAATCAGATTTTCAAAACACTGAACTTGTAGTTTTGGGTATATTTTATGTTGCACAAAAGCTTTCAAAAATACTGAAATCAGTATTTAAAAAAAAATACTGAAATCAGTATTAAAAAAAAAAACACTGAAAACTTTCATCCATATATTACATGTATATAACTTGTTAGTACAAAGTAAATGATAACAACCCGTTCGATTATCTTGTATGTTTTTGCAGAATTGCATATGCATTTCTAATTTATAAATGGAACTATTGTATGGATAAAAAGAAGGTATACGTGTTGGAAAGATTATATCGTACATTGGCTCCAACTCCTGTTCTGAACGGTATCTCCGTTGCGTTGGCTCCACCTCTTACTAATAAATGCAAAGTAATATGTTTAATAGACCTCAAACCAACATTTTTGATAACGCAGCAAATAATACACACCGAAAGGAATGTTTTATGCCATTAATGCTCTAATTGTGTGTAAATTATGTCTTAACACGTTCAAATTTATAAATTAATATTTCAATTTCCACACTGTCACGACTTATAAAGTCCTCACGTTTTGAAATGCGTTGTGAATTCATACTTTTATACATTTTTAAAAGGTAACATTGTTTCCGAATCGCACTACAGTGTCCGATTTTTACAACAGTGTGTACAATTGTCATTAAACATATACAACTGACTTTCTATCATTGTTTTCCTTTTCCTACAACTTCATGTCATTAGCGCCACCTCGAAAGTATATTTGGCTCTGCTTCTAATGCATCTACAAAAAGAGGTGGCGCCAGTGATTACATACCGTGCTATAGTCGGACAGAATATATTAATATCTGCTAATGGGATAATTAAATGGACATGCATGTATAGCCATAACAATTCAACGGACATTGCTTGCGTATGTTACACCTAAGTGATATGGGTTTTTATGCATACTTGCCTATACTGGCCTACATAAACTTATATGTATTTAACACTGACCCAGTATTTGTTTTAACAGACGCCTTATTTGAATGCGATTGCCATTGACAATCAATACCATCCCAATACTGAGTCATGTGATTATTAAAGTAGAGGCTTTTTTGCAGCGGACCATTCAACAATAGCTTCATTGTCTTACATTTGCGACCAGATGTTGACAATGTGTTGCTAACACTAAAATAACTCATATTAAGGGACATTATCAATTAGGAAATAAATAAAAATCAGCAAATAAAGAGACAGGTGTTTATGAGTGCGTGTAGTCCAATACGCAGATGTCATGGTAATAGTATTCAAGATATAAGCAAAAGCATATGAATATCAGTGTTACTTTCGGTGGTCAAACATAATACATTCAACTTTATTTTCTATAGTTTTTCAATAGTAATATCGTTTATGTTGATAGTTAAATGACAATCCTATGGGATTCGTTCTTGCAACTCAGATCTGAAATGTCAAAATACCTTAATATCATGAAATTGTTGAGAACTTAAAAATGCAAAGAAGCTTTCACATGCAACGTTTCACAGTTAACATTGTTATAAGAATTGACATGCAGTCAAGAAACACGGCAAAAAAAGTTCATACATAATTATATAATTACAGCTTGTTGTATTATAACGTAAAAGTTGCATTCTGATTGGATAATCCGCCCACGTGATCTGTCATTCATACCCCGATGAACCAGCTGCGTATGCAAATTACCTCTGTATTATTCAGACCGTACTAATTGTTCATTCTCCAAATTGCGAAATGACGTCATTGTTTTGCGCGAATCTTTACTAGGTATACACCATCGTTCGTAAACAAAATGACTGATTTATCAGTTGCCAGTGTTGCAGACAATAAAATTGTAACGCATATTGGGACATTTGAATTGTTTTTACCAGAAAGCCACCTCCAAATCGATCCACGGCGATTTGAAATGTATGACGAGATATTAGAAATACCGTTCGACGAAAATGAAACCGAAACTAAAACGTGGATTCCTACGCCGGAGGCTACACGTCAGTTGCGACAGTTCATACACCGATGAAATGCAGAAAAATACTATTCAATTCTAAAATATATCAAACATGTTTGACATAACAAGACATTAACTTACAAGTTATAATCATACATTGAAAAAACAACCTGTGCAGATAACATAATAACTTATTTAATATAGTATTACATGTTTGTCTGAGCAATAAACAAAATTAAACATATTTGTTGACATAATTCCGTTTCGATATAACACGAAATTTTTAAATAAGACACCATTATATATGACAACATGAGACATTCATTGTGTTTCATAATCTCCGTCTGACTCTATTTTTATTGAAAGCGGAATCTCACGTTCGCTCAAAATGAATTTCAGAAAATACGTCCTATTCCACATGGTAACGATTAATCTTCTGGATATCTACATCATAAATACACGTTCAGGTAAGTTTAATTTTGCTTTAACACTGTATTCATTACTATCTATGCAAAATACTCCCGGTGAGCATAAATAATGTAGTACCAACACTTTCATTATTTAACACGAAGAAGACAACCGTCTACTTTCTGTTCGCATATACAACTGACGTTTAACTTTTCATTTAAAGTTATTGACTACAATTGTTTTCATTTCAATTTACGCAAGCTAAATTATTATATTGCTTGAATTTCGAACTCTTCAGTAATCGTATATTTCGTGCGTTTCACAATATGGGTTGGTTTACGTTTTTCCCGAACATAACTACATGCAGATGTTTTGTTGTTGTTGTTTTTTTAAATTTTGTTCCAACACATTTATACTTACTTTGTCTGTTGATACATTCAGATATTTTTATGGGACCATACGATGTAGATATACCTCCAAATTCAATAAGAAGTGCTTCCAAAAATAGCTGATCACTAACTGTGAACTGTAATTCGCTATCAGGAGTTATAAACATAGCAATATGTTATTTAATGTGATCTATCTTTTTATAAATTTCATTTACAGAGTCTGGGTTAGACTAAAGTGAAATGTCATTAGTCTGATTTATAACAAAATTTTGAAAATAACAAATTAAATGTTTTCTATGATTGATCAGACAGCAAACTTGGCTGGATTAAAGTATACTCTAGTACGGAAAACATTAAAAGAAAGCAAACAAATCAAGCTAGCTGTATTAGATTAGACCTGCGCCAAGTACACCTGTTTATGGAAGGCTGTGTTTCGCGAAAATAATCCATGATACAGTATTTATGTATATATTTTAAAATTGTGGCTCTGGCCTTAGGGTTATACATATTTCTTATAGTTTCAATAATCAAGTTCTGTATTTAAAAGCATATTAAACTCCCGACACTATTAATAGAGCTGCATTTCCTATTTTATCTATTGCCCTAAAATATTTGTATAAAAAGATGGAGTGTTGGTGTTAGGACAGAGCAGCGTGAACCGTACAAGTACTAGCAACTGATAGTAGCTAAAAAAATTGCCATTATCATAAGTAATAATAATGTGAATAGTGTATTTAGCATATTTTGTTTTGAAAATTGTAGTGCACCTAAATTGTGATGTGCAAAAACAAACAACAAAATCACAATTCAATTCAGCACGTTTGACGTTAAACATATCTATTGTAAAATGAGTATCTTGTAAACAGTTAAAATACGTTTGAGTTTCTTCAAAATATTAAATAGACTGGAACAGTTAAAACCTCAATAATTTTAAGGAAACGTGTTATAGTTTGTCTGCCTTTTTTTGGTACTTGCGTATATCTCGACAATTTTTACATGCACATCATTCATTTTATACATCATAAGATCTTCATTGTATATTTTAAATAAAAACATATATTTACACATGGTTTGTTTTTATTTTACTTTTACACCAATAAAACATTGATTGACATGTTTAAGTCTTTTTGTGAAAATGTTTACACACTATAATTTTACAGAACAGGTAATAAGAAAAACACACTAAACAATATTTAAGTGAACAAAACACAAAACAACAAGAATAATAAATATATGCCCTTTACATATTATCAACAGAAATTACAAGGTTCACTTAGGTCACAGGTTTCGATTTTTAGATGATGTTCATACATCATAAATTTTGTGAGGCAAAATGATTCAGTACACATCATAGCAAAAACATTTACACTATATTTACTTATAGTATTTAAACAGGTAGAACAAACACATAATAAATCAAATCATGTGTTAGCACAAACAAACAAAAATGCTACATAAATACGCATTAATAACCACTTACACACTAACAGATTATACAAAGTCAACATACATGCAAAAAGTTTGTACATGTATATAGTCAACATAAATGACGTGTGCTAACTTTTAAATACTGTCTATATGTAAAAGAATAGCAAGGCAAAATTATTCAGTATAGTTATCATACATTTAGAAAAAGAAACACGCAATGTATATACATACACTCTTATACATACATACATTTAACATTTGAATGAATACTTCAATTTCTTTGTCAAAGACACTGAGGATTGCCGGTCTTGATCATATGGAGTTCCGGTCATTCTGAAGTTGCTCCGATTGCTGTATTGTTCTGTGTTGTTTTTTTGCGAATTCCTCACGATTAACCAAAACACTATTTTTGCAACTTGCAACATTTCGTTGCTTTGCTTGTGAGTTAATTTATTAGTTTCTTATTGGTAGAAGGAAGTACTCTACAGCAGGACTTCCTTCGATTTCCCTTTTTAATGTTTCAATGTCATTTTTGTTAGAAAACGCTACCCTCAGGATTTCAATGCGACGAAGAACATCAACAAGTAGTTTTTCCTTGTATTGATCCATGGTTCCTTTGACGGAGAAAAAATCATCTTTGGTAAGAGCGTGTGACAGTTTATTATTAATGTTATTAGGATTATTTTAAATTGAAAATCTTTTTGATTCGCGATTTTCAGTTCGGGCAATTTGCACAGAGGTCAACTTTTTGTTATTTCTAGCTATACTTTTAGAAGAATAAGTGAGCTTTCCTTATACCCCCGGCGTCGGCATCGGACTCTGATCTTGGTTAAAGCTTATATTCTAATGTCTTGTAACTTCAAAGCTACATAAGTTATGCACTTGACACTTTAAATATACCTTTGACATCAACTCAAGTATCAGGTGCAATATTTCCCATAGCTGTGTTTCGTATTTTGACATAGTTATAGTTATGTCCCTTTTTCTCATAGATTATCTGCTTAAAGTTTATATTCAACAGCCGTGTAACTTCAAACGTACGTATGTTAATCACTTCAAACTTAGAATATACCTTTGGCAGTCACTCCAGCATTCCCAACAACTCTGTTTTGTATTTTGACAGCGCTGCCCCTTTCCTGCATATATATATTTTTTTATTCAAATGGCTTGTAAATTCAAAACTTCGTAGGTTATTCACTTGAAACTTGGAATATGCCATCAACTCTATCATCAGGTGCACTATTGCTCATAAATCTGTTTTGTATTTTTGCATAGTTTATTTTTCCTTTTGCACATCGATTTTCAGATTTTTTATTCATACGATTTATAACTTCAAAACTTGAAAGGTTATATAAGTGATACTTAAATTATATACCTTTGTCATCAACTACATCATAAGATGACGCAATCCACATAACCCTGTTTTGTATTTTGATTTTGAGTTATCCCTCTTTTTCACATAGATTTTCTGGTTAAAGTCTGTATTCAAAAGACTTATCATTTCTAAACTATATGAAGTATACACTTGAAATGTTAAATAGATCTTTATAATCAACTTTAGCATCAGTTGCAATAATCCCTATAACACTGAGATATACACACTGTTCACATATATTTTGGGGTTAAGGTTTTTATTCCAAAGACTTATGCTTTCTAAACTACATAAGGTATTCACTTGAAACTTGGAATACATCTTTGAAATAATTGCCATAACTCAGCGTTGTATTTCAATAAATGTATGCCCATTCCACTTTTTTAAAATATGTACCAACTGAAATACTTCGAATAGTCGAGCGCGCTGTCCTCCTTTGTCGTTCTTTTCAAACACTGTGTTTCCAAGTTAGCGTGTGTCAGCGTTACCAATCTCGCTCGCTGGTAGATAAGATGATTGTTGCCTCTTATTCATCTCCACCTGCTCTTCAGTTAGCCGTGACTGTCAAGTGCGGCTATAGTTAGTAACATGAAATACAGGTCAATGACCATTATTAGCGACTTTATATCTATGTTCAGTACTTCAAGCGTGACCTGATTCCTCAAGCGTTACGAATGATGCCAACCCGCTCAATATTGCACTGTTTCAAATATGCCCTAACCATGGTTGTTACATGCAATAGTATTGTTATATTGGGCACACTTTTCCACTGAAATGTAGTTATGTGTATTCCTTTTTCTTAACACTTTTTTCCGCTCTTGTTATGTAAGTGTATATTTAGACAGTTGGCGAAAGCCAACGGTCTTTGGAGAGGGTAGTTTCCAAAACAGGTATAACGGAAATCTACTTTCTGTGCAGGCCACGAGTCAGTACATCGAAACCTGAAAGGGTCCTTCTTCAAAACAGCAAAAGTTTACTTTAATGTCATGTGTATTATAATGTGTATATCATGTCATTTATTACAATACAGTTTAAAAGAAAACAAGTCAATTTATTAAAAATGTTTCGTCAAACTAATGGCATCCCTATTTTTGCTATATACTTGCTATACATCTTGGTGTCCTGGAATAAGACCACTAGATTAATGCGCTCCATCGTTTATCTTTGACTGATTACGAAAGTGTTGTTCCTTTTTACCGATTCTTATTCTGAATATTTGGACAACAAGTAACTGAAATGTATTCATTTTAAACTGTATAATAGAAAATCAAGAGCACGCATCCTATGACCTACTTTTGACTTAGAAGGACACGAACCACTAACAATCCTTGTTCCTTCATTGGTTATGCACCTATCAATGTTTTACCTCAGGGGGAGAGGCGGGCATACACGAGGCTTTAAACAGAAAGCAATACCCGACAGGCGGAGAGTTGACACGCCGAATTATCGTGGGTCCCGGAAAATAGTATTTGGTCGAATTTTGGATCGCGGTAAATTGGGCACTCCCCCGGGCTATTTAATAAACCAAACATACACCAACGTGGGGATCTATACAAAACAAATTGATTGGCTATAGGGTGGGGAATTCGACCCCAACAAAGTAGATTAGTCAAATTTCCCTGGGTCAACCCGCCGCTCAAAATATGTATTAGTGTATTATTCTGCATGGTTAGTTGCAGATTGACTTGTTAACTGGCATCTATATAATTACGTTTGCATTAGAAAATTAGCTTAAAAATATATGTTTGTTAACTACAAATTATTTGTATTATGATGTCGTTTGCTATTGAATAAAAAGCTATACTATCAACTTTTAAGGTGGAAAATTGAACATCATTCAAACTAATGTTTCCTTCTGAGCAAACATGCACTCATAATTCGTATGCTTTTAGTTTCGTTTGTCGAAAACAGTCTTTCCACTCTGTCAGCGTTTTGATTTTTCTACCGCTTGCTAGGTCGTAATGGAAAAAAGTGTATTCAGGATGATAAGTTACCCACTTCTAGTTTGTTGGGTTGTGCGCTTAAAGTTTTGTAAGTCACACACTTAAAGTTTTGTTAGTGTCACCCTGAAAGCTTGGTGAATGTAGTTTTTAGTTTGGTGAGATTTACACAATTATAATTTGGTGAGTGTCACGCCTATAGTTTTTCATTTTACATACTTACAGTTTTGGATATTGTGCACTTATAGTTTGTTGAGTAACACATTACATATGGTACAGTTTGATAAGTTACACATTTATAGTTGTGTCAGTCTGGTGAATTGCAAACTGTGTTAGTATAGTTTTAGGCGAATTGCAAACTTAAAGTTTGTCTGGGTGTACACTTAAAGTTTCGAATTTGCTACGGTTAAACGGTTCAGAAACGAACTGTTTAAATGAATTTTGACATTATATACCAAACATTTGGCTTTTTATGCGATTATAACCACCTCGCTTTGTTGTGTTTAAACCCTAATTTTCTACCTACAAATAGAACGATTTAATCCTACTTTCCTTAGATATACAAATCGATCTTTTTTAGGTAAACAAAATGTTATCGAAAATTCCGGACTAAAACACATTGTCTTAATATAAATTACACTTTCTTTCAGAAAATGATTCCACCAAAGGTGTTTTCGGTCTGCATTTCTTCACTTTCTATAAGTAAGATTATTTGGTTGTGTCATATTTGAACAGTGTACAAAGCATTGCAATTAACAGATTGCCTAATTATCCAACTTGTTGTCACAGATTCCAAAAATAGAAGAAAAGTGTTATAAAGGAGCGAAATAAAACACTACGGAAATTGAATTATACTCTAAATACCGTTTAAGTAACGAGTAATCGTCAGTTAAAATTTGTAAAATTATAAAGCGTTTTTAAGGCTAAACGATGGAAAAATTTGGAGTTTTTCTATTGTTTTCGTTAAAATTGTTGAAAACACGTGGATCATTTACATAAACTAAAAGAATACACAGTCAACTATATAAGACGGAATGGCCGAATGTTTAAGGAGTTAGACTCTTGATCCGGAGGTCTGAGGTCGGAGCCCGGATTGGAGCAACTTTTTTATTTTCTTTTTGTTTATGCCTTTCTTGTTATTATACTTGAGTTCTTTGGTTCAGATGCTTAACTTTGTCAAGTTAATGACATATTTCAAAAACAATCTGTATACAAGTCCCTTCAATGAGTATGTATGTGTATTGCAGTTTTTATTTAATGTATTTATGGCTTTCGTATTCTTGTGTTGTATGTGCTATTACATTTATTGATCAATACCAGAAGTATGTACGGACGCTTAAGTTTTATTTCAACAGCTGTGGAACAGCTAATCGAAACCAACTCCACATTTGTATGCAAGATTATAAGTCGGGCATCAAATGCAACCATTGGAGTTGTGCAATGCATAGATGGCGTTAAAGACTGCATCAATAATAATGAATATTTCATCGGTAATTATTATTATTATTATTAGTAGTAGTAGTAGTAGTAGTAGTCGTAGTAGTAGTAGTAGTAGTAGTAGTAGTGGTAGTAGTAGTAGTAGTAGTAGTAGTAGTAGTAGTAGTAGTAGTAATGGTAGTGGTGGTCGTCGTAATAGTAGTAGAATTATTGTATTGTTATTTTCTCCCTTCACATGTTCCACGTGCAAAATGTGTATATTTTGGCCACAACGTACACTATATTAACGACGAAGTCTGTATGTTCAAGTATTCAGGGTGCGGAGTTTTAATTCAAAGTTTCAAAGTTCATTAGCATTCGGCCTTCTGCCTTTGGCCATCTACATATATACAATAAAACAATATGGCCGAGACAAGAAGTCAAACAATGAAACGTATAAATAAAGTCAATCACGTGGAAATCAGAGAAACACAAACATACACACCGTAATTATATATAATATATAGTACAAAATAGTGCTTATTGGTAAATAATTATGAAGCAGCTAAAATATTAATGTTCTCATATCTTAATTTGTAAGCTTCTACCAAACATGTTGCTATAATTTTAAGTGTTTTAACATTCTTGCTAGACATCATTGTTATGTATTCATTAATGTTAGGCCAAGATGACCCGATATTATATTTTTACGTAATTCATTGCATGTTGGACAACGCAGTACAAAAATTATATTCAATAAATTGGCAGTTGTCAGTTGTGCTTCATTTGATAAGTTCTTTATAGAAAATAACTTATAAGTTTTACTTGTTCATGTATTAGAAAATTCATAATTATAAAAACGGATTAATTTAAAAGTGCCGCTTTGCAGTGAGCGAGATTAGACAATGAAAAATAAAATGGTTGTACATAGAAAAAGCATTATTATTAACAGTTTGTTTGTTTTTTTCTTCATCTTCCACTGTCTTCTTCTTCTTCTTCTTCTTCTTCGTCTTATTATTAGTATTATTACTATTATTTCTATTATTATTATATTTTTTATTATTATTATGATTATTATTATTATTATTATTTATTTATTTATTTATTATTTTCTTCTGTTTCAGACAAGTATGACGTCAGTCGTAAGTCGACAGGAGTTATTGTGATGATTTGGGATATTTTTGAAGATTTACTTGTGACATGTTACGATCCCTTTTCAAAGGATTCAAACAAAACTCTAAAGATTCCCAATGAGTGTGCACAGCAACAAACTACGCATACAGGTTTGTGCAGTGTGAATTATTTTTGCCGAATACTTGTAACTGTACTCCTTTTTTGTTTGTGGGAATTCTCTGTGTTGGTATTTTCGTGTTCGTTTTAATTTGTATGTTTCAAAAGATTATGATAACATATATTGGTTCTGGTATTTATTAAATGTCAATTGATTGGTTAAAACAATTCGCAATTTGGGATTAAGAAATGTTTAGTGGGTGTTTACTTTCTTAAAATAAAATGTACATCGAACTCGGATATTTGTAAGTCAAAAAACAAATAAACGCACTTTGCAATTTACCAATTTTGCTTTTGACCATTAAGCATTTAATTTGTTTGACTATGTGGCCATGGCATGCATGGAAGGAAACTGAAGATGCGTTGTATGATTTGTACAGTTTTCCTATGTATTATAACTTTTGTTTAGCTGTTGGTGACGGTGGGACGAATGGTGAAGTGCACAACAACAGTGGCAAAACCTGGATAATAGTTGGCTCGGTACTGGGTAGCTGTGCCTTGATTGGAGTTTGTCTTGTGGTTGCAGTGGTGATATATCGTAAACGACGACAGACATACACACCCAGGTAAATGTATACTCGTATACAATATGTATAAATAATACCTACGAGCACAAAATAACGGTTCTATTGGTCTTTTTATGCAAATAAAAATTTAAGGCAAACACAATGTATTTCGAGTAGACTGTAAAGTCAATAAAACGTAAAAGAAATGTATTTGGAATTGATATTGCGAAATACATGTTTTGGTTTTATTTCGAAATATGCAGGGTCTTTCGTGAATATTTATTTTATAAATTAATATTAATATTGAAGAACCAATTATTTTATTGCATTTTCACATCGCAATCAAAAGACAAAATGCAGTTAGCACTAACCTACAATATCCTTTGTGCAAAATACACATTTTGTTTGATACATATTAACCCGAAATATAAAACCAGCCCAGTATAAGAAACTGTCACAGTATAATACAAAGTTATATTTTGACAGGAATCCAACAGATGCAATCGCCATTCTAATTTTTTAAATAAATGCGGAAAGTGTTTTGCATGTCAGATTATATCAACATTTGTAACTAAAACTAAATGTCCCGTATTAAAGGAAGTGAAAGCACATTTGTTAACACATACAATATATGTAAATACATTTACGTATTACATGTACGATTTCATTATGATAAAACATTACATACACAAATTACATTATCGCCAGAATTTGTTTAAACATAGTTAATAGAGAGCAACCGCTTTATGTACAATTTCATGTAGTACTATGTGCAAAACGTCTAGTACAATACGAATATTATAATTTTAACATATATTACATATATTACGTCGTAATGTGTATCTTATACGTTACGTTACACTGTCTCTACGCGACAGTTGGTCCAGGTTTACCTAAACAACTTATAGATATAAAAATATTTAGTTTTATTTTATTTGCAGATTCAGATTATCCAGAAGCACGTAAACCGTTGGCTGACCATGTACATATTTAATATATACATGTAGTTCCAAATGTATCTTATTGAGCATTAACAACCCACTAAAGCTAGTTAACTCGCGGTAAATTGACTGAACATAGTATAATTATATACGTATATGTACACGCTCTTTCCGATTTCAGTAACACGCGTGTAATGATAAGTGTTTCTCAACGACAGCATGTGGATGTTTCTTAACGAATGTTAGGACATACAGCGTAGTTCATTGTCTGACTTTAATAATGATTTTGTTGATAAACCCACACATATAAAACATGACTTAGTTGGAAATCGTACACGCTCACTGTGCAACATGCACACACAGTTAACTGCGAAAAGAAAAACACTTGATATGTGTCATTTCTTTATTATCAGAAACTAAGAAAAAAATAAAATACATCACGCATACTTGTATGACATAAACTGCACTAAAACACACAGAATACCAACAATAAAGTTGTTTGTATTATAGAAATCAAAATTTACCATCACGCAACCGCTATTTGATCTCCATGACAATTCCAAAAAATATATACAAATGTACCCATCAACTTGACGGAATGTTAACATGCTTTCATTAAGTCGGACTCAACAGAAATAAAATATTTAATTCGATGCATTAAAATATACAGTATTATATATGAATATATATGTTACAACGTTGATCTACATTTTAGAATGTCTCCGTTATGCATAATACTGGAGATATGTTATTATATCCATAGCATGCGATTGTAAGACACTTATCAATAATGGGGACTTCAGCTTTTTTTCTGTCAAGCTTGACTTGATATGTTTTGCAGGAAGCAAAATGCCACACATGTGATGATACTGAAAAGCAACCACTGACTGATGAACTCGACGTTGAAGGCAAGGCTTACAATAATGATGAAAATACGTTGAACGCTTCTGTTGAAAGATATCGGACCACAGAGGATGTATTAAGCGACGCAGTAAGAGGAATTTTGAATTAATCCTATTTACCGAGATGTTCCAATGCACGAACATATTTCACAAGTACCCAATAAACGACACATTTCAAGATCAAAAAGTTTTCTTCTATTCGACGTCACAATGAAAAGGCGAACATTATAAATAAACGCAACTAATTAGCAACTTCAACTAATATATGTGCCATTTTTATTATAACTAATTTCTATATATAAATATTAAATCAGCACGTACCAGAGGCACACGTTTTGCAAAACTAGACGATGTGTCAGCCAAAAAAACGCACAAATAAACGCGAATATTAAACACGCGAAAATGCATGTTTTGTGATACTGCCGAACTTTCAATGACGTGGAGATTACCGGATATACGGTGTAAACATCTATTCTAAGGATGGTCTTAAAGTTTTAAGTTATGTTTTAACAAATGTATTAGAACGAAATACTGTCCATTCAATGCCGCCATTCCTGATTTGGCAGGAATACTTATAAACAACTATTATGTTTTAATGTAAGTAGATTGCTTGGGTAGTGTTGTTGTTACTGGATTATGAAATTGTACATGTATTATTTTGACTAATTTGACTTGTGTTTCAACGACAATTTATTTTTTCGAAACATTGCTGTAATACGCAACAGTGACTATTTATCTAATATAAACATGGTAACTATAATTAAAGACATATCTTTGTATGCTAGCAGTTCATCTGTTCGCATGTAAAGTCATGGCGGTATAATATATTCAGCGCACATGGTTCACATATAAAGGAATTTTAAGTCAATATTTAAACAAAGTGTATCTGCAGTAACATTTACCATGTATGTTAAGTTGCACAATCGTGTTTTCAAACAAATATTATAACAACATATTTAAATCTTACCAATACAAAAAACAAATATGGATCCAAAACGAAAAGATGAACGGCTTGTCGTCATCGGGAAACATTAATCATGAATCTAAGTGCATGTGTATATTAAGTAAGAAAGTATTACAATCACATAAATGATCGAATTGTTATACGCTTAGCTAAATGCACATTGTTTTGATAATGGACACTAGCACAGTGCTGACATTATCTTCATATACATATATAACATGTAAAGAAAGGCCTTTTCAAATAGTTATATTTCAAAAGATATAAATCGTGAGACTTTTTTTGTTAATGGAAAAAAAAAAAATAAGACTTATATTTTAAGTTTAAGCAAATACATAACAATAGTGTGTGTATATTTACGACATAGATAAATTGACTAATTGTTTAAGTGTTTGTATTTCAAATAATCATATTTCTGTTTCAGCAATTCGAACGAAGCAATCATTAGCGGTTTATCACTGATTGTATGTAGTGGTGTACAGACAAACTAATGCAATCGCTATTTAGGGATTACATTAACGTGTGTCATGCATAGTAAAAGGACGAATTCTGCATTTAGATACTAATACGTAATGTAAAGAATACTATACGTAGTTATGTATGTATAATAAGCAATGTTCTTATATCTTGAAACACTTCTTTTAAATATACTTCTTTTAAATATGTGTACATATTTGAATATGTATACATGGTGTATACCTATAGAGATGAAATACCTTGTTTGTTTGATAACTTTTTTTATTTATATATCTACCACAGAAATGAAACCTATTTTGAAGCGTATGGAGTCGATACCAGGTAAAATATATATTTATTATAATTATTAAATTAAATATGTACAATATAACCTATGTAAATGTGTCAAATGTGTACATTCACATGTTGTTTGGTTAGAAAGACACATTATATAAAAGCGCTGAATGTGTAAGGTTAACCCGTATTGCTATTCATGTTTACCCACATAATGCAATTTGTGTTTCATTACTATAGCTGTAACGGTTAGCACACACACAATTATGTTGCAAATGTGTATTGGTGCTAACTTTAAAGGGACCTGTTTATAGATTGAAGAATTAACAATGTTCACACTATTTTCTCTCAGATTCCAAAAAGAGTGTATATAAAGCAGCGAAATAGCACAAATGACATAGAACTATTCCTTATGCAAATACCGTTTCGTTAATGAGCAATCATCAGTTGAAATGGATACATTTACCATGCGTTTGTAACGCGCAACATTGGACTAATATGGAGCGCTTATTTTCGTTAAAGAAACGTGAAGAACTTACATAAAGTAAACATGAAATACATATACTTGTATATAAATCGGAATGGGTGCGATGTTAAAGTTTTAGTCCTTTGATCCTTAGATATTAGTTTAAAATCTTGGTGGGAGCAACGTTGCTTTTCTTGTTTATGCTTTTCTTGTTATAGTGCTTGAGCTCGTTATTTCAGATGCTTTAATTTGTCAAGTTTAATTGCAGATTTCAAAAATACACAAATATGTGAAAACAAGACCCTTAAAATTGTAAATGAGTGCACAAAAATTTATCATTATGTTTCAGCATATCCTGATTTTAAAGAGCCAATAAGGCAACTTCTTGAATTATATACAGATCGTAATAACAATTATTTTTATATTTATATGCATACACTAATACAAAATAAATCAATAAATAAATCAATACATACATGCATGCATGCATGCAAGCATGCATGCATGCAAGCATGCATGCATACACACACACATGCATGCATGCATGAATGCATGCATGCATACATACATACATACATACATACATACATACATACATACATACATACATACATACATACATACATACATACATACATACATACATACATACATACATACATACATACATACATACATACATACATACATACATACATACATACATACATACATACATACATACATACATACATACATACATACATGCATGCAGACAATATATTCAAGTGGCGGCAATTTCGAATTGCAACTAAAATAACGTTAATAACTCACATACATATTATAAGTGTTGTAGTTTTGATCAGAAAATTTTGGAAGAGGCTTTATTGTTTATTTGTAAAATGCGAACATAATTAAACCTTTAAATGTTAATGGAAGTCTTCAAAACATTATTAAAGTGTTTTGCTTTTTTTCATATAGACTAACTCATGCCTGCGCATTGATCGCACTTAAAAATTATGTTTTTTGCATGAGTAATTTTTTAAATTGTCATTGAAACCAATAAACATTTTTTATTATTAGTATTAACAATAACAATTGGAAAAGAAACTTTACTGCATAAACAAACTTTTAAAAAAGCAAGTTGTATTCTTCTAGACGTTTCTTATGGTTTGTGAATTCTGATCGGGTGGCTCATAGCCCGAACAGTTGCACTGTTTTATATCATAGGCCGATTGTTTTTTAAGAGCATTGAATGAATTCAAGGCATGGAATGATTGACCCGCCTCATGCTTTGTTACTCTAAGGTCATTTTACCAACCAAAATATCAAACAATACACTTGTCTGCAGGAGTTTGTACTACATGAAATAGTATTTAATAAAAACATTAGTACAGAAACATTTTTAAAAATAAAATTGAACTTGTTAAGTTTTGTTGTTGTTTTTTGCAATTTTGATATCAAATATATTTGTCAAAACTTCTGGTGGAATTTGTACAAAATTTTGATATGTGCTGTGTTTAGAAATTAGGTTAATGTAATGTTCAGAAAACTGTTTGGTTGGCTGAATCTACCAGAAAGAAGGTGTCTGTGATGCAACAGCAAAAACTATAATTGTTTTATTTGTTTTTTAGAGAAGCAAGTGTTTGATCTTGCATATGGCTTGGCGCCAGGAAAATGGGCCCAACCAGCAATAAGCTTCCTTCGCCATTACCTTAAATACTATGGTCTTGGTGAGAGGTATGCTCAATTCTATTGCAACAACTGTGATGGACAGAATAAACATTATACTGTCCTGGTCTATGCTGTGTGGAGAAAATTTACTGGTAAGTATTCTGCCTTAAAATGCTTATAGTTATACATAATTCATATACAATTCACATGTTATTTTCTTTGACACTGGGGTGATTTAATTTATTACCATTGAAAATGTGCATATTTTCCACATTGTTTAAAAAAACAGTCCCAAAGCCTAATGTATTTAACAGAATATCTTCATTTGTTGGATACTCTATCTTAAAATTGCTATCTTAAATTTATATTTTGAAGGAATACACTATGGGATCGAATACTCCTTGATGCTGACAAGCCACACCAAGTTATCAAGTGACTGGCATTTTGGGCTCTGGGAAAACAAATAGCGATATATGGATGCTGTAACCATGCAGGTATCATGAACTATGAACCGAGTATTATTCCACATGATATTTGATGATCATGTCACCAAATTACAGAAACCATACCGAGCTTGAGAGATTAATCTGATGATGAATGCCATACGAAATCCCTTCTATATGTACATTTTAATTAAAAACACATATATTAAGGATTTGATAATTAATGAATGGCATTATATTATATTAAGTTTATATTTTTGACCTATAATTACAAAAAATTATGAGGGATTATTGTTTACAAAAGAATACCGGTACTTGTACTGTACTATTTATACAGGACACAGCCACAACAGTCATGAAGTCGTGACGGTATGACCATAATATGCCACATCGGGTTTCTTCAATATAGATGCGCCTCGTGTTGAAGCTTACTGATGGTCCAGAGGTAAAAGTAAAATGTGGGGAGGCCAGGTGTCAACCTTCAGACTAATGCAAAAGCGAACCAAATATTCGGACCAGGTTTCAACGTTTGTCTTCAGAAAGGCAGTGGTATCTCCATAATGAAATCTGACAGTTTTGTCGTACAACTGTTGCTAACCTGTCAATTACCTCTAGTTCCTAAATCGGATCATCAAATACAAAAATGAACGTGTTGAATGTTTGTTTTAATGTGTACACATTCAGTAATCGTTGATCATAATTGGACAAAAGGAATGCGTTTTTCCATAACTGTTAATCTGAACATAAGCTCTAAAATTCGTGTTAATTTTACCAGGTTTCTATTCACAAAGCTCTATAGGGAAAACCTACGTTTTTTAATCACAAAATTCTTTAAGTCTATGGAGGTTTCATAAAGAAGTATTTTTATATTTTAATGTTTTAAACTAGTAAAAATTGCGTAGGTGTTTAGTATGTTACGATTTTGTAAACATAAATAATTAACACATGTATAACACATAAGTACTAGTTAAGATTTTCTTTTGGAAATTTTTGAATACTGGCCCAGTACATGTACCAGTATCTAATAATATTCTATTACATGCATCTTGTTTTCATGTGAACAAAACCTAAGTATTCTAAAATTGGATAAGTTTTAATTGTTATTTGAAACGATGAAGAATGATTTACTTTTTGTCTTACAAACTAGACTGTTTAAGTATTATGTTATGGGTAATTGTTATAGTGTTGTCAAGTTTGAATAAATGATACTAGTAACTGTTTGATTGATTTTTTAACCTTCCGTTTAAGGATGTAAGTAACACATACTTATATTGTTAATTTTGTTCATGTGTTTGATATTCAATTAAACAATGCTAGTGAGCGTGCTAAAACTATAAAGGTTGTGTTTATAAGCACATGTGGCATGCATTACTTAAATCATTATTGCATGTTTGTTTGTTATACTGCTCCATTAGCATCTAAAATGCTGTTGCTATGGAGAAAGTTACTGTATTCAACAATCTGTGCATTCGATGAAATGAATCTGTTATGCATCAGCTGTAGAGTGAGTATTAAAAAGAAGTATTTTGGCCGATATAAATAAATATTATGGATATCATATAAGTAACACAGTTTATTTTTATTAAACCTACATACATGTAAATTTATTCCAGCAGGTGTGTAAAGATAGTTCATGCCAGTGCAATTATCACAACCAATGTACTTTTATAAGCTTCTAAATAAGATATTAATATGTAAATACGATGTGTTCATTGGTAAAATAATTGAAATTGGTAATGTGCATTCAGATTTTAATCTAAGTAACTAATTTTCTAATTTTGTTACCATGGAAACTGTGTTTTGAACCATATTTTGTAACAATGTGAGGACAGAAGGAAAAATAACTATTTATTTTATATAACTGTAGTGTAGTCTTTGATCATAGTGTTGTCATTGGGTATTGTTGGTATATTAATATAAGTAATATAAAGTGTACTTTTTTGTTCTTATTTTTGCACAAGATATGACATTTTGTGTTAAACGGTGGTCTTACGTTTCTGGCAATATCTCAAAAAAATAAAAATGATAGAAGCATAATTGTTTCAGTGTTTTATTTCTTAAAGATTATACTAAATAAAAATGTGAAAAACTGAAAATGTGATTTTTCATCCATAGGACCCATTTTTGCAGCACAGATCACATATATCCTTTGGAATATTTACTTGCTCAGGTTGAAAATAGATGCATGTTTTGATGCTTGTTTTCTAAAACCGCAGATAAAATAACTCGACTCATCCATAAGCTATGCACACATTTATTAACTCTTATTAAAACATTGTATCGCACAACATTTGTAGTTGTTATTGTTTCTGCAGCTGGTGCTACTGCTGCAGTTTTGGTTATATCTATAATGTTTGCTTTGCAGAGCGCAGCCTGACCGTTATGAGGGTTAAAATCGTTCTCGAAACGGAGACGAATCGAAATACATTCATGTGGTCGCCTATTGTTAATACAGTGTGGGTTGTTGTGTAAACGTGCATAAATAGTGTACATAGCATTTATTATTCAAAAACGCATATAATGTAAAAATTCGCATTGTGTGTTAAACAACGCGATCGATGTAAAGTGAAGAATGTAAGGAAACAAATGAACACAAATAAATAACACAGACGATTCAGGGAAGAAGGAAATGAACATATTAAATGTATCCCCTTCCGGTGATGATATAACGCGTTATTACACCGAAAACAAGCAACTTTTCTTTGTATTTCAATGTAATTGATAACTTTTTACATTTGATTTATTTTGAAGGGATTTTCAACACGATGTTTTTAGTTGTTTATCAGTGCTATTTTCTCTATAATGCGTAGTAATCGGTGTTAGTAATAACTATTCTTGCGCCATGTTGGATTGCGATAAAAATGGGCCGTGATTTATTAAGCAATTTAAACCGCAAAATTGTTGACTCTAGGCAATATTATGGTAGCGTGTTTACAGTACATCAGTCTACTCTGCTGGTACAGTACAGTATATTCATTGGCTACGCAAAATCCATGTTTCTAAATTTGGTGAAGTTGGATTTTTTTAAGGGTTTCTCTCCTGATGATGTATCTGGAGTTTCATTATTCCTATATTTAATGCATGCAATTGGATACAAGTTGTCGTTCAATAATGTTAATATTTTTAATCAGGAAGAATATTAATTATAAAAGTACGATTTGAAAGTGAATGTGCGTTCAGTTCTCCGAAATTCACATTTTCTAAAAATAGCTTGTGCATACGTGTTATGATGTATGATGTAAATAGTAGTTAACACTTTGAACGATTTTGAAACGGACATGTGTTTTCGCAAGCAATTCAAGATGATTAAACTAGAAGATGCGTGTTAAAATGTAATTGTACTTAATTGATTTATGTTGCTAACAAAAAACACCGTTCGTTATCAATTATTGTTCAACGACTGTATTAACATAATCAGTTATGAGGTTTGCACTGATTGTTTAATTGTCACCGTTTAGCCTTCGCAACAAATTATAATGATCAATACCACTGTAGTAATGGTTACTTAAGTTAGTAAAGGTAAAATGCTAATATGTATGAAGCAAAAACGTACATTAGGCCGTGTCATGATTGAATGTATGTGTTCCAAATTATATTATGTTTAAAGGTACTCGATTTTTTATTTACATATTATGAAACTTACATATCTTTTAACCGCTGCCTAAAACCTCTGGTTGATAAACTATCTTCTAATGGGATTATTGATGCATATGCATAAATATATATAACGATCCAACGGAAGTTGCCTAATTAAGTTATATACGTGATAAGTATGTTTTTGAATACCAATGTCCGGAACCTTTTTAAATGTTTGCCTTATTAAAATGTCATATAATTGCCAGAAACAACTGAAACCATGCAAATACTGAATCACGTGAGCATTGGAGGAGAGGTTGTTGTTTGTGGACAATTCAAAAATGGCTCCATTGTCTTGAATTATGACAAAAATAATTACTACACTGGAGACCAGGTGTTGACAACTATTTCGTCAAGTACTACAAGAATTCGTTTAAAGGGACATTTCCATTCCAAGCCAGAAAACACTTAGTAAATACATGTATAACACTCATCAAATACGGATGCAGTTGTTTATGACGTATGTTTTATTCAGGAGTAATGTTGTTTTTATGTTACATGTATAGTTAAGACAATGCCCTGGGGTTCGTCCTTGCAGAATATACCTGATATGGGGCAGTATTTTAATATCATAAAATTGTTTCCGAAATGAATACGCCATTCACACATAACTTTTTACACAATTTACGTTGTAAAATGACTTGACACGATCTGACACAGCGAACTACGTACACAGATATATATAACATAATTACTTAATTTATAGACGTATTTACCTGAGATTACTAAAAATAAAACATGATTTTGACAAATTGGCATGCCTTTACGATATAACAAGAGTGTACTAGATTAGACACCGTGAACAATGACGATATAAGACAGTCATGGCGTTCCATAATCTCTAGTCTGAAGTTTACATAATTTATTGAAATGGACCATTTCGACGAAATAACTCAAGCGTATTTCTTAAAAAGAAAAGAAAATAAGACATTAATAATGGCATATATAATGTACATATAAACATATAATGAGAACAATTATTTCGCATTCTGAGGTAAAAATCAATTTATAATATGGGCTGTGTTTGTTTGGTCCTTTTCATGTTGACATTTTATGTCAGAATTGTGAGCCTTTTGTATAACTATAGTTTACACGCGTGTCCGTACAGACAAGAATAGCGTAATTTGAAGCGATGTATATTGTCATTTGCTTCTTCTGTCTCTTACGTCGGGAGTTCGTGTAAGGTTTTAATTTTTCAAACATTGTTTGCTAATTTATTTTTATCACATATTTTAATATGTATAATGTTATTTATTATTTATTTAATTTACATGTTTTAGTAAAGCGCATTTATATCATCCAACATCATTTATAGTGCAATTTGAAACAATTCTTCGTTGACATAGACCCTTTAAATCGTCATCCTAATCTTAAAATAAATCTGGGGCACTATATTTTATTTGAATGTGGTATTGACAGGTATTTGAACATCTTCATTTTCGTAAATACACACGTTCAGGTCAGTTTAACTTTGTTTTTACTGTTTTCAATATCATTTATACAACAAATACATAAATAATGTACTACAAAAGATGCCATTATTCGAATAAAAAAAGGTTGATAAATCTTTCTGTTTATATGTACATGTATGAATACCATGTATGTATACAGCTGTTTTAAAACTTTTCATGTCTTGTTATTAACTATCAGTATTTTCATTCGAATGAACGCTCAGTTATTACATGTATGTTTCTAGAAACTCTTTAGTATATCTTTAATGTTTGATAATCTAATTATGATGGGATTGAGTTGAAGTTTCCACTGATCTAACATAACTGCACAGGTATATGACCACATTTAGACTCAATGAAAAAAGATTGTTTAACTTTTGGAAAGTTTCATTTGCCTTTGACCCTCTAACCCATCAATATGAATCTTTTTGTGGTCATAACAAACCTACCTACCAATTTTTCTTCTGAACCAAGGTAAACGTTTTCGATTGTTATTAAATGGACAAGACTATTAATCAGTTTGACATTGATATTTGACCTAAGGACTCGACGATTAATCGAAATACTTCTCAAGTTAAGACTAACCTACCTTCCAAGCTTAAAGAACCTAGGTATAATAGTTCTACAGTTATTGTGCGGACAAGGTTTTGATGTTATTGGTAAGTGTTTACATCATTCGCTCACTTTGACTTTAACGTTTGACCCAATGACCCGATAATCAATTAGGATCCTCTGCAAGCAATGACCAATCCTCCTACCAAGTCTAAATAGTCTAGGCCTAATGGTGGCATATTTATATTGCGTTTCAAGGGTTTAAAATAATTGGCCATTGTTTAAATTAAATTTTGGTTGGTTTGATCTTCATCTTTGACCCTAAGGTCCCCACAATCAATAGGGATACGCCACCAGTCATGTCATGACCAACCTTCCTACCACGTTTTAAGAACCTAGGCCAAGTTTTTTTAATATGTTGGTCGCTTTGATCTTGACCTTTGACCCACATAGATGTAGTTGATGTGATGGAAAATGTCAAATAGCGGAATGTGCGAACATGCCACACTTATCATACGTTTCAACAATGGCTATCAGTCAGCTGATGACGATATTGTGTGGTGACATTGAACTGACACTTATTTGGTTTCCTCAACAGCTTCCATATATAGTCGGTTAAAAGGGAAAATGCCCCCAATAGGACAATATCAATAAACAATTATAACATTATAAGATGTAAATAATATACATTCAATGGGAAAAATGAAACTCATTCTGAGAAAATAACTATTAATATAATTAAGAGTGTTGATTTATTGGCCAGTTTTTTTTTTACTTCTGATGTCAGAATTGAGAGTGTCTTGCATAACCATAGAACATTACGTCGCACATGTCAGAATAGCGAACATGGTTTGTCGCTTGCCATTTGCTCTTACGACTCCGACGTCGTTTGTTCGATGCCCAGTCTGGGTTTTCGTATCTCCAAACAATTGTGTTGATTTATTTTTTATCAAAAACAAGAAATATCTTTAAAAAATATATTCGGCGTATATTGTACATGTTTGTAAAGTATGTATATTGAATATCCAACATTAATATTTAAAACTGATGCATATGTTGATTTGGTTTATATATGAACAGTCTCATTTCTTCAAAGATCGTTGTTCTATACGCATTCAACATTATTTTTCGATATTATTGATATCAAATAAATAAGTAATTTTTCATCATCAAGTAGCGAACTGATGTTTTTATGTGGCTAGCTCCTAAAGTAGTATGTAATGTTTCTATATTTGAAACAAACATCATTATTTCATGACAAAGCAATAAACTGATGAAATGCCCTATGTTTTAAATCAGTTCAACTTGAATAACCAAAATAAATCAGACCCATCTGCTCATCAACGTCAGTATGTTTATCTATACAAAGTAAAACTAAGCATTTTACAATTACAACAAAATATACATATTCGAATCGTTTTTCATGATTACATTATTTTACTATACAATGCATTTATTCTTAGTCTATATAAAACAATGTATATTTATAGATTGAATAGCCTCTATACGAGAATTTGGTAGAAGCATAATAATTTCACAAGAAAAAACAATGATGCAATGCATCATAAGGCGCCGGGAAACTATGAAAAACCCATATGTTTAAGATATCTTAATTATGTAGTTTCCGTAAAATTAACTGATCTTACCGTCTCATATTTTTCTTCCGTGATTTTTTGAATGTAATAATGTATAGAGTATTTGTCAGGCAAGTCAAAATTTAATAGCAGTTACCTTGTTTCCAAGAAAATAAATGATTTTAATGAATATGAGCGTTTATCATGAATTAAGCATTTATACTACGAATGACAAATAAAAATGCATTCATAAAACGCACGTAAAGTAAAAATACCAAATTTAATTGAAATTAAATTACTTATGTCTAAAGCTTCCGCCGGTGTCTATTTATAGCAAGATGCAAAATCTAGTTATTCATTGAATTGCCGCTACAGGAAAATATAAGAGAAAAAGCAATTCTAAATAATTATTGTTTTATTCGTGTGTGTTTTGTGTTTGATATGTGCTTGTGTGATGTCCTGTGTATTGTCTTTAGCAATTGGTCACTTGCCATAAATAAAATACCTCGGGCTGCTAATAAGAGTTCTCTCCTACTGTCGCAGCTGGAGTTTCGCTTTGTTTATATTTTAATAAATAGATCTTCCAACCGTTATTCAAATAAACATTCATGGGAAGATTATAAATATACGTAATTCACCATTCATTATTAATCTTACTGTCTATCGTTCTCTGGATGCTTGTCAGAACGAATCAGCGTTGCTGACGTGTAAACTATTAATAGAGGCGCAGTTAGTCAGCGAGTGTATTTTATGGAATGTTGCCTATCAAAGTTGCGATATCAACTGGGGATTTCCCAATGTCATGTTACACGGCTTGTTAACACTGGCATGTAAATTGAAAATGAAAATTGAGCCAATGCAACTTCTGAGTAGGGAGCTCAGGACTGGAAATATGTCAAAAACGTAAACAAAGTAAAGAGGTATGTCTGGATTTTTTCCACCTTAGCTCATTTTTTCCATATACCTTCAAAAAGAAATGGAGCCAATTTTGTTTAGGCCGTGCTGGGGTTTTCTTTTAAACTAGCCGATTCAATGTTAGGATTTATTCATTCAGAACTACTGGTGGGAAATTTTCACAACATTTGATTGGATGTTGAGAAAGGTCAAAAGTTGGGTTAAACTGCTAACGTAACGCTGAAACAAATCACGCATTCGAATTGCTAATGGGAGGTCACTTTTTCGTCGACACAGTCCCCCGTGTAAACAAAACACATTATATGTAGAGCATTTGATTAAGACGGTTTAACATTACACATGTATATGACAAGTTTGTCTAGCAGATAACTGCTAGATCGCTAGGAATATTATTGTAGTTTATGTCTCGACCAGTAATGTTATTATTAGCATACTAAATATATGTGTATACTTCACCTTTGTTTTGAAGGACCTTTATTATATATGTTTCATATTTTAATGGCACAAGGAATTACATTATTTCCATCGACAGTGTTTAAGAAACAGCGTGAATACTTTCAAATTCACAGTGTACGAACTTCAGGACGTTGACAGGAATATGCATAAATATGAGTACATGTGCACTTAGTATGATAGTAACAAAACAAAAATACAACGTGGGAGGCGTTCATCAATACTTACGATTATTATAGTACCGTAATTTACGTATAGAGATGTACGTAGTTGTTTACGAGTATGCATCAATTCCGTTTCATCAACGAAATCGTAGATGCACTACACATACATGTACAAATACATAACGTATGGTATGTGTTTACCGGAAACATCGTGACGCATTCTAAATTATTCAAACGGCGTCATTGTTGCGCGCTGCTTGGAACGAATTGAGGAAATGGTTTAAAAACAAGGACGTGCGCTTTAAATTCATTACAATTGACAACATTTACTCAATATTCCTGTGATTCATCGTTGTTATTTTTACTGTATTCCTAGATATATGTATTATTAAAATCCAAAACAATTGAAACACATATATGAATTGTCATTAAATCTGAAAAAAAATGAAATGGGTTAAACGATTACAATAAACATTATTATTAAACACTATTGAGTTGATAAGTGACCTTAAGTGCGAGCGTCTTCACCTCTGCGACGTATTCATTCCAAAATGGGATACATGTAAATACTCTATGTTTACATATTCTTGTCTCTAGTCTAAATTTTTAAAATTATTTTTGTTCTCTGATCGCTTTCTATAGCAAAATTCAACCAACAAACCCACAAGACATTACGTAAATATACGATCGCTACTACCCAATCGTAAATTTATGTTATGATATTTATGTATTCAGACGTTACGATTTGTTTGATGAAACGAACATTCGGTAGAACGTTGTAATTTATGTAAGTCATAGCGAACGACTGGTAGTACTACCGTTGATGAAACGCCTCCCTGGACATATACAATCAAATCTCTCCTAACATCGTTACCTAACAAATATGAAAATGGAGAGTATCAAAATTACCAAAACAGACGTATGCGCGTTAGTACGATGTAATTATCCATTCTTTATTCGAAAGTGCAATACTACTTGGTAACAGTTTTGCCATTATATGCAATATTTCGTTGTTAGCCCATATGTATGGCATAAGCCGTATAAGTTATTGTAGTTAAAAATACAGGAACGCTACGCAGAAATCTTTATTTAAGTACATGAAGATAAGTTACCCGATTGTGCGGGTAGTATATACACGTGGGTTTTGGTGAATTTGGGCAGATATGCCACATTCGTCCGCGCATGAATACGGATTGAACTTAAAGGTTATATATTAATAATAATTATAGTATGGTTTTATTGACATTATTGGTTCTTACAATTGACTGTTTGCGTCTTTGGCCAAGCTAGTAGAATTACCACACCCAAGGAAGTTCGTGCCTCTAAAAGTACTTAGATTTGGACAAAAAATGAGCCACATGATTGCTGCTTAACCTAAAAGTGCTAGCGTTTTATGTCGTCTATTCTTGAGAATACTATGTGTGTATCGTACCAGAGCAAGGCATAGCTTCCGTACCTGGTGTACGAGGTTCAAAGTATAGTGTTAGGTATATTGTTGTTTACATGGTAAGGTGAAGGAGTGATATGTGATGTTTAGAGTAATGATAGTTGATCAAACATTGACTAAGATCAAACGCTATTCTTATAGTACGTTCATGTAAAAACGTCAGAATCAATGTGTATCAAACAGCATTAATTGATTTGGTTTCAAAACAATGAATTCAATAAATAGATACATTAATAAAAACACAAATAAATAAATAAATAAATCCGCTCAATAAATAGCCATTTTATCCAATGCTAGCTTGTCTACTACTTCAGTATCAAAGATAGTTTATATTCGTATTGTCCGTTTGTTCCCAAAATGTTAACTGTTCAACAATTCATGTTTTTTTCCGTTGGTAGCTCTCGTACCGAGAGTAGAAATTTGGTTATTTTTTATATTCATTTTCATACCCTCCTTCCGATACTGAGTAAGTCGCATTGATTTTTTATTTGGGAAAACTAAACTAAACAACCTCCCACCATCCCATGAAAAGTGTATTATAAACTTGGATCCAAGCCATGTTGTTGTTTATTTTCAGTTATTCATTGTGCATGCTGATATGTCGTCAATACTTAATGTCTAAATGCTCAGTAACAGACTTCCGGTGGCGGGTTTCTATTGAATTTTTTTAAATTTGTCATCAGCATTATATTGTTTGTGGTTACGCATGCGCAAATACATTCCTTCTTTGTTTAATATAAAATATTCAACGTTTGATCTCATTTTTCACCATGACCAAGCTATTTTCCAATAGATCACCATACATTGTTGGAAAGATAAGGCCATAACCTTTTGAAAAAACAGCATGTCAAAAATTTCTATACGTTGTAACTCAACATATTTACCTTAGAATGAACACACCAGTTTTGACAGGCATGGGGGCTACCATTGTGTGCATTAATACATGGGCCAAAAGTTATGAAGCTGGGAACCACTAAGACAAAGTAGTGCCTAAAACTGTCTTTTTTTCTTATTTCTTACATATATACCTTTAAATTAGTACCAAAACATATCATTTAAACTGTATTTTAAAAATCATATGCATCATACACTGAACCTTATGTGTTTATTATCTAACTGACAATGTAACCTTGAGGATGTGACTTCCGTTTTAGTGTTATTTGACCTTGTATTATATGCTCTAAAGACTTTATCCTATTATACACGTCCTTCTGGTAATGGACTATATTTGTTTGGTTATATATATTTGTTATGACATGTGCGTGTGTTATCCACCGTATGATATGCAGCTATTTGCATGTGACAGTTTGAATATATGGACATTTAAGTGTCCGTAGATTTGTACTTTATCTACATTAGTTTATCCGCCGTTTTGTAACATAACATTGAATATAAGACAAACAAATAGTTCTAATCCGTCCGTGAATGTTTCTTTTACAAAATATTAAATGGTTTGTTAAAACGCTTATCACTACGCATTCAATTTATTACGGTGCACAATTTATTTATTCAGTTATTTATGTATTTTTTTTTAGCTTGACAGATTTTGTCATTGTTTCGACACTTAATCAATCAATATTTTATATAATGCATTAAGTCCGTCATGATATAAATTACCTTGCAATTAGAATAGCGTTTGATATAGGAATAAAACAGTCATATAAATGTTTGGTTGTATGTTTTAATGTTTATGTTCATGTACCAATTAAAGTTAAAAATTATTAAGTGACCTAGGGCTGTAAAATATCTAGATTAATCAATACTTTATTTGATAGATCTAACATAACATTGAAAATAAGATAAACACCCAGTGCAATCAGATTTAAAAAACGTGGAATCTCCTCCAACAACCAATATTCTACCCTGACCCATTATTTAAATCTGATTATTCCCTAACAAATGTGAACAGGATTAGATAGCAATCGCGTTCGATCAAAATTGCGTCAAACTCCTCGCATACTATATGCTGTCATAATAAACGAAACCAACACGATCATAGGATTGTAATATTTATACAAATTTTGTGGGAAGGGGGGTTTTACGATGTCGAATAGTAAAGCATTAACAAGAATAATACATCGTTATTACTGCATATAAAACATAATTACATTTTTCGGCATTTTATTTATACTTTTACAAGTGTTGTGACTATAAAAAGAGCAATTTATCTGTTTAGTTAAGCTTTTCGGTTATGTAACAATTTTAATCGGCAAACAAAATATTGTGGCATATCGAGCCTTTAGTTGTAAGCGCTTAATATTCAGAGGGTTTTGCCTTAGGCTTTACCAAATTAATAACCAACACACATAGATCTAGATGTATTATATATATATACTTTTATATGTGTTCGATAACATGTGCCACAATCATGCTTCACAACTGTCACTAGCCCTTCCAATCATGTTCCACCACTGTCACTAGCCCTTCCAATCATGTTCCACCACTGTCACTAGCCCTTCCAATCAGGTTCCACCACTGTCACTAGCCCTTTCAATCATGTTCCACCACTGTCACTAGCCCGTCCAATCATGTTCCACCACTGTCACTAGCCCTTCCAATCATGTTCCACCACTGTCATATGGCCCTTCCAATCAGGTTCCACTACTGTAACTTGCCCTTCCAATCATGCTCCACAACTGTCACTAGCCCTTCCGATCATGCTCCATCACTGTCACTAGCCCTTCCAATCATGTTCCACCACTGCAACTTGGCCATTACAATCATGCTTCACCATTGTCACTAGCCCAACCAATCAGGTTCCACAACTGTCACTAGCCCTTCCGATCATGCTCCATCACTGTCACTAGCCCTTCCAATCATGTTCCACCACCTTCACTAGCCCTTCCAATCATGTTTCACCACTGTCACATGGCCTTCCAATCATGTTCCACAACTGCCACTAGCCCTTCCAATCATGTTGCCCCACTGTTACTAGCCCTTCCAATCATGTTTCACCACTGTCACTAGCCCTTCCAATCACGATCCACCACTGTCACTAGCCCTTTCAATTATGTTTCTCCACTGCCGCTAGCCCTTCCAATCATGTTCCACCACTGTCACTAGCCCTTACACTCATGTGTCATCACTGTCTTTAGCCCTTCCAACAATCAGGTTCCACCACTGTCACTAGCCCTACCAATCATGTTCCTCCACTGTCACTAGCCCTACTAATCATGTTCCACCACTGTCACCAGCACTTCCAATCATGTTCCACCACTGTCACATGGCCCTTGCAATCATGTTCCACCACTGTCACTAGCCCTTCCAATCAGGCTCCACCACCGTCACTAGCCCTTCCAATCAGGTTCCACTACTGTCACTAGCCCTTCCAATCAGGTTCCATTACTGTCACTAGCCCTTCCAATCAGGTTCCGCCACTTTCACTAGCCCTTCAAATCATGTTCTACCACTGTCACTAGCCCTTCCATTCATATTCCACCACTGTCACTAGCCCTTCGAATCATGTTCCACCACTGTCACATGGCCCTTCCAATCATGTTCGCCACTGTCACTAGCCCTTCCAATCATGTTCCTCCACTGCCACTAGCCCTTCCAATCATGTTCCACCACTGTCACTAACCCTTCCATTCATGTTTCACCACTGTCACTAGCCCTTCCAATCAGGAAACACCACTGTCACTAGCCCTTCCAACCATGTTCCACCACTGTCACATGGCCCTTCCAATCATGCTTCCCCACTATGCTGATATTGGTGTGATACAATGGTGCCCGATATATGTTTTTATCTCAGGTCAGTAGCGTTTATATCAGTCAATCTTTGGAGGTAGTTCACATTACTCGAAATCTACTTATAAAGTCAACATGTTCAATAAAAATAAATCAGATTTAATAAAACAAACAATGTGATACCAAGAACCTATATAGTTTATTATTTTGAATCGTCATAAATCAAAAAACATTATTTTTTTAAATATTTACATAAACACACACTTTGGTAGTGGTATGACGTCATCAATGGAACAATAAATCATTTATACACAGTTATTTCAATAAATTTTAAATAAATGAACTAAAAGCCACTTCACAGAATCAGTTTATGTTGAGTCTCAAACATGTTTTGACCAAAAATTGAACACGCTATAGTCATTATTGAAACGATCTTCAAAATGTCAATTTCAATACACAACTCCAAAATCATGAAAATGGCGTCTCAAATCAATTCGTCGATGCGTGTTCTCCGATGAAATTGACCGTTGCAATCCATTTCAGTTTGCGTTTCCGGTATTATATGAATAGACGTGTGTGTAATCTGTGTATTCGTAGTGTAAACAGCTCATTTATCTTTACGAAAAGTTAATAATAAGGTATTATCCAGTCAACTTTTAGAATTCCATAACTACACTAAAACTGTAAAAAAATCAGCTCGTTTCGTGTTATTTTGAGAAAAACGTGGTATGATAAATAAAAAACTGGTTACTGCCTGGTCTTGTGTAATATATCAGGTTCGGCACTAATAAAATTACGGCTCGGCAAGCCACGCCGTTAAATTAATCTAAGCCTCACCTGATATATTACACAAGACCAGGCAGTAAGTAACCTGTTATTCTATATGTCTCAAGCCCTTCAAATCATTATTCACTACTGTCTGAAGTCCTTTGAACCGCGCTTCACCACTGTCCCTTCCAATCATGCTTCACCACTGTCCCTTCCAATCATGCTTCACCACTGTTTGAAACCCTTCTAATCATGATTTACCACTGTTACAGGTCCTTACAACCATGCTTCACCACTTTCTCAGGTCTTTCCAATCATGCTTCACCACTGTCTCAAGCCCTTACAATCATTCTTCACCGCTGTCTCAAGTCCTTCTAGTCATGCTTCACCACTGTCTCAAGTCCTTCCAATCATGCTTCACCACTGTCTCAAGTCCTTCCAATCATGCTTCACCACTGTCTCAGGTCCTTTAAATCATGCTTCACCACTGTCTCAAGCCCTTCCAATCATGCTTCACCACAGTATCAAGTCCTTCCAATCATGCTTCACCACTATCTCAAGCCCTTCTAATCATGCTTAACCCACTGTCTCTAGCCCTTCCAATCATGTTTCACCACTGTCACAGGTCCTTTCAATCATGATAAACCACTGTCGCATGCCCTTCCAATCATGCTTCACAACTGTCTCAAGCCCTTCCATTCATGCTTCACCACTTTCTCATGCCCTTCCAATCATACTTCACCACTGTCTCAGGTCCTTTCAGTCATGCTTCACCACTGCCACAAGACTTTCCAATCATGCATCACCACTGTCTCATGTCCTTCCAATGATGCTTCACCACTGTCTCAAGTCCTTCTAATCATGTTTTACCACTATCTCAGGTCCTTCCAATCATGCTTCACCTAGTCTCAGGTCCTTTCAATCATGCTTTACCACTATCTCATGCCCTTCTAATCATGCTTCACCACTGTCTCAAGTCCTTCCAATCATGCTTTACCACAGTCTCAGGGCCTTCCAATCATGCTTCACCACTGTCTCAAGCCCTTCAAATCATGCATGACCACTGTCTCAGCGCCTACCAAACATGCTTCATCACAATCTCAAGCCTTTCAAATCATGCTTCACCACAGTCTCTAGCCCTTCCAATCATGCTTTACCACTGTTTCAGGGCTTTCCAATCATGCTTCACCACTGTCTCAGGTCCTTCCAATCATGCTTCACCACTGTCTCAGATTCTTCCAATCATGCTTCACCACAGACTAAAGTCCTTCCAATCGTGCTTCACTACTGTCTCATGGCTTTCCAATCATGCTTCACCGCTGTCTCAAGCCCTTCCAATCACGCTTCTCCACTGTCCCAGGTCCTTTCAATCATGCTTCAACACTGTCTCATGTCCTTCCAATAGTGCTTCACCACTGTCTCAAGCAGTTCCAATCATGCTTCACCACTGTCTCAAGTCCTTCCAATCATGCTTCAACACTGTCTCAAGTCCTTCCAATCATGTTTCACCACTGCCTCAGGTCCTTCCAATCATGCTTCACCACTGTCTCAAGTTCTTCAAATCATGCTTCACCACTGTCTCAGGTCCTTCCAATCATGCTTCACCGTAGTCTCAGGTCCTTCCAATCATGCCTTACCACTATCTCAGGTCCTTCTAATCATGCTTCACCACTGTCTTAAGTCCTTCCAATGGTGCTTCACCACTGTCTCAGGGCCTTCCAATCATGCTTCATCGCTCTCTCAAGCCCTCGCAATCATGCTCCACCACTGTCTGAAGCCCTTCCAATCATGCTTTACCACTGTTTCAGGGCTTTCCAATCATGCTTCACTACTGTCTCAAGTCCTTCCAATCATGCTTCACCACTGCCTCTGGTCTTTCCAATCATGCTTCACCACTGTCTCAAGTCCTTCAAATCATGCTTCACCACTGTCTCAGGTCCTTCCAATCATGCTTCACCGTAGTCTCAGGTCCTTCCAATGATGCTTTACCACTATCTCAGGTCCTTCTAATCATGCTTCACCACTGTCTTCAGTCCTTCTAATCATGCTACATCACTGTCTCAAGCTCTTCCAATCATGCTCACCACTGTCTCGAGCCCTTCCAATCATGTTTCACCACTGTCTCAAGTCCTTCCAATCGTGCTCCACCACTGTCTCAGGGCCTTCCAATCATGCTCCACCGCGCTCTCAAGCCCTTCCAATCATGCTTCACCACTGTCTCAAGCCCTTCCAACCATGATTTACCACTGTATCAGGGCTTTCCAATCATGGTTCACCACTGTCTCAGGTCCTTCCAATCATGCTTCACCACTGTTCCAGGTCCGTCCAATCATGCTTCACCACTGTCTCAAGTCCTTCCAATCGTGCTTCACCACTGTCTCAATCCCTTCCAATTATGCTTCACCACTGTCTCAAGTCCTTCCAATCATGCTTCACCACTGTCTCAAGTCCTTCCAATCATGCTTCACCACTGTCTCAGGTCTTTCCAATCATCCTTCACCACTGTCTCAAGTCCTACAAATCATGCTTCCCCACTGTCTCAGGTCCTTCTAATCATGCTTCACCGTAGTCTCAGGTCCTTCCAATCATGATTTACCACTATCTCAGGTCCTTCTAATCATGCTTCACCACTCTCTTAAGTCCTTCTAATCATGTTTCACCACTGTCTCAAGCCCTTCCAATCATGCTTCACCTCTGTCTCGAGCCCTCCCAATCATGCTTCACAACTGTCTCAAGTCCTTCCAATCGTGCTCCACCACTGTCTCAGGGCCTTCCAATCATGCTTCACCGCTCTCTCAAGCCCTTCCAATCATGCTACACCAATGTCTCAAGCCCTTCCAATCATGCTTTACCCCTGTATCAGGGCTTTCCAATCATGCTTCACCACTGTCTCAGGTCCTTCCAATCATGCTTCACCACTGTCCCAGGTCCGTCCAATCATGCTTCACCACTGTGTCAAGTCCTTCCAATCATGCTTCACCACTGTCTCAGGTCCTTCCAATCATGCTTCATCACTGTCTCATGTCCGTCAAATCATGCTTCACCACTGTCTCAAGTCCTTCCAATCATGCTTCACCACTGTCTCAAGTCCTTCCAATCATGCTTCACCACTGTCTCAGGTCCTTTAAATCATGCTTCACCACTGTCTCAAGCCCTTCCAATCATGCTTCACCACAGTATCAAGTCCTTCCAATCATGCTTCACCACTATCTCAAGCCCTTCTAATCATGCTTAACCCACTGTCTCTAGCCCTTCCAATCATGTTTCACCACTGTCACAGGTCCTTTCAATCATGATAAACCACTGTCGCATGCCCTTCCAATCATGCTTCACCACTGTCTCAAGCCCTTCCAATCATGCTTCACCACTTTCTCATGCCCTTCCAATCATACTTCACCACTGTCTCAGGTCCTTTCAGTCATGCTTCACCACTGTCACAAGACTTTCCAATCATGCATCACCACTGTCTCATGTCCTTCCAATGATGCTTCACCACTATCTCAGGTCCTTCCAATCATGCTTCACCTAGTCTCAGGTCCTTTCAATCATGCTTTACCACTATCTCAGGCCCTTCTAATCATGCTTCACCACTGTCTCAAGTCCTTCCAATCATGCTTTACCACAGTCTCAGGTCCTTCCAATCATGCTTCACCACTGTCTCAAGCCCTTCAAATCATGCATTACCACTGTCTCAGCGCCTACCAAACATGCTTCATCACAATCTCAAGCCTTTCAAATCATGCTTCACCACAGACTCTAGCCCTTCCAATCATGCTTTACCACTGTTTCAGGGCTTTCCAATCATGCTTCACCACTGTCTCAGGTCCTTCCAATCATGCTTCACCACTGTCTCAGATTCTTCCAATCATGCT
This sequence comes from Congeria kusceri, assembly GCA_027627225.1. Lineage (NCBI taxonomy): Eukaryota > Metazoa > Mollusca > Bivalvia > Myida > Dreissenidae > Congeria > Congeria kusceri. Next base: position 66,270,598 of record CM051026.1, on the reverse strand, counting down.
TCACCACAGACTAAAGTCCTTCCAATCGTGCTTCACTACTGTCTCATGGCCTTCCAATCATGCTTCAAAGCTGTCTCAAGCCCTTCCAATCACGCTTCTCCACTGTCCCAGGTCCTTTCAATCATGCTTCAACACTGTCTCATGTCCTTCCAATCGTGCTTCACCACTGTCTCAAGCAGTTCCAATCATGCTTCACCACTGTCTCAAGTCCTTCCAATCATGCTTCAACACTGTCTCAAGTCCTTCCAATCATGTTTCACCACTGCCTCAGGTCCTTCCAATCATGCTTCACCACTGTCTCAAGTTCTTCAAATCATGCTTCACCACTGTCTCAGGTCCTTCCAATCATGCTTCACCGTAGTCTCAGGTCCTTCCAATCATGCCTTACTACTATCTCAGGTCCTTCTAATCATGCTTCACCACTGTCTTAAGTCCTTCCAATGGTGCTTCACCACTGTCTCAAGCCCTTCCAATCATGTTTCACCACTGTCTCGAGCCCTTCCAATCATGCTTCACCACTGTCTCAAGTCCTTCCAATCATGCTCCACCACTGTCACAGGGCCTTCCAATCATGCTTCACCGCTCTCTCAAGCCCTCGCAATCATGCTCCACCACTGTCTCAAGCCCTTCCAATCATGCTTTAACACTGTTTCAGGGCTTTCCAATCATGCTTCACTACTGTCTCAAGTCCTTCCAATCATGCTTCACCACTGTCTCTGGTCTTTCCAATCATGCTTCACCACTGTCTCAAGTCCTTCAAATCATGCTTCACCACTGTCTCAGGTCCTTCCAATGATGCTTTACCACTATCTCAGGTCCTTCTAATCATGCTTCACCACTGTCTTCAGTCCTTCTAATCATGCTACATCACTGTCTCAAGCTCTTCCAATCAGGCTCACCACTGTCTCGAGCCCTTCCAATCATGCTTCACCACTGTCTCAAGTCCTTCCAATCGTGCTCCACCACTGTCTCAGGGCCTTCCAATCATGCTCCACCGCGCTCTCAAGCCCTTCCAATCATGCTTCACCACTGTCTCAAGCCCTTCCAAACATGCTTTACCGCTGTATCAGGGCTTTCCAATCATGGTTCACCACTGTCTCAGGTCCTTCCAATCATGCTTCACCACTGTCCCAGGTCCGTCCAATCATGCTTCACCACTGTCTCAAGTCCTTCCAATCGTGCTTCACCACTGTCTCAATCCCTTCCAATCATGCTTCACCACTGTCTCAAGTCCTTCCAATCATGCTTCACCACTGTCTCAAGTCCTTCCAATCATGCTTCACCACTGTCTCATGTCTTTCCAATCATCCTTCACCACTGTCTCAAGTCCTTCAAATCATGCTTCCCCACTGTCTCAGGTCCTTCTAATCATGCTTCACCGTAGTCTCAGGTCCTTCCAATCATGCTTTACAACTATCTCAGGTCCTTCTAATCATGCTTCACCACTCTCTTAAGTCCTTCTAATCATGCTTCACCAATGTCTCAAGCTCTTCCAATCATGCTACGCCTCTGTCTCGAGCCCTTCCAATCATGCTTCACAACTGTCTCAAGTCCTTCCAATCGTGCTCCACCACTGTCTCAGGGCCTTCCAATCATGCTTCACCGCTCTCTCAAGCCCTTCCAATCATGCTACACCAATGTCTCAAGCCCTTCCAATCATGCTTTACCCCTGTATCAGGGCTTTCCAATCATGCTTCACCACTGTCTCAGGTCCTTCCAATCATGCTTCACCACTGTCCCAGGACCGTCCAATCATGCTTCACCACTGTGTCAAGTCCTTCCAATCATGCTTCACCACTGTCTCAGGTCCTTCCAAGCATGCTTCTTCACTGTCTCATGTCCGTCAAATCATGCTTCACCATTGTCTCAAGTCCTTCCAATCGTGCTTCACCACTGTTTCAAGCCCTTTCAACCATGCTTCACCACTGTATCAGGCCCTTTCAATCATGTTTCACCACTGTATCAAGCCCTTCCAATCATGCTTTACCACTGTCTCAGGTCCTTCCAATCATGCTTCACCACTGTCTCAAACCCTTCCAATCATGCATCACCACTGTCTCAGGTCCTTCCAATCATGCTTCACCACTGTCCCAGGTCCGTCCAATCATGCTTCACCACTGTCTTAAGTCCTTCTAATCATGCTTCACCACTGTCTCAAGCCCTTCCAATCATGATCCACCTCTGTCTCGAGCCCTTCCAATCATGCTTCACCACTGTCTCAAGTCCTTCCAATCTCGCTTCACCCCTATCTCAGGGCCTTCCAATCATGTTTCTCCGCTGTCTCAAGCCCTTCCAAACATGCTTCACCACTGTTTCGAGCCCTTCCAATCATGCTTCACCACTGTCTCAAGTCGTTACAATCGTGCTCCACCACTGTCTCAGGTCCTTTCAATCATGATAAACCACTGTCGCATGCCCTTCCAATCATGCTTCACAACTGTCTCAAGCCCTTCCATTCATGCTTCACCACTTTCTCATGCCCTTCCAATCATACTTCACCACTGTCTCAGGTCCTTTCAGTCATGCTTCACCACTGCCACAAGACTTTCCAATCATGCATCACCACTGTCTCATGTCCTTCCAATGATGCTTCACCACTGTCTCAAGTCCTTCTAATCATGTTTTACCACTATCTCAGGTCCTTCCAATCATGCTTCACCTAGTCTCAGGTCCTTTCAATCATGCTTTACCACTATCTCATGCCCTTCTAATCATGCTTCACCACTGTCTCAAGTCCTTCCAATCATGCTTTACCACAGTCTCAGGGCCTTCCAATCATGCTTCACCACTGTCTCAAGCCCTTCAAATCATGCATGACCACTGTCTCAGCGCCTACCAAACATGCTTCATCACAATCTCAAGCCTTTCAAATCATGCTTCACCACAGTCTCTAGCCCTTCCAATCATGCTTTACCACTGTTTCAGGGCTTTCCAATCATGCTTCACCACTGTCTCAGGTCCTTCCAATCATGCTTCACCACTGTCTCAGATTCTTCCAATTATGCTTCACCACAGACTAAAGTCCTTCCAATCGTGCTTCACTACTGTCTCATGGCTTTCCAATCATGCTTCACCGCTGTCTCAAGCCCTTCCAATCACGCTTCTCCACTGTCCCAGGTCCTTTCAATCATGCTTCAACACTGTCTCATGTCCTTCCAATAGTGCTTCACCACTGTCTCAAGCAGTTCCAATCATGCTTCACCACTGTCTCAAGTCCTTCCAATCATGCTTCAACACTGTCTCAAGTCCTTCCAATCATGTTTCACCACTGCCTCAGGTCCTTCCAATCATGCTTCACCACTGTCTCAAGTTCTTCAAATCATGCTTCACCACTGTCTCAGGTCCTTCCAATCATGCTTCACCGTAGTCTCAGGTCCTTCCAATCATGCCTTACCACTATCTCAGGTCCTTCTAATCATGCTTCACCACTGTCTTAAGTCCTTCCAATGGTGCTTCACCACTGTCTCAGGGCCTTCCAATCATGCTTCATCGCTCTCTCAAGCCCTCGCAATCATGCTCCACCACTGTCTGAAGCCCTTCCAATCATGCTTTACCACTGTTTCAGGGCTTTCCAATCATGCTTCACTACTGTCTCAAGTCCTTCCAATCATGCTTCACCACTGCCTCTGGTCTTTCCAATCATGCTTCACCACTGTCTCAAGTCCTTCAAATCATGCTTCACCACTGTCTCAGGTCCTTCCAATCATGCTTCACCGTAGTCTCAGGTCCTTCCAATGATGCTTTACCACTATCTCAGGTCCTTCTAATCATGCTTCACCACTGTCTTCAGTCCTTCTAATCATGCTACATCACTGTCTCAAGCTCTTCCAATCATGCTCACCACTGTCTCGAGCCCTTCCAATCATGTTTCACCACTGTCTCAAGTCCTTCCAATCGTGCTCCACCACTGTCTCAGGGCCTTCCAATCATGCTCCACCGCGCTCTCAAGCCCTTCCAATCATGCTTCACCACTGTCTCAAGCCCTTCCAACCATGATTTACCACTGTATCAGGGCTTTCCAATCATGGTTCACCACTGTCTCAGGTCCTTCCAATCATGCTTCACCACTGTTCCAGGTCCGTCCAATCATGCTTCACCACTGTCTCAAGTCCTTCCAATCGTGCTTCACCACTGTCTCAATCCCTTCCAATTATGCTTCACCACTGTCTCAAGTCCTTCCAATCATGCTTCACCACTGTCTCAAGTCCTTCCAATCATGCTTCACCACTGTCTCAGGTCTTTCCAATCATCCTTCACCACTGTCTCAAGTCCTACAAATCATGCTTCCCCACTGTCTCAGGTCCTTCTAATCATGCTTCACCGTAGTCTCAGGTCCTTCCAATCATGATTTACCACTATCTCAGGTCCTTCTAATCATGCTTCACCACTCTCTTAAGTCCTTCTAATCATGTTTCACCACTGTCTCAAGCCCTTCCAATCATGCTTCACCTCTGTCTCGAGCCCTCCCAATCATGCTTCACAACTGTCTCAAGTCCTTCCAATCGTGCTCCACCACTGTCTCAGGGCCTTCCAATCATGCTTCACCGCTCTCTCAAGCCCTTCCAATCATGCTACACCAATGTCTCAAGCCCTTCCAATCATGCTTTACCCCTGTATCAGGGCTTTCCAATCATGCTTCACCACTGTCTCAGGTCCTTCCAATCATGCTTCACCACTGTCCCAGGTCCGTCCAATCATGCTTCACCACTGTGTCAAGTCCTTCCAATCATGCTTCACCACTGTCTCAGGTCCTTCCAATCATGCTTCATCACTGTCTCATGTCCGTCAAATCATGCTTCACCACTGTCTCAAGTCCTTCCAATCATGCTTCACCACTGTCTCAAGTCCTTCCAATCATGCTTTACCACTGTCTCAGGTCCTTTAAATCATGCTTCACCACTGTCTCAAGCCCTTCCAATCATGCTTCACCACAGTATCAAGTCCTTCCAATCATGCTTCACCACTATCTCAAGCCCTTCTAATCATGCTTAACCCACTGTCTCTAGCCCTTCCAATCATGTTTCACCACTGTCACAGGTCCTTTCAATCATGATAAACCACTGTCGCATGCCCTTCCAATCATGCTTCACCACTGTCTCAAGCCCTTCCAATCATGCTTCACCACTTTCTCATGCCCTTCCAATCATACTTCACCACTGTCTCAGGTCCTTTCAGTCATGCTTCACCACTGTCACAAGACTTTCCAATCATGCATCACCACTGTCTCATGTCCTTCCAATGATGCTTCACCACTATCTCAGGTCCTTCCAATCATGCTTCACCTAGTCTCAGGTCCTTTCAATCATGCTTTACCACTATCTCAGGCCCTTCTAATCATGCTTCACCACTGTCTCAAGTCCTTCCAATCATGCTTTACCACAGTCTCAGGTCCTTCCAATCATGCTTCACCACTGTCTCAAGCCCTTCAAATCATGCATTACCACTGTCTCAGCGCCTACCAAACATGCTTCATCACAATCTCAAGCCTTTCAAATCATGCTTCACCACAGACTCTAGCCCTTCCAATCATGCTTTACCACTGTTTCAGGGCTTTCCAATCATGCTTCACCACTGTCTCAGGTCCTTCCAATCATGCTTCACCACTGTCTCAGATTCTTCCAATCATGCTTCACCACAGACTAAAGTCCTTCCAATCGTGCTTCACTACTGTCTCATGGCCTTCCAATCATGCTTCAAAGCTGTCTCAAGCCCTTCCAATCACGCTTCTCCACTGTCCCAGGTCCTTTCAATCATGCTTCAACACTGTCTCATGTCCTTCCAATCGTGCTTCACCACTGTCTCAAGCAGTTCCAATCATGCTTCACCACTGTCTCAAGTCCTTCCAATCATGCTTCAACACTGTCTCAAGTCCTTCCAATCATGTTTCACCACTGCCTCAGGTCCTTCCAATCATGCTTCACCACTGTCTCAAGTTCTTCAAATCATGCTTCACCACTGTCTCAGGTCCTTCCAATCATGCTTCACCGTAGTCTCAGGTCCTTCCAATCATGCCTTACTACTATCTCAGGTCCTTCTAATCATGCTTCACCACTGTCTTAAGTCCTTCCAATGGTGCTTCACCACTGTCTCAAGCCCTTCCAATCATGTTTCACCACTGTCTCGAGCCCTTCCAATCATGCTTCACCACTGTCTCAAGTCCTTCCAATCATGCTCCACCACTGTCACAGGGCCTTCCAATCATGCTTCACCGCTCTCTCAAGCCCTCGCAATCATGCTCCACCACTGTCTGAAGCCCTTCCAATCATGCTTTACCACTGTTTCAGGGCTTTCCAATCATGCTTCACTACTGTCTCAAGTCCTTCCAATCATGCTTCACCACTGTCTCTGGTCTTTCCAATCATGCTTCACCACTGTCTCAAGTCCTTCAAATCATGCTTCACCACTGTCTCAGGTCCTTCCAATGATGCTTTACCACTATCTCAGGTCCTTCTAATCATGCTTCACCACTGTCTTCAGTCCTTCTAATCATGCTACATCACTGTCTCAAGCTCTTCCAATCAGGCTCACCACTGTCTCGAGCCCTTCCAATCATGCTTCACCACTGTCTCAAGTCCTTCCAATCGTGCTCCACCACTGTCTCAGGGCCTTCCAATCATGCTCCACCGCGCTCTCAAGCCCTTCCAATCATGCTTCACCACTGTCTCAAGCCCTTCCAAACATGCTTTACCGCTGTATCAGGGCTTTCCAATCATGGTTCACCACTGTCTCAGGTCCTTCCAATCATGCTTCACCACTGTCCCAGGTCCGTCCAATCATGCTTCACCACTGTCTCAAGTCCTTCCAATCGTGCTTCACCACTGTCTCAATCCCTTCCAATCATGCTTCACCACTGTCTCAAGTCCTTCCAATCATGCTTCACCACTGTCTCAAGTCCTTCCAATCATGCTTCACCACTGTCTCATGTCTTTCCAATCATCCTTCACCACTGTCTCAAGTCCTTCAAATCATGCTTCCCCACTGTCTCAGGTCCTTCTAATCATGCTTCACCGTAGTCTCAGGTCCTTCCAATCATGCTTTACAACTATCTCAGGTCCTTCTAATCATGCTTCACCACTCTCTTAAGTCCTTCTAATCATGCTTCACCAATGTCTCAAGCTCTTCCAATCATGCTTCGCCTCTGTCTCGAGCCCTTCCAATCATGCTTCACAACTGTCTCAAGTCCTTCCAATCGTGCTCCACCACTGTCTCAGGGCCTTCCAATCATGCTTCACCGCTCTCTCAAGCCCTTCCAATCATGCTACACCAATGTCTCAAGCCCTTCCAATCATGCTTTACCCCTGTATCAGGGCTTTCCAATCATGCTTCACCACTGTCTCAGGTCCTTCCAATCATGCTTCACCACTGTCCCAGGACCGTCCAATCATGCTTCACCACTGTGTCAAGTCCTTCCAATCATGCTTCACCACTGTCTCAGGTCCTTCCAAGCATGCTTCTTCACTGTCTCATGTCCGTCAAATCATGCTTCACCATTGTCTCAAGTCCTTCCAATCGTGCTTCACCACTGTTTCAAGCCCTTTCAACCATGCTTCACCACTGTATCAGGCCCTTTCAATCATGTTTCACCACTGTATCAAGCCCTTCCAATCATGCTTTACCACTGTCTCAGGTCCTTCCAATCATGCTTCACCACTGTCTCAAACCCTTCCAATCATGCATCACCACTGTCTCAGGTCCTTCCAATCATGCTTCACCACTGTCCCAGGTCCGTCCAATCATGCTTCACCACTGTCTTAAGTCCTTCTAATCATGCTTCACCACTGTCTCAAGCCCTTCCAATCATGATCCACCTCTGTCTCGAGCCCTTCCAATCATGCTTCACCACTGTCTCAAGTCCTTCCAATCTCGCTTCACCCCTATCTCAGGGCCTTCCAATCATGTTTCTCCGCTGTCTCAAGCCCTTCCAAACATGCTTCACCACTGTTTCGAGCCCTTCCAATCATGCTTCACCACTGTCTCAAGTCGTTACAATCGTGCTCCACCACTGTCTCAGGGCCTTCCAATCATGCTTCACCGCTGTCTCAAGACCTTCCAATCATGCTTCACCACTGTCTCAAGCCCTTCCTATCATGCTTTACCACTGTATCAGGGCTTTCCAATCATGCTTTACCACTGTCTCAGGTCCTTCCAATCATGCTTCACCGATGTCCCAGGTCCGTCCAATCATACTTCCCCACTTTCTCACGTCCTTGCTATCATGCATCACCACTGACTCAGGTCCTTCCAATCATGCTTCACCACTGTCTCAGGTCCGTCCAATCATGCTTCACCACTGTCTCAGGTCCTTCCAATCGTGCTTAACACTGTCTCAAGCCTTTTAATCATGTTTCACCACTGTCTCAAGCCGTTTCCAATCATGCCTCACCACTGTATCAGGCCCTTTCAATCATGCTTCACCACTGCATCAAGCCCTTCCAATCATGCGTTACCACTGTCTCAGGTCCTTCTAATCATGCATCACCACTGTCTCAAGCCCTTCCATTCATGCTTCACCACTGTCTCAAGCCCTTCCAATCAAGCTTCACCACTGTCTGAGGTCCTTTCAATCATGCTTCACCACTGTCTCAAGTCCTTCACATCAAGCTTTACCACTGATTCAAGCCCTCCCAATCATGCTTCACTACTGTCTCAAGTCCTTCCAATCATGCTTCACCACTGTCTCAAGTCCTTCGAATCATGCTTCAATACTTTCTCAGGTAGTTCCAATCATACTTCACCCACTGTCTCAAGTCCTTCCAATCATCCTTCACCACTGTCTCAGGTCCTTTCAATCATGCTTCACCACAGTCTCAGGTCCTTCCAATCATGCTTTACCACTGTCTCAGGTCCTTCCAATCATGCTTCACCACTGTCTCAAGTCCTTCTAATCATGCTTCACCACTGTCTCAAGTCCTTCTAATCATGCTTTACCACTATCTCATGTTCTTCCAATAATGCTTCACCACTGTCTCATGTCCTTCCAATCATGCTTCACTACTTTCTCAGGTCCTTCCAATCATCCTTCACCACTGTCTCAAGTCCTTCCAATCATCCTTCTCCACTGTCTCAGGTCCTTTCAATCATGTTTCACCACTGTCTCAGGTCCGTCCAATCATGCTTTACCACTGTCTCAGTCCTTCCAATCATGCTTCACCACTGTCTCAAGTCCTTCTAATCATGCTTCACCACTGTCTCAAGTCCTTCTAATCATGCTTTACCACTGTCTCAAGTCCTTCCGATCATGTTTGACCACTGTCTCAAGTCGTTCCAATCATACATTACCCCTTTCACAATCACTTTTTTCAATCATGTTTCACCACTTTAACAATCCCTGCTATCATACTTCACCAGTGTCACAGTCCCTCTTATCATGTTTCACAACTGTCACAATCCCTCCTATCATGCTTCACCACCGTCACAATCCCTCCTATCACGATTCACCACTGTCACAATATCTCCTATCATGCTTCACCACTGTCAAAATCCCTCCTATCATGCTTCACCGCTGTCACAATCCGTCCTATCATACTTCACCGCTGTCACAATCCCTCCTATCATGCTTCACCACTGTCACAATCCCTCCTATCATGCTTCACCACCGTCACAATCCCTCCTATCATGCTTCACCACTGTCACAATATCTCCTATCATGTTTCACCACTGTCAAAATCCCTCCTATCATGCTTCACCGCTGTCACAATCCCTCCTATCATGCTTCACCACTTTCACCATCCGTCCTATCATGATTCACCACTGTCACAATTCCTTCATATCATGCTACACCACTGTCACAATCCGTCCTATCCTGCTTCACCACTGTCACAAACCCTCCTTTCATGCTTCACCACTGTCACAATCCGTCCTAACATGCTTCACCACTGACACAATCCGTCTAATCATGCTTCACCACTGTCACAATCCCTCCTATCATGCTTCACCAATGTCACAATCCCTCCTATCATGCTTCACCACTGTCACAATCCGTCCTATCATGCTTCACCACTCTCACAATCCCTCCTATCATGCTTCACCACTGTCACAAGCCCTTCAAATCATATTTCACCACTGTCACAGGCTCTTCAAATTATATTTCACCACTGTCACAATCCCTCCAATCATACTTCACCACTGCCATAATCCTTCCTATCATGCTTAACCACTTTCAAAATCCCTCCAATCATGCTTCACCACTGTCACAAGCCCTCCTATCATGCTTCACCACTGTCACAAGCCCTTCAATCATGCTTCACCACTGTCACAATCCCTCCAATCATGCTTCACCACGGTCACAATGCCTCCTATCATGCTTCACCACTGTCACAAGCGCTCCTATCATGCTTCACCACTGTCACAATCCCTCCAATCGTGCTTCGCCACTGTCACAATCCCTCCTATCATGCTTCACCACTGTCACAATCCCTCCAATCATGCTTCTCCACTGTCACAAGCCCTCCAATCATGCTTCACCACTGTAACAAACCCTCCTATCATGCTTCACCACTGTCACAAGCCCTTCTATTATGCTTCACCACTGTCACAATCCCTCCAATCATGCCTCACCACTGTCACAAGCCCTCCTATCATGCTTCACCACTGTCACAAGCCATCCTGTCATGCTTCACCACTGTCACAAGCCCTCCTATCATGCTGCACCACTGCCACAAGCCCTCCCAATCATTTTATTTTCACTACCACAACTACCACTACAGATATAATATGCATTTATATACACATGAAGTAAGCACACGAAATTAGAGTTTACTATATATAACATCAAACGTTGTCATTGATAAAACGTGGAACATTACACAAACATTGTGCGATACGCCACCTGATATGCACTACATATGCATCATATTTGGCTTCCACATGTCCAATCGTCCGTTTGTCTGTTTATCGATCCGCCTGTCTTTCTATTTGCCCATCCATCCACTTTCTGTTTATGTTTTTTTTTTTCAAGTTTAATCCATTTCCCCGACAAGAGCTAAAAAACACCAAAATGTACATGCTTCTACGTGCCAACGCATGGTGTCAAAATAGTAAATCAATATGTACACAGTCAGGCCTCTGTATTGGTCCACTGCATTACGTTTTGGCGTCACGATAATATATTTGATTAGCGTTTTCATTGCATTGCCTCCATAAGCCTTAATAGAACATGGGCTATCCAAACGTTTGGTACCATTTAAATATCTATACGCACAAGTGACTGACTATTCTCAAGCAGTTAAATGTCGCCATTTGTTGTTTTTTTTAATTTTTTTCCAAACATGACGCAATATAACAGCATGATGCACCAACTTTTCTAATGGAAATGTAATAATCCAATCAAGCTTTTCACACATGCAAGTTGTTGTTATTTACTTTTGAAATGTTCACATGGCGACGCCTGAATTGCAAAGGATTGTCACAAGTATTTGATGAATAGTATACTTATTTATGTTTAGAAAAATGATATTTATCGAAGCAGATCAATTTCGGACTGTGCCGCCAAAAGGTAGCCATGTTTAAATATTCACAACATTCGAATATTGCAAAATATAATAGTAGTTTTCTGCTAAACTTAGATATCATACAGTAATGCCCTCATTATAAATAAAGATACAGTCAATTCTATTTTTAAAAGATTACAGTCTGCACAGGCTAATCCGGAACGACACATTCCGCCTGCGGTGGATTTATGTTTAAAAGAGACTTTTTTGAAACAGTAAATAACATACAAGGGGAAAGTGTCGTCCTGGATTAGTCTGTGCGGACTCCACAGGCTAACCCGTGACGACACTTTACGCACATGCAATAAGCCCTGTTTTCACACGACATAATTATTATTAATATATTATCCTTTCTCCATTCATTCCCATCAACCAATTGACAAAGCTTATTTCCAGGGAGAATTCATCAGTTGCACTGATACTCATGTTATTCTTGACTTTTAGTAAGTTGCAAGTCTTTGGCGGCTATTTTACTGGCCTTTCTTAAGTATGGTGAGCGGACATGGTTACCAGTATCTGCAATTGTTATTGTTAATTCTAAGATGACATTCGCAGATGTTTTGTATGCAACAAATGCCTTAGCTACCATTCTATCACGGCACGCGGCTAGTGGTGCATAGATAAACGCGCGATAGAAAATTGTGACAAACAAATCATTTTCTGCATTTTGTAGCACAGTAAAACCACACATGTACAACATATTTTATACTTAAGTTCACAAAAACGTTTACGTTTTGTTAATATGCTTTTAATTTGCGCTTTTAGCATAATATTTTCACTGTATTGTATCGATAAGTATGACGTCATTCGCTCAATGTTTATCAATAAAGCTGACGTCATTTTGAAGTGTTATGATTTATGGACGTCACTGAAATGCACGTGTGAATTCTCCTCTCGGTAAATGGGCGGAGTATAGATAAATATAGTTCTCATTCTTAACCTTTAAAAATACGAATGTTATATACGATCGTGTTAGAATCGAAATAATTACGGGGTAACAGTTGGTTATTGCGGTAATAACCAACTGTTTGTAGTCCGATTCTTGTTATCAAACCACTCGGGCTACCGCCCTCGTGGTTTAATTCCAACGCATCGGAACTCCAAACAGTTGGTTATTACCGCAATAACCAACAGTTACCCGTCAATTATTTCTTAAATATGTCATTCACTGGTAAAGTAATACATTGTTCACATATTAAACACCACGTATCATGCATTGCGCAGAAAAGTGTACAAATGAACACTTGAACTATAGCTTATTATATTTCCGTTGTTAACTGTTCTTAATGAAATTAACTTGTATGGTGGGCCTCTTCAACAATACTAATTATATTTTGAATTAAACATTACATTTCTGTACAGCGTTCCGTAAAACAAAACTTAAGCTGTAAATTCCTGTTAACTACACATTATATTTTTGAAACATTATCTATATGTGACCCGATCGATCTTCTCCCAATTTGTATAGTGGGTTGTAACCCAATTCTGATTATTTTAACTTCGTAATATTTTGGTAATGTCCAATCGTGATACATCGAATATCTCCGGAATGCTCCGTAAGATAGATCTCGTGTCTATCATGGAGCCATCTTGGTTTGGGGAAACACTCATTTCCAGAGAGGAGACGGCAATAGTCAAGCCGATTACTGTGGCCATAAAAAGCGTCTCAATTGGCCATAGTTAGCGTCAGAATTTCGTAATCAGACAACTAAATTACACAATGATTTGGAATAAGAATGATATTTTGTATTAAATATAAGAATTAATTAAATTATAACAAAAAGCAATTGGCGCATTAACATTATATATTTATTAACAGTCAGTCACCTATGGCCACAGTAAAAAGCGATTTTTATGTAAAAATGTGCACATCCAGTGACCAATGGTCAAATACAATGGCGATTTCTATAACAATTGACGCTTTTCAAGTGACATATGCCCACATGTAATCGGGATTGATATGAGAATATACGCATATAAAGTCACCTACGGCCACAGTAAAGGGCGATTTCTATGAGAATAAGTGGCCTGTGGCCACAGCAAATGTCGAGCTGTATTATAATGTACGCATATGAAATGACTTATGGCCACAGCAAATGGCGATTTCTACCAGAACATACGTAAATAAAGTGGCCAATTACCAGAGCAAATGGCGATTTCTATGTGATTATACGCATCTCAGGTCACCTATGGCCACAGTAAATGACGATTTCTATGTGAATATACGCATCTCAAGCCACCTATGACCGCAGTAAAGGACGATTTCTATGTAAATATAAGCATATAAAGTGACCTATGGCCACAGTAAATGGCCATTTCTATGACAATATAAGCACATCCAGTAGCCTATGGCCACAGTAAATGGCCATTTCTATGTGAATAAACGCACATCCGCTGGCCCATGACCACAGTAAATGGCCATTTCTATGATAATTTACGCACATCCAGTGGCCTATGGTCACAGTAAATGGCCATTTCTATAATAATATCCGCACATCCAGTGACCTATGGCCATATACAATGGCGATTTCTATCAGAATATACGTAAATAAAGTGGCCCATGACCAGAGCAAATGGCGATTTCTATGAAAATATACGCATCTCAAGTCACCTATGGCCACAGTAAAGGACGATTTCTATGTGAGTATACGCATATAAAGTGACGCATATAAAGTGACTTATGGCCACAGAAAAGGGCGATTTCTATTTGAATATACGCATCTCAAGTCACCTACAGCCACAGTAAAGGACGATTTCAAAGTGAATATACGCATCTCAAGTCGCCTATGGCAACAGTCAAGGACGATTTGTATGTGAATATACGCATATAAAGTGACTTATGGCCACAGTTAATGGGCATTTGTATTCAATATACTCATATGAAGTCACCTATGGTCACAGTAAAGGAATATTTCTATGTGAATATACGCATATAAAGTGACCTATGGCCACAGTAAAGGACGATTACTATGTGCATATACGCATATAAAGTGACTTATGGCCCCAGTAAATGGACATTTTTGTGATAATGTACGCACATACAGTGACCTATGGCTACAGTAAATGGCCATTTCTATGTGAATATATGCACATCCATTGACCTATGTCAACAGTAAATGGCCATTTCTATAATAATATTCGCACATCCAGTGGCCTATGGTTACAGTAACTGGCCATTTTTATGTGAATATACGCACATCCAGTGGCCTATGGCCACAGTAAATTGATATTTCTATGACAATATACGCACATCCAGTGGCATATAGCAACATTTAATGGCCATTTCTAGTGAATATACGCACATCAAGTGACCTATGGCCACCGACAATGGCGATTTCTATCAGAATATTCGTAAGTAAAGTGGCCCATGACAAGAGCGAATGGTGATTTCAATGTGAATATACGCATCTAGAGTCACCTATGGCCACAGTAAAGGACGATTTCTATGTGAATATACGCATCTCAAGTTACCTATGGCCACAGTCAAGGAGGATTTCTATGTGAATATACGCATATAAAGTGACTTATGGCCACAGTAAATGGGCATTTTTATTCAATATACGCATCTGAAGTCACTTATGGTCACAGTAAAGGACGATTTCTATGTGAATATACGCATATAAAGTGACATATGGCCACAGTAAAGGACGATTTCTATGTGAATATACGCATATAAAGTGACTTATGGCCCCAGTAAATGGGCATTTTTATGATAATGCACGCACATACCGTGACCTATGGCCACTGTAAATGGCCATGTCTATGTGAATATACGCACATCCATTGACCTATGGCCACAGTAAATGGCCATTTCTATAATAATATGCGCACATCCAGTGGCCTATGGTTACAGTAACTGGCCATTTCTATGTGAATATACGCACATCAAGTGGCCTATGGCCACAGTCAATTGCCATTTCTATGACAACATACGCACATCCAGTGGCATATAGCCACATTTTATGGCCATTTCTATGTGAATGTACCCACATTAAGTGACCTATGGCCACAGACAATGGCGATTTCTATCAGAATATACGTAAGTAAAGTGGCCCATGACTAGAGCAAATGGCGATTTCAATGTGAATATACGCATCTAGAGTCTCCTATGGCCACAGTAAAGGACGTTTTCTATGTGAATATACGCATCTTAAGTTATCTATGGCCATAGTAAAGGACGATTTCTATGTGAATAGACGCATCTGAAGTCACCTATGGCCACAGTAACGGACGATTTCTATGTGAATATACGCATATAAAGTGACCTTTGGCCACAGTAAAGGACGATTTCTATGTGAATATACTCATCTCAAGTCACCTATGGCCACAGTAAAGGACGAGTTCTTTGTGAATATACGCATATAAAGTGACTTACGGCCACAATAAATGGGCATTTTTATGATAATGTACGCACATACAGTGACCTATGGCCACAGTAAATGGCCATTTCTACGAGAATACACGCACATCCAGTAGCCTATGGCCACAGTAAATGGCCATTTCTATGTGAATATACGCACATCCATTGACCTATGGCCACAGTAAATGGCCATTGCTATAATAATATACGCACATCCAGTGACCTTTAGCCACAGTAAAGGGCCATTTCTATATTAATATACTCACATCCAGTGACCTATGGCACCAGAAAATGGCGATTTCGATCAGAATATTTGTAAATCAAGTGGCCCATGACCAGAGCAAATGGCGATTTCTAGGTGAATATACGCATCTCAAGTCACCTATGGCCACAGTAAAGGACGATTTCTGTGTGAATATACGCATAAAAAGTGACATATGGCAACATTAAAGGACGATTTGTATGTGAATATACTAGGGATGGCAAAACTATTCGAATATTCGATTGAATGTTCATGATTCGAATACTTAAAGCGCTATTCGACTATTCGCAAATTTGTACTGCTTTTTAATACATTAATTTATTGATTGTAAAAAATATTTTTCTTTCAACCTAAAATCAGTATTTCACCAGTACATACATAACTCCGTGTTTTATAGCAGGGAAATGTTGCTCAAATTCGCCGATAAACATGTGTGAGTATCGACTGGTTTCCGACTTGATAAGAAATATGTGCATTGTAGATTATTGCTAATATGCTTAAAACAACACTTTACATGGGACTTAAGTAGTTTATGCAATGCCATTAACACATTAATATGATATTGCAATTGGTTAACGAAGATAGGCAATAATGTGTAATAACAATCTGTACCATTACATATATTTACATGGTGTCGACTAGTTCACAAAGCATAATGTAATACATACGAATATATGCGAATATTCGATTGAATTAAAAAACGAATATTCAAATACCAATTTTAGTATTCGATGCCATCTCTAGAATATACGCATCTCAAGTCATATATGGCCATAAATTGTAGTTATTTCCCTTCGATACAAAATGGCAGAATACACATGTGATAGGTTATCATCATTGGAAGAAGACTTGGAGAATTTAAGGCGCCATGAACTAGAAACAAATACAAGGTTTGCTGTATATTCTTCAAACAAGGGTTTCGGAATAACCAGTAAGTTATAGTTTTTATTTTGCAATAATAAAGTACTTGATTTACTGGTAACATATATCAAATGTTTCGGACGCTAGCATTCTCCGGACGTTTTTAATTGTACTAAGGAGTACTTTAGTTGAGATTGAATTATATAGTTACTAGTGTATAATCGATTATTAAACGACTATTACATATCGACAATAATAGCAAAATATTTATTAAACGTGTGTAACTATCAGAAAAGACGAGGGATAACAATCAAGTACGATATAACGACCCCAAAAAACACAATGTACGAACAGGAATGCATTTAACAAACTTTATTTACAAGAATATAAAGTATGTACTAATGATTAATAATAAAATATTCATTTTATTTCACTCGTGATCATAGAAAAAATATAGTTTCACTAGTGGCTTCACCACTCGTGAAAATATCATTTTCCATGAACACTCTTGAAATAAAATACGATCTTAAACCGAAGTCAACAAATCTCCTCTACAGCTTTACTAGATCTACTGCATTTTTTTTTATATACTGTTAAATGTCTCCTTCAAATTTAGTAAAATAATTTATTAAGAAAAAAATGATGCATATTAAATAACAAGAGAGGTCCTGACTGGCATATACAAAAAACTGTTGTTTTTTTTCGACTGAAATGTGATTTTAATGTTAATATTTTGTAGGCTTACAAACAGCAAAACATGTGTAGCTCGAAGACCGACCTCAAGTGAGGGTGGGACGACAAGAGTATAATGGCATTCCCTTTGTAGTTCTGGGGTCAAAGACAGTTTTTATATAATAATATAATACATGTTGGTCAAACATTTAAATGTAAAATCAAAACTATCATCCTTAACACTGTTTCATTTTATTAAGATAAATGAACCTTAATTGTGCAAGTGTTATTGTTGATCTACCATCGATACGCCCTTTAAAGTATGTAACAATGTAAAGATTTCTTGACCTAAACGGATGTAACATTAGATTACAAACAAAAGATGAGAACTGACAATTTGTTAATGTGTGTGCTATTTACATGTCTGCCAAATAAACAAATAGCATTGCTGTTATTCTCTTTATTGCCAAATTGCTTAAAATTGCCAATAAGATATTATAACAATATCAGGTTAAAACAATAATTCATACTTATTATGTTCTATGTGCATAAGTTACGCTATCCAAGATGTAGTGGCCATTACTTGATGCATACAGCTATTTAAAAGATACTCGTCGAATTATATCTCTGTTCAACAGAAAATTGTTTAACTGACAGAACCAGATTGTCTTGTAAGACTGTTTTCGTTGTATTTGTTTTTAGATGAAAGCAGCATTCAAGCGCTGTATCGAAATAGTGACGTTCCCTGGCCAAAAAGGTAAAATCAGTTATTCAAAATCATGGTGACATACAACATACAAGTTTAATCAATTGTAAAGAATTGATCAGGATATATAAAGGTGAACACTCAAAAAAAGTTAACATTCATGTATGACGCTGTATTACGCTAAACACATTTAGATTTGAAACAAAAGAATGCTTATTTTACTTGAATATTGTTGTTTTGTACATTGAAGTTGCTATAACACGAAATGTAATTTTGGAAGCATTGCGTTAATTTCTATTCATCTTGTATATGCTTCATCCTTTATAGCAAAGAGAATTGGCTGCAACGCCACTGTGAATTTGTAACAAGGAACACTTTTCCAAGATTGAAGGGTTACGGATTCGGCGTGTTTTCACAAGAGGTATGCCTTCACCATTTTTATGTTTTTTGTCTTCAACTGAAACCATATTTGTCCTGAAAACACATTACATTTTGAAAGAGTTAAGGCCCCTTTTCGACTTGGATTCCCTGAAAACACGTTTCCGGACTCATGAAACACCTTATTGTAACAAAAGTATGGCCCCTTTTCGACTTAAAATCCTAAAAACACGGGCAATATATGTTGAAAGGCTTCACATATTGATTTGTTTTAGATACTTAGGTGTAACATCATAAAATACAGCTAAAGCTAGACTTTGGTTACAAACCACTAAATGTTGACAGAGTTATGGCTCCTATTGAACATACTTGTGTCCAAATACACAGTTAAACATTCACAAATTAAAGCATTCCCTTTGGTCTATTTCTTTGAAATAGATGCCATAGTTTTGTGACAAGGCCAAATGGTTGCGGGTTATTCGTCATTCATGTGACAGTTCTAGTTATGATTTTTTTTCTTTTAGGCTCTTCTGATGGTAGAACAAAACGTCAAATATAGATTTGTGAAGAAATTAGGGTAATTTGATTATGTTGCTAGTGTGCATATTAGTTGGCGTCCACGTTGTGATGTTAAGGAGCTTGTGATAGCTTAAATACCCAGATAAAATGAGCATTATTTTTTTAACATTGAAAGAACATTAAATTTGAAACGTTTTGTATCTCAATAACATGGGATGAGCTAACGCTTTTATGTTTGATGTACTTATATTCTTGTTTGGCGATGTATATTTGTTTGAAAATGTAAATCAATATACCACATTCTTGTCCGCTCTCTAAGTCGACTGTTTAATCTAATATTCGCTAAACGTAATAAGAAAAAGCTTGTGGGCATGCAATCCCGGTAAAGTTCGATATTTAGCCAAATTGACCCAGTAACTGCAGAGTTATGGCCCTTTAATAATCTTTGTTGGCCTTTTTAGCCTTGGCCGCTCTTGAAGTCCAACAGTTTTCATCTAATTTTCCCAACCATTGTATTTTAAAGATTGCTTTGGACCAAGAATGGGTACTACAACTTTATAACCATATCGTGTTGTTACAATCTGTGTTCTTTTCTTCATTTGAAATACATACACTGAAATATGTATTATTAAATATGCCAGCTGTAGGTTTGTAAATCGTGCTGTAACTGAGCATATTTATAACAGTACGTGTATTTCTTGTTGGTGTCCAACTAAATATTCTTATTATTATATGTATTTCAGTGATTTTTTATTTATTTATTTCAGCCCATTTTCAATTCAAGCCAGCATTTATTACGCAAACAGCAGCCTTAAACGGATTTTTTCCACAGATACGCTGTAAGTTCATTGTGGATATATTTGTTTCATACATGGCAACCGTGCATATGTAAATCAAATCAATTTTGTAATTATTAAAGTATCTAAAATAAATAAAATTTGGCATTTCATAACGTTAATAAAAATATACTTTTTATTTTAGTTTATTTTAGTTTGGTGTACATATTATTGGGTACACGTATCTGCTTAACAATGTCAGATTTATGACTAATATTTTTCTTGTTTTTATATTACATACTAGCTTACGAGTATGTCAGCCTAGTTTTGTTTAAAGAAGCCTTAGTTGCTATACTGGAAAATGTGAGTATCCAACTGTAAATAAATACTACGTGTTTGTTTGGTACAGTGCTCTGTAAATACATAACACATCAAAACTGCATTTATGAAAAAAATCATGAAGTTTTGGAACGTTGCACCAGTTTTGAAACTGTTATATAGAATACCTAAAAACGATTATATTAAAAAAATCCTATATTATTAGTTAGTCAACTGGAAACCTATTCGGCTCTGAAGGATATGTAAGTGGTATTAATTTCTAAAAGAATAAGACAATGTAACAAAGTTGTTTCAGCAATAACTGAAGATTGTGAAATGGTTTGTTAAACAATGGAAAGCTTCGTGAATTATTTTTGTAAAAAGTAATGTTGTTTCAGATTTTATTTAAAGCATACATATATACCAAAACAACTCAAGTTATCATGTGTCTGTATCTTGTTACATTAAAACTGTAATTCTCTGCTCGTATATTAAGATTTTTAATAAATATTCACTGTTCTAAGTGTGTTTTACGTAGATTAAAAAAAAAAGAACGCAACAATTGCCTGACCGTTAATACATCACTTCTATCAAATGTTACAGGTGAAGACATGCTCCTATGGAGAGGCTAATGCTTTGTTGACACATACCGAAGGAAGGAAAACCTTACGGAACGCACTTGCCGATGGACTGAACACATGTTAGTTTATGTTATGTACTTTATGTATAGGTGATAACTGGATCAGCAGCTAACCTGTTTTTTCACTCTATTTTCAGACAACTAAACGTATCATATTCAATTATCCAAGAAGAAAATGATAACAACTTTAACAAGGTATCAAGTTAGTAATCAAATCAGTGAAAATGCATTAATGCTTTATGTGTGTTATTTTTACTTCACAGGTGTGAAGACAAAGCATGAATTACACGGTGAGAGTCTCCAAAACTGATTTCTTCCAACTTACAGTACTGGTAGACATGGATCAGTTGTGAATTAATGTGGGACTTATACATGCGCTTAATTTTATACATTTCACTGTGGGAGAAAGCACAGTTTCCACAGGTACATAGAGTTAAGAACCAACATTATAGCGTATAACTGTATAAATATGTTTTATGCTCACTTCCTTAAATGGTGCGCTGTTCAACTTTTAATGGAGCAGCCACAAACATTGTGAATTTGAGAAATAGTATTTGATGTTGACTGTGAAATATTATATGTTCATACTGCTAGCAGTTTAAAAATACATGTATGGCATTATTTGTGTATATGATAGTATTAATTATTACAACTATTACTTATTTTAGTTGTCTGATCTATTAAGTTAAATGCAACATCAACATATAGAAGTATATTTTCTATACATTTTAATAATTGATAATATGAAAAGTTATTTCTGTACCTGTAAACGTTTTTAATTTTATTATAATTATTGTTGAACATGTCTATGTATTTTTATATTATTATTACATAATACAAACTGCACTGTCTGTTTATTCATAATAGATCAATTATGTTTTACAACAATATATTGCATTAATACGCCCATGTTTTGGTGTTTGTATATAGGAAAAACATGACACTGCATGATAACTTATTGAATTAATTTGAAGCATATATAAGACAATGATAGACAGATGTGCGTGTGGTTTTTAGTAATTTATTTACCGTGAAGCAATAGACTGGGGAACTAGAAGAGTAAGTAAATCAACCCTGATACTGCATGCAATATTTAAAATATTATATTATGCTTTACATTATTCTATTCAAACGTGTTATAAATTAAGTTAGTTTTTTCCTCTGAGCCTAGCTGTTTGTTTTGTTCTCATCTAAGTAAAAGGAACAATATTTTAACTACGTAACTTGTTTTTATGGCATTGGAAGCCTAAAATACTCTACACATATGCACACTATGCATAAAATAAAAACGTAAGTATGAGTTTGATAAATTATTATGTTTACAGTTACATATGAGTAAGATATGAACTATATTTATGGTCTCTATGACTATCCCTTTGACCTACTACAACGACTATCTGTTTTTGTTAATTATTCATTTCTGTTCATAAATAAGATTCACTGTGTGGCATAAATAACTTCTTCAATAACATTTTTGTTGTTTATTAGGTATTAAGCTCACCTAAACCAAATTGCTCAGGGGTGAGATATAGTGGTCATGTTCGTCGTCCGTCGTCATTAAAATTACTTTTAACAACTTGAACAATAATCGTCAAGGCATTTATCCATGAAGCTGAAAGCTGCTTCCCATCCGCATGTCTGAACATTGAAAGGGTATGTTACAAATTGACAGATATTATATAGGCATATTGGCCCGCTGATATGAGTACAAGTCATTAGACACTATATATGTTTTCGTTTAAAACACATTCTATTTTCTTTTGCTTTTCGTTTTCTTCTATGTCTTGCCACAGTCTTGTAATGATCCCACTTAATGTCGATTACTAATTATAGTTAGTGAGAAATTGTTATTTTTATGTAAGGGGAGACAACCAAATAGTAAGCGGATATAACGAAATTTTGGCTACAAATAGTTAGTTGTCGGTGAACTTGATTTATACTTAGGTGAGCGACCACGAACACTTTGACCATCTTGTTTAGATACATTCATCTATATCAACTGGGTACGCTATTATTACAGAGTATGCAACACATTTTAACCAGACAGACATAGCTATTTTTATATTTTTTGCAGCAATAATGTTTATTGACAATAAATGATGTTACTAATAAAAAAATAATTGATTTAATACCAACAACTGGCTTTTTAGGAGCGTGTTTTTTGGCTCAGTTATCGGAATGTTTATTTCAGTACAGACCCAAATCTTAAGATGTTTTTTTTCAAAGAATTATTATTTTGCACAAGATATGTATGGAGTCAGTTCTATTGATGTTTGAACTATAACTGTACTTAATTATGTTTTGACATACATGTATGTTATAATTGATATGTATATATTTTAAATATATCAATGATCAATTCTTTGGTACAAAAAAAAGCATACCAGTCAACGGATTTTGAACAAAAATTAGAATCCGATGCTGTTGTCTTGGATTAAAACCTGAATAATCAAGGTTTTCCTTCTTTTCATTTTAGCCCAACATGTCTGCCAAGTGAACATCAAATTGTTTACGAACCCCTGCCTGTATAAATCGTACTTCCTTTGCACAATAAATAGGCCACTGGATGTGCGTATATGATCATAGAAATTGCCATTTACTGTGGCCGTAGGCCACTGGATGAGCGTATGTTCACATACAAAAGGCCATTTATTGTGGCCATAGGCCACTAGATGAGCGTATATTCACATAGAAAAGGCCATTTACTGTGCCCATAGGCCACTGGATGTGCGTATATTCACATAGAAAATGCCATTTACTGTGGCCTCAGGCCACTGGAATTGCGTATATTTACATAGAAAAGGCCATTTACTGAGGCTATAGGCCACTGGATGTGCATATATTCACATAGAAAAGGCCATTTACTGTGGCCAAAGGCCACTGGATGTGCGTATATTCACATAGAAAAGGCCATTAACTGTGGCCATAAGCCACTGGATGTGCGTATATTATCATAGAAATGGCCATTTACTGTGGCCATAGGCCAATAGAGGTGCGTATATAATCATATAAATGACCATTTACTGTGGCCATAGGCCACTGGATGTGCATGTATTATCATAGAAATGGCCAGTTACTGTGGTCAGAGGCCACTGGATGTGCGTATATTATCATAGACATGGCCATTTACTGTGGCCATAGGCCAGTAGATGAGCGTATATTCACATAGAAAAGACCATTTACTGTGGCCATAGGCCACTGGATGAGCCTATATTCACATACAAAAGGCCATTTACTGTGGCCATAGGCCACTAGAGGAGCGTATATTCACATAGAAAAGGCCATTTACTGTGCCCATAGGCCACTGGATGTGCGTATATTCACATAGAAAATGCCATTTACTATGGCCATAGGCCACTGGATGTGCGTGTATTTACATAGAAAAGGCCATTTACTGAGGATATAGGCCACTGGATGAGCGTATATTCACATACAAAAGGCCATTTAGTGCGGCCATAGGCCACTGGATGTTCGTATATTCACATTGAAAAGGCCATTTACTGTGGCCATAGCCCAAGGGATGTGCGTATATTATCATAGAAATGGCCATTTACTGTGGCCATAAGCCACTGGATGTGCGTATATTATCAGAGAAAAGGCCATTTACTCTGGCCACAAGCGACTGTATGTGCATATATTCACATGGAAAAGGCCATTTACTGTGGATAAAGGCCACTGGATGTGCGTATATTCACATAGAAAAGGCCATTTACTGTGGCCATAAGCCACTGGATATGCGTATATTATCATAGAAATGGCAATTTACTGTGGCCATAGGCCACTAGAGGTGGGTATATTATCATATAAATGACCATTTACTGTGGCCATAGGTCACTGGATGTGCACGTATTTTCATAGAAATGGCCATTTACTGTGGCCAGAGGCCACTGGATGTGCGTATATTATCATAGAAATGACCATTTACTGTGGCCATAGGCCAGAAGATAAGCGTATATTCACATAGAAAAGGCCATTGACTGTGGCCATAGGCCACTGGATGTGCGTATAATCACATAGAAAAGGCCATTTATTGTGGCCATAGGCCACTGGATGAGCGTATATTTACATAGAAAAGGCCATATACTGTGGCCATAGGCCACTGGATGTGCGTATATTCACATAGAAATGGCCATTTACTGTGACCATAGGCCACTGGATGTGCGTATATTCACATAGAAATGGCCATTTACTGTGGCCATAAGCCTCTTGATGTGCGTAAGTTATCATAGAGATGGCCATTTACTGTGGCCATAAGCCACTGGTTGTGCTTATATTATCATAGAAATGGCCATTTAATGTTGCCATAGGCCACTGGATGTGCTTATATTATCATAGAAATGTCCATTTACTGTGGCCATAGGCCACTAGATCTTCTTATATTATCATAGAAATGGCCATTTACTCTGGCCATAGGCCACTAGATGTGCGTGTATTCACATGGAAAAGGCCATTTACTGTGGCCGTAGGCCACTGGATGTGTGTGTATTATCATAGAAATGGCCATTTACTGTGGCCATAGGCCACTGGATCTGCTTATATTAAAATAGCAATGTCAATTTATTGTGGCCATATGTCACTTAATTTAAGTATATTATCATAGAAATTGCCCTTTACTGTGGCCATAGGCCACAGGATGTGCATATATCATCATAGAAATGATCATTTTCTGCGGCCATAGTCCTCTGGATGTGCGTATATTCACATAGAAATGGCAATTTACTGTGGCCACAGGGCTCTTAATTTACTTATATTATTATAGAAATCGCCCTTTTCTGTAGCCATAGGTTACTTGATATGCCTCTTTTCACATAAAAAATCGCCATAGGTCATCTGATATGCAAATACTCACATAAAACTAGCAATCTACTCTAGTTATACATATTTGAAGCATTTATTCATGTATGCGTTTATTTGAAAATAAATAATGCCAATGTGACTACTACTATTGGTGGATTGATATTAATCCGTAGATTTAATACAAATTATAGTCCTTATTCCAGATCAAAGTTATTTTATAATTTAGACTATTAAGCCTAAAATCATGCAATTGAACTATGGAATAAACGTCGCTTATGGTCTAATTACCCCAAAACGGAAGTCACATCCTCAGGGTTACATGCTGTCAGTTAGATAATAAGCACATGTGGTTGAGTGCAGGATGTATATAATTTGTAAAATACAGTTTAAATGATTAAAGGTATATATGTAAGCAATAAGAAAAAAGGATGTTATGTGCACTACTTGTTGTCTAGTGGTTCTCAGCTTCATAACTTTTGGCCCATGTTTTCATGCGCAAAATGGCTGCCTCCATGCCCGTCAAAACCCGTGTTTTTTTCTAAGGTAAATATTTTGAGTTACAACACATAGAATTTTTTGACATGCTGTTTTTTCAAAAGGGTTTGTCCTGATCTTTCCAACAATGTATGGTGATATATTGGAAAGTAGCTTGGTCATGGTGAAAAGTGAGATCAAATTTTGAATATTTTATATGTAACAAAGAAGGAATTTATTTGCGCATGCGTAACCTTATGGCCACAGTGACTATCTCGACAATGGAAGTGTCGTTCCCCTTGGTTTGGTACACCCAACGGTGATCCGCCTGTGTTATAGGGCTATACACCACGCGCGTTGAAATAGCACCACATTTTATGTCGAAACGAGGTAGATGTATATTTTACAGGCATCTTGACCTATTATCCAATAGGCTTATTATGCAAATATAAGTTCAATAAATTATGATCCGGTATCGAAACTGATTCTAGTGTTTACAAACTATCCGAACAGAAAGCGAAGCTAGACTTCATAGTGAAACAGATGTTAAGTTAAATTACACTGATAAAAACAAGGTTTTGAGGAAGAATCAAATAAAGATAATGAAAATGTCTACACAATACGGGTTGCCATTGCGTGTTACTACTGGCTTTGGAAAAGGCCTTATTTGTCAGGTAAAATGACATGTTTTAATAATATATTATTTTTTTGTAATTTAATGTAATTAATTTATAAATTTTATGTTGTCAATGTTATTATCATAAAGTATTATGATATTCTTTAGTATATACAGTTCTTTCATTTAAATGCACTTCAATAGTTTTTCTGTTATCTTCTTCTTCATTTCTTCTTATTATTATTATTATATCATTTGTTTAATTTTATTCATTAACTTTTATCTAATGTCCATGGTTTCTTATTAGTTATTAACCATAAGTTATTCTGATTATAGTGTTTTTGCAGCATTAATATGATTAGTTAAGCTATGAATAGTTAGCTTAATTCTTGTTAACTAGTACAACTAATTTAAGTCTAAATAGCATTTTACTTTTTGTTTATGTTTACCTTTACATCGCATGCTTAATTACACAATTTTCTTTAAAACTTAGTCATGTGTCACTTTTTTACAGGTGGACTGAATTTTGCAAGTCTGTGATTAATATGGTCATCTCCTG
The DNA here is from genome assembly GCA_027627225.1 of Congeria kusceri. Classification (NCBI taxonomy): domain Eukaryota; kingdom Metazoa; phylum Mollusca; class Bivalvia; order Myida; family Dreissenidae; genus Congeria; species Congeria kusceri. The sequence continues at coordinate 66,243,171 of CM051026.1, read as the reverse complement.
AAGAATACCAAACCTAGCTGTGACTGGTATCCCTACAAGAACTCAATGAGAACTTCAAGTTTAGAAACTCGACTAGAGTGTAAATAATCTGGCAGTCCAACCAAATATTATCCAAGGATATAATGAAAGACTGCCAGTTTTATGTAAATATGACTATGATACTATGACAATGTGTTAATTGAAATGAAAGGAACACAGGTTGAATTTACCATCATGTACTGTGACAATGTTAAGCTGTTTTCAGCTTCTGTGTCCTGAACTTGCAATACCTTAAAGCCTCATTAAATGTGGAAATGGTCAAATTTAGAATTTAGTCATTTAAATGTCTGGTAAAATTATATTATTGTTTAAGCTTCAGTTATATCCTGGGTCAGGAAACTATTTGGTGTTTGGATACTGTTTAAAATAAAAACACTGATCCTCCAAGTAAACTGTTTATAAACACTAGCTTTGTTTATGTGCTAATGATCGTGCGACGCGGATGTCAGTCTATTCATAAAAAACAAAGTGGTAATGTGCACAATTGCCATGCTTTTCATGAATAACTGTACTTCTCACAGTAATATAAATTGCCATAAACTGGACAAGTCGTTTTGAGGGCCGTCTATGAAGCATGTTATGCAGTAATTGAAATTTTTAATACATAATACGTTTTACAATCTACAAACTTAAAATCACTTGGTCAGTTTCTAACCACTAACAAGTAAATTTCCATACTAAAACATGTTACTTTGTTTATAATATCCAATGTTTTCTGAATTTGTTTTACCAGTTTATGTCTTTATAAAATTCACACTTATAGGTTTATTAACCGACCCTCTAAATTGAAATACTTCACTGACCACAATAACGGAATTTTTCCATGCAAATATCATGCATGCGAACTACATTCCTTTTACAGGAAACTAGGGCACCAAATGTTTCTAAAATTTATGAAAATGTATAATGTTTTTTTTTTGTCATAATGATTTATTTTACGTGTTGTAAAATCTATATTAAACTCTTAATGGTTGTTTTAACTTGCAGCACCTTGTGTGTGCCTTTAATGATGTATTTGAAGCACATATATTTTATAACTGGTTATACATATATATATCTTGGAATAATGCTTTGATATATTTCCTATATAAAATGTATATAATATTAACAATATTTATTTTTATATATTAATATAATTATAATGTTAATGTAACCGTAATTATAACAAAAATGATAGAGGGAAATTAGAATATTTTCAAAACACAATCACTTACAAACTTGAGAAGTTATGTGAAAGAAATACATATATTTTTATGTGCCTGAATTGTGACAATATGACAATTTTGAAATGTATGGACACATCCAGCAGCTACATTTTGGAATAAATGAAATCAGTAACATAGCATTATTTCTACAAGCAAGTAAACAACCCAGACAGGACATTTTCTATATCTAGCCAGTAGAAACACATGAAATATGCTTTTATTAACAAGATTACCAATTATGCTGTATTTAGTGATGTATCTGCAATGATGAACTTTGAAGGAAACGGTATGCATGCATCTATATAGTGTAATGAATTTAATGGTGATAAAGTATATCACCTTATTTGATGTAAAGTTCTGTTTTTAACAAATTATAACCATTTAATATCAATTTTCTCCTGAAATCAAACATGAAAGTGACATTTACACAAAATATGAAATATAACAATCTGTACTCATCTGGTATATTGAACTATATTTTTGAATGCATTTATATGTGCAATGCTTATAAACAAATTGAAGTACTGTGATTTTTTTGTTTTGTGGTACGCTGTTTAAATGATTTCCCAAACTGGATTGACATAATTACTGTCAGTATACATGGTCAGTGGGGATACATGATTGTATTGATCTTATGGTAGATATTTTCAGTATTTTCTTGTGTTCCAAAGTTGTTTTTTTATTATTTTTTTCAATTAAAACAAAATATGAGTGTTAAAAAAATATTATTTTTAAGTGCTTTTGAAGTTGGCTTATTGAAAACAAGTGGATCAAAATGATGCAAGGCACATTATTTGCTTGAGTCAGAAATTAGAAAATTGCAATTTGCTTGCATCAAAAAGCAGGATTTTGCATCAATTGAAATTCCTATCTAAGACTGGGTGTCCATAATAGTGTCAATGTGAGTGGCTTTCTTATAATGCATTTGATTAATATTATCACGAGCATGTTGTTAATATCATTAAGCAAATCCAAAAATTTAATTTATCGGAATTTATATATATATAATATATAAATGAAAAAACCAGGTTGGATGTATAAAAAAACAGCAATGGAAGCAAATCAGCAATGGAAGTCTTGCGACTTGAACGCTTTACAAAAATGGACCGAAGGCATGGTCAGTAATTTCACATATCTATCGAATGCTTTTTCCAAGGGACTGAAACTCACAAATGGACACATACAAGACAAGGGACATAAACACTACAAAATACTAGTAGACAAGGGACATAAACACTATATGATACTTGTAAATAGATACAATACAGAATACAAAATTGACCTATTCTACACAGTCCCTCTCTTCCTCGAAAATGTCTCCTGACATTTAAAATCTGAGAATAAACGGTATGAATCTAAGAAATTGAAAAATATTTTGGAAATACAACTAAAACAATTTAATTAAAGTTCTGAATGTAATAAAAGAACAATAAGATAGACAATATTGAAAAAGAACCTCGAATATAAACAATTACATGAATAATACACACTCACAAAAATCTAACAGAAGAACCGTCAATGTATATATGCATGTCCTTACACTATCAATAGCATTTTGATCAAAGGGAAGTAATTATGTCAACCATGAAATAATCTGTCAGCAAGAGTTGTCTCCCATGTTCCCTTAATCAAATAGCCTTAATGGACATTTAGAATAAAAACTCATCAGTAATGATTACAATTACTGAAATATATAAATCTGATACACCAACAAAACATTTTAAACAATATTAATATTAAATCAAATAGACAAATGAAAATAATGGTACATGTTTCATATGCAATCACTCAACAAAAATCTCACCTGTTTCATTTTCAATATAAAATGATAAAATTTATGTACAGTATATACATTTGAGTAAAACAATATTATTTGGATTTCAAAAACCTTGTCTCAAAGATATTGACCAAAATAAAATGAATATTGCTCTATACAAAAATGTTAGAGCAGAGTTTGCAAAATAACAGATACATAATTATGACAATAATGTTTCCAGAACATAAATGGATATTATATTCTGCACCTATTTCTGAAAATGTTTACAACCATGGTTGAAAGCATGACATAACTTTTCATTTAATGCAAAATAAAATGGATAATACCTGAAATTGCAAAATTTACCAATTTACACCTATTTACACATTTTATAGTTAACAATGGACCTGATAGGTTACATGCAACCATTATAGGTTACAAAACACCAAGCTGAAAATATAAAATGAGTGTATCAAACAAAATGCTTAACAGGCTGTTCAAACTGCCAATCGCGCCAAACCGGTCTGGTGGACGACGTTGGCGGACAGGTCTGCTGGGGGGTGGACTTTCCTGCCTAGGCGGGGTTTGTGAAGGACTAAGTCCAGGAGCGGACACATGCGAAGGGGGCGAACCAACCGGACTGGAAGTAGAAGATCTACCTGAGACTGAAGGGGAGGTAGGACTCACAGGACTTTGTTGAGAAACAGAATCCGAACGGGGAGATGGAGAAGGATCTGAAATAGAAGGGGTACTGATGCTGGTCACTGGGCCTGGAGTTACAGCAGTATTATTGTATTGGTTCCTCCTCTGTGGAATCCTATAAATTTGTACAACAGAATCCGAATTTGAACTACTGTCACTGTCAGGTGTCTGAATAGGCTTAGTTTGCGTTCTGACCTTACGGACAGTTTGCGGTGCCTCATCAGGTTCTGGAACAGAGACAAATGGCAACATGTTCTTGTGAAGAGTTCGAATAGGTCCCTTGCGGGTCTCTCTCTGTACTCTGTACACAGGCTGGCCTTCATATGGGATATCTAGAACCACATATGGTTCTTTCTCCCATTTATCAGCCAATTTATGTCTGCCTTGCAGATTGACTTGCCTAACAAGTACAAGATCATCAATGCAGATCTGATTCTCTTTTACTTTACTGTCATACAGAGCTTTGTTTTGTGCTGCTCGCTTTTTAGCACATTCACCTGCCACTCTGTATGCGAATTTGAGGCGTTCCTGCAGTTTTGAAATGTATGCAGAGTGCAATGCCTCTCCTTCGTTTCCTGGGGTTGTGCCTTAGTAGGCATCAACCGGCAACCGTGGGTGCCACCCAAACATTAAGAAATGTGGGGAAACCCAGTTGCACTGCTTTTTGTGGCATTGTAAGCCTGTACCAAAGATGAAATATAGACTTCTTCTCATCACACAGAGTACCCAACATGCGGAGCAAGGTACGGTTGAACCGCTCCGCCGATGGATTACCCATGGGATGAAAAGGTGTGGTCCGGGTCTTCCGAACATTTGCAAGCTTACAAAGTTCTTTGATGACCTGACTCTCAAAGTTTCTGCCTTGATCAGAATGGAGTTGCTCCGGGAACGAGTAATGAGCAATGAAGTGTTCAAACAAGGCTTTGGCGGTGGTGGTCGCTTTCTGGTTGCGGCAAGGGATTGCCTTGGCATAACGGGTGAAGTGGTCAGTTATAACCAAAACATCCTCATAACCACCTTTGCTTTTATCTACTTTGAGGAAATCAATACAAACAAGTTGCATTGGCCTGGTGGTCTCAATAGGAACAAGATTTGCAGAAGGAACAATGGGTGTTTTCCTGCATATACAGCTCCTACAGTGAGTGACATGACTGTCAATGCACTGTTCGATTCCTGGCCAGTAGAAACGCTGCCTAGAAGCCACGATGACTTGTCGCGCCCTGGATGACCAACATCGTCACGGACCTCCCGATACGCTATTAAGCGATACGAGTATGGCACAACGAGTTGTTGAACTTTTTCACCGTCTAACGTGGAGCTACGATACAAAACTCCATCAATAATTGACAGGCGATCAAAATCTCTAATCATTGTTTTGACATTGGTTGATAACTCTTTGATATCTCTAGGTTTTGTTCCACACTGAACCATGTCAATGACATGTGCAATATCACGGTCACATGACTGTTCTTTGGACCAGTTAATTTGGTTTACTGTACTGGCTGGTGGGATTGCATCCACAGCGGCCGTCTGTGAAGCAGAAACACCAGTCAGACATTCAATGGCTGGAAGCTGAAACGAAACAGAGTCACATATTGCCTTAATAGCATCAGAGAACAATTGTGGTCTCCTGCTGAGACCGTCACAATCAGTATTGAGCTTACCAGCTTTGTAAGTTATGTCAAAGTTGTACATAGACAAAGCGGCAACCCAACGCTGGCTGGTAGCATCGAGCTTTGCTGTAGACATGACATAAGTTAAAGGATTGTTGTCCCTGGTTACAGTAAAAGTTGAAGCGTACAAATAATCATGAAATTTGTCCGTTATAGCCCATTTCAGCGCAAGGAACTCCAACTTATGCGCAGGATAGTTGCGCTCACTGCGACGGAGTCCTCGGCAGGCACAAGCTATAACACGCTCAGATAAGTCTTCCTGTAGCTGTAACAGTACAGCCCCTAACCCAGTGCCAGACGCATCAGTATGCACAATGAAGGGTTTGGAGTAATCTGCAAAGGCAAGCACAGGGGGAGATGTCAATTTGGACTTGAGAGTGTCAAAAGAGACTTGTTGGGTTTGACCCCAGGACCAAGAGACTGGAGATTTCTTTTTCCCTTTAGAAGTGGATGGCCCATGACCATCAAGAAGAGAATTTCAGGTTGAGCAATTTTGGCATAATCTTTTATGAAACGCCGGTAAAAATCTGCAGTTCCAAGAAAAGATCGCAACTGACTGATGTTTGTGGGAACAGGCCATGAAGAAATAGAAGACGTCTTTTCAGGATCGGTGGCAATAACTTCTTCTGAAATGATGTGCCCCAGATATGTGACAGAGTTATTTAAAAATTCGCACTTGGAGCCTTTCAACTTAAGACCATGCATCTCAAGTCTCTGGAAAACAGCAGTTAGTCGCTCCAGATGGGATTCAAAAGTATCAGCAAAGACCAAAATGTCGTCAATAAAGACGAGACACTCGTGCAAGAGAAGATCGCTCAAACACTATTCCATGCAACGCTGGAATGTTGCGCCAGAATTTACGAGACCAAATGGCATTCGTTCACATTCATAGAATCCAAGATTCCCCACGGAAAATGCAGTTTTGACCTTGTCTTCTTCCGCCATTTCGACCTGCCAATAACCTGACCGTACGTCTAACTTTGAAAAGAACTTGGAACCCACAAGTAGGTCAACAGTATCGTCGAAACGAGGAAGCATGTATGCATCTTTCCGGGTTCTGGAGTTGAGCATACGAAAGTCTAGACAAAAACGAAGAGAATTGTCTTTCTTTCGTACTAAAACACAGTTTGAAGAGTAAGGGGAATTGCTTTCGCGGATAGCACCGCAAGCAAGCATCTCCTTAACATGTTGGCACACCTCCTCATACATACCTGGGGGAATCCTTCGGTAAGGCTGTTTAAAAGAAGTGTCATTATCAAGAGTGATATGGTGCTTCACCAAATTGCAATGGCCTATATCTGTTGGACCAGATGAAAATACATGTTTCCAGTTTCCTAGAACTTGCCGAACTCTAAGAAGCTGCTCTGGTGTCAAATTTGAAGAATCAATTTTGATGCCAAGATCATCAATGGACTTATGAACCTGTTGTGAAGTGGGATTAACACAAGGAAAGATAGGAGAAGAAGTAATATCATCAACAACAGTGACTCCATTTACAAAACAAATGGGGGTTTTAGGTTTTATGAACACTGACTTGGCAGTCATGTTACAAAGTCTCACTGGAACTTTGGCACAATTACCATGCTGAGGGACTTTAACAACGTGTGGCCTGACAACTAAAGGTCCATCATCAGAAAGTTCTCTGTAACTACCTTCTGGATGTCATGACTCAGTCCTCTCACGATTCCACTGAAAGAAAGTAATTCATAAGGTTTGATCTCAACAATGTGTTCATTTGTGGACACAACTGTAGCTGGTTTACAAACAGGTGTGTTCAAAGCCGTCTGCCAGGCATCAGGCAAAGATACACCAGCTGACACAGACTTGCATCGCCGAATGATATTAGTGCCCAAGATAACAGGACAAGATGGACTAGCCTGCGTATCTGGTACAACTAAAACTGGCAATGGCAAGTCAAAATTCAAAAAAGGAATAGAGATAGAAGTTTAAATGAAACCAAGAATTTTTAAATGGTTACCATTTGCAACAGCTACTTTCAAATCAACACCCAATTTTGAAAGATCATTTAGAAGTGGTTTATTGGGAAGTGACTGGTAAAATGAATGTGAAACAGTAGACACCATTGAACCAGTATCAATAAGAGATACAGTAGGAACACCATGGAAAACTATATTGGTTTGATTAGAATCTCCGACTAAACGATCTGAAAGGGATGAATAATTTGAATCTGAAATGGAGGAAAATTGAGAATGGCCTTGAATATCACCGACCTCTGGGTGGCCACTAGCAGAGGTGGTTAGACTTTTGGGTTGTTCTTGAATCCTCTGCCTCGATAGCTATTACCTCGCCCACGAACGTTGGGTGAAGACTGAATAGTCTGTTGAGAAAAGGGGAAATTAGAGGGAAAAGAAGGCTGTTTGATCTGCGGCGGGGGATACTGAAATGGTGGCTGAAAGGAAGGCAATTATTCAAAACGTTTCATAATTTCAGAAAACTTTCTGTCAACACTGGACTGCAATCCTGAAACAAGAGAAGTAAAACGCTGCTCTAGTTCTGTAATCTGTTTTTGGGGGTCAGGAGTTTGAGCCTGAAGAACACTAGAATGGGGCTTAGTTTTAAGTGGCTCTGAAAGCTTCAACTCTTTCTCAACCTGTCGAATGTCTCTAAGAAGTTGATCGTATTGCTGGGACGAATCCAGCTTGTGCCTGGTACTGCTCCTCAGAACTTCGGACCGGAGACCCGACCACAACCGCTCACACACCAACTCGTTCTTGGCTGTACGTGGCAGGTGACCGCCCTCAAACGCTTGTTCTAAAATACCTTCCAACCTGCAACCAAAAGAAGTTACGGTGTCCTCGGCCTTTTGAGCTGCATTGAACAATTATTTCATTGTAATACCTTTCCTGGCAGGCTCTGAAAAATTTACATCTAGTTTCTGAAAAATACTGTCAATTGAGACTGAATCTCCTAAAGACACAACAAGTTTGCGGGCTGTGCTCCTGTACAGAAGAATAAGTATTGTCATGGAGTAGACATCTGACTTCATGACGCCACTCATAGTATGTGATTTCATTTCGGGGAACAGGATCTTCCCCTGAAAATGAAGTTATCGTAGGACTGTGTGTACCTGAAAAAAGAACAGACTGACTTAAAGGAGTGGAGGGTGGTTGAAGGGGAGTAGGAGGCACAAGTGGTTGTTGAATTTGAAAGGTTTGGGGTTTAGTACCCAGATCCACTTTCTTTTCAACTACTGGGATACCTTTGGGCCGGAAGTCATACTTACTTGAAAGTATCTGAAGCATTTCTTCCTCAGATGGCATACCACCAATGGCGCCTTGTTCATCTTCTGAAACGGGGTCTTCCATTGTTTAAGAAAGAAAAGTTGGGCAACAAATACAAGGAGAAAAGCAAATCAACAGAAAGATATTCAAAGACCAAAAAAAAAGCAATGCACAATTCAATCAAAATAAATGACAATTTGTCCAAATGTCAAATTGATTACATTTTCAGTCAACTGAAAATGAAATACAAAAAAAAAAAATGACGTTGATACTTAAATAATTCCCAAGATTGGCAATAACAAGTGAAAATGTTAACAATTCTTCACTTAAAAGACAACAATTCCCTATTTACAAAACCCACAGTGTATAGAAAATAATAAAGGAGACACTCTTCCTAGATGTGTACCAAAAAATAAATAATGAGAGCAATAAATTCTTAATAAATCCAATTAATATGACTCTGAAATGGCACTGGCAGACACAATTTCAACTAGACAACACAATAAACAACAACACAACACTGAACAATGACAATCACAACACACACAGTGATGATTACATAGAGATATACAAATCACAAAATAATTTAAACCATGAATATAGTTCACAATTTAAATTTCTAAATATTTCTGCAAACAAGACATCAATTATTAAAACAAATCTTTTCCAAAACAGGCATTGTGGTGTAACACTTTTGAAACTGATTTTGAAGAATAAATATGTACAGAAATAACACCATTAAATTCCACAGATATCAATGAAATAACTTACAACAAGAAAAATATTTTAGAAATGTCAGTTATCAATAAAATACTGCTGTAGACACAATATATCAAACACAGAAGTACATGGCAGAATTTAGAAATTTCAATAAGAAATAGTTCCTGGTCGCGAAATTATGTGACAACCCAATCTTCAAATGCAATATGTCAACAAGTTGGCAATAATTCTATCTCAATCAATCAAATAGCTAAGTTCAACATATAAATCAAGGGAAATGAATAGATAACATGCAAATAATATTGAAATAACAACGATCTGAGATACAGAACGTGTTTTCGTTTGGTTCATTTACCTGATTCACCGGAAATTGACTATTTTTGTATACATACGCACAACAAACAAATAGTGCGACAGACAAATGCAAATGAAATATTTAAAATAAACTTACGTGTCCATCCAAAATATCCAAAAACACAAATATTAAAACACTATTCACATAAAAAAAAACGTTCACAGTAAATGTTCACACAGATCCTGTAGCTGTCTGGTGAAGACAAAGGTCAAAATAAAAGTACAAAAGTCACGTGATGTAAACACGGAAGCACGGGTGGAGAACGTTCCCTCTCACGAGGTAAATTGTAAAATTTTTAAAAAGTTCTTTGGAGAACTCCAAATGCAAATAAAGTTGAAAAAAAAAAATTCACACGACGAATTTCACTAAACAAAACAGCCCAAGGTGCCGGCAAGGGTCCTCAACCTCTGAGGGTCTCCGGTGGGGCCTTGGAACGACACTGCTCCGCCCGTGGTCCGCACGTGGTAGGTGTGGCTCCAACCTGGTTTGAAACGTCTTGTAGTCCGGGAGCCAACGTTTGGGCGCCAAATGTAGTGGGGTGGGGTGAAGATAAACTAACACCGTCTCGAGGTTCGAGTTGTGTAATTACGACGCCGACAATATATCGGAATTTATATATATATAATATATAAATGAAAAAAAACCAGGTTGGATGTATAAAAAACAGCAATGGAAGCATATCAGTAATGGAAGTCTTGCGACTTGAACGCTTTACAAAAATGGACCGAAGGCATGGTCAGTAATTTCACATATCTATCACATGCTTTTTCCAACCTGACCAATCAAAATCTTGTTGATTATAAACCTTTCATACTGACTGGACAATACATGAATGACATCACAGTACATGGCTGGACGCACACAGGACAAGGGACTGAATCTCACAAATGGACACATACAAGACAAGGGACATAAACACTACAAAATACTAGTAGACAAGGGACGTAAACACTATATGATACTTGTATATAAATAGATACAATACAGAATACAAAATGGACCTATTCTACAGTCATATACCGGTATATGAGCTAATTTTAAACACACTATTTCATGCTGAAATGGCAGGTTTATTTTACATTTCAAATGTGAAGGACAGTTGATAAATAAGTATGGATACAACTTTAAACATACAGATTCATCAATCAGTATATTTGATAAAAGCAAAATTTGGTAGTGTATACTACATTTATTAAGAAAAAGAAAGCAAAATAACAGTTACACATTCTGCATAAACTTACGTTAAAACATCTTTACATGTGGACAAGTTACATTACGATCAAGGTGTTGAGTGAATTATGTCAAAAGCACCATACCTATGAAACACTAGTACGTATGTTTCAGTGTTCCACAGAAATGATGCTGAAGATAACTCAGCATATTTCCAAACTCCAGTTGGCTTCAAATTGAGCTGAATATATCATTATTCCACAGCTGAATGGCATCTCATATTATTTACCGTACTGTTATTTGGGTAATTATTAACTCCGACCACTTTATTTATAATAATTCCCATTAATTTTCAACGTTTTCGTGTACATTTTTTTAACCGAATATTCAATACTGTAGCTTATGGGCGCAGCCATTTTTGATGATCATGTGATTGAAAGTAGTCCAAAATGTCGCATGATGTACCAGAGGCGATTTATTTTTAGAATCGCCTGTTTACCCCGAGTGGGTAATGTCACATGCATTGGTCACATGATCGTGTGGGTGGGAGGGGAACAGACATTTTGTATTCAACTCAATTTTAGTTCTTGTTCTTCAGTTCTGAGTGGTTAGTATTGGCTCTATTGTTTGTATACTACTGAGAACTGTTGCAATGCATTGTTTTCTATGTATTTTGGTTTAAGGTTTGAGCATGTCTAAATGTTCAAATCATATATTCGTAAAGTGACCTCATTCCGGTGATTTGATAATTGGATGATGATCACGCATGCGCTAATCCAATATTGTACACTAAAATGATTTTCAATTAAAATAATAATAAAAATTACGAAAACTTGGAGAAAACATGTATATATCAATTTAAATATCTAACCTGATTAAACCTACTCCATTTTACTAACATGTAATTCCATTGCCATTGCTTAACACCCGTAATCACTAAACACTGTTATTTCCAAGCAGACGACTGAACTTGGGTAAACACAACACATTGATTGACAGCTTCTTTCCCGACTATATGCTGGTTTCTACAGAGTACTGTCCCTTTTTGTGTGTAAAGTTACGTCACCGCAATTAGGTCAGCATTGTTTATGCCAAACGAGAGTACAGTGACTGAATTTTATTCTTATTGCATTGGATTACTTTGTGCAATCAAACAATTTTTAGATGCAATATACTGGAATTAAATAATTCATTGAAGGTAATTCATTTGTTATTGCATTACTAACACTGGTAAAGAGAATTTGCTCATAATGAAATTCATCCCTTGTCACTGGAATTAGGTCACTGGAGGATTATCGCTATTCAGAATGGCAACAAATTGTACATTTCACTATTTATACTATCTACTTCACTGATTTGGATCACAATAATAAATGTTTGAATGATTCTGATTAACAGCACCATGGCAACTGGAAAGAGAGGAAGCTATTTTTGGAGAGTGCACTTCAATTCCATAATTTGGTAAAATGTTGTACATGTTGTATATGTGTTAAGTGATCTCTGTGTCATTGTTTTGTAATAAATGCCATATCAGAATGTTTCTGTATTCTTTACACTTATTATGTTGTAGGAAATTGATTATGTTCTTTGTAAACACTGGCCACTAGAACTGCTATTAATTGTACAATCTTAAAGGAAATTAAACAGTTATTACAGTTTCAGTTTTGGCAATAATTATTAATTTTCTTATAATTTTAACCAAAACAAAGTGGATGGGGAAATAACTGTAACATCTGGTAATGTTTTCATCAAGTATGATATTGTAAGTGCGAAAGTAATTTTTAGTTACATTGCACAAGTTCACTTATAATTAATAGGTGGTGGAATACTATCTTTTAATTCTTAATAATGCATTAAACTCACTATTAAATAATTTCACACGGCTACTATTTTGAATAGTATTGTATTATAGTAATTTTATTGTGTTGCAACCATTCCAGGATAAATTAAGTTTTATTTCTGGTCATTATTTCATTTTTGGAAGTATTTCCTTTATTTCACATTTACATTCTCACTGGTTTCAGTTTAACTTCTTTATTTCTCAGTTGTATATCAGGTTAATGGTTCAACTTTATTTCTGGTTTGACCTTGATTAGGATATGATCTAGGATCCAAAAAGGTACAGGGTGCTTCTATAAAGGAGCAGGGTGGAAAGCCGGAGCAGTTTGCTGACATTTTCTACTAATTTGCTAAATTTAGGGTTTTCATGAGTATAATGCTTCTTATTAAGGTTCTTTAGCATAGTCTGTTCATATGTCTTATAATATTTGCAAAAATATATTTAAGTTCATTTTTTTTACAACATTTCTGTGTTGACCAGCCCAGGGGCAGCAGGGGGGCACCAAAAAGGAGCAGGGTGCATCACTCTGCTATTTCGCTCGTTTTACCTTCCCTATTGATGTTGACCCTTGACTTTTAACATTTACTACAACAACTGCAAATAATTACTTTTATTGTGTTGCTAGTAATATTAGTGAAGTAGTTACTTGTTAGTATCCGACCAACATATGTTATAAAAAAGCTATAAAGTATAGAGTCTGTGACAGCTTATGCTGCTAGGGTGGAAGAAATGTTTAAAATGGCCATACATCTGAAGGTTTTGAAAAGATATGACATGGATATATTGAAAACTGTCCTGCATGCTGGTTTAAGAAAGGAATTGAAGCATCTCTCGACTTGTCAGTGTGATAAGATGGTAGAGTATGATGAGTTCAAGCATGAATTCAGAAAGATTGAAGCTGATGTTAAAGATTCAAATCTTCTAACAAAGCCTTGTAAACCTGCTATTAGCATTGAAAAGAAAGAACAGCCTGATCTGACAGAAATTAAGAAATTACTTAAACCGTTGATTCAGAGAATTGAGCAACTAGAAAAAAGACAGGAAACCCCAAAATTTTATGTAGGACGAAACTTGTATAGGGGCAGTGGCTGAGGTGCGAGTAATTATTACAGGGGCAGTGACCGATGTGCAAGTGCACCGAGTAATAATTATAGGAGCAGTGGCTGCGGTGCTTCTTATAATAGGGACAATGGACGAGGTGCATATGCCTCGAAAGGTAGCTTCAGACCCCAAGGGGCTTTAAATGATGTTGAATGTTACCAATGCCATCAAAAAGGACATTTGATGAAATACTGTCCTATAAATAACGAATGTATTTGTTTTATGTGTGGAAAAAAGGGCACAGGAAATTTGAGTGCCCAAATGTGTGAGTGCCTCGGTTACTGGGTCGAATGTAGGCACAAACAAAATGGACCCTAAACTTGTCAGGTAAACAAATGAAGTCAAACTTTTAATTAATAACATCCAGACATCAGCACGTTTAGACAGAATCTTTTTACAAAAATAAACTTCGAAATATTGAGATTCAACCTTTAAACTGTCTTCTGAAAATTGAATGTGCAGATGGAAAGAAATTGCCCTATATTGGATACATTGAAACTGATTTGAACATTGATGGAGTTCTGCCAAAGTCAACTTTGAAACATTGTTTATTTCTTGTTTCACCTGACTAGAGTGCCAGTGATCATAGGCACACATAATTTTTGCAAGAATATTTAACAGAGTGTAAAATCTAACTTTGGAGTTACATTTTTACAAAAAGCCAAACTTGCACACCTTGGAACCTGAGTTTTAGGACCATGGTAATTAGAAAAAAGGAACTTAAAAAGAACAAAGATAAGATTGCCTTGATAAGATGTGCTGTTCCACACACAGTTTTATTGAAGCCCAATGAGTGTTTGGAATTGAATGGGTACATTGACCGAACTGTTAATTACCCTGATAAAACAGCAAAGCTGCAGGAGTCAGAACACAGCAACTTGCCAGCATATGTCGATATGATACCACCTGTTCTAAATGTGAAATCTTATCAAAAACATGTTGTAGTCAAATTATCTACTCTGACTACTAACACTATCGTCACTTTACCGAAAGCAATTTTGTGTGAAATGCAACCAGTAACTGTTACATACGATGAAGATACTATATGAAACAATAATGGAAGAGATGAAATCATTAATAAATTAAACATTGATGAACATATAATATTGTCCAGACAGAAAGAGAAACTCAAGGACTTAATTAGAACACATAAAGATTTTTTTCAAATTCAGAAACTGACATAGGATTATGCAACACAATAAAACATAAATAGTGTTAGTACATGAAACATCTTTCAAGCAGCGACAAATCAGAATACCTTCTTCAATGATAGAAGAAGTAGATTGCACATTAAACAACTTTTATCAGGGGGATAATTAGACCTTCTAAATCACCTTCGACAAGTAATGTTGTATTAGTAAGGAAGAAAAATGGTAAACTGAGAATGTGCGTTGATTACAGGATGCTTAATGACAAGACCGTGAAAGATGCCTATGCGCTGCCAAGGATAGGAGAGGTATTTGATTGTTTAAATGGGGTAAAAAAAAACTACTATTAACATGAAATCTGGGTATCATCAGGTGGAAACGGAAGAAAGTCATAAATATTTCAGGATTTACAGTTGGTTCATTGGATTTTACGAATTTAACAAAATGCCATTCGGTCTAACTAATTTACCTGCCACCAATAAAAGATTAATGGAAGAATGTCTTCAAGGATTAAACATGAACTTTTGTGTTATATTTTTGGACGACTTAATTATTTACAATGGCACATATGAACAACATTTGGAACGATTGAATATCATACTCGACCGATTGAAATCTTGTAACCTTAAGCAAGCAGCTTAATCTGTCGAGTATGAGACTAAGCTGCTGAAAAGTGTTCATTTATTCAGTTTAAATTCAAGTTTTTAGGGCATGTGGTGACTGCAGATACAATTGAGACTGAGCCTGCCAAAATTCAGAAAGTGTAAGACTGGCGTACGCCAAAAAAAGCTGATGAGCTACGTTCATTCCTGGCCACTGCAGGATATTACCGTAGGTTGGTGAAAGATTTGAGCAAAATTACTAGGCCACTAGCAGAATTATTACTACCAACATCAGTGAAAAAGGGCAAAGCAAAACATCTTGTAAATTGAAAATGGACTGAAAATGAACAAGAAGTATTTGAAAAGTGAAAACAAACAAGTGTTCTCTGCCAAATTTGGCATATATAGATTTCAAAAAACCGTTTGAGTTGCACATTGATGCATCAACAATAGCTTTGGGGGCAGTCTTATATCAGACACAAGAAGATAAAAAGCGGGTGATTGCTTATGCAAGCCGTGCATTGAATAAAGCTGAAAGGAACTACAGTGCCTTCAAACCAGAATCCTGCCCTTAAGAAGGCAGGGACTGACAAAAAATTCAGACTATTTGTGTTTGAATCACTTTTCAGTTATTACTGACAATAACCCCCTTACTCATATACTGACAAGCGCAAAGCTTGATGCAACTGGTCAAAGGTGGTTAGCTGCTTTAGAACAGTACTCCTTGATATAACATACAGACCAGGCATGCAGAATTCAGATGCAGATGGTATGAGTAGGTATCCATATGAAAGAGTTGTGAATGACAATACTGAAATTGTTAAGATTGAACTATCAAAGCAATATGCAATAGCATCACAGTTTTTCATACATTGAAACTCTACCAATTGCTTCTCTCAATATTGTACAGACTACTAAAGAAATGGGAAACGGACTAGCACAGAAAGATCTAATAGGAATCAGAAAGATGCAAAGACAGGATGAGTTAATTGAGAGGTGGAGAAAATACAAAATAGATGACAAAATACCATCAATATTCATGACAAAGAAAAACCTCATAATGAAATATCAATTTAATGACTTATAAATTAAGAGTGGAATTATGTATAGACTGGAACATGATGAAGACCAAACCATTGAACAGTTAGTGATATCAGATTGCTACAAGAGTGACATTTTGAAAAGATTGCATGATAATTTAGGACATCTGGGAAAAGAGAGGACTATGAGATTAATGCGAGAGAGGTTCTATTGGCCAGGTATGTAAGCAGATGTAGATAGTTATGTTATTAGACTGTGAGCGGTGCGTGAGAAGAAAGTCTGTGGTTGGTAGAGCTCCACTTGTTAGTTTTACAACAACATACCCTTCGGAATTAGTCTGCTTTGACAAACTGACTCTTGAGCTATCAAAGGGAGGTATAAGTAATATTTAGTGATAACAGATCACTACGCAAAATATGCTCTTGCAATAACCACAAAAAATCAAACAGCCAGAACAACAGCTGAGGCAGTTTACAACCAATTTGTTGTACATTACGGGATCCCTACAGACTTACACTCAGATCAGGGTGCTAATTTATGAATTGACTGAAAAGACAAAAATTCATACTACACCCTTTCACCCGCAAGGTAAGTCGGGACTTGAAAGATTTAACACAACTCTATTAAATATGCTAGGGACATTGCCTAGTGAACAGAAATAGGATTGGAAAAAGTATATAGGCCATCTTGTATATTCATACAACTGCATACCACATGAATCTACCAGATATTCACCGTATGAACTGATGTTCGGTAGAAAACCAAGACTCCCAATTGATGCAACATTTGAACAAATTAGAGATCAGGCGGTTAGTAAGAACACAGATGAGTATATGTTGCTCAGATTATGCAACACGGCTTAATGGATCAGAATTGACTGTTGTAACATGGAGAGAGCTTTGTGTCAACCCTGTGTGATACTTGATATTTGATCAGGCGATTAACAATATGGCTCCAGTGGCTGCTTACACAGTTTGAAATCAATGTTACAATCAACGTCGGTGACGATTTAAGTAAGTTAATTAAGCAGCAATTTAATAATTTTAATTATCGGTATTACCGACAAAGAAATAAAAGATTGTTAGTAATTATAATTAATTGCAATTAAAATGACCGTCAAATAAAAAGCGTAATAAATAGTTACAAATACAATTTTATCTATTGACTGAACAGCATATGTATTAAGAATGGCTACAAATTGGCTCTTATTTCTTTTAAATGGTGACATATTTAAAAAAAATGCCGAAAATGATGGCGAAAGATTTTTTCCAGTGATCGCCCTTGCTTTTGATGGAAAACATAAAATTTAGGACAAGTTTGAAAATGAGGTGTTTGAAGTTGTAGAGCAACCCATGATTGATGTACCTGTATTCAAAGTGAGAAATAACATACTTGGAAAAGAGAGAGTATTGCATCGAAATCATTTATTTCGAATAGGACATGAGACTGAGACTGACACATTGATTGCTGATAAGAGCAAAGAAACTGAAAAAGAGATTTTAGTTTCAGCAGAGGTAGGTGACGTCACCAGATATGAAGATTCGGAAAGTGATCAGGAAGTAATCATTGTAGAAACTACAGTGAATAATGGGGACGCCCATACTTCAATCACTGAGAATCAAGAGAATCTGAGCATGGAGCCAGAATCAGAGTCTGGACCAAATCTTGAAATGGATGGAGATAATATTGGAAATACTGGTTGTACTCAACCTGAAAGGTTAAGTGAAGAAGAAAATATTGAGCCTGAAGAGTATGATGCTGATGATGTAGAGGCCAGTGAAGAATGCCTTAAAACAGTTACTGAATGGAATGCAGGAAAAGCACCTGAAAACATAGAAGAAGAAAGACAAGAAGAGATAAGTGGAACCAGGGGTCTCTATCTGGTTTGGGGGAAAAGTACGTGTACTCTCAGGCGGGGGAATTTTAGCGTCGTTTTACACAGAAGGGGACATTTCGACTTGCCAAACGAGTCAAAAATAAAAACTATTAAATATATTCTTCATATTACTTTATTAAGTATAACTCTTTACCTGACTTTTTTATTTATGAAAATTATCAATAAATTGAATATTATATCAACTAGTCAAATTTGCACCATCTGCAGTCTACTACTTGTCCATTATAAGGTGGAGCAGAGCAACATATAATTTGTCATGCAATTTAATAGATTTTCACTTCTGATTTTTTTAAACGTTTTTTAACTTCCAACTTTTAACCTTAATTAATTTTATTAAACTATTGATACTAATTCTAATACAGCAATACACTGTGTTTTCAACTGTAAGACACGGTATTTGTGCCTTTTTGCTTCACCTGTTTTGATAACGTTTAAGCAGGTCATTTTTCCAGAAATTACAGTTCCCGGCAAATAAGCTAGCAGTTAACTGTATACAAATGAAGTTTTATTATGAAAGCACAAGTAATCGGGAACCAGACATGTAAAAACTGTCGTTTAATATGACCGTTTGTAACGGTGTGTTGCGACACGGTCTTTATCCATACCGGGCGGGCTTAGTACGGGGATTAGACGCGTACCGGAAGTGTGGTCTGAGTGCGGTGAGGCGCACAACTGGTATCTATCGGTCGTGTCAGTATGGGAAGAGAAATATTCGGCCAAAATGGAAGAGAATTCAACGCGTTTGCAGCAACGTTTGCGACAATGATTATTTGTCTTCCATTTTCAAAACATACAACTTTGAATCAAATTATTCTCCAATATTGCCATTTAAAAAGCATGGTTAGAGCTGTTGTTATTCATCAAAATAGTTTCCAATGTTGCCATTTTGACCAGTAATGACCAGTAAATTTTACGAGGAACACAATTATCGTTCAATCCTTTCTTTTTTGCCAGTAATAAGTAGTTCTGTTAAAAGAAACAAAATTATCTTCCAGTGTTGCCATTTTGAAGAGAAAGAATAGAGCTTTTGTTATTTAAAAAGAGGTGCTTTTAGAAGAAACACAATTATCTTCCAGTCTTGCCATTTTGAAGAGCATGGCTAGAACTGTTGTTATTTACCAAATTATCGTCCAATGTTGCCTTTTTTGCTAGAAATCAGTAGTGCTTTTGAAAGAAACACAATTATCTTCCATGTTTCCACTAAAAGGAGAATGGCTAGAGCTGTTATTGATCAATTTATCGTCCAATAATGCCGTTTTTTAGCAATCAGTACTGATTTTCAAAGAAATCCAATTATCTTCATATTTTGCCACTTAGAGCAGCATGGCTAGAGATGTTAATTATCAATGTATCGTCCAATGTTACCGTTTTTGTCAGTAATCAGTAGTGTTTGTGAAAGAAACACAATTATCTTCCAGTGTTGCCATTTTGAAGAGCATGGCTAGAGCTGTTATTATTTATCAAATTATCGTCCAACGTTGCCTTTTTCCTAGTAATAAGTAGTGCTGTAGTAAGAAACACAATTATCTTCCATTGTTGTCATTTTGAAGACCTTGACTAGATATGTTGATATTCATCAAATTATCGTCCAATGCTCCTTTTTTGCTAGTAATAAGTAGCGCTTTTGAAAGAAACACAATTATCTTCCATTGTTGTCATTTTGAAGGGCTTGACTAGAGTTGTTGTTATTCATCAAATTATGGACCAACGTTTCCTTTTTTGCCAGTAAAAAGTAGTGCTGTAGTAAGAAACACAATTATCTTCCATTGTTGTCATTTTGAAGAGCTTGACTAGAGTTGTTGTTATTCATCAAATTATGGAGCAATGTTTCCTTTTTTGCTAGTAATAAGTAGTGCTTTTGAAAGAAACACAATTATCTTCCATTGTGGTCATTTTGAAAATACACATAAAGTGAAACTTCAGCTGCACCAGCAGGAGAGAAACCTTATTGTACAATACGGTCCTTTATTTTTGGCAAGGAACCAATTGCCAAACAGTGACAAACAAAACAAATGCAATATACAAGACACACATGCACATAACAAACGCACAAACATGAATAAAACTGGGGTCACCGCCTTGGAGACCTTGACTAGATCTGTTGTTATTCATCAAATTGTCGTCCAATGTTTCCTTTTTTGCTAGTAATAAGTAGCGCTTTTGAAAGAAACACAATTATCTTCCATTTTTGTCATTTTGAAGGGCTTGACTAGAGTTGTTGTTATTCATCAAATTATGGACCAATGTATCCTTTTTTGCTAGTAATAAGTAGCGCTTTTGAAAGAAACACAATTATCTTCCATTGTTGTCATTTTGAAGGGCTTGACTAGAGTTGTTGTTATTCACCAAATTATGGACCAATGTTTCCTTTTTTGCTAGTAATAAGTAGCGCTTTTGAAAGAAACACAATTATCTTCGATTGTTGTCATTTTGAAGACCTTTGACTAGATCTGTTGTTATTCATCAAATTATCGTCCAATGTTCCCATCTTGCTAGTAATAAGTAGCACTTTTGAAAGAAACACAATTATCTTCCATTGTTGTAATTTTGGAGAGGTTGACTACAGCTGTTGTTATTCATCAAATGATTGTCCAATGTTGCCTTTTTGCTAGTAATAAGTAGTGATTTTGAAAGAAACACAATTATCTTCCATTGTGGTCATGTTGAAGACCTTGACTAGATCTGTTGTTATTCATCAAATTATGGAGCAATGTTTCCTTTTTTGCTAGTAATAAGTAGTGCTTTTGAAAGAAACACAATTATCTTCCATTGTGGTCATGTTGAAGACCTTGACTAGATCTGTTGGTATTCATCAAATTATCGTCCAATGTTTCCTTTTTTGCTAGTAATAAGTAGTGCTTTTGAAAGAAACACAATTATCTTCCATTGTGGTCATGTTGAAGACCTTGACTAGATCTGTTGTTATTCATCAAATTATGGAGCAATGTTTCCTTTTTTGCTAGTAATAAGTAGTGCTTTTGAAAGAAACACAATTATCTTCCATTGTTGTCATTTTGAAGACCTTGACTAGATCTGTTGTTATTCATCAAATTATGGAGCAATGTTTCCTTTTGTGCTAGTAATAAGTAGTGCTTTTAAAAGAAACACAATTATCTTCCATTGTTGTCATTTTGAAGACCTTGACTAGATCTGTTGTTATTCATCAAATTATGGAGCAATGTTTCCTTTTTTGCTAGTAATAAGTAGTGCTTTTGAAAGAAACACAATTATCTTCCATTGTGGTCATGTTGAAGACCTTGACTAGAGTTGTTCTTATTCATCAAATTATGGACCAACGTTTCCTTTTTTGCTAGTAATAAGTAGTGCTTTTGAAAGAAACACAATTATCTTCCATTGTGGTCATGTTGAAGACCTTGACTAGATCTGTTGTTATTCATCAAATTATGGAGCAATGTTTCCTTTTTTGCTAGTAATAAGTAGTGCTTTTGAAAGAAACACAATTATCTTCCATTGTTGTCATTTTGAAGACCTTGACTAGATCTGATGTTATTCATCAAATTATGGAGCAATGTTTCCTTTTTTGCTAGTAATAAGTAGTGCTTTTGAAAGAAACACAATTATCTTCCATTGTTGTCATTTTGAAGACCTTGACTAGATCTGTTGTTATTCATCAAATTATGGAGCAATGTATCCTTTTGTGCTAGTAATAAGTAGTGCTTTTGAAAGAAACACAATTATCTTCCATTGTTGTCATTTTGAAGACCTTGACTAGATCTGTTGTTATTCATCAAATTATGGAGCAATGTTTCCTTTTTTGCTAGTAATAAGTAGTGCTTTTGAAAGAAACACAATTATCTTCCATTGTGGTCATGTTGAAGACCTTGACTAGATCTGTTGTTATTCATCAAATTATGGACCAACGTTTCCTTTTTTGCCAGTAAAAAGTAGTGCTGTAGTAAGAAACACAATTATCTTCCATTGTGGTCATGTTGAAGACCTTGACTAGATCTGTTGTTATTCATCAAATTATGGAGCAATGTTTCCTTTTTTGCTAGTAATAAGTAGTGCTTTTGAAAGAAACACAATTATCTTCCATTGTGGTCATGTTGAAGACCTTGACTAGATCTGTTGGTATTCATCAAATTATCGTCCAATGTTTCCTTTTTTGCTAGTAATAAGTAGTGCTTTTGAAAGAAACACAATTATCTTCCATTGTGGTCATGTTGAAGACCTTGACTAGATCTGTTGTTATTCATCAAATTATGGAGCAATGTTTCCTTTTTTGCTAGTAATAAGTAGTGCTTTTGAAAGAAACACAATTATCTTCCATTGTTGTCATTTTGAAGACCTTGACTAGATCTGTTGTTATTCATCAAATTATGGAGCAATGTTTCCTTTTGTGCTAGTAATAAGTAGTGCTTTTGAAAGAAACACAATTATCTTCCATTGTTGTCATTTTGAAGACCTTGACTAGATCTGTTGTTATTCATCAAATTATGGAGCAATGTTTCCTTTTTTGCTAGTAATAAGTAGTGCTTTTGAAAGAAACACAATTATCTTCCATTGTGGTCATGTTGAAGACCTTGACTAGAGTTGTTCTTATTCATCAAATTATGGACCAACGTTTCCTTTTTTGCTAGTAATAAGTAGTGCTTTTGAAAGAAACACAATTATCTTCCATTGTGGTCATGTTGAAGACCTTGACTAGATCTGTTGTTATTCATCAAATTATGGAGCAATGTTTCCTTTTTTGCTAGTAATAAGTAGTGCTTTTGAAAGAAACACAATTATCTTCCATTGTTGTCATTTTGAAGACCTTGACTAGATCTGATGTTATTCATCAAATTATGGAGCAATGTTTCCTTTTTTGCTAGTAATAAGTAGTGCTTTTGAAAGAAACACAATTATCTTCCATTGTTGTCATTTTGAAGACCTTGACTAGATCTGTTGTTATTCATCAAATTATGGAGCAATGTATCCTTTTGTGCTAGTAATAAGTAGTGCTTTTGAAAGAAACACAATTATCTTCCATTGTTGTTATTTTGAAGACCTTGACTAGATCTGTTGTTATTCATCAAATTATGGAGCAATGTTTCCTTTTTTGCTAGTAATAAGTAGTGCTTTTGAAAGAAACACAATTATCTTCCATTGTGGTCATGTTGAAGACCTTGACTAGATCTGTTGTTATTCATCAAATTATGGACCAACGTTTCCTTTTTTGCCAGTAAAAAGTAGTGCTGTAGTAAGAAACACAATTATCTTCCATTGTGGTCATGTTGAAGACCTTGACTAGATCTGTTGTTATTCATCAAATTATGGAGCAATGTTTCCTTTTTTGCTAGTAATAAGTAGTGCTTTTGAAAGAAACACAATTATCTTCCATTGTGGTCATGTTGAAGACCTTGACTAGATCTGTTGTTATTCATCAAATTATGGAGCAATGTTTCCTTTTGTGCTAGTAATAAGTAGTGCTTTTGAAAGAAACACAATTATCTTCCATTGTTGTCATTTTGAAGACCTTGACTAGATCTGTTGTTATTCATCAAATTATGGAGCAATGTTTCCTTTTTTGCTAGTAATAAGTAGTGCTTTTGAAAGAAACACAATTATCTTCCATTGTGGTCATGTTGAAGACCTTGACTAGATCTGTTGTTATTCATCAAATTATGGACCAACGTTTCCTTTTTTGCCAGTAAAAAGTAGTGCTGTAGTAAGAAACACAATTATCTTCCATTGTGGTCATGTTGAAGACCTTGACTAGATCTGTTGTTATTCATCAAATTATGGAGCAATGTTTCCTTTTTTGCTAGTAATAAGTAGTGCTTTTGAAAGAAACACAATTATCTTCCATTGTGGTCATGTTGAAGACCTTGACTAGATCTGTTGGTATTCATCAAATTATCGTCCAATGTTTCCTTTTTTGCTAGTAATAAGTAGTGCTTTTGAAAGAAACACAATTATCTTCCATTGTGGTCATGTTGAAGACCTTGACTAGATCTGTTGTTATTCATCAAATTATGGACCAACGTTTCCTTTTTTGCCAGTAAAAAGTAGTGCTGTAGTAAGAAACACAATTATCTTCCATTGTGGTCATGTTGAAGACCTTGACTAGATCTGTTGTTATTCATCAAATTATGGAGC
Source organism: Congeria kusceri (assembly GCA_027627225.1). Taxonomy (NCBI): domain Eukaryota; kingdom Metazoa; phylum Mollusca; class Bivalvia; order Myida; family Dreissenidae; genus Congeria; species Congeria kusceri. Next base: position 66,218,578 of record CM051026.1, on the reverse strand, counting down.
AATGTTTCCTTTTTTGCTAGTAATAAGTAGTGCTTTTGAAAGAAACACAATTATCTTCCATTGTGGTCATTTTGAAGGGCTTGACTAGAGTTGTTTTTTTTTTCCTATTTTAAGTAACAGTGACATTGACCTTGACCCGACACGCTTCAAATAGAATCCCAGGTCTCTATGCAAGCTTGCTATATCCAAAGTTTCATCAAGATTGGTCAATGAAAACTAAAGTTATTGGCGGAAACCACCTGTTTGACGCCGCCCGCCCACCCGCCATACCACAATCTAATAACCAGGATTTTCAACTTCGTTGAAAGCCTGGTTAAAAACAACAACAAGAAGACACATATCAGCAATGTATTGTAAAAGTGTATCATAAATATACATTAATATTCATTGCATTTGTCCTATGTATTTGTATGCAATATCTAAAGCACAATACACATATAAAATCTACTTTACATATATTTAATCCAGGTATAAATGAAGTTAAAACATTTTATATCACCAACTTATAGATGCACGCATATAAATTAAACCACATAATACGACACATATTATTATAGGAATAATACAGATGTTTATGTAACTTCCGATGAACAACGAAAAAACGTTTTTAGATCAACATGATTATATGTATTTTATCGATTAATATTGTAACATCTACCATATATTTGTGTTTCTTAAACTAGCAATATGGACTAATTATTATAAAATGTTAATATTATTGTTTTTGCATTTAAAATCAGCAACCAAAATCTTCAAATACAGAAAAATCAAGTATTTTTTTAACACTGTAGGTTTGTTTACACTTTTGCACAATTAAAGGCTAATTTAAATAAGTATTCTGACGACCATATAAAAATAAAGTATGGTTGTTTCATGTTGACATGTTAATATTAAAACATACATTCATAATACAGTTACAATTTAGAAAATTCAAAAAGTCCGGAATATTGTGAAAGTTTCGGAAAAAAGCAAGCTCTGAAAATTATATAAAAAGTAGCATCCACTATATTGTTAATATTAATAAAGCCGAGACTTTAAGGCATCCCGTGAAATATCCACACAACCATAAAATATTGTTCGCCGGAGCCCGCAATTTGACCTTGTATTAATACAATGTGCATATTTATATAGCATGTAAAACGCGCGTCATTTACTCAACAATGCCCCATTTATAATACTTGTTGAATAACTTTGTCTGTAAACACCGAACTAGACATTAGGAAGAAATGTATTTTAATTTGTCAGTTTATATCGTTACACAATACAAAACACAATAAATCATTTGTAACCACAATAACATATTTTACATCTTTTCAAACCGGTAGTATACCATTAGGTAGTGTTTTTACTCGCATATATCAATATGTAACAAGTATAAATGTATATAATCACGAAGTTACAAAACTTGCTCAGTACTATGTGTAGATCTTGTCAACATTAACCCGACACTGACCTTTATGCGTGCAAATTGTAATTTGTGTACCATTACGAATGATATAATGTCCGTATTGATAGCGAGTAATATAGATTAAAGAAAAAAAGACTACATAGCTGTTTTAATGTCACTAAAATTGACCACCACGTGCACTAACAAAACTATGAATAAATGACAAAATTCAAGGCAATATAGTTCACCTTATAAGAATGTTGGCCTACTATGATCGTAACGTGTAATGAATTACAAAGAGCAGATGAATTAGCGGTTATAACATTTGGAGCAATGCAGAAATGTTATAGAAAAATGATTTAAATTTACATCGAATAGAACAAAAAGCACAGGACCACGATTGCCCGTGCAAAACACAAATATACATAAACATCATTAAATATCGACACTCATACTAGCTAACGGGTAACAATTTAAGCAGTTAATAATGTCTTTCTCATTCATCCCAACACTAACGCAGTTGTGTCGTATTATGAATACTTTGAACATAATTATTTTTCATGCCTATATCACCACCACATTTCAAAATCAATCATGGTCACATTAAACATGTAAGCATGTGCTATTAAGAATATTAAAAATTGACAGTAGTTTCAATATATACTTTGGACACAATGCATTACATAAGAACATCATATACGAAAAAAAAAACGTACGCAATGAATGTATAGAAGGATATGGCTCGAGTTGGATATCGTTTTCTTGAATACCATTTTGTTATTAAACAATTTCAAGAATTGTGTTAGTAAGAGTTTTCTGGGTATCAGCTTTTTGACAACAACGTCTACATTTATGTAAATACGCTGATAAAATATCTATGTGAAGTCTTTTAACGCTGACGACGTAATTTTACGCCTATAATCGTCATGCGATAGGTCAGTCAAACAAAAAGTATCAAATAAAACGTTCAAACTTTTCTCTTCCACATGATCAGTAACCGACGGAAAACAATGTATTTGTTTGTGCACATCCCTTTTCACACTAACATTTGCTTGTAAGGTTTGGATGCCTCTTCAGCAAATCTCTCTTTTTTGCTGCACCTAGAAGGAAATATCAAAGCAGTTATTAAAATGTACTGTGATACGTATAATATAAATATAATAATTCTGGGTAACTCAACTGGTTTTATCATTTGAATACAGGCAAAATGACGAATTATCTACTAGTATTCCATAATGTATTTTACAAGACCGCGTAAGTATGATTTCTTTGTTACAATAATGTATATAAAGCTTATAATTAAGCACGTGTTTCTACTTATCTTTCTATTTCTGTCGTTTAGCGCTTAGTAAACAATCATACTTTTTTATTGTTGCACATTAAATAATGATATGAAATTTCGATTATTATATGCATACTCTTTTATCACCACAATTTCTGTAGAATTTTTCATTCACTAGATTTTGCCATTATAAAAATATAAATGAAAAAAGTACCCAGTGCACAGGCAGCTTGCATGGCTTTTAATGTGGAACGATGTAATACCGCACTACATTCCACATCGGCATTTTCATACGTTTCCCCTGTTAAGGATTGGAAGATAGCCGCCAATGCTTCACGCAGAAGGACATGCTCCATGTAGGCTCCCACAAGACTAGTGATGTAAAACAAAATGTTTGTAACATTAAAAGAATCGATATGCAAAAGTACAATCTGGGCCGGTATTCACAAAGCTACTAAGGAAAATCGTAACTCAAGTTGCACTTACGGTAAATTTTCAGATTACATTTTCTATGCGAAAGGCAATGCTTTCTGCTTTCGAAATTATACAATATTAATCACTTAAGCACTATTAACTTGTTAAAAACATTTTAAATTAAAAAGAAATAAGCATGAACTAGCCAGAGACTTGAGGAATTAAATGAGGTTAAGGAATTTCCTTAAATTTTCCCTAAGGAGCATTGTGAATACTGGCCTTGACTTTATGTGCAATTTTGATTGTCTCCGATAAATATGCATAAATATAAGCCTTTTTTTTTTAAATATATATGTCAATGACCAACATGTCATTAACGAAAAAAACATGGGAAATACAAAATTCATCATTAAACATAAATCATATAAGTTTGTGTTTTGATAAGAGACACATGCTCACACAACTTACTATTTGTCTTCACTGAGTATTTCGACAAGTTGCTCGTCTTGAAGACCTCTGACTTGTCTCAGTGTGGAGAAGTATGGCTCACTAAGTATTAAAATTCATACACTTTAATAAAAAAATTAGAAAAGTTACAGGATTTGCATTTGCATATACCCAATAACAAATATGCTAAATATTGTGTTGAAAAGCACATTTGATATAAAACTTCAGCACGCTTTTAGAGTTTAACGGTATTTTATCCATTATCCTTGGAATATGAGAAGATATATTATTAATTTATATGCTTATTTTAATTAAAAATGTGTTAGTAATATGCTGTACTCAAGTATCGACAGATTATTATTGTAAAACAACTGTGTCCCATTAACCAAAGTGTTCACATATCTCGGAATATGTGAGAGTAAATTCAACTCATGTATGTATGTATAGGAATTAAGCAATAAATATGAAAACAATAACCTTTCGATTTCCTCCAGAAATGTTTCCTGAATATAGAAGCGGACGCATTCTATAGCCTGTTAAAAGTAAAAACGCTTATATGAATATATGATACATTTACCTGTCTGTTGTAATACTATATTTCTGACTGCGGTTTCGCTTACGTAACTAAGCAACCATTTACAACACATTTATATATAATTATTTGCATTACGTTTTTTTTTTAAAAAGGCTGCTAAGAGCCAATTATCAGACGCTAAAGAGAATGAACATGGTCATTAAAACTACATGGAAAATACATTATTCCGTTGGTACGCATGAATGTATTTTGTTTTTAAAAAAAAAACACTATACATTAACAATAATATATCATAAAATACAATATATTTGTCGAGAAAGATTTGAAATGCATTTGATAGGAAAAATTTAGGAATAAAAGAGTTACGTTTAAGTCTCACCACGCAGCTAAAAACTGCCCACCCGTATCCGTGGGTTTGTGGTACCCCACCAGAACGGAACTTGTAGCTACTCTGAAGCCATGGAATATCTCCTCTACAAATAAAAAAAATATATTAATATTATGTTCTACCCTGCAAACATTGGAAATAAATTACTTGTATAACATGTATGTGCAGATTTGAACAAACTATAGTACACAAGTGTTTATAAGATATATTTTAGTATAGTGTTATATAAAGCCGACCGATTACACAAAAAGGGGTCCACCGCACCAATAGCGTATGGGCATGGTAAGATGAGCTTATTTCACATCTAATAAATAAAAAACAAAATTCATAGCAATTATTTTTCATTATGATTGATGACAACCGGACAACCGGACAAAACGTTCATTTTAACTAAGGAACGCTAGCATTTTGTTATTTTGTTGCGTTCAATTATTCAAATTGATTGACTTGGCTTGTTTTAGAAGAATTATGTTTACCTGTCTGAACGATTCGACACAATTTGTTCAGTCCTTTCTAGTGCAGCTGCCATCTATAAAGAAAACATAATATACAATTATCGACTGGATGATCATTTACTATAGCCCATGTTACATCGGTGCGTGGGACGTTAGAGTCGCAGTCTGTTATGGCAGGCGTTTGATGTTATAATGGCATATCGCAATGGATGCGTCACAGACATTGCTGACCCCAATAAACAAACTGACAGAAAGCTGTTTTATATACATGTATGTCGTATATGTTGTGATGTATGTTGTGTACTTCATGTATTGATTATACTGCGCATGGTCAGATATTTAGATTAATCCAACTGGAACTAACCGCTGGTCCGCATCACTTGTAATATACCTCTCTTATAGTCAACACGTGTTTGCGTTTTATTCGCTCTGAGTATATACACCAGCTACGAATACACCACCATATTGGACCTTAGACTTCTACACGTGAGCCTTAAACTTTGATATATGAATACTTCTGTTGATTGCGACAAGCCGTCTCGACCGGGAGATAACGCATGGCAAGTTTGTTGCAAAATTGCATTATAAAATTAAATGATGAAGTAACGTTTTTTCGCAATGTGTTTACTTTGCAGAAGGTATTTTCTTTAACGGAATAATAATCTAGTAACTTACATGATTACACGCTGTTTCCGGAGTAATAAAGAACACTGCTTCTGATTCAACGTCCTCTTCATCAGTTAACTATAGCGACAGAAAAGTAATATTTAAAGATGCATTATAAAGATTATCGTTTTTTTCATAAAGACATGTTTTAACATTTGAAGTAGCTTAAGACATATCATAGGATTAACATTATATTTTGTTTTCATTCATATATGCACATTGGCTTTATGGAAAAATGTGACATAAACCAAGATTTGTTCCATGCAATACCATGACATATAAATACAATATCAATAAATACATTGTGTATATACGTTTCAATATTGTTAAGGTTTACAAATATACCATCCGATTTAACAATGTTTTACGCATTATTGAGAAATAAATGTGATATGTGCTCATTATATCGTTTATCCTCTGTTTATACGCCCATTTAATGTGGACTTTTGATTTTGTTGAATATCCAGTAAATCAAGTATGAATATTTGATCGTACACACGTCTTAGTCGTCTTACCTGATAAATTGCAGGGATTTTATATTCCTTTTCTTTATATCCTTTTCGCGCTGTTTCACCAATATGAGTCATCTGTCAACACGTTTGGTACAATTTCAGCTGACATTTACGATTTACGAAATTACTGTAAATTGACTAAATGCATGCAGTGCGATTCTTTATAAGCTTTAAATGTTGCATGAACAAAAAATAATCGGCGTATACAACTATTATCATAATATGTGTTTCATGATAAGCTTTATAATGAATATGATTGCTGTTACAAAATCCATATCTATTAAACATTCCACAAACGCATTTTTATGTAGGTATATCAAGTTTGTTTGTTTGTATGGGTTTTCGCCGTTTTCAACAGTATTTCAGTCATACAATGGTGGCCAGCTAATGTACAGCTAATGTACCCCAGAGGTAGGGAGAGAATGGCCGTAGAAATAATTCTTGACCAATCCCCACACAAGTTACGTGGCCAGGTTGGGAATCGAACATAGGATCATCAAATTTGTAGTCCAGCATACTACCACCTTACCAGCCGGTCCGGTTAGGTTTGATTAAAAGTCCTACATGTTTATGTTTGGAACTATATTAAATTGAATTTCTTTAAAATATGTTTATTAAAAAATGTAATTATATCTATTCTTATTCTATTCTCTGTACCTGTTTTTTACATGCATGGCATACATAGATGTCGGGCTCATCGTCTATGTCCTCACCGACACAGCTAGGATGGAACCATCCTTCGCATTCACCGCATTGCCAATAAAGCCTAAAAATGAAATTAATTTTTACCCAAATACCCACAAACCGCGAACAATTGCATCTTGGGGATTTCACACTGTACCATACGTTATTTTCATTGATACTTGTTCCTGAATTTGTTGGACTTAATGTAAATTTTGATTACGTTTAAATATATACATTTAAGGTTTAAATTGTAAATTACATATACATGAAATGAATCAAAATCGTAGTATATCAAGCCAGTACAGGATTCATAATATTATTTGCACTGAACACAAATCAAATAGTCAAAATTCAGATGCGAGCGTGATGATGGAACAGTTGTTTTGAGGTCAAACAATGCCGCCAGTTTTTTAATATTTTGAAACACACTCGGAACGAAATATGAAGTATTAATATGAGGACTGAATGCATCTGTTAAGGCATATGTTAAGGCATAAGACATCTGTTTAAAGTTTACCTTCTGTTGTCAGGCTTTTTGCACACACAATACGTCTTTTTTGTGCCTTGTTTTTTCGTCCGGCTTTTTGTACACACATTACGTATTTTTTGTGCCTTTTTTTTGAGCGTTTGATTTCAGTATAAATAAACGAAGATCTTTGTTTCTGAAAGAAGAAATAAAATACAGTAAATACATCACTATTTAGATATTTGGGAAATCGATTGTATAATATTTTCCTGTTCGTTGACGAAGCAGAATATATAACCCGCTAAGCACTATCGGAAAAAAAACTATATAAAATTGTGAAATTACTTAGAAAGTACACACCTTTCGTTTTAACCGTTTGTTGTGTACTGTCTCTGGAGCAACTTCCTCCGTCTCCACGCTTGTACATGGCAGTGATGCTAAACAATAATTCATATACTAAGAGTATTATAAAATATCGCGTATAGTTCTGAGTGCGTGCGTTCTTGAACAAGTGAAAATGTATATCTGTAAGTGTAACACTTAGCACACTAAATGTTTTCATTCGAATAGGTAAATATATTATGATGATGACTGTAAACATGGTTACTTATTTTTTTCAGTATACGATGATACGATGACACAAGTAAAATGTTTTATTTTTTTAGGCTGATCGATCACAAGTGGTTTGTTATAAAATTCTGACAGGTAGATCTATAAAAGTAACAGGAGTGCCGGAATTTATTTAATAATCGATCTAATTGCGAGATTACTTTACGTGACGACGTTAATTAGCTAATTATAAAGTGTAGGACGTGAGTCCAATCTTACTTATTAATGCTTATAAACGAAACCACATTTCTAATTGGCATACACTTAGGCATACTGACATGATATAACCAAAGTTAAATCAGTTAAATTATTTTCATGCTGACGACGTAATCTCACAAAAAAATCACGTCAAGCAAATCACAGGCTTTACAGTAAAGTTAAATGAAAAATGTAAACATAATCTTAAGCCAGTGTTTGATAAATCTGTTTGTGTCGTCAAGATGCAATGAAAATGCAATAAGTAACATACCTGTAGCGTTTTCTGTAACCACAACGTCTTCGTCCACATGTTTCAGGCAATGTAGGTCCTCAAGGGTCTGTTAAAGAGTATTAATTTAATTATATTTTGGGACCATTTTATTTACTAGAGCCCACCATTTCACGGCAAATCGGTGTGCGTGTTTACTTGTTAATGTACATGTATATTTTAATTGGTAAGACTAACGTGCTGATATTTCCCATTGCGGAAGTGTGCTGTTGCATAAATACATACAGACGTTTTGGCTCAAAAACACGTGTTTTCCATAAAAAACACTAGAACAGTCATTGAAGATGAAAAATACCCCCCGCAAAGGCTCATTTCAAACATGTCCAAAACTTGAGTATTTGTTAAATTAATCTCAAATTTTTGTTGTTCGCTACTTCACATTGATCACACACAAAGACAAAAAGCTTCACGTTGATTTATTGAATAAATTACCTAAGTTCAAGGGCACATAACGCTGACACAAATATTGTGACATACACAAAAATAAGTCTTGCACTTCTACATAGTATAAACAACATATCTGTAAAGTTTCATGTCGATAGGCAGGAAACTGAGAGACTAGTTCGCTCCACAAAGTACACATGTGCAGCGTGAGAGAACGACCGACCAACCAACCGACCCACAGACAGGTTGATTCCAGTATACCCCCACAAACTTCCTTTGCGGGGGTATAATAAATTGGAACATTGTGTTCACGTAAGATACAGAAAATCCGAAAATGAATTGGAAAGCTCAAAATGTACACTCTTAAATATAATGATTTGAGAACAACAGCAATGTAGAAAACTAGGTTATGCTAATTATAAACTGTTACCTGTACTTTATCTATCCATTCGTATGAATTGGCAACCCGTCCCTTATCCATCTTTGTATTAGTCTAAAATTAAAGAAAATGAAGCATTACATCGGTAGAATTACCGTAGTGGGAGCACTAATTTTGATTTCCATATGTATCCAAATCGCATGATAGTTTTAAATGTTTAAATACTGATGTAACTTTTTAAATTTCAAATAATTTTAAATTTAAATTAAGATGTTACAATATTTATTTAAATTTACACGTACCCAAAACCCAATTCTGCACAGCGTGCAAGAAAATCGCTCCCCGTCATTAAGAAGGGCCAGATCATCGTGTACGCAGAAGGGTTTAAAATGAAAAGCCCTCCCACAAGTATCGCACTGCAACTGGAACGCGACATTGTACTGTTTTAAGATATCATACTTCTAGCAAAATATCGCTTTCAAAACAAAAACATACACCGTTAAAACAACCTATTTCAACATTATATCACATACCATAAATTGTTTTTAGATAAATGATTTTTTATATATTATATATATAACATTGAGGTAAAATGGTAACCTTTTGATCCGCTTAATCCACTGTCAAACCACACTTTGGACAAGAGTCAATAAGGAACTCTGAAATGTAATGTTAACATTAAAAAACAAGCTATGTGTCAATAGGGCACAGATGTCCCCTCAGTCCACTTTTGTCTCAAAACTACACTTTTACTTTTGACCTCTAAGTGTGACCTTGACCTTTGAGGTAGGGAGACGGGTGTTACACGCGACACGTCGTCTTATGATGGTTGACCTTTGTGCCAATTTATTTCAAAATCCATCAATAAATGGCATATTATAGCAAAGACAAGAATGCTTCGGACAGACGGACAGCCGGACAGACGCACAGGCGGAATTACAACAAATAACAATAAATTTCAGAAAAAACTTATACCTTGTTAAATTTGAAAAAAACGAAACTAACCTTTAAAGGACAGGAGCTTCTTCGCAACAGATAATTGCATTACAGACAAATCCTGGGCATTGATGTTTTCCATTTCTTGAAAGCGACCATTGAAATGGCATTCAGCAAACTTGAAAAAAAGTGGGAGAAGAGTGATTATGGCTTAAATATTGCACGTCCGTGCACTTGAAGCAGTACTTTGTAAACAAGTGTTTTATAATCATATTTTTTAATAAGGTCGACAGTTATTTTGTCAACATCAGGACTTAACAACAAATCAGCCTATTGCTCCATCAGATCCAGAATGAGATTTTGGTATGGATACTTGGCTTATCCATTATATTCTGACATTGAAATTCTAGATCTTAATAGGCAAACGGACAAACAGGCAATTGTTCTCCTTATTAGCATGGTTACCTTTTAAAATAAACTTATAACTATATTGTGTTCATATTGATCGAGAACCCAATAGTTGCACCATGGTAAGAAGAAAATCGCTGATTATATTGTGATACATATTTATACTACCATCAAGCAATACACTCCGCAGTTGAATGAATCTGTCTGGGATGCGTGTTTCATTGTCCCTGCACGCCATTGGTTTCTCACGTCTGCTTCCGGTGCGTTACTGCATTGGGCAATAAAGGCACTGAAATTCAATTGCCGCAATACAGAATACGGAAGTGAAAACAAAGATGTACAAAATTAGGATAGCTCTTATATTTTAATAGCATGGAGTTCTTTAAAGAAAGTTAAAACGAACACCGCCTTTTAATATTACATCTAATTTACTTGAACAGCGTGTGTGTGTGTGTGGGGGGGGGGGTGCGTGTGTGTTTGTGCACGCGCGCATGCGTGCGTGTATGTATGTATGTGTTCTATACTACATAACAAATGTTCAATATATTGTCAGAGTTGACTTTGTAAAACTAAATACGCACCACATAGCCAGCCTGATAGAATCGAGTTCAAACGATTCTGCTTCCGCAACAGGATTGTAGAAGAATATGACTTTTTTCTCAAAATCCAGAACCTTGGAAAAACGAGATACGTATATATGATCTCGTTATATATTAACAAGTTTGTTTTTTTACCAAACAGCGAGAAATTTTATAAGTTGAATTTTTCGAACATCGATTAAAATTCATACTAACATTAACTTAAACTCCAGATTTCATATGGTTGATGAGTATTCTTTAAATGGGTTGATAAATAATAACGCAGATTTATAAATACAAAATAAATATATAGAGGAGGATATTTGTTGGTTTCGGTAGATTATCGCTTTTAATTCACGAGTGATCATAGAAATTAATATTTTCACGATTGGCACAGTAACGATTGAAAATATTTATTTTCTATCATCACGAGCGGATTTAAATCAATAATCTACCACGAAACCAACACATTTTCTTGTCATTCAATGCTTTTACACCGTTTGTTTACATTTAAGAAGGGTTAAACTTGATAATTTAGCGGGAATAATAACGCAACGACGTCATAATAACGACGTCATTTCACAGTAAAATAGTACAAATTATCTATAATTTTCACTGTGATTTTTCACTGTTTGAAACAGTGCATTCCATTTTATATAACCGGTATTTTCCTATAAACCACAGGAAAGCATAAAATAATTAATGTCATTATTATTAACTTTCAAAAACTGTTTGTCTCAGTACACAGCATATGTCATGTGATACTGTTTTATTTTGCCATAGTTTTAATATCAAAAGTGAGCAAGAGTAACAAATAACTTGCTTAACTCGCAAACACTTCTTACCACAAGCGTCCAATGCGAACATCGATTGTATGCTCCAACAGCAAATTTATAGCCGTTCAACTGAAAATGAATTGTACTGCAACATGAACTTTCTGCGTATACAATCGGCTCATGTAATGGAACTCGGTGCAAAAAAAGGTGAAAATGTCCATAAAATTAACGTTGTTCGTCATTACATATTTTGTGCATCATTAAATGATTATATTGACAGATTTTATCAAAACCTCTTGAAGTTTTACTTTAAGGCGCCTTAAGCTGCATTGTTAACATGTAATTCTAACCGTATATATCGGTACTGTCATTTAAAACACACCAATTGTTTAAGAATATAATTCTATGTACGATATAATTCAATTGCTTATTTTGTTTATATGAAAATATCCAATGGTAAGCACTAAATATAGACAGCCCAAACATGTTGAGAGTAGAGTTTTGGTTGTCGATGTACACCAATACTTTACTTTCATTACAATGTTTATCAAGTCGTGTCACTCATTGCTCTACAAAGTAGACAAAATACAATACTTTTTTGTTACTGTACCACGTATGTTGGTCTATGATTCCGGGCCCCTCGGATCAGGGTTTCCATCGTGGAGCTTAGCAAGTGCAGGACTTTTCCTAAGCCCATAGCGGCCAGTTCGTTAACAAGAAGCTTCAGGTAAGTGTCTAATATCTAAAACGAACAACATGATTTTGTATGTTTACAGTATTCGTGTAATAATTTTTTTTTGACATTCTTAATACTTTAAAACAAATCTCGAGATTTACAAAATAAACAATAATCTACAAGTATATATTGCAGAAAACTAGGGTTGTTAAATACTTAAATCTTCCTATTTATTCAATTGTATCTAACTTATTTCGTTGTCATTGATTGGCCGACCAGACTGAGGCGTCCTATTGGTTATCATTTAGTTATAAAGAAAAATAAAACTCCAAAAGCATTATCATGAGAGTATTATTGTTAACATCCGCAAATACATGCAATCACAATATTTGAACTTATGACTCATTGTTCTCATATGACTCATCAAATTGGTCACTGAGTCAGTTATATTGGTTCTGCGATCAACTAGACATGGTTTAAAAAAACGAGGACTGAACTCTTTAAGATCGAATTTATGCGAACCGAAGTTGATTAGAAAACATTAAATAACTATATGATAAAATATTGGTTGTGAATCACACTTCATATCTTACGTTGTCGGTTAGCCAACCAGCGTCATTTAGTGATCTGATGTCTGTGTCGGTCACACTTGTACCGCATACCTTCGCAACTGGCACGTCGTAATCCCGTGGCAAATTCCACAACTGTTGTATGGTTTCAACTGTAATTATGTACAACGCATATGCAATGGTTTGTTTGTGCAGTCTTCAGCACAGTTGAAGCGAAAATATTAGAAAACAATTAGCATAAAAGGTTCATTTAAACGTACATGATATGTAATATCTATTTCATTTAAACTATAGACATACTTTCAGGATTAGGTATCAGTGTCTTTGCTGTCATGCTAGTTGAAGCGGCTTCTTGGACAGAGCCCTCGTATATTACATCATCTGAAATAACACGTATGATAACTATTTTGAAAAGTGATTTCAATAAATAAGCCAATCAGGAATCCAATAAGCCATATTACGACAGCAGCCTCGCCATTGTACTTCAACTATTTATTAACTCGGTACCCCGTCCACCCATCCCCATCAGTTTAACTTTTCTGTATTTGTTCTAGTTATGGTTTATAAGATGTTTATCAGTTTTTCCTTTTTTTTTATATTTCATTGCCTGTATACTTTATTGCAGGTTTATTTTACTGCATTTTAAATAAATACATATGTTTAACCTCAGTCTGTCTTGGTTATACTTTACTGTTCATGATATGCTTGAAAGACCTTAGCTACTGACACTTACATCCACGACAATACATAACAAGTGAATAGTGAGAAATCATTACCTTCCACAACCACTGTGTCTTTTGAGTTCTCCGAGCAAACTCCGCTGTGAGCGTCATCAACTGTAAAAAACATCGCATGTTTACCTGTCTCACCTAGTTAGGAAATTACTATGTGGTAAACATGTTAACGTGTTTCTGTTGCAATGGTGAACATTGCGTGTACCCACAAAAATGACCGCGTTAGCAGCAACGCTTCAGGCATGGTTTTATTAAATTTTGAATGAAAACATCAATTCTTATAATATTTTGATTCTATTTTTATTTTTCCTTTGCACATTGCATTTGCATATTTCTACGCTATGACTTGCAAAATAAAAAATAATAACAATTGTCTGTATTTATGTCCTTGCTTTTGGTTAGGTTAATATATTATTATACCATAATAAAGGTTTTTATTCTGCTGATCTGCAGTTAAATAGACTTAAGCTTTAAACACCCAAAATATAACACATGCAATAATCCGTCTTACCGAATTGAAATCGCACGTTTTTCTTTTTGCGCCTTAGCTTCAGCGACGTTGGTGTTTTCCGTAATTGCGGAAGTTCTGACGATTTGGGCATGGGCGTAAGACTTTCGCTTATACTTTTAAGTTGTTGAATGCAGCGGGCTAAGCTAGATGTATCTGTGCACAGGTAGGTCTTCGATCTCAGCAAGTCCAACTGCTCTCTTAGCCTTTTTTGTAGTGATACTACACTTTGTTTCCCTAATACAAAACACCATTACACTTAATTTAGGTATAAAATAAATAACTACAATCCAGTATGTATGAACGCGCGAAATAAGTTAGACATGTACTTTGGCTAAAAAGGGTCGCACATTCGTTAATGTCGAATACTTTTCTAGTAACGCGCGACACACAAATCCGCGGAGAAACGGACGGAGGTACGGACGGGTGGACAATGTGAAATCTAAATGCCTCCCCTTGAAAATGATGGAAATAACTAAAACGCAATGATTATGCGTCTATTTAATACAAAAATGTTTGTGTTTGTTTTGGGAACATCTATTACACATACCTTTTTCCAGATTATCAGGAGTTGTCTCGCAAAAACAGATGGTAGTATCTAAATCTGCACCCATGTCTTAAAAACAAATAAGTGTTACCCGATATTACTTGTATGAAAACCACATGCTTCGAAACATTTTATAAACAGAAATCCGTATAGCAAAATCGTAATAATAAAGAAATAAAAATAACAGGAAAATATGTCTAATTATTTATGTATTTATAAAGTGTGGGGGTTTTCTGAGGGAACTAAGATAAGTGTTTCAAGGATTCTGAACCATTTAATAGGTGTTACTCTTCGGTATTGAACAAACTAATATTTACCTTCTTCAACAATATCGTTTACAGTCGTGTTTTCACTGACTTCCTTCTTTCCTATATATAACAAGCACATGCAATTTAAATATGGATGTGTAATTTAAAGCTTTTATGAAATAACTTATGTGGAACTTATATCGTATTTCAGGACAATACTACAGCTTTTGTGGAATGCTATGGACTCGATACGCACAAAGCATTGTGTTGGTATTTGGCTGAACAAAACTAAATTTTCTATGTTGCTGATTCAACGTTAATGAAAACTATAGTTACACCTGGCAAACGTGTATTTTTTTACATTTGAAATACATGTATAATGATAAAGTATAAACGATATTTATACAAGTACATATATGCACCATTCACTTCTATATCCGCCGTCAGGAATGGAGAATGCCTGTATTTTGAGGACACCATCTCCCACTGGAAAGTGCCACCAGACATTATGCGACCGAAGATGTGTTTACATGGCAATAGGGTTCTCGAGGTCCTTGCAGCTACACCTCGGAAAGGTAGTGTCATCGCCAAGTTGCACAATGTAATTGTGTGGCCTATGTAAATAACAGTTTTAGATTGCTCAGTATATAATATGCGAATGCGAACAAATTACTTAGCAGATATTAATGTAAGTTTTATCAAATGTGCATTTCATTGATATGGCTAAGGGTGAAAAAAAATTGTTAACACGAAACCGACTAATATAGCGATTTAATAATGTAAATACTCACTCGCAGAGCTTTGCTAGGTCAATCTTCTTCATGCAATGCTCAATGAACTTCACGGGACGTCTGTGAAGATACTGAGGTATTTCCGGCGCATACTGCTTGTACGTACCAGTGAGCTTAAGATTTTCCTCCACATAACTATAATTTAACACAACTTTAAAATGCTACGGATTAAGTATACATGTTTCCACAAAACAATTAACCAAATGAAGGGGTGACTACATAATACTAAAAATACTGCCAACTTCTCAGAAAATACGTCCGCTTAAAGGTCTGGGGTACATTGATATGTGAAGGATGTATTTATTTGTTGTTTACAAAAGATGGCACAGAAAATAATGGATACAACAGTAAACATGAAAATGCCATGAAACCAAGTTTTAAGCTACCTCCACACAAATTTTCAGCTTAATACCTCCATTCAAACTAATGTTATTGACCGGAAACTGTTTCTTTTTGTAAGAGTGGCCTCCACGGGACTGGCCCAAAATGCTATCCCTATATTTTCTATATTTGACATTTGACCTTAAACTGTGGACTTGACCTGGAACTCGGGACGTACGAAACAATACTTTAGATTTCATCGTTGATGAAATCGGCTTTTGAAAATAAACTCATGCTCGACTAAGTTATACTCCAGAAAATACTTGTCAAACATCGAATCTCCCGAAATCCCATTACACGTTTCACTCCAGTTATCAGACATGATATGTAAAACATAATTTATGTCACCTTTGGTACTTCTCAGGCAGGAACTTCTTCACAAGAACGCGCACCGTGCTGGTAAGAGTCATTTTTGAGTTCCCTTTCAAAAATTGACCTTTAAACGTCCCATGAAGTCGCTCAATTCCATTATTGGTGTGAACACCAACCATCAACTGGCCAATCCGGCAGTACTGGGCCCATTTCTGACAAAAGTAATCGGTTTGTTGCTATTGATTGTACAACACAGTAAGAGTAATGAAAACAATTACTCTAACGCCGTATCACTGAGACTAAAAAGTTCGGAAATATCATGGTTGGTAAATTGTTTTATATGGACACATTTTGGGACCCAAATTGGTTATTTTTTATGTAATTTTAATTGTCCAAAATATGAATAAAGAAGTTCGTTGATAAATAATCGAATACTAATGAAAACAATCAAATTGTGAGAGTGTTTGTAACTTTATTATGTCCACTTTTTATTAACATTTATGAAATTGTGTTTATTTGCAATATATGTGATATAAAACGGTTTTGTCCGTCTCATATGTCGTTCTCCAATTTTAGCGGTTTTGTCAGCCCAACATGTTATTTATATAAAACTTACGTTTTCAGTTTAAATACATAAAATTATGTATCTAGCAAGGGCGATTTTCGTCCGCCCATATAGTCTCTGATGAATTTTATCCGCCCTTTATGTCATTGATATAAAAAGATTCATTATTTTAAATTACACATTTCATTTGTATTTTGTTAATGCAATTTATTGGTTATTTATTTGCATTTTAAAGAAACAACACAACCCATGTGCTTTTTGTTTCTTATATGCCATACAAAATCCATCGATACCAAGACATTTATCGCGGAAAATACATGAAACAATTCTGACGGTTTGGATTCCTTTTCAACATTAGCAACTTTGAAAATTTATATTGGCATTTAATTAACCGATGTTTAACAAATCGGTCAAAAGTAATTTTAGGCATCTTTTCCGACAAAAATGCTTACGTAACAGTTATGCTATAGTAAAGCATTATTTTATACCATAAGATATACATATACCTCTTTCATTGGTAACCAGTGAGTCTCCAAGTAGGATCCAATTGATGCCCACGAACTTGAGTCACGCAGAATCCGAAGTCTTGTGTCGAATTCGTCTTCTGTTTCAGCATCTGCCAGACATTTCATGCACTTAAGTACTTCGGCTTTCTTTGTTATGGCATTTTTCGTCTGTTTAAGCCACCTCATCCACGCTTGTACACGGTGAAAATCACAAATAAGGCCTCTTGAATACATCAATGAAAAAACAGGTTGCGCATTACTGATATTAGTACTGATCATAAATGTTATAAAATATTAAAAATTCATAATTATTGGACACTGTAAATGCTTTTCAAAAGAAAATAGCTCAGTGTCTTCGGACATATATGATATTGAGGAAACAAAGACATGGTAGGTTGTAACGTTCTTACTCACGAAAAATATGGACAATAACCTAGATATAACTGACTAGTAGAATGTCAAGTTCACTATTTGAAACGGCTACAGTAAACTGTATCTATCATTATATCCATATTTTATCCTCATCACGTTAAAATATTGCTTATTTTACTATTTATAATTATTGATTTGAATAATCATCATCATCATCAACAAGAACAACAACAATATCATCATTCTTATCATCATCATCATCATCATCATATTAGTACTTACTATTTCACGTATTACTTATATGTAATTATTGTTCATTGGCGGGTATGTGTTACCTTTTTTACTTATATGTCATGTAGAACACATCGAAAAAAATACGTAATTGTATCTTAATGTGAAATCTTTATAAAATAATACTTTTATTAATATTTTTGTTATTATTATTATTATTGTCATTATTATTATTATTATTATTATTATATTATTATTATTATTATAAGGCCAAAGCCCTCGTTTTGTAATAATTATAGGTTATTACACGGCAATGGTTGACCATGGGCCCGTATTTGCAAACCTACGGCAGTATTACCTGGAAAATGAAATTCCATTGCACCTATCTCTTTTTCGTCATTGTCGGTCATGTAGTTGGTTGGGTTCCAGTCGGGATTTGCATGTTTGATAATTGCAATTGCCTCCTTAATCATTGCAGTACTTTCAGTTTCGGTGATGAAGGCAGCAACAACCTGATGGTCGACATTTGTTTTTACCGCAATGAAAAATAGCGGAAGGGAAAACCTACATGTTTTATAGGTTGAGTCGAGGAGTACCATTTCATTTCCGTATCTCCGAAGCAGCCTCTGCATCTCCGGTGTTTGGTACACCATCAAGAACGACTGAAACATATAAAATCAATTAGATGCTCAGCGGGTCATATTTAAAATAAATAGTACATATTCATCAGGCAAATATATATAGCCTTATATCAAGAGAGTAACCCATTTAAATCTATACATTGTATGAAAAGATGTCACATCACAAGTTATCGTCTAGGAGTTATGACGATTTCCGAAAATATTGTTCATGCTTCCCAAAATATTGGAGCCGCTGCTTTGTGCTGATAATAGCTTGCAATAGATTTAACGATGATCATGAAATCTATGCATGTTATAAATTTAAATATGAATTATGTTAACATATTTTTTATTGGTATAAAAAAATAAAAAAAATACTGGGACGTATTATCTGAACACCTGCGGCGGACAGGTGGGCGGCGACCATAACAATGTTGTCCGCTCTATATTATTCTGCCAAAACTCGTTGCAGCCAAAATTTCTTTCCTTACGATCATAAACACATTAAGGTCATTCAACTTTGAAAGCTTGAGCAAGATCCACCCAGCAGTTAAAGAGGAGTTGAAAACATGAAATTTTGGGACTATATATTCTATAGAGGATAAAACAGACAAAGGGCCATAATTCTGCCAAAAGTCGTCGCAGCCAAAATTCCTTTCTTAACTATCATCTACACATTAAGGTCATTCAACTGTGAAAGTTTGAGCGAGATCCACCCAGTATTTAAAGAGGAGTTCAAAACACAAGCTTCAGGTGACTATATATTCTATGTAGCAAAAAAAGACAAAGGGCCATAATTCTGCCAAAAATCGTCACAGCCCGAAATCATTTCTTTACGATCATCTACACATTAAGGTCATTCAACTGTGAAAGTTTGACCGAGATCCAACCACTAGTTCAAGAGGAGTTCAAAACACAAGCTTCGGGACGTACGTACGGACAGACGGACGTACGTAAGGACGGACGGACAAGTGCAATGCTTAATGCCTCCCACTCCGTGGGGGCATAAAAATTTACTGGTCATGAGAAGCACTGCATGACAATCTATTTTGTGTATTGTAGCGGTAAGTAATTTTCTCTGTTGGGAAATCCCCACTAATTTGTGCAGATTTGTAAATTTAACACATAGACACATTTTTCGGTTGTGGAGCAGCTCGTCATTGAAGCAGAAGTCCTTCGATCTTTAATGTTGGGATTCAGATATCATTAAAGATTACCAAAATACGAATGACCAACTATGCTCAGTAAAATTCAAAAAATACGAATAACCAACTATGCTCAGTAAAATTCAAAACATAACGCATTCTAAATTATGAAATTGTTCATGCGTTTACAGTTAAGAAAAAACGGACTAAACTGGACACAAAAACACAACAACGAACAAAACATTGGAACTGTTAATACCAACTAAAATACCTCACTTTCCCCATTTGCAATTGTGTGTTTTCGCCTTACAAAAACAAGTGCATCAGGACATGCTTCTTTCGTTTCATTAAGCTAAATATACAATACACCATGGATTAACCCAAAATAAACACATATTGTTGATGTACAAAACTGAATATGTCAATAACATAAACATAAATATATCATAATGAAGTACATGTATTTACCAATCACGCGTAAGCATCAATGTCAAGACCATATTTGAAATCAAAGGAAAATTTTTAATGGTTTATTATTACTAATCCGCTCCAAAGGAGTTTCAACTAAAAAGGCAAAAAGGTCAAAAGGTATAAATCCACAACAAATTATGAAACCTCTACTTTTGTATCAAAATTGGTGTCAAAAAGGATTGTTGGACATAAAACATGCTTACTTGTTTTGTTATAAGAAAATAATTTTTTTCATACTATGTAAGTTCTATTAAATGCACCTATATGAAAAGCACTACTGTGGGTGTATTGTTAGGCTGTCCGGCTAGCGCAGTGGTTGCTACACTCGCTTCTCACCTAGGCGGCCCGGATTTGCTTCCCACTCCCGGTGCAAGTGAGTTTGGTTGGTGGTCACCATACCGGACAAGTGGAGTTTCCTCCGGGTACTCCGGCTTCCCTCCACAGCACAAGATCACACCAAAATTAAATATCTTTCAAAAAAAAATAATAGCTGGGAATGGCAGCTATGACTCAAAATTCGTCCCAACTTTCGTGAGTCTCTATTATATTACTAAGGTAGGAGTGGAGGGACACACTCCGGGTCCTCACATAATGCAGCCTCAGGCTCGGAGGGACTTCATAAACTTCGAAATACATGCGGGTGTATTGTTAGCACATTAACATTCACAATTACATTAGGTCTAAAAGGTAACAATAATGATTTGATATAATCCGAAAACTAAACAGCTAAGCATTATTTTTATGTCATTCAATGGTCCAACTGTACACAATTATTTTTAAAATGCAAATTTCCGCTATCCACGCATTAATTTATCTATTAAAAAACTTCAATTTATATAAAACAAAGAATAAATCAATAAATGACTCCATAGGGATTCAAACTGATGCATATAAAAATAGCGTGTGTCAATTAGAATTTTTCAAAACTATACGGTAAAGTTTTCAATAGTGAGCATGCGTATAAAAATACTTCATGTACATTTCAATCCTTAATATTTGACAACGATGTTGAATATTCCCACACCTGCGAAAATTGACCCCAAGAAAACTTTTTGCATTTACAAAATTAATATGTTACTGTGCGTTGATAAAAAGAATACATATGCAATAGGTAACCATTTAATAAATACGTTTTTATAAATAATCGTATTTAAGATAATATTATAGCGTTTAATCTGTTGATATCCACGTTTAAGACAGTTTGCTAACTAGTAAATATTACAGAATATCTGGTACTTCAGTATGATAAATGCTACTTTTAAAATGCTGCTTTATAACATTTCCTGTGATGCTTTGTAAAGACACTACCGTAAGTGTTCACAAAAACTAATACCAACAATTTTATTTCATGACGATATATGATTGAAAGGGCGTTTTATGTCCTGTATTTTCTTTGTTAATTAAGGGAGTAGATATATATGGGCACTTTATTCAATTAACTGTTCATTAAACACGGAGAACACTCACTAGCTGTACAAGGTTGTCTTGGTCATCAGTGCTATTGGAACCTCGCTTTGCAGCCTTGTCCATGTGGTACCTGATGACCTTTTTTGTTGGCATGAACCTCCTGTTGGTCCTAGAAGGAGAAGGCTTAACCTCCTTCTTCACAAATGAGGTCAGATGCCGTTGCATGTCTGCCACATTCCCAACGCCATCCTCAACCACCAATTCTTCAATTTTTGAGGCGACATCCTCATCAATGCGTTGTGATAATCCAGCATTCTGTTAAAGATTAAATAAGAAATTCCAATATCACTATTTAATCACTTTCCACTGTTTAATAGCCATTTTTTACATTTGACCTCTAAGTGTGACCTTGTCCTATGATGTAGGGAGACGGTTGTCACACGTGACACGCCGTCCCGTCATGGTGGTCATTTGTGGTAAGTTATTTTAACACTGCATGATGAATGACAAACTTACAGTCTGCCCAAGCTGTTTCATGGCCAATTTTGACCTTTGACCTCTAAGCATGACCTCTACCTTTGGGGTCGGTTAAAGTGTGTTTCTCGCAACTCGTAGTCTTTTGATGGTGAACATTTGTGATATGTAAATTTAAAATTGCACGATGAGTGATAAAGTTACAGTTCTGTCAAGCTATGTTCGGACGCACCCACACACACACCGGCACGCAACCATTGTGACTGTTATATGGCGCTTTCCACACGCAGGCTCGACAAAAACCATTAAAGATTTTAGCCTATACTGCTCTGGACCGATAGGTGAATAAACAAAATTGTAAATGGAATAGAAGAATACTTGTCACTTATTTTTTCAAAATTACCAATTTAACATTCTTGAAAAGCTGAACATTTGATTCCCAACCAAGGGGTGAATACTTCGCGGTCAATAAAGTTACAAGTTTATAAAAAGAGTACAGCAAATGCAACCACAGAAATTTTACTTTGTTTAAAGGGCGTTACTTTACGTATCGGTACCTCTCCAACTGAATGGTTTTCGTGCTTTATGTTTGGAAACACCACCATTATCTTTGGGATTCCTTTGCTGAGGTCGCTTCTTACTGCAGAAGCAGCCATCATGTGGTCCATCTTGCTAGAGGTGCCCTTAAATAATTATATGTTGACAACCAATATAGTAATTTAAAAAAACAAATTAATGGCTATAAAAAGTTTGGATGAAGATGTTTAATTTCATTGTCATCATATATTGTTTATCGAATTTTTTAAAAGGTCTTAATTGCATAAAAAGGATGAAAATTTAAATTATGTAATACACAGAAGAAGTCAATTATTTAAACAATTGTTATGCTATTTTGGCACATTGATGCATTTGCAACAATAATATGATTTTTCAAGTGTTGTGCAAAAATACAATATAATGTTTTTGTATTTTGTCATGCTGTGGGTAAATGAAATAAAAGAACTACAACACAACCAACCTCTTCGGGGTTGAAAACAAAGACTTCCTTCAAAATAATAACTGCAGGACAGTCCATTTTTTTGGTAGGCTGCACTGCATGCCTTGTTTTCTTTTTAGCATATGAGTGTTGCTCAGTGCTAACTTTCTTTGTCTGAAAAGCATGTTCATACCTATTATACTTTTGGTACAATGACATCAACATGCAAATTTGATATGATATTACAATTTTGAGTTCTTGGAAAAATGTTTTGACCAAGGTTTTTAATAAATGTGGACTGACCTTAAGAGTTATATTGTAAATGACAACCCGCCACGAAGGACAACGGACAAAAGATGATCACAAAATCTAACCACAAACAGACAGATAATAACTTCAATGCTTTTTTCTGCTCCATTTTTGCACCCAGTGATTTAATGGTCTTATACATGTACAAACTGTGGTAGTTTCCCAACAAGGAATATAAGGTTAATTATCTGAAGACACTGAAAGCCTAATTTAATATTAACGTGTGTCTGTAGAAAACAAAGGGCTATAATTTTACTCTTCATGGAATGATCTGATCACTATTGGAATTTTACTTAGTCCAAAGAACTAAATCATACATATCTATGCTAAAGTCAAGAAAAATCAAAAACCTTTAGTGTTCTGCACTGACATCAACACCTTTTTTTGGAAAATTTTGAAATCCTCTGTCCGTCATTATGCTATTTATTTTGGCATAAAATGGCTTATCAGCGATCTGCTATATTGAAGAATCATGTTATAGAGACTTGTGAATTAAACTGCTCCAGTCATCATATTTTAAAACAAAACTGTCATTCAATACAATTCTTTCAACTTTGGTAAAGACTAATTTATCAGAGATAACGCTACACGTATTGCATCGTTACTGAGGACACTAAACATTCCACACTATACCAACAGCCTATCATGCACAAAGTGCTCAGGTAAGCTAAAAATCAATGACAAGCATTTTGTCAAGTGTCCAATTTTTCTGAATCATTACCTTCTCTTTTTCCAGTTTTTCTTTTTATTCTTGTCTGGACCATGGTGGCATTTAAGGACCTGGTGTCCAATGACTACATACATGTAAGGGTTCATCCCATGGACCCAGTGAACCTTACGTGTGGATGGATTGAGAACTGAAAACAGGTTTCTATATTTTTTGCAAATGTAAAATTGAAGTTCAAACTTTATTTAAAAAACACTCAAACTTGACATGAATTTCAGCAAATACAATTTGCAAATACAATTTTAGAAAATACATTTTGATATTTGAAAAATATCATTTCAGCAGACTTTTACATCAATGTTAAATGTTCATTTTTAAAGAGAACCCAGGGCTGTATAAATCATATTTTAGGGTCAAGTCATAAAAAGTGGCGGTCTCAAAAAGTGCTGCATTCAAGTATACCAGCATTTTTTATCTGCAATCGGACAAAACTTTCATTTTGAAGCAAAATGTGTTGACTTTTTACTTTAAGGAAACAAGAGGGCCGCGATGATCCTAGCTCGCTCAACTGTGTAATGGGGCCCAACCAGTTTCGAACCCAGGGGCACGATTGGAACAATATTTCTAAAGGACCATAATCTGATGTCACATACCAAATACCAAAGCTGTGTACTTTGTTGTTTCAGAAAAAAAAATTAATAGTAACATGCATAATTTTATTAATATTAAAAATTTCACCCCTACACCCCCAGGCAGAGCAAAATTTGATCTCAGGGGCATATTACACCTCTTGGCCTTGATGTTTCAGAGTTATTTCACAATAAAAGTCTTCATAAATCATGTTAGCCCTGGGTGGGGCCAGCTTTCACCCCATGTGCATGATTTGAAAAAAATTAGTAGAGGACCACAATACGATGCTTCACAGCAAATATTAAACCCCTGACCCTTGCGTTTTAATAAAATAAGATGTTTAATTTTTAAAATCTATTTCTAAGCTCTGGCAACCTATTTATGCAGTGCAACAGAACGATTTGAACAGCTTTTAAAGAGGGTCACCCAAGGATAATTCTTGTGAAGTTTCGTTAATATCGACCCAGCGGTTTAGAAGGAGATGTCGTTTCAATGAAAAGTTTATGCACGAAACACGGCGAACGACACATGACGGACAAAAGGTGGTCCCAAAATCTTACCCATAGGCAGTGTGCTTCACTATTCTTCTACATTGATATCAGTATGTACATTTTTTATCAGTGACCTTACATAATGACCCTATTTAATTGAATCTATGTAGTAATTACAAGGTATTTAGTATGTTAAGTCTACCTAAATTTGTTAAGTACAAAGGAAAGTAACAATTTAAATCCTCGTGACATTATTGACCATACACATTTATCTGACCCTGAAGAAAAGTGTTAACTTTCACTTAACTTTATGAAGTAGCTAGAAAGTTATATACTTGTTTCACACTAAAATTAACCTGAATGTACAAAAGGTGCATAATTCTGCTCCAAAGTTATGGCCGTGTAATATGAAATTTCATCTCAATTTTATAAGTATAAAACATGGCCCTAATTCTGCTTATTTTCCTGTAAAAGTTCTGTAGTCAAAGTACAGAGATATATTATTAATCACAAAAATTAAAGTGATTGACTAAGTTTAAAAAAGGGGCTAGTTAGTTATAAGCCATAGTAACTGGCCACAAGAAAGTTTATGCAAGACATGAAATATATTAACATATTTCAATTAAATATATGTATCATCATCTTTTTTGCCAAAAAAAATCTGACTTATTTTAAGTTTCAAAAGTGGCATATTTTGCAAAAGGGCTAGTCACATTTGTACATTAAGGTCAGTGACTGTATATAAATAACATTTTAACAAAGTGTCCACAAAATAAAGTGTGTTTTGTCAGATCGGGATTTGAAACCGAACCTACCCACAGCAATCAAATGCTTGATGCCTGGGTTGCTCTGTCCAGTTGAGCTATCTGACTAAGCAACATTGATTCCATATACATGTATTTCACTCTTACAACCTTAAAGTTGTAATATCAATAACCAAACTGTTTACATGGGGATAGACATTTTGTACATTAAGGTCAGTGACTGTATATAAATAACATTTTAACAAAGTGTCCACAAAATAAAGTGTGTTTTGTCAGATCGGGATTTGAACCCGTACCTACCCACTGAAATCAAATGCTTGATGCCTGGGTTGCTCTGTCCAATTGAGCTATCTGACTATGCAACATTTATACCATATACATGTATTTCACTCTTATAACCTTAAAGTTGTAATATCAATAACCAAACTGATTAAATGGGGATAGACATAGTACATTAGAACAGGTCATTTCAAAATCCCCGTTACTTCTTTTTGGTCACTATATTATAGTTTTGTTATTAACTTATTGATATTGCAACTTGAAATTCACCTTATTTTGGGGAAAACTATCAGTATAATTAATTCATTGATTAAATATGAAGAATTATTGATAAAGCTACATCAAATCATATTGTTCTAAACAAAACAAAATAAGTAAAAATGTTCACACCTTCACAAGTCTATATTTTGAAAAAAATTGAAAGTATATCGATCAATTAAGAATTTTGTGAGATGATTTGGGAAGACGATACTTTTTGAAATTGGGAATATGACCCAATGTTTTGGCAAAAAACTGCTATAAAATAAGCCAAAATAGCCCTGTGATAAAATTAAACCTCAATCAATAGACATGCTTTATGTTGTTAGGCCCTATCAAGTTTAAATAAAGCCGCATATTAAAATAAGCCATAAGCTCTCTTTCATGCATGTATTTTTCTAGTAGCCTCTTTTCCTGTATATTCAGCCACTTAAGAGCTTAATAGAATTTTTAACATCTTTACAAAAGAATGGTTTAAATAGAATCAACACAAATTCTTTTAGAAACATTTCATAAATTCCAAAATATATGGGCGTGGCTGATTTTATAGGTGCCAGTGTGAATTTACTTTAGTATAGAAAATGATAATTAAATAATAATAATAAATATGAAAGAAAGTAAACTCAGCTGCTCAGTAAAGTTATTTACATTAGCTATAAGGTGGCTGCTTATGCGGAAAACTGAAATTTAAAGTCACAAGAAAGAGGCTACTGGTACCAACTCCTGTGATTTATTTATTTACATTTTATTTACACCGTGATAAAGGCGTGAAGCTAATTACGTTTTGATACATCAACAGTACAATATTAGGAATTTACCTGATTTACCAAAACTTTTGGTACCATAACCTATAATAAAACGCGAATTTGTTTTGATTTCGTGTGATCTTACGAAATGTTTGGCTTCCACTAAACCATTGAATAACATTGTTTCATCTTCCTCCTTCTTTCGCATGCGAAGCCTGTCGGCCGCCATCTTGAAAATGAGACCGTATTGCGGTAGCAGTCAGTTTACGGCAAAAATTTATTTATCTTCCATTATATAAAAAATCTCCTTCCATTATTGACTCGACGGTATCGGCATGACAAGATACGACGAGAAATCATCCTTGAATTTCAACTGTATTTTAAACCAATAAATAAGTGTTTTAACCATGTAAAGACTTCAAGTATTACATAGAATTACTTTATTGGTGACGAGGCAAAAAACGGACTGTAAATTGGAATTATTGAGGGCTTTTAACCCTAATTCAATTTGAAAAAGAAATTCGTCTCGACCGTTGCCCAGTGAAAACATCCATGACAACGTTCTGGGCTTCTTTGTCCGTCAAGGTCTTCGATGTAAGCCGTGCCATCCAGTGAATACAACAACCAGTTCTTCTGTGTCCGTTACCTGTCTACGCTTATTCAAACAGTCGACTAAGTGGGGCGTATCGTCCCAATTCCAGTCGCAGCCAGTGGAAGTTGAAAAATTCATCACTGGGGCGTATCGTCCCAAATCTCAGTCGAGGCAGAACTCACTAAGGTATAACCTGAAATGTGCTGTTTATAAGTAAATTGGTGAAGTAATTTGAAGCAAAATATGCGAAAAAGGGTGAATGTTAGGTTTATTGCCAGTTGGGGTGGTAGTTCGGTGTAATAGCTATGCATTAGTATCCTCGATTACTGTAAATTTGCGACCCTAACATTTAATGTCAATAACCAAATTATTTCAACAATTTGAACATAATATTAAGAAAAAATATTTGAAAATAAATATATATACGGCTGTCTTTAACTTATTTATCCAAAACAACGTTTAAAACTTCTAGCAGGTCAATATTGTTTAAATAAGTGTCAAGCAGTCGCCAAATTATCTAACTATCATTGATTCGCGAATATGACGCCATCCCATCATTCATAGAAAATAATCTTCAATTAAGCCGAATGTACAACAAGTTTTGGATAATCGTATTTAACAGTTAATTTTATTTAAAAAAGAAATCTGAAATCACGTGACAATAACAACATCCGCGAATCAATGGTAGTCGCGAATTTTGGGGAGTTGACGATAAATTGGGAGTTATCAAAGGGAGGTAATTTTTGTTAGTATTAGATTACCAGTACCATTAGGGAAAGAGTACAGTTATACATTTGGTATTTACAGTGATAAAATTATCAAAATTTAATTTTCCGGTTTAAAGGGTAATTTTATGTATTTGATTTACACATTCACCATCTGGTAATCTAATCACGAAAGTATAAGTAAACTGACCAGCAGGTCATATTTTGCTTCAGCCAGTTCAGTTCATTAGTCATTGAATATATTTAATATTCATTTTGCAAAGTTGAAAATACTTGAGGGTCTGTCTGATTAAATAATTTTCCAATAAACTGTTTATTTTATTCAATAGTCCTGTACTTGTGGTTGATTTAAATGTGTTTGCATAATTTTGAATTATGCATTAACAGACTTGACACCTAGCTACAGACCAGACGAACACGGATAAACAATTTATTTCCAGCATGACGAACTAAACGTGATTTATTTTAAGTTTTTCTAGACTCTATTGAAGTGTTCGCACATTTTGTTGTAGAACAATTGTACAAATAATTGTAAATATTTTTTTGGGGTTCATTCATTGTGTGATATTGTCTTATTTTCCATGTAAAATAGGCAGTTGTTAATTTATTGGAAATTGACAGACAAAACGTGACATTAAAACAGATTTGCGAGTTGCAGGGCTCGCGCTTGCTGAAAATTGTCTTGAGCCATTTTTACGCGAGATTGGATTTGCTTATTCGCTGGTTACAAATAATAAATCAGGTAACATTGTTTTGCTACATAAATATGATGAAACCATTAATGTACATATTAAATCACATTAGTAGACATAAAATAAACAAAGTTTATTCATACATAAATAGCAATTAGCATATTTATTTTCATTTAATTTTAAAGAATACATGAAAAGATAAAGAAAGTCACTGGTCTGCTGCATATAAATGTCTAATGCACATTATAAAATGAAGTATTGTTCTGTAAGCGCTGAACTATATTTATATACCCTCATATATATGCTACATAAGTCTTTAATCATCATAATTGAGAATTAAATTACAACAATACATGGCAGAATAGATACCGACTTTGTGTAAACACATTTACATTTGTCGCTTTGCTAATTAACTCCATTTTTATAATCCCTCCTTTAGTCCTCTCATTAATCCATAACAACATTCATTACAAGTTGATTCAGTCGCCGCCTGTGTGATAATCAACCACAATCGGTAGCAATTAAAATACAAACAGTCGACCACTTTGAACATTGTTTTCACAAGAGCCATTTTCCCACTTGACACCAATTAACACCACGTGAGGTTAATCGTAACTGTGTCTTTTCGATTCATTACTCGCGTTATTAGCTGAAACTATTTGGACTGTAGACCAGTCTGAGCAGATCTCGCTCTTGCTACTTTCGTTTTCTCTGTTTTGAAAACTGGTTTTTCGAAAGTTTCAAAGTTGGGCGTTTCTAAATTATGTTGGCAACGGCTCAAATGGCGATCGCCAGCGCGAGCCCTGAGTAATGCGGCTATAGGTTTCATTTCTTTAGGATTTGCAACTTAGGCCTATTTGTTCTACGGTGGGCTAATATTGTAACATTTTTGGCATTTGTTGATGTGTGAACATTTTTAGAAAGTAAAGGGTGAATTGTATGGTTGGCCATTAGTGTAGTAGTTACCATTTTGGAAATCTATGGTGGGCCAGTATGTCAAATTGATACATTGTAGTATCCTTGTACATTACCATTTGGGAAACTATGGTGTGTCATTAAAGTCATAATATGCGGATGAGGTTTAATTAAATTTTTGCAGTCATAAAAAATTGTCAAAAATAAGGATTTCAGTTACAGTCATACTATTTCTTTAAAGGGGTTTATACACTGCACTCTACGGTGGGCAGTTAAAGTCATAAAGTTACTTGTTTTTTATTTATACATATTAATGATAGTTGGTCAATAACAAGCATATTTTTTGATCAATAAGAATTTCTTATGTACAGTTAAGGTGTAAATCTGTAATAGTGTTCAATTGATAGTGTTAATATTTATTATTTGACACTTAATTATTTTTGAATACTTTGATATTGATTTTTGAATTTAACATTTATTTGTTATAATGGCTGTTCAAGTAAATTTTGACACTGTTGAAGAATTGTGTACTTTACCTGGTATTGATGAGGCTTCAGCAGTACAAATAATTAATTTAAGACAACGACATGGGGGTTTAAATATGCTTTTGCGTTCTCAATCATTGGGCAATCTTTCAATTGGCCTGGTAGATTTCACTTCAGATAATGGGAATAAAGGAAAATGTAGTAGAAGCACAAGCACCCCGCTGCAATACCTTGGGCTGCCTGATGACATGGAAATTGAGTCGGCATTGACATCTCTCCGAACAACAGAAAAGATACACATAGATGTGAAACCTAAATTGCCCTTTAACAGAATTCAGCCAGGCAGACAAGAAGCAAAAACCGTCAAGCCCACAGTACACGAAACTGATAATATCCCAACAAAGACGGTTCCTACTCTAGTAACAAAATTGAAAATCAGTGTTGAACATGACAATCCAATTAATTCAAGGGGTCTCGATCTCCGTATTTTGATGCCGAAATTCGGCATCATTCCCCGAACGAAAAACTATAGATTTTCCCCCCATTTCAGACCAGAATTCCCCCTAAATGAACTGCCATCGCATTTGTTTTCGTTTTGTTTATGGAAGTAATTTTCGGGGATCAAATTTACTTAAGCACCGTTACAAACGGTTAACGATAAAATCCAAAGAACACCACATGGTCATGTTAAATGACCGTTTTGACATGTCTAGTTCCCGATTATTTGTGCTTTTATAATACAACTTCATTTATTTACGGTTAACTGCTAGCTTATTTTCCGGGAACCGTAATTTATGTTTTGGGAAAATGGCTTCTGCTACACAGTAATCAAAACAGGTAAAGCAAAAAGGCACCAATACCGTGTCTAACAGTCGAAAACACAGTTTATTACTTATTTGAATTAGTATAAGTAGTTTAACAAAATTAATTAAGGTTAAAAATTGGAAGTTAAAAAACCATTTAAAAAATCGGAAGTGAAAATCTATTAAATTGCATGAAAATTATCTGTTGCACTGCTCCATCTTATAATGGTAAAGTGGTAGACCGTAGATGGTTAAAATTTGACTAGTTAATATAATATTCAATTTATTGATAATTTTCATGAATAAAGTTGTCAGGTAAATAGTAAGACTAAATAAAGTAATTTAAAAAATGTATATAATAGTTTTTATTTTTTACTCGTTGGCTAAGTCGAAATTTCCCCTTCTGTGTAAAATTACGCTAAAATTCCCCCGCCTGAGGGTACAGGTACTCTTCCCCAAACCAGAGAGAGACCCCTGAATTCCCC
Source organism: Congeria kusceri (assembly GCA_027627225.1). NCBI lineage: Eukaryota > Metazoa > Mollusca > Bivalvia > Myida > Dreissenidae > Congeria > Congeria kusceri. Next base: position 66,186,411 of record CM051026.1, on the reverse strand, counting down.
GGAGATATATCAAGGTTACGACAATCCATCCGGATACTAGTATAGAACTTCATTACTTCCAGTCCCAAAGCTGATCATGATTATGAACAGAATGACGTCAAACAGTACCGAAACCCATCTCCACTATTTGACAGACATTTGACAGTTGCACAGTTTTTATTAAACAGTTACAAGGACCATACCAGCCCTCAAACCAACCCAGGTTACATATATATATGTGTATATAAAATATAACATTGCTCAATAATGTGTCCATTTTCTTTAAAGGAGTTCTAAAAGGGAACATTTCTCAAGAAATAAGATTCTTAAATATAAATTTGAATTGCTCTCTTTTTCAGTTACACAAATGGACATACTGTCAGACCCAAAGTTTAAAAACTGGGTCAAGGCAAATTTGGCCATTCAATGTGTCAAAGATGGATTACTTCCACTAGTCGAACATTATTGTGAAATTCACAGTAAGAACAATATTGAAACGGTCTTAGGGGAGTGTAAAATTGTCGAATACACTTGCAAATCTTGTGAAATCAAGGACTTAAAGAAGAGAAACAAAAATAAAGACGGGAAACCATGTCCCTCAAAAGGGGCTTGCGATTTAATATATGCTAGGATAAAGGATCAAAACAGATCAATAGTGCAAAAGTGGTCAAATACCGACAGTACATTGTGGTCCGTCAGTCCATGGGAACAGATGAAGTCCTACATAGACACCAAAGGATATTATAAAAAGAAAAATGTGTGCGATGCTGATATCACAGCTGTCGTCCAAATATGTGACAACTACAAGGACCTCCATACACAATTTGGCCCAACAATTGAGTTCCTGATAAAGGTAAGCACATATTTTATATACACATCAACATGTATAAATATTTGTATAGGTACTATTTATAACAGTTTTAACTACTAAGTGTGCGTAAATTGTGGTATTTAATGTTATTACGCCGCTAAAATAGTTATCTAATCTCGCCAAAAAATTGTCTGCCCTTTTCTAAGGTTCGTAATGATCGAAATGAAATTGTCCATGATGCTAAACCGTGGGTTTCCGACAATAAGATGACGGAAGTCTTCAGTCATACAACGACGTGTTTGCAAGAGGTTGCCAAGCAGCTCCCAGATTTTCTGCAGGAGATGGACAGACAAATACAAGACATCAAAAGAGTATGTAAATAGCCACTCCGTATTGATAGTAAAGATATAAGTAAGATAGCATTCACGTCGTCTACTGTACAAACGAGTCATTATTTTTTGGTCAACAGGTTGGATAAATAACAGCGTTATTCGAAAGAAATGTTGCATACTGTACATCGAATTACCACCCAAAAAGTTATTGCTGAAAGCTTAGTCTGTTCATTTGTTACTGTTTTTAAAGTGTCAAAATAAATTGATGAACTTACATACCATGTGAAATCCGTAGTAAATTGTGCTTGAAAGTGGTCTTCTATCAGATTCACTTTAAACTCTGCTGGAGCAGTAGCTGATAGTGTAATCACATAATAGAAGTTATTGCAATAACATCACTTGAGCGTCGTTCGTGTCGGCTTCGGCACTGGCTTGTGAAGTTTTTTGTTCAGTTCCACTTTTCTTGAAAACAATTTTGTATACTGAGTCAGAATGATGAAGTGAAAGTGTGGGGCAATAACAATAACTCTCCCATGGATTTGATTGAATTGTGACCCCATTAAGACCTATATTCTGTAATAAGCTTTTCATTTAGGTCGAGTTTTCCTGAAAACTATTTGACCAACATCTCTTATTTAGGGTGGTAAACATGTCAACAGCTTGATCTTACGATGGCCGTTGTTTGATTTGGTCCACTGTTATTAAATCAATAAATGAACCGAAAGCCGCTATACTTCAGTGGGGTTGACATGATAGGTCTAGACGTATATGTCTAGTCCTATGCGACAAGAAATACCAGGTAAACCCCATATTGACTTTTGAAGACCTAAATCGGCTATAGGGATTGACTTTCAGCTTGAGCATGTTCTAGCTGCTAGGTCTAGACCTTCGGAAATCACTCATACGATAAGGTTTGCCTACTAGTTTTGTACTGCTGTTGCTAAATTAACCATACAAACTCCTTAATATGTAAATATGTTGACGATATACATAAAAAGGCTTTTACTTAATTAAAACATATGCCTCAAAATAACTAGAATGAAGACTTCTGAAATTTATTACTGTCATTGCATCTAGAATATAAAAGATACAAGAGGCGCATGAGTGACTGTACTGTCGTATATAGTGAAGAGTGTCAGAAACAAAAGGTCTTTGATACGCTTTATAAGGAAAAAGGCCCCATGCTGTGTCCGCCATGATTTTTTAAACAAATCAAAACAATCCAAGGTATTTATGTACAGAACCACCTAAGGTCGTTAGGATGATTTCTATGAAATTATTTCGAAATCCAACTAGTGGTTTCTGACAAGAAAATTTTCAAAGTTGTCAATATAGCCATGTATGGAAAAATAGCCCTATCCCCTCGCGTTTTTCAAAGGAACGCAACCATTTATGCCATATAGGCTTAAGATTGTTGTTGCCATTTGTATAAAACTGGATATCTCTTATCCAGCACATAACCTTTTTGGTTAGCGATTGTATAAAAATATCCTAACACATGTATGTTTTGGATAACTTGTTTACGCTGCCCAAAAAATGTGTAAGGCAATAATTATATAATAAACTCATCTTACCTCAAGCTTCAATGTAGTTTTGCTGCTTAAGCTCAATACTCCATTTGTGTTATATCTAAAGATGACGTAACATTGACGTACGTTTACATGTTATTGTCTGTTTCTCGGTAGACACATTGCTAAGCCAGCTTGTAAAAGGGACGCTCTTGAATATAATGATTATTGAATTATGTTCGTTATTATTATCGTAACTAATGTGACCATGAACGGTATATTAATATTTGTATGCGATGTAATAAAACAATATTTTTGCAATAATTATATGTTGCTTAATGACATACGCGTATACTTGTTGCATGTATTATCTTATATATAAATTATAAATATATAAATTAATTATATTAACAATTGATAGATTATATACAAAAAAACATGTGTTGACTAGATTGTCAATGGACATGGTCTGATGTTCACAAGGTGAATGCCTCGGTCAACACCCAGTTAACACCAGACCATGTCTAAACGCCGTGGTCAACATGAGTTTCACACGGTGAACATCATACCATGTGGAATCGCCATCAAGTCAATAACTGTATACTGTTAAATTAATTCCAAGCTTGCAATACAAAAATACGTTCACGGTTCAGGTAAATAAATCCTGCTCACATTTTTGCAGGTGGAAAGTGTAGACTTTGAAATAACAACACAAATGGAGAAAGATGCTGTGAAAGAGGCAATCATTGCAAAAGAATATCTGAATTCCGAAATGGCCGAAATGAAAGAACGTCTAGATAATCATGAAGAACGTATTTCTAAATTCGAGACTCTATCCAAGCTAAAGGTAATAACAAAATTAATATAAATATAATATGAAATATAATAATTAATGATTATGGCTGTTCTGATGCTAGTTAATTTGGTCATAGTAGCGTGATAATATTCAGTGTTTTTTTTCACCTATTGGGGAATGGTGGCGGGGCCCTTCAGGAGGGGAAAATCGCGTCGTTTTTGACTAAAAGGGGAAATTCAGATTCAATACCTTCCTATATAATATATTTATAACAATATTTTTATTCTCACATTTAGGTGTTAATATGAATACACTCTAACATTTTCCATTACACTACAGTAAGTTGAATACACAAAGTATTTATTTTATCTGATAAACCGATAAGGCATGTGCATACATAAATACCCAGTTCTAAAACACCATTAATCTTGCTCAATTAAAAAGAAATTTAACGAGTGACAAAACTCAATACTTAAAACGAAAAACAATTGCAATTGGTATTGATCAGTGTTTAAGTGATATGATACAGTAATATAATAGTGAAAATATGAGAATTCAATGCAAGCTACATGTATTGTGACACATAACCATAGGATTTTTATTACATCATTTAAACATGGTTGTAAAATTATGGTAGGCATATTGATAGAATGTATGTGTTACAGTTTTACTAAGTTTCGTTATTTCCAACATACAATTAATGTAAATAGTGAAACAAAATTCCTCCTACTCAATATAATAACTCTTTTATTTCAAAAATGCAGATATACTTGATTCTTCCAAATTCTATCTATTCAGACTGTTGCTCTGGGTTTGTATTCACAAAAGACTGTGACTCTGGCTCATTACACTTGTCATCCTAAGAAATGAAAATATCAGAAAACTATTTTAAAATATAGTACAAAGCTTGATGTTAAAACTATTTTAATTACATTCGTTATCAAGACTGCATTTAAAACATCTCTTTCAAACGATTTTTTTCAACAGTTTCAGGAACGTGCACTGAAATGTGGACAAACTGTTCATTTTGCATAATCTTACCGTGAGTTGGTCATTTACAGCGCCTGAACTAGTTTGTTGCAGTGCTGACTGCTTGAACAGAAAGTCTATTTTTTTGCACCCTTCCGTGTTTTTTTAATCTATTTTCTTTTTGTAAAATTTCGCGTTGTGCGACATTCTGTAGATTTGTCAATGTTGACGAGACGCTTGCATCGCTATATAACTGGGGCCAGTGTTAAACGACAACCATTATATGTGAATAAGGCGTGCCTTATGAATATTCAATTTTACCAAAAAACGCTTGCTGGGGTGCAAGCGTCTGGTTGAAATTGAGTGGTTAACAACTACTAACATTTAATTTTTGGTGTTATGATATATACTTTTAGGTTTTCGTTGCGACTGCAAACCCTGACTGGTGTCAGGACGGGTTATTCATATTTTATTTTTTAAATAATTATTCCTATTATATTTGCAAAGATAACAGTGCTAGATATATTGGTGTTATCACACAATTATATTTTTTGTCGATTAAAAATAGTTATACCTTTGTGAAAAATGAAGATATAAAATACGTATTACTTAATCGAAAGGCTTTACGATTAACTATATACGCACTGCATTTGGTTGAGCATTTTCCGTACGTGCAGAGCAAAAATCACAACAATATTCCCAATTTTGAGTAGAACTGAGCCACCCTGATCAAGAAAAATGTCTTTAGCTAACTCATTTTTTATAAGATCAAAGACTTTTATGGCATATTAACCGTGGTCATCCGTCGTACTTCTTAAACAATCGTTGCCGGTTGCTTTCTTTGTTAGCGACGCTCCATTCGCGTGCTGAGCCTTCCTCATACGTAATAAAGTTACTATGATTATGCATGGTTAAAGATAATTATGCATGTGTGTAATTCGTAAACAAAATATACCACGAATTGGTAAGTCGGACCGTTCGAGCGAGCTTGCCAATCTATGGCCGGTATTATCGTCGGAATACTATCGAGACTAATTCCATTAAACGAGCTCTAATACACGTTTATGCAATTTATACGAGATCAGAAACATGTGTCACCCTATCATTCTCAACAATGCCAAATTTGCAACCTTAAGCATTTATTAACTTAACAATATGTAATTATGTATCAATATTCTCTGCATAAATGTGTATGTTTTAAAATCGCCTGTCAGTCCGCGCCAGTATAAGTGTATGTGCATGTCAGTCTGTGTGGATTTAAATACGAGTTATTAATGACATTCAGTCTGTGCATCCGATGTTCTAACGGCTATACTGATATGTGTATTGGACTGCTTCGACGACAACCAGTTGGCGTAGGAAAAGATCGAGTCAATGCTCAAGAGTTCTTAGGGCTATAGTGACATGTATTGGACTACTTGGACGACCAGTTTCGTAGGTCATAATCTAGTCTGGGTGTCATGGTTAGAAAAGGCTATAGAGACTTGAGTACTGGACTACTTGGATGACAACCAGTAGGCGTAGCTCATGATATAGTCTAGGTGTCAGGGGTACTACGGGCCAGAGTGACATGTGACAGGTGTACTGGACTACATGGACGACAACCAGTTGCCGTATGTTCGAATGCATTCTGGATATCAGGGGTACTATTGTGTACTAGACTACTTGCACGACAACCAGTTGGCGTAGCTCATGTACTAGTCTTGGTGTCAGGGGTACTACGGGCCATAGTGACATGTGACAGGTGTACTGGACAACATGGACGACAACCAGTAAGCGTAGGTCACGATCTAGTCTGGATGTTAGGGGTACTTAGGGCTATAGTAACATATGTACTGGATTTATTGGACGACATCCAGTTGGCGTAGGTGCTAATGCAGTCCTGACGTAATGTTCTAAGGGCTATAGTGACATATGAAGTGGACTACTTGGACGATAACCAGTTGCGGTAGGTCATGATCTAGTCTGGATGTCAGGGGTACTTAGGGCTATATAGTAGCATATGTACTGGATTTATTGGACGACAATCCTAAGATTTGTGATTTCCTACGTTTATCAAGTTTGGTTTTTTATATATAAAAAAAACCCTCGATAGATGTTGATGAAACTTGATGGGTTTGTAAGTATGACCTTGACTGACAAAAGCCGCCCAAAATTTCCGTGTTGGGTAAAGGTCATCAAGGTCATAAAGGTCACCAACTTTAGAGCGTAAAAAATACCACAAATCTTTTACCCTTCCGGGAAAACGCGACGTCGTTGAGGGTCGCAAATGTTCAGGGGGATCATACCCTAAAACCCAGGTCAAGGTAAATAGTCGACCTTCTGAAATGAAAATTTCGATTTCTAGGGGTCTCCTGGAGTTACAGTGCTTCTAGACTTGCACGATCAGACTGAGTCAATTTGAGATGACCTTTATGAAGGTCACGTGACCCCAACAATATTGTACCGTTGGAAAGGTCTGACTTTTCCCTTTAACATGCAAAAAGAATTTTGGAAATCGGACAATCCATTCAGGTGTTATGGCCCTTTACGCTAACCCTAACTATGTTTTTTGGCTTTTTTACGCTCAAACGACTGGGGTAACTCTCTAGCTTCTATATTATGATATTTAGATTCCTGATATCTTATGCAAAGATAGACCGCATTGAGACCTATAGCGTAAGGGGTTTCCGACCCGGGGTAAGGGGGGTAATAAGAGAGTAATTGCCCTTGAAAACATCTTTTTTTTTTTTTTACGTCTACCACGGGCACTTTGACACGTTCTCCATTTTTTATTTCTAAATTTATGCTAAAGAAAGTTATATGTGCAGAATCATAATTAAATTGTCTGTCAAATGGTAATTTTTGTCAAAATATAGGTGAAATAGTGAAAAATCTATTAAGCGTAGAAGTCGTCCGAGACCGGATTTTGCGGTAACAAACCACTAAAAGAGAAAAAATACCCCCCCCCCAGAAGTACTATAACGCAAACGAATGCACAAGAACCATATATCCCATTGAAAAGGTAATAAAAAATTAGGCAGAAAATCGAAAAAAATTATTAGAAAATGTTGTATGGTATTCGAGATATGACCGAAAAAAACTTGTTTTACTGTTTTTCGACCCTATTTTTTCAAATATTTTTTTTTTTCAGCTTAATGGTTATAAATAAGTGTATATAATTAATATTTAGCGGTAGAAAAAAGTAGACCTGAATTTTTGATGTGCAATTTAGGGTGCTGGGATCACTGGGGTTAAGTTAGAGAGGCTTAAAGTGGGGGGTCTCTGAGAAAATAAGCGGTTTTTGCTGATTTTTCACGTTTTTTTACCTTTAAACTTTAATATCAGCAAAAGTTCTGAATATATTTCTTTGAAACTTGGAATATATATTGGGTATTGTATATTTGAATTTTTAAACTAAAATTTGCGGGTCTGTGTTCCTGGGGTAATGTTAGGAATTTTCAAAGGGACCACCCCTATGCCGATTTTAATGAACAAAGCCGAAACATGAAAAAATAGTCACTATTTAGCACTATTATACAGACATAGTACATACAAACCATAGGTACCAGAGAAAAGGAAATTAAAAATGAGGTATAAATTCGAAAACAGATTTAAAAACAATAATGAAAAATGTGGTAGATATGAGTGAAAAACGGATTTTGTTGAATGTTTGTACGCATTTTTTAGCTTGCTTTTTTTTTTTCACCCGGTAATTCTTTAAATAAAATTCTGAATTTGTGCATGCTGGTACAGAAAAGCAAGACAAACAATCTGATACCTAGAATGAAGTAGTAAACCTTATGTGGGTCGAGTAATGGTGTCTGGAAAAGGTCAAATATTGTGAGCGTAAAAAATCGCTCTGACACGTATCACATTTACAGCTGTTGTTTTTTTACCGAAAAGGACCGTTATATTGCAAAAATAACACCGGATTCGTATTCAACATGGTATTCTAACACAGATATCAATATTTCACCTCATTTTATCGCTTTCACCGGTTTAACCCAAATTTCACCCTGATGCATCATGGTGAATTTGGGTTAAATCGTCGAATGTCAAGGTCACCCCTCAAACTTTGGTCTTTATGTTAGGATACCTCTCTGATTATGAATCTGTGGTCCCTTTTTATGTTGACCAACCGTTTCTCTAAAAATTAGGGGGTTAGTGCAGCCCACCCGAAGCCTTTATTACGCTCAAAAATCGCGATTTTCTATCGTTCAGTTTGACTCATAGTGTCGTATATTAGTCAGATACACGCGTTAAAACTATTTCTGTTTCAATTTTAGCGTTACTTTACTCATAAATCGTAGAATTGACCTCAACATTATATATGTTATATGAACATTATATGTGCGCCCAAGAGCATTATATGGGCCGGATTATAAACCAGTTAGGGAATGCCCTATTGACATAATGAGTAATAATAAACGTGGTGCAAAATCGGAAACAGCCAATCACTATTAATAATGCTAGACTCTTAGGTGCCTAACATACAGTGAAATGTCACTGAAATAGCTTCTGTAAAGAGGGATTTTGTCCCTGTAATGATACCCTACTCAATAAAAATGTGTTTGGATTTTGTTTTTCACAATTACTTGACTTTATACGCATGATTGTAGTATTTTCTTACAGCTATAAGAAATACGAAAGTGATTTATATAAGGGAGTCTATGTCGGTTTGAACAACCTATTAAAAAAATCTGCAATTTAATGTAGGGTCATAACACGGTAACAATTTTTGTGGACACACTATATAAGAGCAATGCATATAATGCCTAAATATTGCTTTCACATGGCCAAGAGGCTGTTATGTTATTATTTGCAGGAAGATACAGGCCTATTTGAATGAAATATAATTGGATATATTTGTCGGTGAGTACCAAATCATAAAAAAATCTGCGGTCAATTTTTGTGTGGACACAGTACATAAGAACAATGCATATAATGCCTTTAAACTTTTGCACATTCAATCCTAACTGGGCGTCAGAAATCACGGTTTGAGCGTAAAAAATCCAAATGATCCTCATAATCTAGTCTCGGTGTCAGGGGAACTTAGGGCCATAATGATGTGTACTGCACAACTTGGACGATAACCAGTTGGCGTAGGCGATAAATCCTGCCTAATGTTCTTAGGGCCAAAGTGACAGGTGTACTGGACTACATGGACGACAACCAGTAAGCGTAGGTCACGATCTAGTCTGGATGTCAGGGGTACTTGGGGCTATAGTAACATATGTACTGTATTTATTGGACGACAACCAGTTGGCGTAGGTGCTAATGCAGTCCTTGCGTAATGTTCTAAGGGCTATAGTGACATATGAAGTAGACTGCTTGGACGACAACCAGTTGGCGTAGGTCAGTAGTCATTGGTCTACGTATAACACACAACATTGGCTGATATTATATTGTGGGCAACGAATAAGCCAATATATATCTATTCATGCCTTTCGTTGTGGTAAATATAATCCCGAATTACATGCGTTTGCCTATATAAAACGCACTACCTTGAAATGGTTATGTTCGGGTATCGATCAGCCAATATGTATAACAATGATTTTTCGTTGTTGTAAATATAATGCATCAGTACATTCGTTGGCCTTCATATTACACCCTACCTGGGCTGATATGGTTATATGTTGGTTCATCGGTCAGCCAATTTAAATAATAACCATGATTTTCGTTATTGTGAATATAATTCACCAGTACGTGCATTGGCCTACATATAACACACCACCTAGGCAGATATGGTTATTATTTTCGGCAACGATAAGCCAATATACGCGTATCACCCTATTTCCTTTACCGCAAGTATAATCATCCATCAGTGAGTCCGTATGCTTACATGGAACACACTAGCTTGATGGTTTGGTGATATTCTGCATTGATCAGGTTATACGAGTGCATTAGCTGGGATACACTACGTTGGTTGATGTGATCAAAATTATTTATGACATAGGTCAGCATATATATATAATGACTATCTTTGACCTTTGGTGTCAATATACTTAATGAACAAACATCGTAAGCCTACATTTAACACATAATGGCACCATGGTGACAAAACAAAGAAAAATAAGTTTGCAATGTTTTATTGATGAATATAGCAATTTATTGAAAACATATACTGTTTATACCATTTGTAATAAATCTGCATAACTAAATTATCTAGTTCGAAAAATGCCAATACAACGTTTTATTGAAACAAGAGCCGTCCATGATGGCCCTATATCGCTCACCTGACCAATGTATTTTCTACAGGCTGGAACTATTTTGAAATCAACAGCAGTATTATTAGAACATGTGTCAAGCCAAATATCTGACCTCAAGTCATTGTGGCTTTGGAGAAGATTTTGAAATTTTACAATATTTATATAAAGAAAACCCCCAGGGTGTGGCCTCTTTGGACCCCAGGCAGATAAATTGAATAAACTAATTAGAGGACCATTATACGATGCTATATACCAAATGTTAAAATTCTAGCGATGCTATTTTAGAGGAGAAGTTATTTTCTGAATAAGCCAGGTGACCCTGTGGCAGGGCATGATTTGAACAAACTTTGTAGAGGACCACTATTAAACGGGTGGGGGGGGGGGGGGTTCTCATTTTCTTTTTTACCCCAGTGGCATTATTTGAACAATCTTGGTAAATGTCCACCGGAAAATTTTTATGCAAAATATCTATGTTCTAGGCCTTGTGTTTTCAGAGAGGCAGATTTTTGAAGTGTTTACTATATACATAAAAGGAAAACAGATTGTCCCCCAGGGCGGGGCTACTAAATTTTGACCCCAGGGGCATTATTTGAACAACATTGCTAGAGGCCCACTGGACTATGTTCCATACCAAATATCTATGTTCTAGGCCTTGTGGTTTAAGAGAAGATTTTTGAAGTTTTTACTATATACATACAAGGAAAAGACATTGGCCCCCAGGGCAGGGCTAACTTTTACCCTAGGGGAATAAATTGAACAATCTTGGTAGAGGTCCACTTGACAATGTTCCATACCAAATATCAATGTTCTAGGCCTTGTGGTTTTAGAGAAGAAGATTTTTGAAGTGTTTACTATACACATATAAGGAAAACACATTCGCCCCCAGGGCGGGGCTATTTTTGACCCTAGGGGAATAATTTGAACAATCTTGGTAGAGGTCAACAAGACGATGTTTCATGCCAAATATCTATGCTCTAGGCCTTGTTGTTTCAGAGAAGAAAATTTTAAAAGTTTTCACTATATACATATAAGGAAAACCCATTTACCCCCAGGGTGGGGCAAATTTTGACCCCAGGGGCATAATTTGAACAATCTTGGTAGCAGTCCACTAGATGATGTTTCATGCCAAATATCTAAGCTCTATGCCTTGTGGTTTCAGAGAAGATTTTTGAAGTTTTTACAATATACATATAAGGAAAACACATTAGCACCCAGGGTGGGGCTAATTTTGACCCCAGAGGCATCATTTGAACAATCTTGGGAGAGGTCCACCAGGTGATGTTTCATGCAAAATATCTAAGCTCTATGCCTTGCGGTTTCAGAGAAAAAGATTTTCCTTTTGGTTGCCATGGCAACCAGAGTTATGCATGGAATGCAATTCTTTGAACAACATTGAAAGAGCTTCATGCCAGGAACATTCCTGCCAAGTTTGAGCAAGGTTGGCCCAGCGGTTTAGGAGGAGATGTTGTTTAAGTTAAAATGTTGACACACGACGGACGACGACGGACAAATACCGGTCACAATAGCTCACCATGAGCACTTTGTGCTCAGGTGAGATACAAACAAATATTGAAGTAAGCACTTAAAAAATCAGTTCACAAGATGTGCTGTATACACTCTTGAAGGAAAGATACTGTATGCGAGTACAAACATATGGTCAAGCAATCATAATAAAAATGAAAAAATACACTTATTAATTCTAACTGGTAAAAAGTCACATAAAAAAGGTTTATAATAAATGTATTAATCTTAATTATATATTTTATAACAATAACATGATATATATGATCTAATAATAACATTATTGTTACATATGATCACAATAATAAAATATGATGTTAATAATAGCAGTTATAAAAATATAAACACATGATTTCAGAAAAAACTATTGAGATTTAAGAAACTTAAATTATTGGAAACTACCAGTGTCTAAGTATAATCTTAATGCCTTATATAAATACAAATACATTCTGTATGGAATTATTTAAATATATATAACTAATGTTTTCAGTTTAAAGAAATCCATCACATCATTCGACAAAAATGGTAAACCTATCAAATTTGTTTTCATTTAACAAGGCCACTAGTCTGGATGACAGGCATTCTACGGGCCATAGTGACATGTGTACTGGACTACTTGGACGACAACCAGTTGGCGTAGGTCATGATCAAGTCTGGGTGTCAGGGTTCCTCATGGCTATAGTAACATATGCACTGTATTTATTGGACGACAACCAGTTGGCGTAGGTGCTAATGCAGTCCTTGCCTCATGTGTACTGGACTTATTACACGACAACCAGTTGGCGTAGGTCACGATCTAGTCTGGATATCAGGGGTACTTAGGGCTATGGTAACATATGTACTGGACTACTTGGACGACAACCAGTTGGCGTAGGTCATGATCTAGTCTGGATGTCAGGGGAACTTAGGGCCATAGTGACGTGTACTGGACTACTTGGACGACAACCAGTTGGCGTAGGTCATGATCTAGTCTGGATATCAGGGGTACTTAGGGCTATAGTAACATATGTACTGGACTACTTGGACGACAACCAGTTGGCGTAGGTCACGATCTAGTCTGGATGTCAGGGGAACTTAGGGCCATAGTGACATGTGTACTGGACTACTTGGACGACAACCAGTTGGCGTAGGTCATGATCTAGTCTGGATGTCAGGGGAACTTAGGGCCATAGTGACGTGTACTGGACTACTTGGACGACAACCAGTTGGCGTAGGTCATGATCAAGTCTGGGTGTCAGGGTTCCTCATGGCTATAGTAACATATGCACTGTATTTATTGGACGACAACCAGTTGGCGTAGGTGCTAATGCAGTCCTTGCCTCATGTTCTTAGGGCCATAGTGACATGTGTACTGGACTTATTACACGACAACCAGTTGGCGTAGGTCACGATCTAGTCTGGATGTCAGGGGAACTTAGGGCCATAGTGACATGTGTACTGGACTACTTGGACGACAACCAGTTGGCGTAGGTCATGATCTAGTCTGGATGTCAGGGGAACTTAGGGCCATAGTGACATGTGTACTGGACTACTTGGACGACAACCAGTTGGCGTAGGTCATGATCTAGTCTGGATGTCAGGGGTACTTAGGGCTATAGTGACATGTGACAGCACAATAATGATAATGTAATCTCATATTCTGAGAGCTAAATGCCTTTTTGTAGTATGAATAGTTTGTAGTTAGACATTTGAGATATCTGAAAATTGTGTGTAATTGAATTAAAAAGTAAACCAATTACAAAACTAAATACCTCTTAATTCAGAACAGCTTGATTAAACTGCACAAGATATGATTTCCATGATTAAATTAAAAATGCCAAACAATATATTTAGGAATAATAAACAACATAATTCAGCAAGTATATGCTGTGTAATAAAAGTTATAGGTATTAATCTTTGGAAACCTTTAAATCTGCTCAGGACACATACAACAATGGTATACTAGTAGCCCGTTTTCCGGTCTATTCGGCCACTTAAGAGACAAACACCTTATATACTAAAATTAAACACAATTTTTACACCAATTGAACGTTTATCTTGAACTTTAATGTCTTGCCTTATAAGTAAAGACCATTTAATGTAGATATAATTGATTCACTTAGTTACAGAACAATTCTAGGAAGGCACCCTAGCAAACATTACTTAGTCAGATCTTTCTTATCAATCTGTTCAGTCTTCGTTTTGATAAGAAAACATTTACAATTTGTAAAAATTTTGGTACAATTCATTAGAAGCATCCCTTATAAGATAAACACACAACAGTTCATTATTTGAAAAAGTATAGTTTACAAAAAAAATTGTGTTTACACAATGTGTGTAGCAATATTTGTGTAATTTCTGTTAAAATTCTCATTTTTCCCACACAATTTATTTTATGCAATTTAAATTAGTGAAAATAATATTTTTGAGATAGAAATGCATGAATAAAGGTAAAGGACACAAAATTTATACGAAAAACTTATTAATTTCCATTATCTGGGGGTGGCAGAACGGATGAAACTATAGGACAGAAGGATATAAGGTAAATACAAGTATAAAGCAATAATCTCTTGTAATCACCTCACATATGAACATTGCGTCAGGAAGGCTTAACGTGAAAATTACAAAAAGATGCCATGAGGACACAAATGTGTTGCAGGCAGACACTGTTCATATTCCCTCTATCCGGTTCTCGTCAGAAGATATATAACACAAAGTATACATTTGCATCTGTGCTTCTTGGTAGTTGACATACAGGAAACAACACACGTTACACATGTTGTAAGATCACCAGGGCTCACATTTAGCACCTGCAAACGTCAGGAAGGCTTAACGTGAAAATTACAAAAAGATGCCATGAGGACACAAATGTGTTGCAGGCAGACACTGTTCATATTCCCTCTATCCGGTTCTCGTCAGAAGATATATAACACAAAGTATACATTTGCATCTGTGCTTCTTGGTAGTTGACATACAGGAAACAACACACGTTACACATGTTGTAAGATCACCAGGGCTCACATTTAGCACCTGCAAACTCACTAAATGCGTGTAAGAAAATATATGAAGTGAACATAAGATAATCATGGTCATACAACATAACCAGCTTTGTACATAGTTATTATTACTTTTCAATCAGATTTATACAGTTAAACAAACAACACAATGTTTTAAAACAGTTGTTGACAATAACACCTGTTAAACGGTTAAGAGTGAAAGCACGACACCGAATTTCCTGAGTCTCTAATATGAAATTGCAAGACGAAAATATTTGTTTAGAATTGAACTCTAAGTCACTGACAAAAAATTGCTATTAGTTAAAAAAAATAACTTGGATCATTACAACATAACAAGGGCTGTTGTAATGACATCATAATTAGTGATACCGTTCCATGTATCGCTGAAGATTGTTGCAATTTTTTGCTTTGATGTCATCTCCTGCAATGAAAAACAAAGCGAATGGTGATGGCAAACAATACCTCAGAGCAGTCAAGTTTTTGTTTTAGTTATTAACCACAACCACCATAAGGTTTTATAAGTGCTTGTTTTCTGCGTTTCTAAGTATAAAGTACATCAAAAACAATATTTATATTATTAACTTCAAAGACTGTTGATTTAAACATTACATATGAAAAAACAAATGACAAATGAAAAGGCCAATATGGATAAAAGTTACATATGTCTCCACGAAATTTAAGCAGATACCAGTGTTGCTTTAATGAGGATCAAATTCACAGAAAAAAAACCAACAACACACTACATATTATTGTGCATTTTATATTTTACTTTCATGCAGTATTTAAAATATTCTTCGAATAATCCATTAGAGGTTACTAATATTTTTTTATTATTAGCATTTATTTCGCTTTTTTGATTCATATTATTATCTGTAATTTCATTGTTTAAGATGGAATAAAGAAAAAATTGACAATTTCATTTACCTTTAACAGGTTTTTAAAAACACAATGATTGATTGTTACTACAGAAAACTAAATATGGAAAGAAATTTTCACTTAAAATGAGGAAGACATTTAACACTGTATATTCATACTTGTTTCAAACGTGTACATAACATTTGTCAACAATCTTGACACTGTGGACTGGAGGTAGGCTTCGACTTCATCCACTGTTAGACTCAAACTGGAACAAACAATCCCAACCATGGCTTCTTTCAACACCACTTGTTCCATATATTGCTGTGCCAAACTGAAATGTAAAATGTTTGTTTAAATGGCAAACTGTAAAATTATTGACAAACGAGAGATGTTTGCTTCAAACATGAATGAATCCCCCTCCCCAGAAACATTTAATACACTGAATGATACCTCTCCACTACCGATATCAATCAGCCAGTAATGAAAATCAGTAAATAAACTGGCTGGAAAAGTTTTTTACAAACTTCATGTCTTAGATGATTTAATTTTAATGCTTGAACGTGTTTAAAGATGGCAGTACCATAATACAGCCATATGTTTATATACAAAATACCATAAAGTTAAATTCTTGTTCACTTCTCTTGAATTAGATTTATCCACAAATTAAGTTCCAACTATTTTTTTATGTTTTTGATGTAAAGACAGAGACTAGAAGGCTAAAAAGATTGATTGCTAAAGGGCACCCTAACAACAGATAATGGGAAACACAACATACCATAAAACTACACTTTTAACTACCAACTACACTTACTGTCCATCTTCTTTCATTTTTTTTTGCAAAATTTCATCTTGTAATTGAGGAACCTTTCCGTGGGTGGAGAACAATGATCTGAAATAAGGGATTTTTTTGAAGCAAATTGCTAACATAACATTTCCATTTACTATTCCCAAGCCCCCAATAGGGGAATTATTTTAATATGGGAGTGCTGCATATGAAGGCTTTGTTAATGACATTAACATTGATATTATAAGCATTTTTTTTTATCTCAACTGTCAAACGATGCATAATTTCCTGGTTTTTGAATGTGCTGTTGTTTTTTATAATCTTTTTTTATAATGATGCATATGTTTTTTGTATATACTGTTCAAATGAATTTTTGAAACACAAAGTAAATGTGTAAGCAATGAGTAAAAAATATTGTCGTAGGTACATCTCTTTGAGAGGTTGCTAGCTTAGTAATTAGGCTCATAGATTCATTGCAAAGATGGCACAATACATTTTGGTCTAAACAGGTATGTTTATTTCAATGTACATATTATTATCTAATACATCTGTTGCATGGCATTCGTAAGACAAGTACTTACTCGGATGAGTTTTCGTAAAAACACATCATCAATCTGTGCTTTAAAAATTCCTTAGCCTGAAATATTATAGTGTGTGTATTAGTGATCATTGTAAGATAACAAAAATAGTTGAAGCAAATGGTTCATGATAAATAAAACTTATATATTACCAACACAACATTATCAACACAAACCTTTAACTGTATTTTTTAAATGCAATTAGTCAAGTTTCAAATTAAAAAAACAACAACATAAATTTAATTATGGCATCATCTGGAACTAATAGTATAAATTATAATCATCCTGAATAAAGTTTGTTCTGTAAGAAATATTGATTTTATACACATCAATTCCAAGTGAGAAAGGGCCAAAAAGTGACTCTATAAAACAAAGCCATTGCAATTCTGAATCACTTTCATAACAGTGCAGAATCATTAAATCAGAATGAAACTTGCTTCCCAAAAGAAATGTAGCATTAAGTAGTATTTATTTCCCTTTTTGCATTCTTCTAAAAACACCTTTTTTTCATGAAAAAGTAGGGATATGGCCCAATTGAAAGCCAGGGGCGGGGAAATCACAAAAAGTCTACTTGCCCACGAACAAGTAATTGGAAAAAAATGACTTGTCCATACAAAAGTAGTACTTGTCCGTTTTTATTATTTATAAAGTATAGTTAATTTTCCAAACCACTGTTTTAATAAGAAAAGTGACAATTTAAATTTACATTGGTATCCCTCTTAGTACTATTCCTATGAAGGTGGGAAATAACGGTCAAAGTCATTGACAGCCCGGCCTGTGACAGCCCTCTAGTGATAGTTTTTGAATTAGTAATTTCATGTTCATTTTTGAATATAGTATGCATACGATTTCGGTAACAATATTTTTTTTTTTATGGTATTTTTACAAATGGAAATATAATTTTTGACTTGTCCACGGACAATTCAAATGGAAAAATGGACTTGTCCGGGACTACAAACCGACGACTCGGACAGTTGATTTTGCCACCCATGAAAGCCTTATCATTTGATTATATATATATCCAAGAATTTATACCGTAAAACTAAACCATGCTACACCATAGTTTAATTCCCTAACATCCTCGCCCGCTCTAAACCGGTCATGGCGCTTTCTTCTTTCAGGACTACAATGTGAATGTGCTCACAGTGAAAAATAGACACATGAATACAATTGCTTTTTCGCATGCATTTATCAAAAGATTTTATTTGTGTTTAAAGGCTTTAATAGCAGACTGTGCTATCAGAATGCATCAGATTGTAGGTTGGAACTGCACCTATGCGATTTTGATGAAATTGCAGCAATAACAAATCAGCATTCTGTTTTTTATTATCATAATTATTATATAAGCATCAAAGGATATGTTATTTTATGTCTCACTGCAATTAGTATTGTTATTTTGTAGAGTATTAATGAGCAATATCACATGCAATAAGCATAAGAGACATGAAATGATATGCATGGCCTGCAAACACTGGTCTTGCCTTAAGTAAGCAGAAAATTAATAGTGGTAAACAACAACAAATGAGACTGTCAAAAATATAATATAAGTTCAGAGATTGATCTGATATAAAAGTGGTTTCTTATTCATCTGGAAACAAATAGGCAGCCAATCTTGCTGTGGTTTTTTTTTTGGAATGAACAAGGGATTGTTTTTTTTCTCCAAATTTGCCAATGCAATGTTATTGTTTGAAACATGTATCTTCGCTGGATACTGCTCAAACATTCAGTTGCCTATTAAGACAGATCAGATACTGGATTAAACAAATATGGCAAACAACTGACCTGCAATGACCACACACAATGTTTCCTGCAGCTGAGATACCGATACTTGCCTAAAATTTATACAAATAAATAAATGAAACTTTTTTCACCATTACAACAGCAGTAAAATGGCAATGGTATTGATCAATGAATGGTATTAATCAGGGCTGCTAGCACAGTTGGTAGTGGTGGACTACAAATCTAAGTATCCCGAGTTCAATTCCTGGCCAAATTACTTGTGTGGTCATGAAATATTTGAACCATTCTCTTGGTACCTATGATTCTAATGGGGCTAATGGCAGTTAGTGACATATGCAAATGCACTTAGTACTGATCAACCTGAAAAATTGTGAACAGGTGAACCGACTGTCGTGATATGAATAAATTACAGGTAATACAATGCAAAAAATCCAAACAAATATAATATAATTGTTTTCTGATTTTGTGTTTAGTAAAATAAAACTGTTTAAGCCAATAGTTATATACATATTGGAAATATACAGGTATTAAAAACTTAAAACAACCTTCCATCATTCGCCGTATTGCACAAGCAATAGGTTTTCCTCTTGTTTGGCGCTGTTTCATATACGTATGATACGCGTTTTCTCTGCAAAATACCAGGAACGGTTACACTAATTATGTCATAAGTATGCAATAACTATCAAAATATTTTAAAATTAAGAAATCACATCAGCCATTATTTTATTACAAACATCACATATACTATTTTGTTACAACAGATGTGCATGTTGTTCAAATAAGATAAATCAATAGCACCAGCATGTCATTTTTACCCATAAACTTTTTTGGGGGTACATTTATTCAGAAAAATGCTGAAACCATATTGAGCCTGATTTCTATGTTGAAAATTAAGGTACATGTACAGGTAGTAGTAAAAGTATGGAGTTTTGATATTCAGTACGTAAAGGGATGAGTATATGAAGTTTTGAAAAACTATTATGATCATGCATACTTTTGGACAATGTCTTCTGGCCAGGGCATTTGGTAGCTGAAACATAATATTCATACATTGTTATTAAACAATCATGTGTTATAAGAGTGCACATATGACAAATATACCTGTTATACTGATATCCAAGCATGCATTAAACACACAATTATTGTTATGTGCATACACTATGAACTAAAAAAAATATTGGGAACACTACACAGAGCAATATCTTCAAAATGTCATTATCTCATATCTTGTTATGTCACTAACTCACTGTTTTCAAAGGCTGATCGATAGGCAATGGCTTGTTGGAAAACCGTGATAATGGGGGGGTGTTACTCTCACATGAGGACAATTCACTAGGGTCCGTTGATAGAAACCTTCTAGTGGACTGTAAAAGTGACTGCATAAATAAGAACCTGTGTAACAATTGATATATAAAGTTATTGTTGTACTTTCCTTTTTATACAAGGTCAAACATAAAAGAAAGGAAGTAAATGGAGGAAATACAACCTTGAAATGTCTAATTTGAGACATATACCACAAAACAAATGCTACCATTTTTTCAAGATGAGTGAAACATTTTTAAAACTTATAGTGTATACTTATATTTACTGGTTTAACATCAAAATGTCAATTTTTAAATTCAATGAAGTTCTGTACACATAGATCTTTAAATAAATGAATACATTAATCCACCACACATTTGGAATACCTTTAGGAGCTCTTTATTGCCTTTCACAAAGGATGTAAACAATTAGTTACAACAAAGGACCACAACCAATGTGTTAATATACAGCATAAGCATTTATTTCAAACATAAACCACACCAGTATTATAGTTATGTACAATGTATGGACATTCATTTAATGTAGAAAAAGTAACAACGTAGGGCCCAATCCAATATTTAATAAGTTAACCTAACCAGAAAAGTACAAATCCAGTTTACATATTTACCAACTGTGTTTTTTGTACTACATGTTCCCTTTTCTCCTCTCCAGTCTGTTTCACAGTAAGAGCCAGCCTTTCCTGAAGTACAAATTTCTATCTATAACAAATTAAATTGAGACGTAATGCTAACAAGGTTTTCAGAGAAATCATTTCAGGTGCCATAATTATAAAGATATAAAATATATAATCATAAAAATACAAGTTAAGCGCAACATAATTTTGGAGGTAACATTTATTTAAATCTAATGAAAACTTACCAAATATTGCAAGTAATAATGTAATTATTCTAAAACTGGAACTATAGCATGAGAATCCATGCAGCAGTTTTCAAAGACAGACTCTAAATTAAATGTAAGCAGATTTCCAGGGTAAATTTGGGAACTGGTGAATGAATATGTATGGACATGGCAAATAAGCCAACACAGCTAAGCATTTTGTTGTAACGTTAACTTTGTAAATAGATGGCATTATGTCATACCCAGTGAATCCAAGGATTAAAAAAAGGGAATTACCTCTCTTTTCAGATATTTCAAGACAATGTTTAAAATTTAATCAGTGGCCACCAGACAATTGACTCTAAAAAACTTTTGTCAGCCTGCAACTACTTTGATGCAAATGTACTAGTATATAAGTTTGAACCTGTGCTTGTACTCCAGCAGAAAGAAGTTCTAATTGTATGCGCCTCCTCTCCATCTCAAGCTCTGTTTTGCTCAGCCTAACATTCTCAGACTGGCCGGACAGATACTGCTCAGCAAACTAAACAAGTAGCATTGTTTCTTGAAGTGCTCATACCACACAAAGTACAGTAATTCACTTAAGAACCAATACCGAAAAGGTCTGTTCATACACATTATTGGTTGCTGACATTTTCAATTTTAAAATTAAATTTAATTTCTAATATACTGGTTAACATAACTGTAGACCAGTGTAATATATTGGTGGCTGAACATGTGGTCTTGCAAAATAATGTGAGAAGCTTTTTCAGCACCACCATGATCTTAAAATATGTCATGCACATCAATTAATCATGTACATCAACTTAATCAAACCTTAATTAAAATCAACATTTTCAATTTCAGTTATGGATCTTATGCACTGCACTCCCTCTGATCATCCTCTATCCAACTATCAATTTTGAAGTCAATCTATTGAGTAGTTTTGGAGAAAAAGGCAAAAGTGAAGTGCGACAGATGGATGGACGGACAAACGGACAAAGCGGCGACTTTATGCATTCCCTTCGGGCAGCAGAAATATTGCCCCCGAAAGTGAAGGAAAACAATTTCACTCTTCCCAAACGACAGTGAACTATATGTCTTATTACCTACTTCCAACGATAACACAGATTTCAATTGTTTATTTTCTTTTCATGAAAACAATATGTGCGATCATGTCAATTCTCTGCTTTAAGTTATAAATCTTTCACTGTTTACGTAAAGTATGTCTGCAAATGTAGGCGTTTGCATCGATGTGCCTCAAACAAAGAAAAGGTTACATTTCGCAAAGTTCTGCGCATGCTGTTCCTACTTAAATATTAATGAGCGCAATATAACAAAACAAAACCATATAACATCACAAAATGCTGCCTGCTTGTTTCAACAAAGTGGTAAACAGTTTAAATGATTTATTAACATTTATATAGTGAAGTAGGTAATAATGAAATATATTACCCTGATAACATATATTCCGCAAGAAGAACCATCCATCTGTTTGCTGTGGGGCACTGTCTCCACCTGCCACCCATCAGGACTCATGGTGTCTGTTTCAATCCCTCTCTGGCATCGCTGTCTAAGAAACATGCTGTGGCACAGAAAATGATACCCAATGTGTTACAGAGAATGTTTTTTTGAAGAAAACATTGTCAAAAACATTTTTGAGTAATATCAGTAAAGCAAGCATTTATATGAAGTGAGAAAATGCCCTGCTCAATTTTAAAACTGTTTTAATGTTCAGGGTATAAACTACAAGAATGTATCATCAATTTACATTGCAGAGTTATCACCGCTGATAAGTAACAAGGTCTTGGCAGATTGGCAGCAAACTGAACATTTTGTTAAATATTGTAAAAATTATGCTTACCACCATCTGTGTTCATATGCTCTTATCTTTACTGGTAATTCACCAAGAGGGTTCATGTACACCACCCTCTTTGCACCAGGAACAATGATCTGTAATTTTTTATTATTATTTGTGTACATGTATACCTAAAATAACCTGTGTAACAAAACCCAGTCAGTTGTCATGAAATTACTCCTTAATGAAATCTAAATGGATTTCTACACATATGTACACAGCCGACTCAAACCACTGTATGAAAAGGGCGAAGCTAATTTACATGAGGTACAAATAAAATTGACCTAAATCCACAAGGTTGCGTATTATTATTCAAACTACCGGTAAAGTGACCCAACATCTTCTATAAATATCAGAATATTAATGTGACACAAGGGTCGTAATGGTAAAAAGTTGTATGTACCTAGGGATAAGCGAGTTCCGAATACAGTCTATTTCACAAATGTGTATTAATGACTTGACAGGAAAACACCTATCCAACAAATCATTTAATCTTGAACATCTTACCATCAAAACCCAGTGGCCACCTCCTTCATTAACAGCACCTAACACTGCATCATATCTCTGAAACTGCATCTGAAACACCATACCATTACAATGACAAGTGATCAGTAATATGACAAGATACAGCAACACAGTTTAAATGTATACAGGAAAAAATTACATTGCTACACTAATTAAATATGGCCAACAATTAAATTTTTATCACATTCTTTTATCAATACACACATTCAGATGGAGATTGTAAGAAACATTCATAAAATCATAATGGTGTCCTCTTATATGTTTCTGTCATGATAGTTATATATACTTCACTGTACTATAATATTTTAATAAACAGTAACTTAGGAAATCTTAAGCTGACTGAAAGAAATTCATCTATGATATGTTAAAAGTGAATTCAAACAAATAACCTTAGGAAGGTAAGATCTGAAATCTTGTGCTCCATCTGTATCAAATATGACGGTCATATTGGCACAGTCAATATGAGCCACATTCCCCGGCACCATGAGATAAAGGCAGGCATCAATTATCTATAATATAATACACAACATAACAGAACTTTGAAGTTTGAAGTATTGTCTGAAAATGTATCCAATTAATATTATTTCTTCACTATGAAGTTAACAAGAGATGTTTATAAAACATGTATGCCACCCCCAAAACGTGCAGCAAAGTCATCACTTTTGTGACCTTGACCTTAGATCTCTGAAAAATCATTAGAGGTCATACTTTGTAAAATCTAACCAACCTTCTAATCTATATGATCCCAATAATTCTATAGATATTGTATGGAAACCATTTTCATAATTCAAGCCCTTATGACCATTACATTTTCACACGATGACCTCAATTTTAAAAGTCTTCTTAATTTCCACCCAAATAACTACTACGCCTAATTGCATGATTGTAGGACAAATGAAAATGCAAAGCAATATGCCCCCACTTCTTGTCATAATTATGGCTTCAGATAAGTTATGGCTGTAAACATTGTATACCTCGTCTGACAAAAAGCTGTTCAAAAGGAAATGAATGCTGCTGTCTGTTATTGTGTATGGTCCTATCTGCACAATAGCTTGGTCAGTGGGAGGACTGCTCAATATACGCTGCAGCACTGGAAAAAAGTTGAACAAACAAAAGCCGTCATTGTAAGTGCAGAATGCCCCAAAAGTATTAGTTTGACCCAAAAGTATGATTTTGACATTCAAAGTGTCGACAAATGCCCAAGTTTCATTTATTTATTGAAAAACAGCAAAAAACAATTAACAAAAGAAAATAACAAAGACTTGGACACACTCATGGAACAACCTACTAAACAACTTCGTTTAACAATCATATCTGCAGTAGTTTGTGGGAAAGCTCTCAACATTCTTTTAACAATTAGCTTTATTTGCTGAATATATATATATATTGTATTTTATCTGTTATAAAAAGGAAAAACATTTCTATAAATTTTTAAAAGTACAATCAGTTCTTTCATGCAATTAAGAATAATTTGTTGTGAAATCACTACCTGCTTCAGCTGTCTGCTCATCAGAAGTACTTGAAACTGTTTGGCTAGTGGTTGGACTGCATAAATCTCCCTCCAAATCTAAAACAGTAAAAATTTACCTAAGGATTAGACTTTATGAATAACCAACACTATCATAAACATCCATACATGTACAAAATAGCAAAGATTAAATCAAGTCACAAACCATTTGGTCAGTTTTTTAAGGATAAGAGTACCTTATCTTTGTAAAGCATGAACAGGGTATCATTCATTTTATTGATAGTTAAAATCAAAGTGTTATTATACAAATATTAATGGAACATTAATCAGAAATGGACCATCTCAGCAGGTATGTAAATTTTATTGCAATCTGTTGACTGTAACATACTGAATTTGGGCGTGAAAGTCGCAATCAAAAGCTGGTCGCGTTTATATAGACAAAGAAGGATTATTTTCCATCATTAAATTGGTCTTTCAGCTGTTGGTCCCATGAGCGGATATTGCCCATATAAAAAGTAACTCAATATCCGTGAAGGGACCAACTTGTTGTTCTACTACCTAATCAGATTTTAGACTCACGCAAGTTTGGACAAATTTTGAATGATAGCTGCAATTTCCAGCTTTTTCCTTTTTTACTGAAGATATTTAATTTTGGTGTGGTCTTGTGCTGTGGGGGGAGGGGGGGTGACCACCAACCAAACTCACATGCGCCGGGAGCATTGTTCTGTTTAAATTCATGAGAATGTATGACGATTGTCTAAGGGTCGCGAAATTATGTGTTACTAGGCATTTACCCAGTAATTTTATCTTCTTAGGTGACTTGACCTTTACAAAAGATGTCAAACTCTTCATTTCATACTGAAAAAGTGAAATATCAACTCTGAGAATGTATGACGATTGTCTAAGGGTCGCGAAATTATGTGTTACTAGGCATTTACCCGGTAATTTTATCTTCTTAGGTGACTTGACCTTTACAAAAGATGTCAAACTCTTCATTTCATACTGAAATATAAACTCTTCAGCCTTTTGTAAAGCGTCCTCGCCAGTGAAGTAACATTTTCTCACTAACGTACTCTGCGCGGGACCCGCCATCTTGCTTCTGTGATGTCACAACCACGTGATTGCTTTTGGTCCGCCTCTCACTACCACGTGATTGCTTTTGGTCCGCCTCTCACATGAGGTGGTTGTCGAATAGTATTTGCCTATAAGGCCACTGGATAGCAAAGCTTCTACACGAACTCTAAAAGATGAAACGCTTGCATTGCTTATAGGATATGCACATAAACCAAGCGTCTAGACAAACAAGGGAAGCCACTCGCGTATACGCGTTTTAGGTCACAATATACTAAAAGATTTCCTTAACAAATTCAATGTAAAAGCAATAAATTCAACAAAAAATAAACTCAACATTTTGCGCGTAGAGACCCTCATAACCATACCTTTTCTTAAAGAGCATTCCGAGCCGAATTGATTTAGACAATAAAAAAGATAGGTCATGTGATATGTAAGAAAGAACTCGACGCGAATCAAAGTTCACTGTTTTACGGCCATCTTTTTACCGGATACTCTCCAGTTGAAGGTATACTGCCAACTGTCAAAGTCTCGTCATGTAGTCTCCAACCTTCAAGCGAAACAGTGAATTTTTAGTACACAACAATGTTTTTCCTACCACACGTACAAAGAAATATTCAAAAATAAAGTCATGGCAAGTGACTATACAGAAAATTGTGTCTTCAAATAAATGGTGTTGATTTATTTAGAGAGTATAGCATTGCACACCTGAAATATTTAGTATACTGTAACCTATAAGAGAAATTTGTTCCCATTAAAATTAGTTTTTCTTGCATATAATTATCTTCCCATGCATATTGCACCAATATATTAAGTTTGGCTTGTATATCTGTCCATTTGGCCATTTTATTTCATATTTTCAAACACAGGTGATTTTGGTCGGAAGCCGGTGATTTCAAGCGTCTTGAAGCTTAAATGTCCCTCTAACAATTAAAGCTGATATTTGCAATATTTGTGACAAAATACCCAAACAAACCAAACAAACATGTATGGGGGGCTTATGTGGGGTGAGGAGAGAATGACTTTGTTAGATAGTTTTACTCTAAGCCATTTTGATAATGTATTTTTTGTGTATTTTTTTTAAAAAATCACCCCAAAAATGTAAATTTAATAGAAAAAAAATTCCAATTTCATCCAAGACAATTAACAAATTAGTCAAAATGGGAGATCAAAGATACTTTGAAGTGTAGAAATCAATCAGCTTCCAGTAATTGCTTGTTTCAAACCAATAAAGTGTAAAATCTTTAAAGCACCTTGTTTGTCGCAGCCTCTTTAATTACAGGCCACCAATTATATATTCTAGTATATAATGTCATGAGTGCCTTTAAACTGCAGCAGGTGGTCAATTTGCATTGCCTGCTCACATTTAGAGGTTTAAGGGAATACAAAATTGCATATTTTGGGCACAAAATAAGTACTTTGACTTTTTTTAAGGTGGCAATCTGGTCAAAATGGGGTTCATAACCAAGCAAAAGAAAAAGTTGCTCAATGTTGGTTTTAAACGAGGTGGGACTAGTCCGGTGAAGGGGAAAAAACATAATTATGAAACAAGGTCAAATTCCAACACAACCTATGTAAGGTTAGAAAGGTCATCCTTTGAAGCACGGGTAGCTTACAATGACAAGGTTCTTACTTTTCGGGATGTAGACGGCTCTCAAACCCCAGCTAAGCCCTTGCGTCCGAGAGCGAACAAGATTCGCTATGTAGACCTGTTACGGGTTCCTGCTCCATCAAAAGTCCATCCCGACTTACTTACGAACAAGGTCTATGTCCCCGCCCTACTCCAGTCTATGATGTCCTCTGAAAATAGAAAGCATAGGTTAAGAAGTGATAAATGTAGGGGCGACTTGGTAATTGACGGCAGTGCTTCCATAAAGTGGGGCTTAGGCTGGGAGGAAAGGTTAAAATGTACAAGATGCAGATATGTAGGCAAGCATTATAAGCTTTACAATGAGGTTCCATCAAGTACCAGGGGCAGAAAGGCAGCTCAGATCAATGTAGGCTTCCAAATAGGTGTTGCAAGTACTTCTATTGGGAACACAGGTTCCCGCAGAATTCTCAACACAACCAATATCATTGCTCCCTCTCCACTTGCTATGCAAAAACAAGCAAATAAGGTCAATACTGCCCTTAAATCCCTAAATGAGAGAAGCATGTACCAGATTAGAGAAAACTTAGTTGCTGAAAATGCCAAAATTGGTCAAAAAGATCCCTCTAAGGTAAATGTTGAAGGGGACACTTGCTACAACAATCCAATTTTTAACTCTGACGCGACACCCTTTCAAGCCGGAACTATTGCCATAAGCACTATGTGTGAAAACAATACCAGAAACAAGCAAATTGTAGTGGTACAAGTAGCAAATAAACTATGCAGGACTGCATCAATGCTTAGGAATAAGGGTAAACCTGTTCAGTGCCCCAATCATAGGGGGCATTGTTCTGCAAATGTTTCAGAGAGGGAACCAATAGGTGATGAAGGCAAATGGAATAGGTTGTTAGGTGACCAGATCTCTAAGGACATCAAAATAGCAAATTTCACTTGTGATGGGGACAGTAGGGCATTCCAAGGTGTTCGTAACTCTCACGGTCACAATGTGGGTCATCTTAAGGATCTGAGGCACCTAGGCAACTCGCTGAAGCGCGAGCTCAACAAAGCGCCTTTCTCAAAGGGCATGCTCAAGGGTCATTCCAAGTCTAATATCAGGAGTCGGTTCGCTCTCTCGGTCAAAGCTAGGTGTATGGCTGAGCTTAAAGCTGCCCACAATAAACACCAGGGTGACATCAAGGTTCTAAAGAAGGTCATGGTTGATGTAATCGCAACCATTGTTCTATGCTTCAGTGGTTACTGCGGTACTCATTGTGCAAAGTACAGTTATGTCTGTGCTGGTACAAATAGGCAAGCTAAGAATTTCATGCCAGACAATGTCAAGGTTAAAATGGTTGACAGTGACCAACAAGTCCTTAAAAAATGCATTGAAATGGTTTTAGGTCCAGCTGCTCTTGACGCTACCAAACTTTTAACCACAACCCAAAAAAGTGAAGCAGTAAACAGGTCGTACCAAGCTGTCAATCCTAAAACTGTGACTTTCTCACGCAACTGTGTAGGTCGAATTCACGGGCAGGTTCACAAATTAAACAATGGCTATGCTGACTCTGTAATTGCAAAAACCACTGAACTAAATGCTAACCTTACCCAGGGGTCAAAGATTATTAAGCAGATAGCATATGAGGACCGCAACGACCTTAACCGAAAGCAAACATCCGCTACCAACAAAGCACGAGCTTTACGTGCCAGGACGCGGAATTATCGATACAAACTGCATGAGGAATTACACTACGGCAAGGGCATGAGTGACCCCAAACCTGATTATGACAGTCTTCCACACCTTAAGCATCATAAATATGCTTAGTTGATTGTGTACCTGATAATAAATTGTTATTATTACCTGTTTTGGCATAAGAGACCTCTAACAAGTGGCCCTCGCGTCAGCATCAGGCGTTCCTCTACCTGAAAAAGGCAAAAATACCCAATAGAAATAGATATAAAATGAAAAAAAACATGCATTTATGTATTTTAAGTGTATTTCTATGAATAAAAGGAAGTGATAAAGCTTGTTGTATTCATGTTTTTACCAAATATGCAGGCTGGCTCAGTTCCATGCCCGCTGCACTGTCCGAACTGTAAACATGTCCGCCGTTCCATGTTGGTGGAATGGGGCTCTATGTTTACATGTTCAGGCTTAACACACAAGCTATTGTTGCATAAGTGGCTCACAGAGTCCCTGGCGTTCAATTCTGACTTCATGTAGCACATTAACGCTACACGGTGAACCAAGTATGTCTCTGATTTTATGTCCGAAGGCAATTTAGCCCTCATTCGGCCATAATAGGGTAAGGAACTATTTGAAATACAACCATTCCAGATCAAACAATCTGAATTGATGCATTTAATGCACATATTTTCTACTCTTTTGCTCAGAAATGACCAAAAATCTGCTTTCTCATCCATATTTTGCACTTGCAGACGATATTTTATTTTAACCCAAAGTCAGTTTAGGTCACAATATACTAAAAGATTTCCTTAACAAATTCAATGTAAAAGCAATAAATTCAACAAAAAATAAACTCAACATTTTGCGCGTAGAGACCCTCATAACCATACCTTTTCTTAAAGAGCATTCCGAGCCGAATTGATTTAGACAATAAAAAAGATAGGTCATGTGATATGTAAGAAAGAACTCGACGCGAATCAAAGTTCACTGTTTTACGGCCATCTTTTTACCGGATACTCTCCAGTTGAAGGTATACTGCCAACTGTCAAAGTCTCGTCATGTAGTCTCCAACCTTCAAGCGAAACAGTGAATTTTTAGTACACAACAATGTTTTTCCTACCACACGTACAAAGAAATATTCAAAAATAAAGTCATGGCAAGTGACTATACAGAAAATTGTGTCTTCAAATAAATGGTGTTGATTTATTTAGAGAGTATAGCATTGCACACCTGAAATATTTAGTATACTGTAACCTTAAACCACGGCACTCATTATTTTCTCGATTATTTTTGCGTGTTTATCGTGTTTATTTTTGCATTTTGCAGTGTTTTTTTTTTAACTTCTGGAGGGGAATTTTTAGTGAAAAATAGGGGAAAAATATATACGTTTTGGGGAGGGGAATGGGGCCGAATATCGGCCCCAAAATGGCCATAAAAAAAACACTGATATTAGTCGAATATGTTAGGTAATTTAAATACAAGTTTAATTAGACATGCATTCCTTTTAACATAGATATTGTTAAACATATTGTTAAAATACTCATTTATTCAATAATCTAGGAACTGCTTGCACTCATTGACACAGTGACAGGAGACGCTGGAACTAACGCAGATAAAGGTTAGTTACAGCTCATAAGAGTATTTAGATTTGGTTGATTGAATCGTGTGCTAGGCAGTTTAATCTCGACAACAGCGTAATATTTTTCATTTTTTTAGATTTAGAGTGCGATGCAATACCGTCATATTCCGATAGTCCAACAACGCCCAGGACAATCGAGGGGAAGGATAGCGCAAACAGTGCAAACGGTATTCACATGTCTATTATAATACGAAATAGAATATTAAGCATGTGGAACGCCTACATAAAACAATAACTCATATTTTTCTTCACATACATGGCTTGATTTAGAACAATCGAGTGTGCATAGGAAAACATAATATACCATATCTGATACAAAAACATTAAACAATTTTTAAAATATCGTTTGTTGCAGAACATGTTAATGCCGTGACTGGTCCACACGATAAGAAGAATGAAGAAAACGCTGGTGCAGAGTTGCCATTAGCCAGGAACTTCGATAATTTGAAATTAAAGCAAGGGGAAGGTAAAGTTTCTTGTGCTTAGTTTGTCTTCTCACAATATAATGAACATTTGATCGTAAATTCCTGTCCTATTGTTTTTCTGTAAACCTTAATAATTTAATACACTAAGAACTGCTACTATTAATGAAAATACGGATGGATGCAGTTACGTTACTAGCATATGTTAAATTCCCATATACCTATTACGAAACAATGCGTAATATGAAATGCGACAGTATACTGACACTATCGCGTGGAGCTCAAAATATAACAATGATATGTTTGTCCAAAACAAAAACACAATTAACTATGCAACTGTTACCTCTAAATGCTGACGTCGATCCGATTCTTGTTTTTTTTTAGCTGACCTCAGCACAACGTGCTCATGGTGAGCTTTTGTGATCACCTTTTGTCCGTCTTGCGTCATGTGTCGTCCGTAGTTCGTCAACATTTTCATTCAAACAACATCTCCTAAACCGCTGGGCAGATTTTCACCACACTTCACAGGGTTGATCCGTGGGTGACCCTCTTTCTAAATTGTTCAAATCGTTTATGTAGGTCACAAGAGCAACAAATAGATTTAGAAAGTATGATGTTAAAAAATCTCTTAAATTGCATGGCTGAGAGCTTTCATATTTGGTATTTGGCACCCTCTAGTGGTCCTCTATCGAGATATTCCAAATGATGTCCATGGGGTCAAAACTTGCCGTGCCCCGGAGGTCACACGGTTGCTAATAAGAGTTGTCTCCTGCCGTCGCAGCTGGTGTTTCGCTTTGTTTATATTTATGTAAAAAATGACTTTACAAATATTCTCTGAAACCGCAGGGCCCAGAGATTTCATATTTTTTATGTAACATTGCATAGTGTTCCTCTACAAAGATTGTTCAAATGATGCCTCTGGAGTAAAAACAAACCACGCCCTTGGGGTCAAATGGTTTATATAGATTTAAATAGATAAATGACTTTAAAAATCATCTCCTCTGAAACCGAAAGGCCTAACAGTTTGCTATTTGGTTGGTAAATTGTAAAGTGGTCCTCTACAAATATGTTTCAATTGATGCCCGGGGGATTAACACTGGCCACGCCCCGGGGTTCACATTGTTTATATAGACTTAATTAGCAAAATGACTTTAAAAAATCATCTCCTCTCAAACAGCATGGCCCAGAGGTTTCATATTTGGTACGTAACATTGCATGCTAGTCCTCGACAAAGATTGTTCAAATGATGCTCCTGGGATTAAAACGTACCACGCCCGGGGGTCAAATGGTTTATATAGAGTTAAAAAGCTAAATGACTTTGAAAATCTTCTCTGAAACCGCAAGGTTTAGTATTTGGTTGTTAACATTGCATGGGGGTCCACTACAAAGGTTGTTCAAATAATGCCACTGGGGTCAACACTGTCCACATCCTGGGAGTCTCGTTTTTTATATGGACTTAAATACAAAAACTAATGCAAACAGCTTCTCCTCTAAAACCGCAAAGCCTAGTGGTTACATATTTGGTTTGTGGCATCCTCTAGTGGTCCTCTACAAAGATTGTTCAAATGATGCTCCTGTGGTCAAAACTGGCCACTTCCTGGGGGACACATGGTTTATATAGACTTAAATAGCTAAATGACTTTGAAAATCTTCTCCGAAACTGCAAGGCCCATAGGTTTGGAATTCGGGTGGTAACATTGTATAGGGGTCCTCTACAAAGATTGTTCAAATGATATACCACTGGTGTCAAATTTGGCCACGCCCATGGGGTCACATAGTTTATATAAACCTAAATAACAAAATGACTTCAAAAATCTTCTCTGAAACTGCAAGGCCCAGTGGTTTAGTATTTGGTATGTAAGATTGTATTGTGGTCCTCTACACAAATTGTTTAAATTATGCCCCTGGGGTCAAAACTTGCCACGCCCCGGGGGTCTTTTGCACTTAAATAGCAAGATGACTTTAAAAATATTCTCATGAGACCGCAATGTCCAAAGGTTTCATATTTTGTATGTAACATTGTAAAGTGATCCTCTACAAATATTATGTAAATTAATGGCCTGGGATCAAACTTGGTCACGCCCTGGGGGTCACATGGTTTCTTTAAACTTGTATGCAGCGGCGTGGAAATTATATGCCCGACTTGTCCGACACAGGTAATATTTCTTTAGGACAAGTAATTTGTTTCTGTCTACTTGTCCACTTACAACTACAATTTCAGAGTGTGAAAATGATGTAAAAATTGGAAGTTAATTATCATGTTGTGATATACTTGCCTATTTAAATAACGAATTGTGTTTACTGACTTATGTTATGAGAAACATATTTCAGGAATGGCTGGAATAATGACTATATTTTTATTTGAACAAGTAACTGTTGCATGCGGACAAGTCGATTTATGTAATTAACTTGTCCATGGACTATTTTAGTATTTCCACACCCCAGTTGTATGGTAAATGATTTTTAAATATCTCTTCAGAAACTGCAAGGCCCAGAGGTTTCATATTTTGTATGTAACATTGTATATTCGTCCTCTACAAAGATTGCTCAAATAATGCACCTGGGGTAAAAATTGGCAATGCCCCAGGGGTCACATAATTAATAATAGACGTAAATAGCAAAATTACTAAATATCTCTGAAACTGCTAGGCTCAGAGGTTTTGTATTTGGTATGTAACATGGTCTAGTCATCTTCAACTAGGATTGTTCAAATTATGACCCTGGAGTCAAACCTGGCCACGCCCTGGGGGTCAAATGGGGTCACATTGACTTATATGGCAAATGGACTTAAAAAATCTACTCTTGAAACTGCAAGGCTCAAAGGTTTTGTATTTGGTATTTAACATTGCATGGTGGTTCCCTACAAAGAATGTTTAAATTATGTCCCTTGGGTAATAAGGGGCCACATCCCGGGGGTAACATTGTTTGTATAGACTTAAATGACAAAATAACTCTGACAAGTTTCTTCTCTGAAACCTTAAGGCCCAGCGGTTTTGTAATTGGAATGTAACATCTTATATTGGTCTTCTACAAAGATTGTTCAAGTTATTCTACTGGGGTCAAACCTAGCCACGCTCGGGCGGTCACATTGTTTGTATAGACTTATGTGGAAAATGAACCTTACATATCTACTCTAAAACTGCAGGCACAGGGGTTTCATATTTTGTACTTAACATTGTATAGAGGTATTCTACACATATTGTTCAAATGATGTCCCTGGAGTAAAAATAAGCCACACCTCGGGATCACATGGTTTCTGTAGACTTATGTGGAAGTGGGCTTTGAAAATCTCCTCTGAAACCCCAAGGCCCAGAGGTTTCTTATTTGGCATTTGTATAGTGGTCCTTAACAAATAGTGTTCAAATAATGCCCCTGGAGTAGAAAGTGGCCATGCCCTCTAAGTCACATGGTTTATATACACTATTAAAATATTCTTCGGAGAATGTAAGGCCCAGATCTTTATACTCCGGTAAGTTGTTTAGTGCGATTTGGCCTTCTTGTTATAAGCCATTATAATGCCTTAAACTCGGGTGAGCGACCAAGGGCCATCGTGGCCCTCTTGATTACAATTGATATCCAGCATCAAGTATTTGCCATCCTTTTCAAGTATCGAAAAAGCTTTTCCTTCATTATTTTGATTATTCGTGTAAACCGTTCAAAGCAAGAAATTGATTTATTTTCGAAATCGCCATGACTGGTCAGAAGATACCTTTTAATTAGTATTTTGTCTTCAGACCTGTATCGGGTTATTAATATTTCTGTCACAATTAATTTTAGACATTGTGATGCACGGTTTCTTAAATTGTGTGTTATAGTTCGACCAACTTAATTTGGTCTTCTTAAAAATAGTTACTATAAATAAACATTGATCTGTCCTGATTATCGATTTGGTGTGGATAAATCTTTTCTACCATCGTTTATTATTCCATTACTATTAGTACAGTGTTAGCGTGCCGGTGTATTTGTTGCATTGTAGTACGAGTTCGAATCCCACCATATGCTTCAGGCTACAGTATCCATTAAACGTATACTAATACGATTTGTGACACACAACATCTTTTGTCCGTATTTCAACATGTTCAATACTGATTTTAACTAACGCGATGTAGGAACGTCCTGTCGATCACGTCATTTTAAAAATTGACACGTTTATATATAGCTGTACGCACTCAATGACTTACGGTTAAAGTCGTTTAGAACTGAGAAGTACTTGGACGTACGGAATGCTGATTCTGCAGTTTTTATTACTAGTTTACTGTAAAGAAACCAAAACCGTTTCATATTGAAAACAGTTTAAATGATGAAAATAATCCGTCAGAGCTACTGACGGTGATAATTGGTCACGTGGTAAACTAGCAATACAACTAGGCTTATTTTAAGGAGCATTTGACAGGTTAAAATACGTTATCTTGCCTATATTCCCTTGTCAGTTCATTTAAGCAATGTGTCCATGTGTTTGCGATAATACGAACTTTGGAATGAATAATCCAAACACCATAATTGGTTGTAATTAAAAAACATTGTAGTTATATACATTTGAGTGTGCACAATAGCTGTATTCCTTTCAAAATTCCACAATTTCAAGTTATATAAATGTGCTCGTACGTTGTTTTGTTTGTTGTTGTTGTTTCATGTTTTTTTTTTAGATATGAAAGACATTTTAATTTTACACTCGGATGACGATGACGATGTTAAATTAGCCATGGAAGTCAAGATTAAGATAAAAGAGGTATGCCCTCAAGAGATCCAGCCAGTAGTTGATGTTTCTGATGATGCTGGTATTGGTCATGGACTAGTTCAGTTTATTGATAACATGATAACTGAATACAGATTTATACTATATTTAGTAACAAGAAGCCAGCCAGGAGATTCAATACACGAATTTCAAGGATCAACTATATTAGTAAAGCGCTTAAGAGAAAAGAACCAACTACATAGACTTGTATTAATGCTGTCAGGAATTAAGCACAGTGAAATAACAACGCCGAGTTGGTTATTAAACTTGAAGCCAGTCTATAATACGGAAAAGGGTATGGGTTGGATTGTAGATAAAATAAGAGCGTGTCGTACTATGGAACTGCATAAGGATGCTGAATAATTGTATATAGATTAAGTTGTTGGAACGCCCAACCAAAGTCATTTCCTAATAACGTATTAAATTGTATTAGACCATAACAAACTTAGTTGCATTAGTTTTTAACGAACGTATACTAAAGGTACTCTAAATATGGATCATAACTTACAATTGTCTACTGGAAATCAGAATACCGGCCATTATTTTCCACATCAAGCAGTGTTTTTCGTAGTATCGTACACTATTGCATATTTGAACTGCAAAATCAGAATCGTATTATAAATTAACTTGTAAATTTTTACAACACTTATTCAGTAAATTTTTACAACACTTATTCAGTACAAAACATATAACGTAAATACATAAAATAACATGGAAATTATAATAAATGGCTGTATTGTTATTATGTAGTGTCCATAACGTATTGCCATTGTATGTTTTTGATTTAGTTTCCTATTTTAACACAATTTTGAACTGGTTTACCTGTATATGTGCACTGATTTTTTTCCAATTTTTTTCAATAATTCAAATAAATATCATAATTACAAATTATCAGTTTTTGTTCAATATTTCAATGCTTAAAATGTTGTTCATATTTGCATGTGCATATTTTATTTTGATGGAATTTGTGAGTTGTGTAGTTTTAGCTCACCTGAGCACAAAGTGCTCATAGTGCTCATGGTGAGCTTTTGTGATCGCCCATTGTCCGCCGTGCATGCTTGCGTGGTCAACGTTTCGTTTAAACAACATCTCCTCCTAAACCGCTTGGCAGATTTTCAACAAACTTCACAGGAATGATCCTTGGGTGGACCTCTTTCAAAGTTGTTCAAATCTTTCCGGCCCACTGCATATGTAGGTCACCAGAGCTAAAAATAGATTCAAAAAGTAAAAGCTTTGAAAATATTTTCCTATGAAACCGCAACGCTTAGAGCTTTCATACTTGATAAGGCCCAGAGGATACATATTTGATATTCAACATTGTATAGTGGTCCTCTACAAAGATTGTTCAAATAATGCCCCTGGAATCAAAACTGGCCAAGCCCCGGGGGTAACATGGTTTATACAGACTTATATAGAAAATGACTCCAAAAATATTCTTCTCTAAAACCGCAAGGCCCAGGGGATACATATTTGATATTCAACATTGTATAGTGGTTATCTACACAGATTGCCCCTGGGGTCAAAACTGGCCACGCCCCGGGGGTCACATTGTTTATATAGACTTGTATAGCAAAACAACTTTAAAAATCTGCTCCTATGAAACCGCAAGGCTCAGAGCGTTCAAATTTTGGTATGTGACATCCTCTAGTGGTCCTCTACAAAGATTGTTTAAATAATGCCCCTGGGGTCAAAACTGGCCACGCCCCGGGCGTCACATGGTTTATATAGACTTGTATAGCAAAATAACTTTTAAAATCTTCCCTTTGAAATTGCAAGGCCCAGAGGTTTCATATTTGGTATTCAACATTTTATTGTGGTTCTGTACAAATATTGTTCAAATGATGCGCTAAGGGTCAAAATTGGCCACATCCCGGGGGTCACATGATTTATATAGACTTAAATAGCAAAATAACTTCAAAAATCTTCTCCCCTGAAACTGCAAGGCCCAGAGGTTTCACATTTGGTTTTTAACGTTGTAGTGGTCCTCTACAAAGATTCTTCAAATGATGCCACTGGGGTCAAACTGGGCTACCCCGGGGGTCACATGGTGTATATATACTTAATTAGCAGAATGACTTAAAAAATCTTCGGTTTCGTATTCGGTATGTAAAATTGTATGGTGGTCCTCTAAAAAATTTAAATGATGCCCCTGGGCAAACCCCGGGGGCCACATGATTTATATAGACTTAACAGTTAAATGGCAAAATGACTTCAAATATCTTCTCTGAAACTTCTGTGCCCAGAGGTTTTCTATATGGCATGAAGCATTGTATAGTAGTCCTCTACAAAGATTGTTCAAATGATGTCCAAGGGGTCAAAGCTGGCCCTGACCTGGGGGTCACATTATTTATATAGACTTAAATAGCAAAATGACTTTAAAATTTCCCCTGAAGCCGGAGCGTTTTAGTATTTGATATGTAACATTGTATAGTAGTCCTCTACAAAGATTGTTCAAAGTATGCCCCTGGTGTAAAAAGTTTCCATTACCCGGGGGTCCCATGGTTTTATAGACTAATATGGCAAGTGGGCCTTAAAAATCTTTTTTGGTGAAACTGTAAGGCCCAGAGGTTTTATATTTTGCGTGAGCATTGTGGAGTGGTCTGCTACACAAATTGTTCCAATGATGCCCCAGGGGTCACATGGTTTATATACATTTAAATAGCTAAATGACTTCTAAATCTTCTCCTGAAACCGCCAGGCCTAGTGGTATCATGTTTGGTATGTAACATTAGATATTGGTCCACTACAAATATTTTGCATATTATGACACTGGGGTAGAAAGTGGCCACGCCCTGTGGGTCACATGGTGTATAGAGACTAAACAAACTATTGAACCTGCAAGGCCCAGATTTTTATACTCTGGTAAGGGGTTTAGTGCCATTTTGCCCTCTTGTTCATGACTGTATTCGGTAGAATATTATGTATGATGCGTATGCTTTCTCATTCCTTTTATGTATACCTTACCGCTATATAATACGGACTTTTGCTTGTTACTGCTTTAATGCAACTCGTTTCATTTTAATGTTTTATTATTAATATATGTACATATACCTTATGTTAACATTTTCATACATCCTTGATACGAGTCTTAATTAATTTAATCGTGATTACAAGTTTAGTGCACATTTACTTTACAATTGGATAGAAAGAGACGTTTTTTTTAATTGCAGTGCACTTCAGCATTTCTTCGCCATATTGTGTTATGTATTGTTTGTGGGATTTGAATTATTTTCTTCAATAGTTGTTTCATATAGCATCCCGTCGTGTAAGTTCGTTTATGACAAATATTTACTTAAGTTTATTTGCTTTTGCAACTATGTACCGTTATTGACGATTTTCAGTCATCATTTGCATTTGTTGAATTTTAATTACATTAATGATCTAGCTTAACATCTGTGCATGTTTAACAGAGTACGCTAACTTTTATTAAGTTTAATATTTTAGTTAGAATAACTGTAACGACTTTAGCTTTATAATAGTGTGCATGTTTTATTGACATATAACAACTATATGTGCTAAGTGTGTCCTCTGTTACTGCATGTGTGAATGGTATGTGCTTTATGTCATATAACTTAAAAACATAAAAACATCGGAGAGTTTTTATTATTATGTTTGCATTCATAATGTTACAGTA
The DNA here is from genome assembly GCA_027627225.1 of Congeria kusceri. Lineage (NCBI taxonomy): Eukaryota > Metazoa > Mollusca > Bivalvia > Myida > Dreissenidae > Congeria > Congeria kusceri. Next base: position 66,146,588 of record CM051026.1, on the reverse strand, counting down.
AATCGACAAGTGAACTGTTATTATGTATCATAATTATTTTGATTATGTAATTCATGTTATTTTATTCTGGTTATTTATGTTAAGCTATTGATTTGTTGCAATTTTAGTTCCGCTTGAATGGTCATAATTTCCTGTTATATGTATTGAACTGTAAAACACTCTTCTTAATAGAGTGGATCTATGTGTGGTACGTAGTTATCAAAGATAGAGATACCATACAATAATGCTATATATATGATAGTAATTTTGAAAACAATGCAGTATTTTAATATAATACCTGTTTGTTTAAAACAGTAATTGCATGTATTTGTGTGTACGACTAAACGTGTTTTGTCGACGTTATGTTATACGTTCAACAACAAAAAATATCAACTATAAAAAAAACTTAACAGGTGCAAAAATAAAAATCACACAACAGGTACGTGTGAGTAGACAGTTAATTGTCGCCCTTGTGCCATTAAACCTTCGACTTGTGTCAGTTAAAATCCGTCTTGCTCGCAGGATACCAAGAGCTTGGTTTCGCTAGTCCATATTTAAACAAACCATGGTAATTTCACATGATTTGGATGATTTTATGAACCGACTATCCACACACAATCGATTTCAATGACAACTTGCACAAACTGTGTGCACATATTTACTTCACAATTGGTGGTTTGGTATTAAATTATTAGGTTTAACAGTAAACGTTCACATGACATTGAAAGCGGGAGAATATGATTGTACAATTACTCCCAGTTATTGCAGTGATCGAGGCAACACTGTTATTCTTGTAAAGATTGTAACAAGACCATGTGGCCTCCACAGCATGAACGGCGTGTATTTTTAGGGGAAATAGATCCCACCATCGTGAACGATTTGTTCTCGACTTAAAGAAATTGTAAGGTCAGTCTTTCTGTGCTAGAAAATAAACCAATAAATAGACATAACACTTAACAAAAGTATCGTTGTCGACATGATATGTTCTAATTAACAATATATTTAGCCATGAAAACTATTAAACCTTAGATCTAAATGCATATACATGCTTCGGAAAGGAATGCACTAGTTGCTTGCTGTATATAAACCGATTACCGTACTCGATGCATTCATTGCCTTCTCCGTTTTATTTTCTAATTACGCTGAATATTTGTCTTATATAATCCTTATTTAAGAATCCTTAAGAAACCGAACAGCACACGTTTATACAAAATGTTTTTAAACTAACATAAACTAATACCGTATGTTCACAAATGATTTAGTATGAATGTAGTGTGTGCCGTACTGATGTAGTCATACATGTGATAGATTTTCTTATGAAATTAGCTTTTTCGCAGGTGTGCCGTTATTGACGATTTGCGGTTGGTGAATTTCATCATTTGTATTAAAACAAATTAATGTTCTTTTTTAAGATTTCTGCAAGTATATAAGTGTACCTAGGTGAATATTTTAGTGAGAATAGCTATACAACCCTAAGATCATGTGTAGACTTTAAGTGTCAAAAAACAACTACATGTTTTTGTATTGTCCTCTTCACTGTATGTAAGAATGACGTGTATTGTGACATGTATGTAATATAGCTTAAAAATAAACATAACACGTCGGGAAGTTAACATACCGTTTGCATCCATAATTGTAAAGTAAAACGGAATAACAAGATATTTTAATTTGGAATCACCATCAATACATATCAATAGTGATGATAATGTTACTATTCCGTAAAATTAATCGATATTTCTTACTTTTTAAGTGCAGCATATAGCAACATCGATGGGCGAAATAACTATAATTAAACGTGTGTTCTGTCTTTCATGCAAATCCTGCCCCATAGGCAATAGTAAATCGATAAAAAAAAATAATTCAGTGGTTGGTTTATGCAAATGGTGACGTGGTGTTTAATCCACCATATGTTTTATGATATGCAATCGCCACTTAATAGAGGATTTCCAAGGTGTAAAAGTTGGATAACTACCCATTAGCTATTGAAAAGGCTCGATCGATTTCGTATTTTCTATGAATTAATTCTATCTCGCAAGGTACGAATGTGTAAACATAGAAATGTGCATGACATTCCTATTTATTATATAGGTGATGCCTTTCAAGTGTCATTTTAATCCTGATTGTACACGATGCATTCTTCATCCGTACAGACTGTTTGTCAGTCTCAAGATAAGGTGATTAAAAAAAAAGTACATCTTTAATGTTCTAGCTATACACTTTGACTGAAAGGAGACTATGAAAATGCATCTATTACATATACTGAGCATTAACTGCAGTCGATCGACCACGATTTTTCTCGATATTTTATACATTAACGCGGCGTCCTTGTTTCTGGGCAAAACTGATAAAACTAGCACAGTGATTAATTCACTGACATGTCCACATGAGACACGTTGCTGTGTTACATAGACAATTTTTGCGGAAACCAAACACATGAAATTATGTGATTAATATTCAAAACTCTTATACAATTGTTCAGCATTTGATAGTCCATTTAAGAATGCTCGATAACTCATATATTGCGTGTACTTCCATTGCTCTTGAAAAAAGCACACACCATATAGACTCATCCGTTACTTTCAAATATATCAGACCTAAACGTCAGTGAGCATCTTTATGACCAACTGTGTATGCAATGTACAAGCCCTTCAAATTAAGTAAAATGATTTAGGCAATGACATGAGAAATGGTCGTTCATCAAAACAAATAATGTTAATTTATGCATGTTTAATCATTCACTCGCCCTTAAGGTAGTACAACTGTAATGGGCATTATTCCAAACAACCTAATTTTTTAAGTAGTATTGCCACTATCTATATAACACCACTGATCTTATTACAAATTTTGAGCATGGCTCTCCATGCAAAAACGTGTGTTTTTTTCTTTATGTTCAGGACAACCCCCTTTTTCATTTTTCCATCAAAATTAATATACTCTATGGATGAAAAAAAAAATCATAGCTCAATAATAGTTGCAAATATATCAAACATGTTGGTGTCTTTTATACAAGTAATGATTAAAGATTATAAAAGAAGGCATATAAGGCGTTAAAGAAGATACAAGTATTGATATTGATCAATTTTCTTTGGAAGCTCAGCAAAAACGTGAAGTTGACGAAACAGATACGATACTATGTTGTCTTAAAAATGTTGGTTCTCCTGGACTGGTAGGTTTTTCACTTAATTTGTTTTATGTATTTTAAATCTAAGACATGTATTTGACTAAAATAAAAAGTAAGAAACAAATTTACCTTGTATTTTTTGAAAGATAAACCCTATAAAAATAGACAGCTATATTCCACATCAATAATTATCCAATGTGACAAAAATTATGCATTTCATGTTAAATACACCATTTATATCAGTTAAACTAAATATATTCATAATTAAAAGTTATTTTGTCCGTTAAACAAACTTCATTATTCAGTTCCCTAGAGGTACACAAAATGCCACCCACACCCCGCAACGTTTTCAACTCTGTAACAACACACCGTACATCAACAATAAGTGTCTTATTATCTTCGATTCCAATCAACTTTATGTCAACAATGTTTATGCTGGTAATTGAGGCTGTATATGCTGGTAGTTGTGGCTTCATCTTCACCAAGTGTCACATTCAAAAAAACGTGTACTGTGTTGAGCACCAGGTTTGACCCCCAGGGAAGCATTCCGAGTGATTTGTTGCAATTCTCTTCCTTTAGCTACACAAAATATTGTACAACAATACAAAAACTGATTGTTTTCCACTACATATTTAACAATATACATATACAACGTTTCAGTATATGTGAAACCCAACCTAGTAAGCCAATGGAATGAGTATGAACTCGCCACAGCCATATAGATATTATCCTTAACAAGCAACACATAGTTTCTAAATATGACACGGTTGTTGTGTGGATGACAGTCTTGTTTTGGTGCAGGTTGCATTATTTATTGACACTGAATTTGCAAACGGTTAATAAAATAATGCCACGGTACACTCAAAAGCGAAACAAATAAATGAAACAGAGCCGCTATTAACTGGAAAACGTGAATGCCATGTTTTATGAATGCAAGTGTTTAAATATTGCCGTGTCAGCAGACAAGAATGCAGACACAATCAGAAGAGAACTGTATTTAAACTCCAGCTCCAGCTGTGTGTGTTCTTACATCAAGGGAGGTTGTAACCAAACTCAGACCGAATGGGGAAAGTAAGATTTTGTAGCACGCTTTTCACTCTGGCATATCTCGTACATAGAAATGTCATCGCTGCCGAGTACAAATCCGCCTGGTTTGGGCCGCCTTTAAAGGAATATCCAGAAAAGGCCATTTTTCCTAATACGGCATTATGGACGTACTTGGACATGTGTGCCTTGCGACTATGGTGTCACGTGGTTGGGTTCCTCATATGAGCAATGTTTTGTGAACTGTTCTTTGCAAATATCGATTTGAAAGGAACGGACTGTAGCCAAGACCTTCACAAGCAATGATGTTTATCAACAGAGCTAATATTTCGTGTGAAGTGAGTAAACCTTAAAACATACATATCACTATTAAGACTGTCTGGAGTCTTTAGTGTATTATGTTTTTTATAGGGTTTGTTCTGTACATTGCTGTGTTAAAATTATTTGGGGAATTTTACAAATCATACATGTATTTATATGTAATGTATGTTATGTATTTAATTTAACTTAAAATGTATGTTATTCCATTTAGATCGAAGGCTAAGAAAAGTTTAAAAGATTGGAAGATATATATTAGTGTGAATAACGTTCAATTATATTTGAGTACATTTCATACTTTGCATATTTGGATGTTCGATTTTGCTGGATGTTATATGACAATGTTTTGTTCCAATTTCATACATTCTATGTATACACTGATATATTATCACAACAAATCGGTTACAATGAAGGGTTGATTTCTAATGTTGTTAAAATGTGTGAACCAACCCTGTTGCTGTCCATATGTACACATGATCTTGCTGTGAAAATGCCAATGTATGTTTACATGTCAACATTTAAATGTATTTGAAATCAATACAATTAAACTGAAATTGTAAGTGTTCACTCTAGGAGTTGATGAAGTGTGACGCATTGTGTCCTCCAAGTGATGTAAACCAGCGTAGTGATCTAGTAAAAAATTCATGCCTTACAGATGGTAATTCATATATGTATTGCTCACGAGTGATGAGAAATTCCAAACATGCCATTGTTATGTGTAAAATAAGTGTTGACTTAGTGGTCCTGTTGTGTACACTAACGTTATATTATTTTAACGCTATGGCGATGTGTATTAACCGTCGTTTGAATTGATGAATTAGGGGGACAATGATTTCCCCTATTGTATAAAATCCAGTTGTCTGATAATTCTAGACAGTTCTGTTTATGATGTTACAGTCATATTGATGTGTTTATTTTGTTACCCGTCAGAAATGTCGAAACGCTCTAATGCAAAATAAATTTATTTTTACATATTATGTTTTAATTTATTCAATGGGATGGGCACATTAGAGTAAACACATTCGTAGACACGTGTCCTATAAGTGTTGGAATTTGTATTGGGGATCATTATGAAAGCATTTTGATTCATTTACTTTCTGAATTAGTGACATACTATTTAAACTTAGTATATTCATATTTCTATCCAAAATCTTCTAAGCGCTTTCGTGAATCTATATAATATAAAATCGTATTTTTGTACAATACGGAGTTTCTTAGCCACATACTTAGAATAGTTATAACTTTACGCCCGTTTGAATGGTAACATTACGTTTTACAAAGGGCATCTTAATACTAAAAAAAAACACTCGTGTTCCTCAGATATCAAGTCAGCCCATTATCTTTCAGTATGCCATCCATTTGTCGAAGACAACAATGGTACCTCGCAAATAAAGTCAACGATTGTCTTGCAATATGTCCGTCATTTGTTGAACACAGGAATTTTACCACGCAAATAAAGTCAACCACTAGCTTGAAGTATGTTCGCAATCTGCCGAAAACAACAATGGTACCTCGCATTTAAAGTAAACCGTTATCTTGCAGTATGTCCGCCATCTGCCAAACACAGCAATGGTGCCTCGCAAATAAAGTCAACCATTATCTTGCAGTATGTCCGCCATCTGCAGAACACAGCAATGGTGCCTCGCAAATCAAGTCAACCCCTTCTCTTGCAGTATGTTCCTCATCTGCCGAAAACAGCAATGGTGCCTCGCAAATAAAGTAAACACTTATCTTGCAGTATGTCCGCCATCTGCCGAACACAGCAATGGTGCCTCGCAGATAAAGTCAACCCTTATCGTGCAGTATGTTCGCCATCTGCCAAACACAGCAATGGTGCCTCGCAAATAAAGTCAACCCTTATCTTGCAGTATGTTCGCCATCTGCCAAACACAGCAATGGTGCCACGCAGATAAAGTCAACCCTTATCTTGCAGAATGTCCGCCATCTGCCAAACACAGCAATTGTGCATCGCAAATAAAGTCAACCCTTATCTTGCAGTATGTCCGCCATCTGCAGAACACAGCAATGGTGCCTCGCAAATAAAGTCAACCCCTTATCTTGCAGTATGTTCCTCATCTGCCGAAAACAGCAATGGTGCCTCGCAAATAAAGTAAACCCTTATCTTGCAGTATGTCCGCCATCTGCCGAACACAGCAATGGTGCCTCGCAGATTAAGTCAACCCTTATCGTGCAGTATGTTCGCCATCTGCCAAACACAGCAATGGTGCCTCGCAAATAAAGTCAACCCTTATCTTGCAGTATATCCGCCATCTGCCGAACACAGCAATGGTGCCTCGCAAATAAAGTTAACCCTTATCTTGCAGTATGTTCGCCATCTGCCAAACACAGCAACGGTGCCTCGCAGATAAAGTCAACCCTTATCTTGCAGAATGTCCGCCATCTGCCAAACACAGCAATTGTGCATCGCAAATAAAGTCAACCCTTATCTTGCAGTATGTCCGCCATCTGCCAAACACAGCAATGGCGCCTCGCAGATAAAGTCAGCCCTTATCTTGCAGTATGTTTGCCATCTGCCAAACACAGAAATTGTGCCACGCAAATAAAGTCAACCCTTATCTTGCTGTACGTCCGCCATCTGCCAAGCACAACAATGGTGCCTCGCAGATAAAGTCAACCCTTATCTTGCAGTATATCCGCCATCTGCCGAATACAGCAATGGTGCCTCGCAAATAAAGTCAACCCTTATCTTGCAGTATGTCCGCCATCTGCCGAACACAGCAATGGTGCCTCGCAGATAAAGCCAACCCTTATCTTGCAGTATGTTCGCCATCTGCCGAACACAGCATTTGTGCCTCGCAGATAAAGTCAACCCTTATCTTGCAGTATGTCCGCCATCTGCCGAACACAGCAATGGTGCCTCGCAAATAAAGTCAACCCTTATCTTGCAGTATATCCGCCATCTGCCGAACACAGCAATGGTGCCTCGCAGATAAAGTCAACCCTTATATTGCAGTATATCCGCCATCTGCCGAACACAGCAATGGTGCCTCGCAAATAAAGTCAACCCTTATCTTGCAGTATATCCGCCATCTGCCGAACACAGCAATTGTGCCTCGCAAATAAAGTCAACCCTTATCTTGCAGCATGTCCGCCATCTGCCGAACACAGCAATGGTGCCTCGCAGATAAAGTCAACCCTTATCTTGCAGTATATCCGCCATCTGCCGAACACAGCAATTGTGCCTCGCAAATAAAGTCAACCCTTATCTTGCAGTATGTTCGCCATCTGCCGAATACAGCAATTGTGCCTCGCAGATAAAGTCAACCCTTATCTTTGCAGTATGTCAGCCATCTGCCGAACACAGCAATGGTGCCTCGCAAATAAAGTCAATCATTGTCTTGCAGTATGTCCGCCATCTGCCGAACACAGCAATGGTGCCTCGCAGATAAAGGCAACCCTTATCTTGCAGTATGTCCGCCATCTGCCGAACACAGCAATGGTGCCTCGCAGATAAAGTCAACCCTTATCTTGCAGTATATCCGCCATCTGCCGAACACAGCAATGGTGCCTCGCAGATAATGTCAAACCTTATCTTGCAGTATGTTCGCCATCTGCCAAACACAGCAATAGTGCCTCGCAGATAAAGTCAACGCTTATCTTGCAGTATATCCGCCATCTGCCGAACACAGCAATGGTGCCTCGCAAATAAAGTCAACCATTATCTTGCATTATATCCGCCATCTGCCGAACACAGCAATGGTGCCTCGCAGTTAAAGTCAACCCTTATCTTGCAGTATATCCGCCATCTGCCGAACACAGCAATGGTGCCTCGCAAATAAAGTCTTTCATTATATTGCAGTATATCCGCCATCTGCCAAACACAGCAATGGTGCCTCGCAGATAAAGTCAACCATTATATTGCAGTATATCCGCCATCTGCCGAACACAGCAATGGTGCCTCGCAGATAAAGACAACCCTTATCTTTGAGTATATCCGCCATCTGCCGAACACAGCAATGGTGCCTCGCAGATAAAGACAACCCTTATCTTGCAGTATATCCGCCATCTGCCAAACACAGCAATGGTGCCTCGCAGATAAAGTCAACCATTATATTGCAGTATATCCGCCATCTGCCGAACACAGCAATGGTGCCTCGCAGATAAAGACAACCCTTATCTTGCAGTATATCCGCCTTTTGTCGAACACAAAAAAGTGTACCTCGGAAATAAAGTTAACCATTATCTTACAGCATGCCCGCCATTTGTCGAACAAACAAATGGTACCTCGTAAATATAGTCAACCATTATCATGCAGTATGTCCGCCGTTTGTGGCACACAGGAATTGTACCTTGAAAAAAGTCATCCATTTTCTTGCAGAATTTCCGCCGATTTGTCGAACACAGCATTGGAACCTCGCAAATAAAGTCAATCATTATCTTGCAGTATGTCCGCCATTTGTCAAACACAGCAAATGTACCTCGCTAATAAAGTCAACCCTTATCTTGCAGTATGTCCGCCATCTGTCGAAAACAGCAATTGTGTCCCGCTAAAAAGGTCAATTGTTATCTTGCAGTTTATCCGCCATTTGTCGAACACAAATATTGTACCTCGCAAATAAAGTTAACCATTATCTTACAGTATGTCCGCCATTTGTCGAACACACAAATGGTACATCCCAAATAAAGTCAACCATTTACATGCAGTATGTCCGCCGTTTGTGGCACACAGGAATTGTTCCTCGAAAAAAGTCATTGTATTTTCTATCTGTCAAAGGCCAATATGTTTTCAACAGTTGCTATACAATTAAAGTGATTTATATAACTCCTTATCAACATGTTTGCATTCTTAATGCTTGCATAATGCCAAGAAATAAAATTAATTAGTTCTAACATTAAAACGAGAAATAGACATAATGAAAATAAACTTTGTTAACTACGGAATGGGCAACATTGCATATCCTTGTTGTAATATACCATGTAGCGTGTTGTTTGTTATTTTCTAAATTGACATCCATTTTATATCAATTTACGCCATTTTCCGCAGATACATGCATAGGACATGGACATTGCACATCATTTTTGACACCGTTAGCTGGCCTTTGATATATTTAAAATGGTTTAAAATGGTTTATTTTATTTCTTCGTGACTTATGTATTCTCCATTCAACATTATCAAACTGGTTTCGTCCATTTATTCAAGGATTATATTACGATTGAGTGCAACGCCCACGTTGTCACGCTTGATTCTCCTGAAGAGGAAGTATTCGTCACAGGGACTTTAAAGACCAAGTACTATGGTACGGTACTATGTACAATGAAATAGACGGAATTTTGAGGCGTCGTTTAATAAATAATAATTTGATACAACGACTTTATAACTGGTTATCACTCTTTAGTTAATAGTAAATACGAATTATAAACTTGTTGCCAAGGTTTTTTTAACTTTGGGCATGTCTCCAGGTGCTGATCGTTGATATTCTAGATCACTTGCAGTCATACAAATATACGGTGTATTGTATTAACCTTTACATTTATTTGCCACACTTTGAACTTAGCCGAAAGTGCTAAAGAGATTGGTTTGGATAAAAAAAATGTTTTACGTACTTAGCCTTAAGCCATTAGTGACTATGACTTATTTTAAGTTTATTGTTCTTCTATAATTGTAAAGTGAGAAAGAATGAGTGAATAATAAATCGATCCTTCAATTAATTAAGAAATCAAGTTAATATGACATGAAATTAAAGCATGCATTTCTTTTGAAAACCCTACTGAAATTATTTATTGAAGTCAGATACTAGTGAACGATGTGCTTCTTAATCTTTTAAAGGTTTTGTTAATAACGGGTATTGGCTGGGCATCCAGAAAACCGAGAATGGAAGCTTTGTGATGGTGCATGATCACACAACGGACTACAAGAACTTCGCCCCCGGAGAACCCAACCGTGCTACTGAGCATTGGGTCACCGTGTTAGGAAGGTATGACTGGCGATGGGCGGATGTTCATGACTCCTGGACTTTAACAATAATCTGTGAAACAAATTCATAATAATATTCAACACTTTTCAACCAGCACTTTAGGAAAAAAAAGCGATTATGTGTGCCCCGCTGTACTTTTAAATGAAAACTATATATGATATATTTGCTGTATGTGTGTCGTTGCCAGTCTTACACATACCAATCCAGCATACCAATACTTGGTAATATTTTAGAAAAAAACAACAACATTAGTATCTTATTTTCCCCTATAGCCGATGTCGGTTCTTATTGCTTTGTTGAAAACCTAACGAAACATATTTGCATTACGATATGTTTTGTTGTATCATTTCATGACATTGATGTGTTAGTAAGAAATGTTTTTGTTGTATATATATGTTACGAATGTGTGCTGTTGTGTTTGTTAATGTCCTGTTAATGTATGATAAATATAGTTATTTGTGTGTAATTAGTTTCTAGGTTTAAGTATAGTAGACGTTATTAACAATAGATTCACTTTTCATGAACATTGGCTATGTTATTGTAGCTATTAAAGCATGTACCCTTATAGTGAATGCTATAATAGATATGTGGAATCTCAGGTAATTAAAGAAGTCTTAACACATTTAATTGAAAAACATAGGAACATACCTAAGTTTCGTTTTGGATAAACATGACTTTAATACGCATTAAATTCCACTTGACATTTTTTTGCTGTGATTTTATTGCATTGTCAGTTGTCATTTCTGTACTCGTTAGCTCGACTATTCGAAGAATATGTGAGCTTTCCTACTACTACCGGCGTCAGCATCGGCGTCCGCGTCTGACTTTGGTTACACATTTTATTCAGAAGTCTTGTAAAACTACACAAGTTATTCACTTGAAACTTGGAATATACCCTTGTCATCAACTCCAGTATCAAGGGCAATATTCCCGATAACTCTACGGTTTACAATATGTTTTTGCCGTTGACTGTCTATCTGAAACGAAAGAAGCTGCTGCATTATTTACATGCATAACGGAAATCTTTGTATAATGCATGTGTAACATGTTCCTAGTACGTCTCCATTAAAGTGTGCCGATATTTTCGTCTCCTCTAAATCGAGCTGGCAAATACTTACTTTGATAAACATAAATACTGGCATCCAAACGTATATTTGCTTTGAATTTATAAATAAGGTTGAACGTCGATTACATTGTAATTGTCAAAGTTATAAAATAAATTGTCATACAAAGACGATTAAACATTAGTTTATATGTGTACAAACAGAAGTATATAATTACAGTTATAAGTATTACAAAGTGTTATGCGATTATTTGACACTCACGGAATTATTACAAAGAGGTGGATCACTAAACTGAATTATTACGCGACACTTGTATCTAAACAGGAATTATTTCTAGGTAGTGGTACACTGAGCTAAATTATTACGAGGTGATGTAACATAAAGATTTTTGAGGTGGCAATGATGGAACAATAAACAAAATTATTAAAAGGTGGTGGAACTTCATTATAACTAGTTGGTGGAATGGAATATTTTGCATAATTACTGATCAGATATATTGTATATGTGACTGCTACCTTATGGTGGACATGTGTCTGGTACTACAGAGTGGCATAACAACTAGTGCTACTACATATTGCACATCTGACTGGAACTACATTATGCACATGTGACAGGTTTTACATAGTGTACATGTAACAGGTACTACACAATTTGCATGAGGCAGGTTTTACATAGTGTACATGTGACTGGTACTACATAGTTAACATGTAAAAGGTACTTCAAAGTTTGCTTATGAATAATACCAGATTGTGTACATGTGACTGATACTACATTGTGTACGTGTATACATGTGGCGTGACTGGTACCACAACATATTGTACATAGCTGGTTCCTGGAATAAGCGTCTTAGTGATTAGCTTTTGATTATTTTTTTTGTTAACATTTCTAAGAAAGGCTGATTGTAAATTTGAAGGCAAGTCATTTAATTTGTAATTCATTCATTTTGTATCAAAGTCTGATTATCCTCATATAAATATTCGTTATATAAAAAATATTCAGGGTTTTCATAGATTAAAACTTTTTACTGTTTCTAATATGTTTTCTAGCCGCTTGTAATATTTAATGCTATACGATGAGCGTATATTGGCTATTTTTATTATTTGAAAAATACCAACACGGTCAAGTCGGATAAACATGGGGCAAAGATAGTGATTAACGTTTCGTGAGCGGGAAGCTATGAATAATACAGATTGGCTAGGTTTTGTTTGCGATTTGGGAAAACTGGATTATCCACGGTATAGCTAAAATGCAACTTAAAACCTTTCAGCCAATAATTGTCTAAGTATGCAAACATGCAGTTTCTGTCGTTTTTTTATGACAGGTCGCATTCTAGAGACTTCGCCTAAGTAATCACTACTTGTAGCAAGTTTTCATCTTATCATTTCTCATGAAGTATGCATTTCCTTGGAATGTAAATGCTGGGACTAATTACAAAACGGTTTGATTCGAATCTTTGGATAATATTATATATCTTGTTTAATTGGAAACATATTGAAACCAGGCTATATAGACAGATTCGTTGACATTTACAATATGTAGTACCAGGCATATGATACCATAATTATCGTCGATAATTGCAATACGTGTATCGTTGTTTCGGGTTTCCTCCTTATTTACATGGTAAACTCCATTTTTAACGTATTTCAAGTACAAACAATATGGACATGCCTAAACTAAGTATATGTACATTTTTGCCTATTTCCGAAGTATTTGCTTCTTTTGACACTAAATCAGAATCAAAGATCAGTCTATTTCTCTGTACGGACGAGCAGTACACGACTATTGATATGTTTATGAGCGTGACTGTCTTTTTTCACAAACCTCTTTGATTGCCATGATTCCACATTCAAACCTACCTTTACTTGTATCGCTATCTTGACCTACAGATATAAACATTTAATATTATGCATATGAAACTCGACACCTTACTTTTAATTATGCTATTGAACACTAAACTATTGCAAGGATATGGAATCTATATTGAAAAAACAACAACTTTTTTTGAAATTATATTTGTCTGTACCTGGACTAGTTTTAGTACTATAACAACGTTGAAATAAAAGTTTAACACAAAAGTTGCTTGTATTTTTTGCAATGCAAATGAGTCTATATGTATGTATTAGCGTACCGGATTCATAATCGATTGACTGAGCGTGATGTCGTTTTGCTTTCGTTTGATGACCTGCAATGAAACATGTAGGTCACAAAAAGTCAATAACATGATTTCCTTTGACAATTCTGATATTGTGTTACTTCATATATAATATTTTGCGATATTAAAGCGTAATCTAACTACACGAGCATATTTGTAAAGCCTTGGTCACAATGTCACGATTTTGGCTACGATTTCCCAAGATTGATCATGGACGTGTTAATCGTGATCAGTCGGGAGGCACAGTGTCCCGATTGCATCTTCCTACGTATGCTGACGGTTGTTGTAGGATGTGACTACGAATATCAACGATAATTGTAGGATTCTGCAGCCGATTGTCGACGGTTTCACAAAGATATGTTAAGATCTGCTACGGTTCTAAAACGCTAGCGGCAGGTATACACTACGGAAACAGACGATTATGGACTATTGTTAACGTTTCTCTTAAGATTCTAGTACGGTTAATAAAGATTTACTACGATAAATCTACAACCAGCCAATTATTTTCTCGTATTACTTCACTTCAGGGCAATTTGTACAACACAACGCCTTCTGCACAACTGTGGCACTTAAGTAGGCAAACGTAGTGAGTGGGTAGTATCATCGCGACAAATCGTGCACAAAACGCGACCATCGTGTATATATTTTCCTGCAACTAACCCAAAAAGTGACCTAATAAAGCGGTGACCGTATAAACTTGTTGGTATCCGGCAGAAGATCACGTGACTGTGATATACCGTCAATAGGTATTCCTACGCGCCGGATAACAACATTGTCGTGAATGACACAGGATAAAGTCTACTTACCAGAGTGTTTCATCAATACAAACTTTGTGTTGTCTAGTTTAACAGAGTTAAACAACAAATGAGTTGTTTGTCCTCACATTTCATTTGACTGATTAACAACAACTTCCAGTTCCATTCCATTTCAACACACTTGAATCTGATGCAAGCGGGTTATTCTTCGTGGATAGACTTTCTTTGGTAAACCAACAGAGCATATTCATCAAAGAAATAACCTTTTTGTATTAATTTTCGATGAAAAGAAATGAAAAACAGTTATCAAAATTTAACGTATAACTAAACATTTTATGATTTATTTCATTTCAGTTACACTGTCCTCCACCCACAACTAATACTATCCGAGTAAATCGTAGAAAATTGAAAAGGAATCAATCTCACCGTTTCCATTCGAGGCAAATATTCCATACACTTTTTATCTGAATGCTATTGCATAATATTATACATCCAAAACACAGAAACACTAAATATTTATTCCGATTTCATGTATTTAAAACTGCAAAACACTCGCGTTCTGGTTTGACTACATTGTGTAAGCTTACAACTCAAAATGAATGACGTAGTTGGTGTGACGTAATTTAACTCTTTAAAAACCAATATAATCTGGTTTAAAACAAAAGCAGATTTACTACGTCATTTTCGTGTCATACTGACATCAGCAAATAAGATTTATTAATATTTTACTTTTGCTTTTTGAAAAAGGTAATTAAGAAATAGAGAACTATTTTTTCCGGGTAGTACGCATTCATGCAAGCGAGTTATTAGGTCGTGGCCCGTCTAGAATTTTTTTTATATTTAAAACTTTAGTGTTTGGTGTTTTTTAATTTAATTGAATAGAAATCAGGATAAATAGAAAACATCGCTAAAGCTCGCCCTATTTTCATTTTCTAAGCCACACCGGATAAACTTTCTCCATCCCGGCACCAACCATGTATTCTCTATATGTAGTTGCCGAAAAAGATCCTACTGGTAGCGCAACTGAACCGTATAAAAAAAGCATGGACATCCGTATCACATACGTAGCAACACGTATCATAACGTTGTACAGTCTCATATATGTGCTATGAAAAAACAGTAACGACTATTCACGAAAGGCCACGAATGCTATACGATGGCAGTAAGAATATGCCAGATTGAGATACGATTTTACTAGTATTGTTCTACGTTTTTAAAATATCGTGGCGGCGCTACGATACGCCACGAATGTTTTGAATTGTCGTGGTGCTTTCCGAACGATCACCCAAGATTCTTTACGCTTTACCATGCTCATGTAAATCGTGGGTAATCCTAACCAAAATCGTGACAGTATGGCCGAGGCTTAATCGGGTAACATAACAGTCCTGATTAAATAAAATAAACTTTGATTATCGGCGTTCAAACACGACGTTATTTTTTCTATAGCAGGTATTTTATGACACAGGTTCGTAATCAACAAACGGTAGCTGTATCATTTTATGAACACGAACAAGTTATGTATCTCACATTAATCAGTAAATAATGACTGCTTCCTTCATGCTTTTATAATGTTTACGCTCATATATAATGTAAATGCAATGCTTGGGAATAACCACCCGAATAAATGCAATGGACAGCCAGTTCTTTACTACCTGAATTGGTTTATTGTCTTAAATTAACATATTAATATACCATAATTTCACGTCATATCGGTTCATTTTACGACCAACGTATGGACTTATGATATCCGGCTACACAACTTTCAAAACAGAGAGGCACGTTATTGCCATATTAAATTTTAATAAAAATGTTTCATTGATGAAGAACGTTCACGTTAGAACGTATGTTTCTTTTTTAGAACGATAGTTTACTGAACTCATATGTCAAAAAAGCATATAACTTACTAATGCCTAGCATTATGGTAACTATCTTGGTCTATAGCGGGCGTGCACGTGTTGTAACTGCTAATAATATAATGCGAATGTGTACAATGAATAACAGAACATCATATAAAAATAAATGAATACCTGTACACGGTGACAATCAAATTAATGCATTATTGTTTTGATGGAACAAACATTGATGGAACAAACGCTTTCCAACTACATTATATGCAGATGACATGCCGTATGTATAGTACTTATTGTTTTGGTGGTTATTGGTCGTCAACCAACAAACATGTAACAATATCTACTTAGTAGAATACTGGTTAAATACATTTAAAAAAAACGAGAGGAGAGTAGGCGACGGTTGTTGAGTACCTGCATAAGAAATGTAAGTATTTGTAAAACTGGCATACACTTGTTACCCCGATGGGCGTTTACAAAACATATATATTCACCGAGCTTTAAAGTAACATGCACGTACACTGAAGTACACAAAATATAGAAATTAAATGCAAGGTATATACCTGTACTAGTGGATCGCGGGCTGTTCTTATCAGGTTGGCCTCTAATCTGATAATCAAAAGAGATACATTAAAAATAGTTTTACATTATGGTGATCGTTCTTTTCGTTCCGCTTTCCGTTGTTCATGGTTATTTATGGTTTTGCTGACGAGTATTTACCAAAGTGTGTGTTAATATCATGGAATTCATTAACAGCAGCTAATTAGTGCTTTTCTATTATTACAATTAATTATTATATTATTTTTAGTAGCATCGGTCTGTTTCCTGATATACAAGCTTCTAATTGTACTACACTCTTTATGTTTGTGGGAATTATTTTGCTTATCCTTTTTTGTAAATGAATTTGATCAAAATTATATATTTCTACTAGGGCAGTCGTAAAGTCATAAATTACTTCCCTTTGGTATACATGATTTCCCGTTGGTATGCGGCGCACTTCTATCCGTATATGTACGCTACAGCGGACGTAAATGTACGGGCTCAATTAGCAGACACGGACGACGGATAAGGAATACGGGCAAATGGAACACGTAGTTAAATGTATTCTTGTCCGTACTGGTACGCACAAGGACGGACGACGAATACAAAAATGGGTCGTGGAAACGCGGCATCACACACCAAAGACTCTACGGAGAATTTCAGCGTCATAAAACTACACGCGACGTCATAATAAAAAGTACGCTTGACTGCGTGTTTGTGCATTGTGCATTGACGTCATACGTAGTGCCATAATGTTTAAGAGCAAACATTAATAACACAATATGCGAATGACAACTATAAAACGTCGAAAGTAGGGGAACCTTTTCTAACTACTCCGTACATGCAAACATGACCTCACAAAGAATGATACATTGTATGTATGTCTTCGCATTCACTTCTGGTATGCTTCAATGGAATTCCAAGCAACCAACTCTAAATGTGTCCTATCTGTAATTTGACCTATGAAATGACAGTGACCCCAGTCCTGGAACTTTACGACTGCCCCTCGTTCATATGTCTATACAAAGTGAAATAAATCCAATAAACAAATAAACACAAATACCACAGTGAATAGGTTTATTATTTTGTATAGTTACAAAACATTACGATTGTTTGTACACTATGCCTCTGCTTTATCGCGTGTGTGTAGTTTTATAACCAGAATGCCATGCGTGACATTTTGATTACTAAGGTAATATGGTTTAATTTTGGACGAAGACGAAAGTAATCGTTATAATAGCACACCTTTAACAAGTTGTTCCTTCCTTAAAACCAGTCATATAACTTTTGCGGCAAACTATCTATCAACGGTATATGTTCGTGATAATTTGATAACTCATTTTGTAACTCATTAGTTGCACATTACATGTTTGTTTCGGCTAATTATAGGCATATGTATTCAGAATAAGCATTCCTTCGAACCAACAACCCCATTTGAAAGACTCATTAAAGACATTGCAAAATGTTCACACTTAATAATACTATTATTATATTTCATTATTTTAAAATAAAATATCTAATGCAATATGTATCAACATTTTATTTTAATTAGACAACATTTAAGAATTGAAACGCTCTTTTCGGCGCTTCATCGATGTATGAAGGTCAATATTTTGGTATCTAATTTGCATACAGCCGAACATCGATGAAGCGCCGAAAAGAGCGTTTCAATTTTTATAATTACAATTATAATTACAAGTGTGTGTATAATTTAAATGTTTACCTTAAAATAGTAAATTAATTTGTGATTTATTTTGCAATTCACGCATCAATACATAAAAGAATGATTCGTTGGCTCCGCCCTTTGCACTGCGTTGTGTAAATTTAATTGTACCCGTAGCGGTATCTTAAATTATAGTGATACATATTACTTTTGTTTTTGTTGATGTTTCGTAAGAGCAAGTTTGAACATATTGTGTTTATCCTTAATATGTAGCAATAGACGGAAATCTTTAAACGCGTTTGATATAGATATAAAACTGAAGGCTAAACGTGTCTAAAGCTGTTTTCAGATAGTTGCAGTTGTGTAAACGCCCATACACATGTGTGGCTTGAACCGTACTTTAGGCGTAAATTATATTTAAATAATTAATGTTTATTTTATATTTGAAACGTTTTTTTCGTCACAGGGTGATAACGATTCCCAACAGGGTGTTATAACAATTCCCCACAAACTGGATAGATGTACAAGATATACATCGCTCTGTAGCGCAATGTGAATGGATACATTTTCGAGACCAGTGATTTTTGTGCAAATCATCATGGGCTTATGCTAAATTTGCCCATGTTAACCTACTTTGGGGAATATTTTGAGCTTGGCAGTAAGGAAGTCTTTTGCGTACTTAAAGATGGGATTTTTACAATGTTAAATCGGACATTGAGCTCCTACAGGTGACATTTTGATGCAGATCGCACAGTTTTTGAATAGTTCTTGTGGTATTCTTTTGCAAGCTGCACGGGATGACTGCATAACATGCTCGCTTGGTTTTCTAGTGGCGTTCTTGTTAAAAAAATGTGAGACATTTGTTCAAATGGATGTCTGTTATTTGACTGTAACCTGTTGTTTCAATACCGTCCTTGGCTCTAATCTGTACAATTGAGAATTTTGATGTTTATGTTTTTTTTCTCCTTTTGATAAATATAAATTTAATTATAAATATTTAATACTTTTATCCAAAAAGGATTTTTGTATGTTTGTGTTGAATTTTCTCTATATATTCTATCTCTTCTTTCATGAATAATGGTCTTAAACTAGAAAGAACGAAACAAACAATATGCATTTTACATGTTAATACATATAATGAATACATTAATTAATGTATTATTAATTCTTTTTTGACAATGCAAATAATTGATGGGAATACATCTGTTTAACTGTATTTCTATTTGTGTGTGTGTGTTTTTGTGTGTGTGACAGCACTGCATGTAAACAACAATACAAAGTAGTCCCTCGTGAATTTTAATAGAGGCAACCGGCTTCAATGAAAAATAAAAGTATGTCATATCATGCATTTTACCCATCAAAACACTGTAAAATGATGAAACCAAAAGAAATTGTAATTATTACTAAGTTATGTATAAAGTAAATACCGTTATATTATAGCTACATGTATATGAGAGCAATATTTTCCTTCGGCGGTTACATGATTCAAAAGGTCTATACAATAATAATATCAATCTAAGTGGTGCTGTAGTTATAAAACATGTCTGCAGCGTTTCAGTTTGAAATAAATTAATCAACACGATAATCAAGTGCACGTATTCGTTTTTGTTAAACAAATGCATGCCCGTGGAAATATAGATTATTGCCGATGACTCTTGTTTAAATGTTTCCTAAACTGAAGCGCATATGGATATTCGTTATTTCCCTGTGCAGTAAGGCTTGTAGTAAACGACATAATATACTATATATGCATATACAATACACACCTTTTTTATGGAAGTTCTATATCTCGTCTGAACGTACATAATTATTTCAATTCTGTATCTCGTTTCTTTATCGAATAGAAACAGGAAAACATAATCACTACATATTAAATGACCGCATATGCATTTTTGCGTGTTTGAAATAAAACACACATCGACACCGTATCTATAGCCACATTTAAAACACATCCAGTTGAAGATTATGGTAACAATATTAGACGTCCTCTAAAACGAAATGAGTTACATATGCATTGTTTTGCGAAGATCGTTCTTTAAGTTATATTTTAGAAATAAACAGTCCTCCAGTCGCCCAACGATATTCATGAAGTAATGTTTACAATCTCGTTCTGGCATAGAACATTGACATGCCTCGCTTTATAAAATTTGACAAAACGAAAATACCTCACAATGCCTCAAATGTATTGTGTTACTTAGTTTTGAATTAACTCATGATACAAAGTCATACGGTATATTAATGTTAAATATGGTATGACAATTATAAATGTGCATAAATCGTAAAATTTCATTACAAATGTTTACTCAAATGATGTATTTGGAAATATAGACAAACCTCTTACCATCATAATTTTTGGTTGGTTCTAAAACATTTAACATGCAACTTTCACTTAAAATTGAATATACGTAGCGTAAACAATACATAATGCGTTTTTATTTGTTCGGCCCATTTGTTATTGTGTTAATACAAAAAAGCTTAGTATGAACTTTATAAATATGATTTCTATCCAACATCAGAATGAATAAAGCCGTACAAGTATATTGTCAATTGCGGATGAAGCAGTTCCCATGTATGTAATAAGACTATTTATTGTTTTAAAGTATATCCCTTGTCAATCAGTCACAACAAAAATGCATACTACATAGGTTATATATTGATCGTATGCATTTGCGTTACTCTTGCCGCATGCACATTTAAGAGACACATGCAATCCCCACACAAGTCGTTTTCCACCTTCTAGTTAATGTGTCTGCTATGTATATGATTCTTGATGATGCATAAGAATCAATACAGGAGTATATGTGATTGCATCTTAAAGACGTTACCGTCATTGAACTATAAATCTTTTTTGTAACCATATAATTTTACTCCCAACCGAAAGAAGTTTCACAGCAACGCGTTAATTACCTTAAATAAAAATATGCAAGATCTATAAACTCGGTTAACTTTTTTCGAACTACACTGTATAATATTTTGAAATATTTTGAATTCAGACCGGTTTCAATGGCTTTACCACATATCTCAAACACTTAACCGACAAGGTGTTAATAAAAAGCATCCTTGTTAGAGCATGGGCGTATTTTATTGTTGGTATGAACCGATATCGATTGCATTTCCATAGCTTTCACCTCAACCGCGTCCCTATCCGTGTAAGACGATGGAGAATGATTCCCTTATGTAAGTACTCTTATCTTTTGGTTAACAGTTGTTTTAAAAAACTCTAGAATGCGGATGTTAGATTCTTTGAACGTCCATGATGCTGCTGCTGCTGCTGATGATGCTGCTGCTGCTGCTGATATGATGATGATGATGACGATGATGATGGTGGCGATGTTTATGATGATGATTTTGATGATGATGATGATTATTATTATTATTATCATTATTATTATTATTATTATTATTAACGTTATTATTATTATTATTATTATTATTATTATTATTATTATTATTATTATGGTGATGTGAACTGGGACAGTTTGATTTATTATATACACAGTAGGCTAGAAAGCACAAAATGTAAACTAGACATGCTAATCAAAGTGCAGTTGTTTCGCCATCGCACACACAATACAAACAGATTTTGCTCATGCACTGAATCGAACACACTATACTCAATTGCAAACTCTTAAGATAACGATGGATTTGAACCAAAACATCATGACAATAAAGGCAAACATACATAACCATAGAAAAAAACAATATGTAAAAAACATGTTATTAACAATTATGCTTCACCGTATGCCTTACCTTTTGCCTTGAATATTTTAAAACGCTTATGAAGACATTTAATTTATCAACAAGGGGCATAGGAGCCAGTTCGTAAGTACAATGTAGGGCTCTTGTTATCACATTACAAAATACTATTCAGATGACGTTATAATCATTAAGGCATAATTAGATAAGGACAACAAACTCTTCGACGTGACATAGGTCCTACGTAGCCTTGCGTGAATGTGCGTGGTTGTACGACATTGCAAGACAGGGCTCCTGCGTCGACGTACGATGCACTTTGTTGTCGTACGTCGACTAAAAAATGTTGTAGGTCATGAAAGACTTACGACTACGTAGGATATACTTCGCTGCTGAAAGAAATATTCTAACTCTGTCTGAAACCACGTTGCATACAATTTAATATTTTATTTAACTTTGTGCTACCGCGCTATGAACTGATTATCGTACTGTTCTATAAACAAAGCAGACATTTTATCGTATATTACTGCCTACAGTTGCAAGCTTATATGGATAATAGTAACATATTTAGCGGAGTCGTATTCACTCCCAACTTAGAAGACAAAAATGATACTTTGTTTGGCATACCGTCAACGGTACGTACATTACCATCAACATGATAAATGTTTCAGTAATGAAATGACATTATTTAAAACCAGGAAAGTTTCGTCGGGTATGTTTGTATTACTCGTTTGCAGAGTTTTCAATGCAGTGCCCTAGGTACCTCAATCAACTATGTCGACATATTGTGGAAATTGGCCTAATGTAGCAGAGGCAATAGTTATCTTAAACTCCGCTTTAATAGTGCTGTCTTACGCCAAATAAAAGTAAAGTAAAGTAAAGTGTTTGTTTATTATAGTGTCACCCCTCGCGATTAAGGGCCAGCCAGTTTTGAATTATGAGACACCTTTACTGATGAACATCTTTACTCCCGATTCCTATCCTATATACCGGGCGCTTGGCAGGAAGGCAATCGGTACCCCTTGATTTAACTAGCTGCTGGGTAGGCAACCGGCCATATCAGAACTCGCCCTGTGTAGGACTCGAACCTTCGACCTCCCGCTCCGTAGGCGAACGCCCTAACCACTAGGCCACGGAGACGGTATGTTGACATGCTATTGCAACATCCTGTTTCATAATATTCTCTGTTTGGCCTCTCATGTTGCTTTATTTTCGCAATGATGTCATGTGACATGCCATCACAGAGATATGGGTATTGTCATTGCTTTATTGCGTCAATCAGAAAAAGCTGCTGAACTAAATTGTTCAACAACAGGCAGAAACAAATTATGAAAATAAATATTTGTCAGGAGACTGTATTGCGCAAGGTCGTCCGTCTGCATACAAGGCATGCATAGTATTACATAAGCAGCAAACAGATATCTACGTTCGCGTAAGTTTGCTTTCGTCAACATGCGTGGTCCTGAATTTTTTACGTACGACTACCTACGCCAACCCACGCCAATCTACGACTGAATTGACCTGAGTTGTTTTGAAATAAAACTTGCATCGCCGCAAGACCAGCGCAGGACCAACGCCTTGAGGAGTCCTGCGGCTTGGGAAACGACGTCAAAAATCTCGTGAGTCATGTGACACGAAAGTCCTACGACTCAGTGTGACTGGGGCTTTAGCTTCAGTGTGACTGGGGCTTTCATTGAACATGATCAAAAACCCTGTTAGGACTGAATTTTAGCCCTGAGGCAACGCATGACTTCCAAAAACTCCGTATATACAGTAGGACATGGTAAAGATTTTGAGTCGCTGATTTGTCCTACGCGACACTTGTCTTAAGACAAGTCGATTTTGTCGATTTTGGCTTCAATTGCCCACGATTGATCGTGGATGTGTGAATCGTGATGAGTCGGGATGCACAGTTGTCCGAGTGCTCCGTATACGTTGTAGTGAGTGCGTTGTATCATCTCGACAAACCTGACAAACAATCGTCGCATTGTCGTGATCCATTGTGTACTTTCATGAGTAGTCATGATATGTGCCGCAATGGATCACGCAACAGAAGCGCAGCACCGTAGGAAAAGCAAATCCGTATTATATACGTATCGACACAATATATATATACAATGATGTTACTGTGTGTTTGTCCGTTTTAGCGTCATTATTAACATTATTTATTTCGACAAACGGTTATTGAATATACGAAATAAATTACTGTATTTTATTATATTATATAGGAAAGATATGCACAGTTATATCGCGCTATTCCGATTACTTCGATATTTCATTGACGCAAAACTAAAGTTCGTGAAATAGTTCTCACCTGCGCTTGCTCATTCCACCAGTGCTGAAGTATGTTAGAGTTTCATTCTAACTGCCAAAATAAATGTTGATATTTCAGTTATAGGTTCTGGGACAGCAATAATAAAAATATAATTATAAAAAAATAATAATATTAGTAATGATAATATCATGAATAATATGTTCTTACTGTACAACAAAATCCGGTCGCTCGTATATATATATATATATATATACACACTGCTTGATTATCAATCTTAGGCTAACTGCATAGTGTGTCATTGAAAATATAAGCTGTATTACTTGTTTGTGTGAGGTTTACTGTGATTTGACACTTTTGATCCTTTTGATCCCTTTATGACGATAAATTTCGTTTCTCCCCCTTACCGCGCTGATACATATATTAAAGAGATTAAATGGATGTCATATAGCAGATTATAATATTATATAAGCTATGACATGGTATGGTATGTTATAGTATGGTATGGTGCAATATAATATGGTATGGAATGGGGTGGGATGGGACGGTGAGATACGGTTTACAAACTTTTTTCACCCTACTATCTAAACAGCTGTCGATCTATAGCCCTGGGCATCTGTATTTGTATATTTATGACCCCACTTAATGTTAAAAAACCGTGCCCAAAATTTATATTTAACTTAATATAGCTATCCGATGTACAGTAGTTTAGTAGGTAAACTTTAAATGGAAAATATATGTTGGGTAATAATTATTTTAATGATATAATAATCTTCCTCCTCCTCCTCCTTATCATCAACAGCATGATTAACATCATGATCAACATGATGATAATGATGCTGCTGCTGCTGATGATGATGATGATGATGCTGATGATGATAACGATGATGATGATTATAAAGATGATGATGATGATTTATGTTGATGATGATGATGATGATGATGGTGGTGGTGGTGGTGATGATGATGATGATAATGATTGTGATGGTGATGGTGATGGTGATGATGATGATGATGATGATGATGATGATGATGATGATGATAATGATGATGATGATGATGACCTCGATTACCATGATCATGATCATGATAATGATAATTATGCTCAGCAGCATCATCAGCATAATCAGCAGCAACAGCAACAGCAGTAGCAGCAATGCTGTATTCCTATTTATTATTCATTCACATATGAATTTAGAAATACAATTATGTTACAAAAATAAAAGCTGAGAGAAAAACCTAAAAATACACGGGAAGCGCTGCAAAAAATACAAACCTAAATTATCATGTGTATGTTGAATTTGTGCTAAATTCATTTTTATTGATATCGCGTCTTTATTTATGAAATAGTGTCATAAGCACTGCACAAGTCAATACTGATTCATTAATATCTGAGTGTTTTTTAAAATATAAATGTAAGTTTGTGTGCAAAAACATCGCTTTTATAGACAATGCATCTTTTTAATATACGTTCATTCCTTTGCGGAATAACAATATTGCTTTTAAATGCAATTTGAACAATTTACTGTGAAAATATAAACTATTTCAGATTGTATAATCTCTAATAAACCACAAGTCAGTTATCTACAAAGGCCTTATACCAGATACGTTTGGATATAAAATGATAACGTTTTTTTAATGATATGGATTATAATAATACAAATATTAAATATGTTGTTTTTATTATATTCTTTTCAGTGAAATGTGAAATTTTATTGGTTAAATACAATTTAAAATTGTCGCTGTTGAAACAATAAAAATATACGAACTTATATTTTAGCTGCAGTGAAAATGTAATATAAAAGGCACTATTTTCCTATCAATTGCATCGATCTACCAGTAGTGGTTTACCTTCCTTCGCTAATTTATCTACATATACAATATTTACATACATTTGTTTACAGAATATACATGAGCAAATTCAACAAAAATAACAATTAAAAACATCGACGCACAAATTATGGTGTGTTTTCTCATCATAGTTATTATAAACACTTTATAAAATAATTTCTGACGTTATTTTTATGACTTCAGAATACACAAACGGGTGACGTTCAAGCATATCTCGCACAATTGTATTTATTT
Source organism: Congeria kusceri (assembly GCA_027627225.1). NCBI lineage: Eukaryota > Metazoa > Mollusca > Bivalvia > Myida > Dreissenidae > Congeria > Congeria kusceri. The sequence goes on along the minus strand of CM051026.1, from coordinate 66,120,119 downwards.
ATTGACCAAAAGCATAAAATAAAAATATATTTTTTTTTATTTCGGGGTAAGATTGTATTTTATTTCAATCGTGATCCTGGAAAATACATGTTTTCACTCGTAGCTTCGCTACTTGTGAAGATATCATTTTCTATGTTCACTCGTGAAATAAAATATGATCTTATATCGAAATCAACAAATACCCTTTATATATTCTTAAGAAATTATTGAGTTGCCAAATATAAATTAAAGGACCTTGACATTTTATTTGTCACGATTGTAAAAGTATGGCCCTAAGCGGTATCCTGCTAAAAAAAGTCCCCATTTTCAATTTGCAAATCGAGCAACTACAGTAGCATAATCAGTATCGGCATCACCACCTCGTCCGCCACTATTATCTTCTGCTACAATAACAACAACAACAACAACAACATAAACAACAACATAAACAACAAATACAACAACAAATACAACAACAACAACTTCTACTACTTTTACTATTACTACTACTACTACTACTACTATTACTACTACTACTACTACTACTACTACTACTACTACTACTACTACTACTACTACTACTATTACTACTACTATTACTACTTCTGCTGCTACTACTACTACTACTAGTGTATGCACTTTGGAAGGGAAAATTGTCCTTATTGTTCTTATTTACTGCATAAAACATACCAATAAGCAAACAGTACATATTAAAAACATAAGAAATATAAGACACTATAATTCACAATTTGCAGAAAAGCGTTTGACTCTTTGTGGGATGATTTAAACCGTTTATTATTTTTAACGTTTAGTTGTTTCTTAATATATTTGCTAAAGAAATAAATTTAGACACATGAATGAAAGTATTGTTTGATTCGACAGATAACAAAATTTCCGCCCTGGACTAATCACAACTTGGTCATTTACCTTAAATAAATTAGATGGAGTTTACTACCTATACGTGCATGAATAATTTAAATTTTGCCATTATAAGTATTGATAATATACGCGCAAATTGCTGTTCCATTTCACCGCCGCACTATTTTTATTAATGAAAAGTGCTTACAGTGACTGACATAAAAAGCGTAGCATTTCTTGGGTAATAGAATCAATTTAAAAATCCAGACAATTATCGCTGCTACCTTTAGGAGTAAATGTAAATGTTTTCTTGTTAAAAAACGGCTTATATATGATTTGTACAGTCACTATACGATTAAAGAATTATGAAACTGTCATTAAATTCCATCTATCAAAGACTTCGCCAGTCTGTTTCCAAAATCATACAATATTCTGTAACTTTCCGAGTCTACAATACTGCTGTAGCACGTAGACAGGTGATATTGAGGAATTTTGTTGATTTCAGTGTAGATGTATTTTTGTATTTCAGGAGTTGTCCCGAGTGGCGCAAAATCAATTTGGCGAAAAGATCGATTAGGAATAAGCAAGAATTTCATAAAATAATCTTACACTGATATCAAACACCGTTATTTTTGTTTTAATTTTATAAATGAGGCGTGTCGTGGAAAACCCGGGCCTAATGCATGTGCGTAAAGTGTCGTCCCGGACTGCACAGGCTAATCCGGAAAGACAATTTCCGCCTACAGTCAATTTATGTTTAGAAGAGACTTCTTTAAAACAGAAAATACCATAAAAGCAGAAAGTGTCGTCCTGAATTAGCATATGCGGACTACAAAGGCTACTCCTGGACGACACTTTACGCAAATGCATTAAGCCTGATTTTCCCACGACACGCCTCAAATGTATTTATACACCCCAGAGTAACATGATCTTGTTATCATTTCACTCGACCTACAGTAAAATTATCGTGTTATCAATCCGTTGGTATTGTCCACTCGTTCACCGCATAGCCTGAAATTAGTTATACTCAAGAAAGTCTCTTGCCAAACACCATTAGAAGTATATTCCTTACCAGATGTAAGCACTGTTGATTTGCAAATTTCTGTTCTGTTTTGGAGGTTTATTTGAACGAAGGAAATCAAATTCTGCATACAACACCAGTTTAACAAAATAATGTATTCCACATGACAATGTTTAGTTACTTCACTGAAGACATTGCTGATAATTTAATATTTTATGGACATGCTAAACTAAACAACACACTACTTTCCATGACACCTTTATTGACAGTATTGTTGCCACGTAATTCCTATGAGTTCTGAAATTGTGTTCGTTTGAATTTGTGTGTAATAAGGATTTTTTTTCTGACAATGTATATTTCACTAAGTGATAAACCTTGTTTGGCTTTTTGCCTACAAATTGCACTGTTCGAGCAGTTTTAAAACCCGGTTAAGTAATACCTTAGTTCAAAATTGACATTCTTATCTTGTTTCAATCGCAAATACGTTTTCAAAAAGCAAAGTGCAGAAAAGCATGTCATTTTAATCGATTACAACGCTCCGGTGTTGCTGTGTTATTGAAACATGTGTGTTCAGTACAAATTTTACCTATTTACGTTGGAATGTCGAATGACGTTCTAGATTAAGTTAGGTCGTTTGATAAGAACAACATCACTAAAACCGTGACAATCAATGAAATATCATCATATGTAATAAAGGTAGACAGCAAACAGCTGCATATTGTTATTACACCATGCACACGCATCCAGAATGTCGAACAGCAAAACGTTTACATTAGCTGTAAGTGAGATAGTGTTTGAATGACCGAAGTGTTGGAAAATATTCGATAGTCCACGGCTATTGTCTTGTCAACATAACATTTGCACGCGCTGCTTACTTTCGTTTTTAAGGGTTAATCGTATTGATAAAATGCAGGACAACTATAATTCGGTCATCTGTCCAGTTTGCCAGGACAGAAACTCGGATAAATACGAATCGGATATATCCGAAAACGACTTTCATGACAGGTTTCCTGAAAACAGAATTTTGAAAAAGATGATAGACAAAATAGTGAAATGCCCGTTGTTCGCAAATGGTACTCGCACTTTTGTCATTTCATTTCATACGTGTACGGATTGGTTTTTAATATTTGCAAAGGCACTACCGTTTGCAAGTGTCAAACTTATTTGAAAACCTACAGAAGAACAATATTATAATACATGCTGATGAATCGGCAACCATTTGCATCCAACAAGTCATTTGAATTGTCAGGATAACATTTGCCGCGTGTGTTTATTGGATTTGGTAACAACGCAGTGTGCTGACAACACAAACAACCAAACCATATACAAATGCAGGATACAACTCAAAACAAAATCATTTCGATGTCCAACGTGCAAGAAAAACTGTAATCTGGACACGCTTGAAAAGTATATTACAGAGGAAGAGGTTTTAGATCAATTTCCAGAAAACAAACTTCTTCGAGAATTGATAGAGATGGCTTATTCGAGGAGTTATTTGCGCACAGTTTTCAAGTGGTTTAAAAGTCTAAGTTATTTTATTTTTCAGGTAATTGTGCCACTAGTGCCATCATCAGAGGAACTACAACGAGGTGCCGTTTTCTGGACTGTAGTCTGTTTTGTAGGGGCCATTTACTTTGTTGGATTATGCCAAAAATATCCGCGTAATACATAATTCGTTTCACAACATGTCGATACAATATGTCGTATACATTATTTTTATTTTTATGTCATACTTATTGAAGCATTAAACTGTGTTAATAAGAAAAGCAAATAAACAATTTAATAAAGTACCGCTCAAATGGTTCACGGTACGATTCAGTTTTAGCGAAGTATAAATTTATTGCAATAAATCATATGTATTCTGAAAAGACTGCATATGATTAACTCGATGTATATAACCAATTTTTATGTATCAGTGACACGATTAAAAACGTATGATGTATTGTATTCATGCATTTATAGTAAAATGGTTTGGAACACAAAATAGTCGCACACATGGTAGGTGTTGTGTCTGTGTATTATATAATGTTTAATAATGCAGATATATGTGTAAGTAACGACATATTTTGTGCAGAAACCGATCAATTGCACGATAGCATATGCACTATGATTTTGTTATAAGGTTATATCGTACCAATTATATAAATAATTTTATTTTACCTTCCGTATATGGTTATTAACATTATTAATGTATGGCCAGTGCTTTAATATGGTTGGATATGGTTATAAATTTAAAGTAACTGAAGGTTAAACTTATTAAATATAATTATTATGTGTAATATGAGAATGAGAATTATTATTTTATTTTGTTATGTTTGTCTCTCAGTATTTTAACAAAGTTAAAACAAGTCATCAACACAAAAGTTAATATGCCTGAGTAAATAAACGGTACAACTCGGAAACGACTTGTTTGTATTTCGGTTACACTGGCATACCGAAAGACCCCAAAGATATACTAGTTGTCTTTTAATCTGTCCGTGTAGTGTAAACCTAGTGAACGAATTGTCCAATGGAATGGATATGTTAATGCACATACCTTGTTTTGTTACAATATCCGATGTATGTAGGTATGCATTGAAGTACGTGTATACTAACACAAGTACATAACTAAGGACCTTCTTTGTAATATTAGTATTGTATTTATTTGTTCATAGACTAATTCACATCAATTATCATGCACCTGTTCAATTGACCAGTTTTTCTGTTATATATAATATACAATATATTACCTATGCTAGAAGAAATATTAAAAAGGAAAATGCTTTCAATAAAATTCTTATTTTCTGTTTGTATAAAGGTTTTTGTTAATACAAAAGAAATACATATTGATTGAAATATTTGTTTGAATATCGTGCCTCCCTATAAACTTTGGCAACCGCGATACATAACAAAACTTGAACTTACGAGATAAAAGCGCTATAAAATTATGATCGCCATATAATATTAAAGAGCGGAAAAGGGCTAGTCGTTTGCAAAAACGTACTAGAAAGGCGATAGCTAATTCCCACTTTATTCGCCTCTCTGAGCGCATAAGCAGAGCGTAGGAATTTGTCCCCGAGACTTTTAATAAAATAATGCATAATAAGCTGATAAATGTATCACATTTACTATGACTAACCTTACATTTAAAATACTTTAAAACCCTAATGTACATTAAATCGTCTTGTGATTTCACATATTTGAAACAAGAAGGTAAAATGGTCTTAATATAAATGATAAAATTGTGAATTATCTTAAGGATATATGCGACAAAACTCAATACACATGCTAGGTATGAGAAATTGACAACACAGATGTTCTTAATGTATGTCAAAGAACTACGAATTGTCAAAATTTGAGAATTAACATGTTATAACGATGGTGCCCTTTGAGCGTTAAGGTTTCCCTGCCAGACAACAACAGGAGTTTGCAACTCTATAAATCAAATATATACCGATAATAATATTAAACATAATGTAAAGTATGTCTAAACACTGGAAACAAAATCATGCATGTACACATATTGACACAAACAAGTCAGGTGTTCAATCACCGTCAATAGTAGGTTTTGTCTGGTCCTGGTTACCACTTTATGAGTTCGATTACTGGCTGTGATTTTCTTTCTTTGTAGTATTTTTGTTTTGTAATATATCATATTTTTATTTCTGATGGCTATGATATTTACTCCAAACATGTGAACATTTCTGTCGTAAATATTTCCAGTATTGTATCAATATTATTTTTTTATTTTGATTAAGGCTATAATGTTTCGCAGCCATATAAGGTATTGCACTTTTGGCGTGATACCCGTAATTCATGAATTGTACACTAACAACACGTCGGTGTTATCACAAGTTCTCATTGAAGAACACGTGCATTCTGATATTCGTCAGAACCGTCTTCCAATTCATCCGATCCCATTGATTCCTAGGCACAAAACAATACAGAAAACATAAAATACACACGTATACACGAAAGGAGCTTAAATGGTGTAATTGTATAATATCGTTAGATCTCGTTTTTACCGTTAGGGTTTGCTATTAAATAAAAAAAATACGGAAACATGGAGTTTTCTGACGAATAAAACATTTTAATAAACAAGCAACTGCACTTTTCCGATCAGTTGGTATAAAAACGCAAATTTATAACACAGCAATTTAGCATAATAAATCATTATTTTGTAATTATAGATGTTGCCAAATATTGTTTATGCATGTAACAACACAACAAACTTCGACATATTCCATTTTATCCTTTATCTCTCTAGCCAGTGTGAAATGCTTCTTCTGCGTTGATGTTGTCTTCTGCGTTGATGTTGTCTTCTGCGCTAATTTCCTTGAATTTAATTCCATGCTCCGCTGCCAGCTGCAATAAATCATATGGAAACATGCAGTGGACAAACCATACAATAGTACATTGTACGCGCTGCTGTTATTGTGTGCTTGTTGTGTTAAATTAAATAAATAATGTTTAATGTATATTTGCAACATTTAATGTCTGATGCTTGAGCTTGCCCTAAAAAGTATATTCAACTAAAATGAATAATGTCTTATATGTCAGTCGCCAGAATACCCAATATAATGCAATTTTTTAAAATCAATTGAAATTGTAGTTATACGTACACGAAATATAAATAATCACATACACTGAATACTAAGAAAATACTACCAAACTTAAACAGTGATATTCCTAATGATATAAGTATTTCTTGTAAATTTTATATGATTTCCAAGCACAATTTATGGCAAAACAAACACATTAACACAAACAGTCGAAAATCACAATTCGCAAAATGCTGCAATGATAATCCTGTCCGATATTAAACAATTGCATAGCGTTTGAACATTCATCGAAGAATAATTAATGATTTGTATTTTGTGTACTTCCTTTGATTCCAATTGCACACAGCAAAAATTCATCGAATCTTAACGTCAGGGTGCATTTATCTGGTTGTATAACAGAGACATTCAATGCAAAATGAGCGTTTATCAAAGCATTACGAATAACTTATACATGTTTGTAATTTCATGACTATAAAAACGTACTGGCACCTATGTTGAATAGATATTGGGCATTTACTTATGAAATATTTATTACTTTTCTTCCAATTATTAACATATCTCTCTTCCCATTCCATCTTATTTTAGATAGGTGTTGTTCAGTGTAGGTACAGCAATCGTTGGTTTTAAGATACGTATGTAATGCATATTTAATTTAGATCTCTATACTTTATTAAAAACTTCGGCAATGCGTGAGAATGTTGTTACAGATACTTGACATATGACTCTAAATATTAATGTTAACATGTGCTCGTACGTTCAAGACATGCTCGTTGGTTGATTTATTCTTAATTCAAGTTTTTAACTTCAAACATAGTATTCGCTGGAAATATTAATACAGATTCAAAACCTTTGTTTGGTTTTCTTAATTGTTTTGGTTCATAAATACTTTCTGGTCGACCTATTTCTTTGGGTTCCAATACCAAGATCAACTACCTGCTCTCCGTCCTCCTTGCTGACTTGGCGACTGTCTGTCAGATGACAGTCGTTACCTAGCAGCATGATTTTCATATCAAAGGGTGCGTACTGTAAATAAAAAAGAATTTATTATGGAGACAGAACCGCATTGTACAGAGATTTCCCTCATGTCTAACATATCATGCAATTGGTGTCCAAGAAAATAAACATATTTATTTCGTTTAAATATAATGAATATTAATATACCAAATAATAAAATAAATAAATAAACAAGTGAAATTAATAAATAGTTCACACATATATTTATATATCTATTGGCATTCACAAACTATGTTATAATTCACTTTTATGCTATAACATTGTTATTTTTTTGCATATGACAGAGTTTCGTAGGAATACCGTTTTGCTAAGATATGTTTCTGTTCAGTGGTGTTTTAAAAATATCAATAAATACTATGTTTAATGGGTATTATGTTTTAATCATTTATTTTATTTGTGACTGTATATGTTAACCAATTTTTGTTATGATAAGTTTAGTGAGTGTTATATGTTCAGTCATATATCATGATATGTTCGTTGTGTGCTATGTTTTCAGTTATATGCTATGCTATGCAACAAACGTATTGTGCTTTCATCTGTGTGTACATCCTTTACGTTACCTTGACAATTAAGCATGTATTTTAGCGTGTGGTTTTATATAAGTTTTCGATTGATTTGTAAATATACTTTCTAATTAGCATGCATTAGTTTATTTCTTGATTGTCTTTAAGATTAATGTCCGTTATGAAAAATACATTAAATGCATCCCAATTCCCCAATTAACAGTTCGTAATTGCTTCATCCTTCAGTTTTGACGTAATTGAAATGATTGCTTTTTGAAGAAAAACAAAACGCTCCCGTATGCTTCTCTGTAACACTGTAACATGGACACACATGTTTATAACGATGACACACCTAATACCTTTAAAACTCATCCGCTCCTTTCTTAAAACGAAGTGTTTAGACGGTCGGCGAAGCCGACAAGTCTTTAGCTGGAATTCGCGATCGTGTAGGCATAATAACATGGCACCGCGGAGCTCAGCACAAACAAAATAGTGCATTTGTATCATGCATTTTAGCATATTTTAGGAAGTGAAAATAAAATGTTGTTACGTTAATACGGCAAAACTGAAGCATGCTGTTTTCAAAAATACATGCACTTATTTACTTTATGCCATATCGAAAAGAAATATGAAATATCAATCCGCACTACTGTATTCCTCGTACTACAGAACGGGACGCCATCTTGAATTGGATATCAGCAGCTGTAGATGGGAAATCGACTTAAAGCTTGTAAGTATTTCTGTACCATGTGGTACGAAGTTGTATTAATATGTTTATTGTAATACCCAGAGCCTTATTTCTTGTTAATTATACTCAATTATAACGATTACCGCTTGACCTGTGATTTTGTGAAATACGTAGTTCAACTTCAATTCGTTGTATGCATATGTTAAAATGCATGCCTTTTGGGTCTTGTGTCTCACGACATTTCCGCACTAACAATTAAAGCAAATATACTGTTTTAAATATCATCCTTTTTAACACAGATATAGATGCTTTTTAATATAAAAAATGTATTTTATATTAAAAAGCATACTTTATTGACAGGGTTAGCTCTCTTGTGTATATTTTGTCCCTTTGTTAAACGTACTCGTTGGTCTAAAACGTTTTCTTACTCAGAATTTGTGTTATGCAGTTTGTTCCTACGTTTTCAAGATGCGCCATGTCGTAAGTTTGTAGTATAATCTTTTATTTAAACTATTAAAACCTGTTTATGCATTAAATACAGTAAAGAGTTTCTACTGAAAGTCAATTGTTTCGTACATTTACGTTTCATACTTAATAGTTAGCCCCATGAGCGTTTGTATCTTATACGATAAGACTTGGAGTCATTTTAGTAATTTCAAGTAGGCCTAATAATTATTGACCCGTTATGTGTTGTAATGATTTATTTCATATCTTTGTAAAAATAACATCTATTTTAATGCATGTATCTGACAATGTGTTGTGATTACTTGTTACCAACGATATTTTTTCAAATTGCACTAATTGCCACACAGCTACTTCAGCTATTCGACTCAGTTTTTAAAAGCGCCAAATATCATTTGGCATAAAAGGAAGTTTGAAACTATCGATTTTTGCCATTTCATTGTACTTGATAAAACCGTTATTATCATTTTAATTCATTATTGATTACAGATTTTGCAAAGTCGAAGCATTACAAACAGTCGTTTCAAGTTTTAGATTCAGTAGCCAGTAGCCACTTTGGAATGTGATGTGCCTCACCCCGTCTTGAAACATACGTTACTATGTCAGATGCTGTCATTTAAATGCACAATTGGGAGACGTCCCTATCCCTGAAAGGCTGATGTCAAGAACTACAGTAGATGCATTGCATATGTCTTTTTGATGAGCTTTGCAAAAATGGTAACAAAGATATATTTCAGACTGTCGAAACAACTTTTGTTTCTCTACTCTGTGATAAAGCACAATAATTGCACATGTTGTTACACTAATTTGTTAAAACTTTCAAAATCCAAATGAGTATTACCAAACAGCATATATTTATAACAGAACACCACAATTAATTGCTATGTGAAAATTAATGCCCAAACAAATGTACAAACTTACATACATGTACCAATCCTTGACAAGCATTGATCATGGGACAGAACACACAACAATGAAAATATGGAATACTTTAAAATTCGGAATTGTTTCAAACCCTATTTGTTCAATACATGTGTTAAGGATGACCATGCTATATAATTGAGACTGGAATAAACTATTACAATCTTCTGGATACTGTCCGATAGGCTCCCTTATTGGCTCTGACATTTACTTTTCTGTGTACACATTACACCTACTTTTTTGTTAAGATTTCTTATATCTACAGGTTATGAGTGCAAACTGTTTTAATCTCATTGTGTACTCTTTAGGCTATTGAGGCCGCTGATTGGCAGAGAATAAACCGTGTGAGTGGAGTGGTCGCAGCGGTATTGTGGAGATCACTGAGTTACGGACAGTCCAAAAGAAACCTTCTCTGTTTACACACATATGTTATGGCTGGTCGACGTTATGGACAATAATCCCCAATATATGAAATGTGTCCTGCCGAGAACAACTTGAACATAGCCCATGAATTGTATTCGTGTGCTATAGACAGCTTTTATCTTACCGGAACTCTCTATGAAATGTTCAGAAGGCATATTTTTTAATGTGTTCGTGTAATTAGATGCATCATTCAACAATAACATTATTGGAATCTGTCCATCTTTGCAACGCATTAATTTAGACTTATGTTGTTATAATTTTTTGCAGCAGTTATTTGCATTGAAGGACTATTGTTCATAATTTGTGTACAAAGGATTCCATAACTTGTGTAAACTTGATTTGTCTACACACACTTTTGATATTGACAACTTTATGAGCAGGCAATATAGGATGTATTCATGAGCACTATGTGGTAACCTTAAACTGGATAGTAAAGTAACATACATGTTACTGTCTTTTGTATTTGTTTATGTCATAATGGAAAAGACAAATGAATTGGTTACAAATAAAAAACAACATTTAATATGACAGTAACTGTAATGATAACTGCTGATGTTCACTTTTGATAGATTATTGTGTGGGCTGGATTTCACAAAGCTCCTAGGGGAAATCAGAGTTTATTTATACTTACTTGAAAATATCTGATCAAATTTCTATGTGTGAACATTTCTAATCAAATTTCAATGTGAAATTCAATGATTTCTGTGAACAAAAGGGCACAACATCGAAGCAATGTTAACTAGTTTGAAACATTTCAAAATTATTTATACCTGAAACAGCTCGAGACATCAGGAATATATTTTTTAAGTGGATCAGATTCAATGGAAAGCGTATATGCTAAGTAGTTTGGTCCACGTGTCACTACAATGGTGCAAACTAATATATTCAGATTTCTCATCAGTGCTGTGATTCCTCCTCCTTTCAACTGATATGCTTGTTAACATAAAAAAATACATCAATTTAATGGGTCTCTCTGGAAATTATTTTAAAACCACATATTTTATAGTATACAACAGTTTCATATCTTTTTTAACTTCAAAACTTTGCGTGCACAATCAAGACTGTCTACTGTCTGCTGTCTGCATTAAATTGGCGCTTGTGTTTCGTGTGATAATGTATTTTTATTTACATACTGCTTGCCATTGCTTTAATTCTGATCTTTTTCATGTTATTTGTTAACAAAATGTTGAGAAGAAAAATTTGTCAGTTAGTATATATATGTCGTTGTGCGGGTGGTCGTCTGCTTTTGGTTTTCGCTCTCTTACTCGAGATTAAGCTATTGTAATGAAACTTAATATATAGACACCTTTTAGTGAGACCTCACTTTGGGTTGCATATGGGGTGGGTGGGGTTAAGGTCAAGGTCACCATTACTAAAAACGGTTTCCGCTTATTAGCTTGATAATGAATTGAGCTATTGTATTGAAACTTCATACGTTTATACCTTATAGCGAGACCTCGCTTGGGTTTGCAAATATGGTGGGTGTTGTCAAGTTCACCGATACTAAAAATAGACAAATGGTTTCCGCTAAATAACTTTCGAATGGATTAAGATATTTTAATGAGACTTCATACATGGATAACTTATATTGAGACCTCTCTTGGGATTGCATATGGGGTGGGTGGGGTCAAGGTCACCGTTAAACAAAATAGAAAAACGGTTTTCTTTCAATAACTTTAGAATGATTTGAGACATTTTAATGAGACTTCATATGTAGATACCTTATATCGAGACCTCAGTTAGGCGTCCATATGGGGATGATTGGGGTCAAGGTTAAGGTCACCATTACTAAAATAGATAAACGATTATACTGCATAACATGAGAACGAATTGATAAATTGTTAGGGAGCCTTAAATGTAAATACCTTTATTGAGTCCTCCCTTGGGATGGTATATGGGTCAAGGTCATCGTTACTAAAAATAAAACAAACAGTTTCTGCTTAATAAATTCCGTACCAATTGAGTTGTTGTTATGAAACTTCATAATTAGATACCTTATATAGCAGACTTACTTGGGATACCATACTAGATGGGTTTCTGCTCATTTACTCCAGTACAAATTGAGCTATAGTAATGAAATTTCCATTGTATATACCTTATATTGAGATCTCAATTGTGATTGCATATGGGAAAGGTAAGATCACGGTCACTGTTACTAAAAATAGATAAATGGTTTGTGCTCAATGGCTCAGGAACGAATTGAGGTTATTTATTTCTAGCCATATCTGTATGAGCGATATCTTGCATTCTTTATTTTATTATTGTGCTGCCTTTTATGCATTTCGTTGGCAAAATTGGTTCGCGTTTTTGTTTATATTAAAACGTAAAATTTTACTGGAATATAGTTGTCTTTATGATTTTCCCATACACCACATTGAAACCAAACTAAAGTGTCCATGATTTAAAGTTTTAACGAGAATGTTTAACTTGCATACAATATTAGTTCCATTTTTTTACACCGTTCCATCACGACCCTGTCAACGCTTTATTTGAACTTTTGGGGTCAATTTGACCCCATATTACATTTTTGCATATATGTATGTCATATTTTATATGTCTAATGTTAATTTGTAATAAATTGACCAATACTGGGCGTTCCTAAATGAAGTTTCGAAGAGCAACCATGAAACTTGTTACCATGGCAACGGTGTTCAAAATATTAAAAAAAAAAGTGTTTTGTTTCTATCTTTAAGTTTGACACAGACCTTTGACCCGATGACCCAGTAATAAGTACTTAAAAGTTTTAACCAACCTACCTGCCACGCATATTTTACGATTCTAGAAACAAGTTTTCTATAGTTGTTGACCTGACCAGATTCATACACTATGTCAGTTTGCCCTTGACATTTGACTCAAGGAACGCAAAATCAATAGGGATCCTCTATATCTAAATGTCATGACAAACCTATCTACCAAAAATGACGAACCTAGACTTAAGGGATGCGATGTAAATGCCCGGACATGATGTTACAATTATTAGTGTTTTATTTATTATTTTGGTTAGGTTGACATTGATCTGTGAACCAAGGACGCCAAAATTGATGCAGATACTCTACTTCTTATAATCAACCTAGTTACTTAGTTTCAGAATCCAAGGTCTAAGAGTTTTGTAGTTTTTGCACGAATAAGGATGTACCATTAGTCCATATTAGGTATATATTTTTTAAGTAACTTTTGATCCTGATCCAATGATCATCAAAAGGGATCCTCTATGAGTCATGGCAAACCTACCTTTCAAGGATCTAGACATAATGCTTGCAAAATTATTGCCTGGACACGGTTTTACATTTATGAGCTAACAAAATATACACAGGAACATACGTCGACCAGGACAAATCCATGGCAAATTTAAAGCCAAAGGTGGACAATTAATAAATCTGAAGTACTCCACTGAAGGAAAATCTTTATTAATAGAATTATTCTAACAATTACTACACTCATTTGTTTCACCTGAAAACTAGCAAATTCTATATTCTACATGTGTTTTAATGTCGAAATACAAGCGCTATTATTTTGAGAAACTACATCTGAAGCCAAGGGGTAATTTTGACCTCAGACGTATGTCTTCATTAAAAATGTAATAAATTACAAAAAAAGAAAACTCAAAATGATATATATTCTATAAAACATGCATACAAACAGTGTCTAAAAGGAAATTATCACACTCTATAGGAGAATACAAATAATTGCAACTTTTTGAAGTATGTGGTCAAAATGCACCCAAATGAGCGGATGAGGGCTAAAAGAGCTTCTTCATCCATCTAATACACATGCGCTAGGTATATATGTTTTGTAATATCAGGTCGCTAGCGTTTATATCAGTCGATGATTCGATCTTGTTCATATTACTCTGAATCAAGCCTCGTCCTTATATTATTCTAAGCCTCATCTGTTATATTTAACAATACCAGGCAGAAACATATTATTCTCTATTTAGCATACAACGCACGTGTTCACCTCTGTTGACGTACAACGCATATTGTTCAGTTCGGTAGCAACCTTCTCGTGACCCGCCATGACCTAGAAAAGAAAATCAAAATAAATATACCAGATCATAACAGATCATTAAAATTCCAACTGCATCATCTGTACATGCACGCGTATCACCAACCCATTCATGTCATTGTCAACTTCAGGCAAGCGACACATTGACTATGCAGCACCGTGACTAAAATTGGTGAACTACCGATATCGTATTGCTCCCGATGGTTTACATAGGTCTTCAGCTTGTCGTTTTAATTTATATACCTCAAAATATTGCCGATATGACCCTTTACAAATCCATTTTCTGGAGAGAAATAATAGATGGCATCATCAGGTTCAGACATTAGTTTACAATTAAATAAATATGTGTATTTTTAAGTTATTATAACTAGATAACATCGATTTACCGAATTTACATAAATAGTAGGCATAAGTAATAATTGCATATAAAACAAACCATATATGCAGCTCGATTACTTTGCCATCTAACTTTATATCTCGAAACTTGAAATCAAGACCTGAAAAAAAACATACACCCTCAACAATATAGTGTGTCGTTGGAAATTAGTGATTAATGTTGGTAATTGTACGTGCCAGCAATGTTAGAAAATATTAAATAACACACAATAGAAATGTGCACTATGTACTTTCTATCGACAACAATACACTCCTACCGTACCTACTGATAAGCGGAAGTAGACAACAGTCAAAATCGTTTAACTGTTGTTGTGCAAAGTATGAATTAGTCAGCTGACCAAGTCGAAAAAAAAGTGACGTTTACTGACACAAATCAAATTATTATCAAAATATTATATAACAAGGGTTTGCGACAGTTTCTGTCAATATAACAGGAAACATAATTAAGTTTCTCCACCGGGGCCACGCGCTAACAACTCGGCCATATGGAGTTCTATATATGTGTTATTTCATGTAAGTTATTCACGTGTTTTGAATAATTGCCACGAAAACAACATACTTTCTCAAAATGAATCAATCGTTCTGGGTTACAAACGCTTTAATATCTTTGCTTTTTCAACAGATGACTATTCGTTAACGAATATTTGTCAAATATATATCTATGTCAAATGTGCTGATTGGCTCCGGTATATATCATATACTTTTATACTTTTAGTTTTGGAATGTTTTACAAAACGTTTGGGCATGTATTTATATGCAAATGAATAATATTCTGCAAATAAAATGTTCATATCTTCATTGAGTATATAGAGTCAATACATTACTTATGCGCAACATCATATATTTGCGTAGTTGTATCGTTTTGAAAGGTAACTTTCTATAAAATGATATATACGTAATGGTAATATTTAAAGTAAGACAGCTTTAAGATCGCATTGCTAGCGCTGATGGGAAACATTTTCTGAAATACACATGTAGTGGAAGTAATAGTATGTTTGGAAAGAAATTACTTCTCTTTCCCAGAAGCACATTTTATCACTACAACTCTAGATTTAATACTCGCTTAATACTTTATTTTAAGAAAGGGATGTTCACCAAAATAAAAATAAACAATATAACACGCTTACATATTATTACATAACTATATTACAAACACATCACCAGTTTTACTATATGAGTTTACTGTTTTTCTTTTATTCTGGGTTACCTGAACTGTTTTGAAACGTGCGGTCGGGAACCAAACTACGTTACACTTAGCTAGCAGCTAGAATTGTATGTTAATATAGTTTTCTTAGAACTTGTAAGAGCCGAGTTGGTTTGTTAGGTCGTATCGCAAGTGAGAAACAGCCACTTGATACATCCAATGAGATTGATACAAGTTCTAAGAATGCCATACTATTCCAATCATTATATATAGAGAATATTAAGTGAGTGTTGGATAAAGATGAAGTTTATGATGCGCGGCGTAGAAACAGATGGGCGCGAGGCTTGCCGAGCGCTCAAATGTTTCGTGCCGAGCATGATCAACTTCAGCTTTATCCAACACTCAACTAATATTTTATTTATCCTATTATTCTCTGCTCATAAATCATGTAAACGGCGTTCAAAAATCTCCAAACAAAAACAAAAAAACGTTGGTTTCCCAGTATTAACTCTGTTTATTTTTGTTTACTACAAATGTCATCATTTGATATGACGTCGCATTAAAATGCATAGCGTTCTAAAAATAGCGGTCGAATACACATGTGCTAAAAATAGTGATCGGATAAAGCTTAAGTTTATACGATGGGTTGTTTTTCGATGGAATCGGTTGTGGTAATTGGATAAAACATTTGTCAGCATAGCATTATCAAAAATACAAAACAATCATTATAGTTTATGTCACATTATATTCGGAAATTGATTGTGTAATGATGACGTCATTAGGTGCTAATGTATGTATTAATTGTAGACAGAAACGATACGTATATAATAAGGCTTCTTTTTATATATGCATCGTCTTACTGCCATCAATACATATTTTATTCAACACTCAAATACATGTAAGAGTATTGGCTGCCGGCGTTTTATTTTTTCTGAATTATACTAGTAGCTATTGTTAACACAAACGCTCAGGCCGAATTCGGCAATTATCGGAATTCATAGTTACAACTTCAATATTGTGTTTAGATCTAGATTTATATTTTGGCATATACTTTTCTCAAATAAATAGAACATAAATAAAATAAATTGATTATCTCTCCGCTTAATGTTTCTTCATAGAGGCACCCTGTACTGCATTTCTTAAGCAACTCAACATATCCATAACACACAAACCATAAAGGTTGACTGCAGTTATACCATCAACCATTTTAATTCAAATTCACCCGCGTACAAATTCAAACGAGAACAACAGAGAGTGATTGAGATTTAATGTGTATTTATTTAACAGGGACTCTCTAGAAATAACTCATACTGGCTTATGACTGAACTTCCCCGTTAATGCAGCCCATGTCCAATACAAATGAAGTCCATGTATTTCACTAAAAGATATTTCACAGTGGTTATATTTCAATGGGATTGCACAAACCTTGACATTTTGATTTTCCTTAAAGCTTTAACAAGTTGATATGATTTATACATTTCGTTTCAGTTTTTCTGTCTAAATTTGTACAGGATATGCATACATAGTCATCATTGATATATTCCAATATATTGCAATATAGTATCAGTTGTTGTTGTTTGTTGCAATATATAGCACAATGATAATATGAACGTATTGTGGCAGCAGCGCGTAAGTACATATCTACTTGTTAGCAGTACGTATAATATATGATATATTATATGCATGTATATATAGTGGAAACCGGGTATTTTTTCCAAGGTTTTGAAGGCACCTGGTTCTGTTAAGTTTGTCAAAATTGAGCGCGATAAAAAACAGTAAATTGTGAGATACTTTAATTGAAGTAGGTGTTAACTTGTGAAATGGAAAATTGAAAAAATGTTAATTACACTAATTGATGCCTAACTTCGACATATTAAAATATGAATCTGTTACAAAGACTTTGAGTCCTTCCTTCTATTTATAACACCCAGTCTGCAACATACATTATACATATTTGTAACACGTTTGCTAGATATTGCTAGCATTTATATGAGCAGTAATACTACCTTACCTTTATTGCTAAAAATAATATATTGTGTGTGTTATTTTAATATTACTTTTGAAAGGTAGTGTCCTTTTAAGCCAAGATATGTACATCCAGCGTGGCATTCAGATAGGGATAAAAGCTAACACGAGGATGAATCACAGCAATAATCTGTATGAATAGTCTGTATCGTATTATTTCATTAACAGAACAAACTGATTTTTGCTAAAGTTTATCTATAACGAATGTTCATGTACCTATAGTGGACAGATATGTACTGTTTAAAGCATCGTTCGTGAACCGATACATAGTAATTGTTTTTCCAACACCGTAGTCACCAATCAAAAGCAATTTGATGAGAAAGTTGTATGTTTTGTTCATTGACTTTCGATGCCGAATTGTTTTGGAAACTCGTCGTCGGACAGTATCGTATTTATTTGGAAACTCCATTGTATTCATACCGGCTTTGTAAGACCATTAGTCGTGTCAGGTAACCGTTGAAAAATATTTGGACGCAACTGTGAATGTATTGTGAGGACAAATCGATGATTCACAGTTGATCTTACTAATCTTTTGTTTAATGTTTTATGTCGGTTTTGTTACATATCGTTAAATGTTTAGTAAGACAAGTACAGTAACTAGTTCTGATGCCGCACCAGTGCACATCTACCTTATTATCGTAATTTAAGTTTCAATGTTTGCATATATAATGAAACGTATAAAGTTTACAACATGTGGGATTCATATTTCGCAATAGATGAACACCTTGATTAAATTGCGTTTAATAAGTATTGAGGTATAGTTGGATAAAAATAAACTGTTAAGGTAGAAAGCCCCTAATGGGACTTTTTTCAAAACTTGGCATTCTTATCTTTAATCATTAAATGTATTATGAGACTAAACTGTGAAATATAAACACAATTTAACCGTACGTTTTGACAAAAATGCGAATTTTATTATCACCCCCTAATTTTTCTACTTGAACTTAAAATTTATATGGAGTACTCTTACAAAAATGACTGACATATTGTCAAAATGTATTTTATGTATTCCTGAATAGCTTGAGTTGATAAATTAATGATGTATGTATTGAACAAGTATAAAAAAACATAAGCACTTAAGCTGACCAAAAATACTTATGAAGTTAAATTTGGCTACGCATATGGTAAAAAAAACAACAGATTTCATAACAGTAAAAAAAACGTCAAACACCAATTCCCTTTTTTAAAAATGTATTTCATAGTATGCCAAAATCAGTAAAACCAAAATATAATATAACCTCATCGGAGAGGAAATAGGTATAACTTGACATAGATTCACCACAAATATATCAAGGTAAATCATTTGGAATGAAGCAATTATATGTTATAAAGACTGAAAATTATAAAAAATAAATAATAAAAAGGAAATATTTTCATTTTATGTTAAAATTGTTATTTCTGCTTATTATTATTTAATAGCAATTTGTAAATGATTTATTTTTGCATAAATGTTAAATAAATAGTGATTTGTGTAAACAAACAAGCAAATAGCTTGGGGTTCACATATCCATGATTACCAAATTCAGAAAAATATTCTATTTTTGTATGATTGTGTGTTTCAAAACATCACTTGACATATTCATTACATTGAGTTAACAAGAGTAAAAACAAATGACAAATCGTTGGGCTTCCTCAATAATCTTCTTGGAGCTTGTGACTGTCACTGTTTTTGGATAAGGTGTCTCTTAGACCATTCTCACCAGTTCGCCGATACATAACTTTCAGATGATTTTTTACAGCGGCAGATCTCGTCAAAATTCCTCAGTGGAATACCCAAGTTTACACAATGAAAGGTATTTTAAATTATCCAAAGGAACACCAAACTCGATCATCCGATGTCTCGCTCTCCACCCATATCGACTGACACCTTTTCCAAGTTTTACATGTGAATGAATGTTATTACACAGCGATGGGCACGTATCTCCTTCACGCAAAGATGTTTTTATATACGAATAATTACGCTCAATAATAATTATCCTTGGACGTTTATTTATACGTATTTTAACTTTAGTGTAATGAAATACACCCGACCTGTCGCGAAAACGTAATGGTTTAATGTAAACAGAAATTCCCAAGAATGACGTCATTTGAAGGTGTTCCCCATGCCAGTAACCATGTTTTTGTTCAAACTGCATTTTTTACTTTCATCTTTAAACACCAAAAAGCATTTATTTTACAAATTTAATTTAAAATAACTTCGAATTCAAAAAGTAATGTGGATTTTGCGAAAACAATGTCTGTTTCGGATCACATCGACTAGATTAACGGTTAGTGGCGAATGGGCCGAAGTTAACCGATATTTTGCGAATATTTCCGAAGTAATTGGGACGTTCCTACCTTAAAGGTATGTCAAATGGACAAGTACATAAATCAATGTTTCAATTAGACAAATAGTGAGGCACTAAAAAAACTAGCTAATACACACTGTAATTGTTTCATTAGTTATTATGAGTGGAATGCGTTTGTCTAAGTATTTTGGTTATGATGTCCAAAATGAGATCAACAAAAAATGTATAAATCAAACAGATACTGTTGGTACAGATTTTTTTTTAAATATATTTTTTAGCAGTTCAATAAACTAATGAGGAGCATTAACACTTACAGTGAAAAATGAACGTTCTGTGTCAAAAGCATTTGTTTTTAAATGACAACTTTCTATATTAATACACAGCGCATTCACTTTACAAGTATATACGCAAGGGAGGTAAATGCATGAGACATACGTCCATTATATTAATAGATTCATTTCACAAATACAGATTTATATACTAAGGCCGTTGACTAACAATATTTCTTCTTCTTTGGCACTTCCTAGTAGTAGTAGTAGGAGGAGGAGGAGGAGGAGGAGCAGGAGGAGGAGGAGGAGGAGGAGGAAGAGTTGTAGTAATAGTAGTAGTAGTAATAGTAGTAGTAGTAGTAGTAGTAGTAGTAGTAGTAGTAGTAGTAGTAGTAGTAGTAGTAGTAGTAGTAGTAGTAGTAGTAGTAATAGTAGTAGTATTAATAGTAGTAGTAGCAATAGTAGTAGTAGTAATAGTAGTAGTAGTAATAGTAGTAGTAGTAATAGTAGTAGTAGTAATTGTAGTAGTAGAAATAGTAATAGTACTAGTAGTAGAAGTAGTAATAGTAGTAGTAGTAGTAGTAGTAGTTGTTGTTGTTGTAGTGTAGTAGTAGCAGTAGTAATAAAAGTAGTTGTAATGGGACAGCCCATGAAAGCTTGAAAGCTTATTTTTGATTGGGTGCTTTGATATAAAACTTACTTATGTAAACAATAAAGGAATATGAAACTCCAGAGACATCATCAGGAGAGAAACCCTTATTACCACCCGCTGGTCCTTTTTTTGAGGCAAGTGCAAACCACATAATCATTTTTAAGATTTTAGAATGAAGAAGATTCATAAATTAGTATGCTTCTATAGCATGTTTTGTAAACTATATTTGGTTAAACCCAGGGAGTAGCATTTTTCACATAAACATAACAGTACATGCACAACACAGCCTAAAATTCAGTTGTTTGTCGCAATTCTTAAAAGATTTGGTGACAGCTGTTTTACATCATCTATCCTTTTAATGCAATCTGGTAAAAATTTCCAGTCAGTAATGGCTACACTTAAGAATGTTGTGATAGCTTTATCGTAAAGTTTAGGAAAAGCACAATTTTACATCTGGGATCTAGTTGAATAATAACTAGTTGAATAACGGTGCATATCTTTAACAAACACACATTTTTTCATATGTGACGGACATTTACTATGAAATATTTTAAAAGTCGTTATTATTTGTTTCTGTTATCTTAAGTAAGCATTTGCAAATTGGACAAAATATTGTTATTTACTCTCAATCTCTAGTTCACATATTGTTAATAAATCTGACAATATTGTTATGGCATATATGAAGTGTGTTGTTTATGCATTTATTCACACTAGGGTACCAGGCGGATCAAACATAGTCCATATGACATTGAACTTGTTTCTCCTCTTTTTAACATCTTAGCATGTAGCTTGTCCTTAGTAAAAATAAGAAGAGAATTCACTTTTGAAGCAATTGTTGTTAACAACAGATTCACCTGACAGAGAGCAATCAATGTTAAGACCCAGGTATTTTACATCCTTCGTTGATTCAATAGTGTGATCGTTACAAACAGTCTTGAAGTTTCCTACTTGCTTTAGTGTAGTAGTTGGTCGTGTTTTGTAAAATTTCGACAATTTGTTAAGTAGCATCTGTATAAATAGTTTTTTACAAGTTGAGTATTATGTGTATATGTAGCCCGGTGTTAGTCAGTCAGGAGTGAGATCGTTAATTGAACTCTGGCGACTTTTATGTGAGCTAACTTTATATATGTAAGAGTGTACATCTCCGATTTTGTATAGTCTATCTTAATACATCACATTTGCTTTTTATTATAACATAATATTAGCATTGATAGGAACTGTCACTTAAGAAATTGTATTACAATATTCATTTCTGGAACATTTGTAGATGTCACAAAGACCAATGTGCGTAGTGTTTTGTAAATGTAATATCAATCAGAAAGTAATACATTAGATCATAATATTGCTGTCTTTACTGAGATGAAAATAATATACCCTGCATTAACAACACTATACATTTTGTGTTTGTGATTTAAAAAAATGCTTATTATGTAGTTGAAGATTTGAAAATGACAATTTTAATTCGTCAACCTGTGTTATACTTCAAAATAACATAATTATACATTTTTTACAACAACACAACTACTGTAAAGCTAACTTGGAATGTTTGTCCTTATACTTAAGGCTTCATCAGCAGACAATAAGAATTAGTCTACTGGGGATTAACACCACTCTGAGCAAGCGATGTTAGTTAGCTTTCTCAGCTGTGCGCCAGACTGTACCGGTCCCAGTTCTTGTTAAGTGTAATACCTTTAATGTTAGCAAGCGATGTTAGTTAGCTTTCTCAGATGTGCGCCTGACTGTACCGGCCCCAGTTCTTGTTAACTGTAATACCTTTAATGTTTTCGTTTCCAAACGACAAGGACATCAAAAAGCAATCACTTTATTGCTTAATTGACTTGTGAAAGTATCTATACAATACCGACTTTAAGAAGTGAACGACAGTACATTGTAAACATTGCTTTGTTACGCATTCTATCAAACATCAGACTCTATACAGAAACAGAATCAAGACACATACAACACACCTTTCTACAGTTTAATTAAAACAGTATTTTGCCAAGAAAAAGCGTTTAGTTTAACACTTATCATGACTTTGTTATAACCTTATTTATATTTATGCGATTTGCTGACGCATGGTTGGTAGAATGCAAAGAACTATGTGTTATAAACGATCTGCTTCAACTTTTACGAAACACAGCCGGTCTTCTCTAAAGTGTGTTATCATCTTCTGATAAAATATGGCCTGGTTATAATATGTATGTAAACGAACTTATAGCCATTATTGCAGGTATTACGGCAGAGAGGTTTCACTTTCTAATTCAAAGTGCGTTCTTCCTGATTGTGAATGACTTCCTTGATAGTCATTTCAATACATCACTAAATCAGTGCGGTTAACGTATTGCGATGTCTCAGTAGAGCTGCATCATACTTTCTATAATATATGACTATTGAACTCGACTAAACATATTTACACATTTGAATGTTTCAAATAGTATACGCTCCCGAAATGTATATATACGAGTTGCGTCACACACAACAAATAGATGCATACCGATATTGAAAAAAGTTGTATGTGTGTGCTCTGCTTAATGTCGAACACAAAATAACGATAATCACAGTAATACAAAATACCGATAACTAAAACATCACAAAAAGCATTATGACCGCTGGAGGTTTGTAATAAAACACATATAAGGTGAAATTCACAAATAACAATACTACATTTTAAGTATGCGAGTTCAGTGCCTACAGTTATTTGCTAGGCACTCACAAGAACACTTATGAAAAATACAACTTGCAACACGGTTAATAATACAGCTCCAAAATAAAGTAAATGTCTGATATGATTATGTCATTGAGTTAGTGGCATTTGCACTAATAACACATTTTAAGTTGATATATTTTATCTCTGTGGATGCTTAACAGTAGCTTCGTTACCTACAATACATTAAAAGTAAAGTTTTGATCAAAACAGTTATCTGAATAATTATCTTGGGTACATATATTATTTAAATAAGATTCTTTTTTGAAACCTATGAATACAGGCCTTGATTGTACAGCACCCTAGTATACGGAGAATGTTATTCATCTAGCCTTATTGTGAATGTGTTATAAAGATTGGCAGGAAGAAACATAAAATCATGAACATGGCGTTGCTTATCAGGAAGAAAATTCAAATTGTACACCACAAGCCACAGTTCAAAACAGGAGGCAATAAACTACTATGTTAGTATTTGTGTTTTTAAAAGCCAACGCTTGTGCTAAACATTACAACGTGAAGTATATGCCACAGATAACAAGCACAGACCATAAACATACACTTGTACAAGGTTCATAGAGTATGATGCTCTTCAATGGTCCGCAGAGTACGCATATTAAAATGATGTAACTGTAATAAAATGTAGTCATACTAACGTTCGTATTCAAATGTTTCAAAATTCACCATTAACAACCATGTGACTTTGAATGTGTACTTAAAATATTTGAGTAAAAATATCTGTATTAGCGGAGATGTAAAGCATACAAATAAACACAAATCAGCTAATATTTGTGTGGCGCAGGTACATGCAAGCCAGCTAATTATTACTGTCTGCACATGCCAACCCCGCAATAGGCTACGTTCACACCGTTTTCACATATTGAATGTATCAATGGGATATCTAATTCTTCTAAAGTCGGAATTACCGAATTACATAATAACATATTGTTTTGATAAAGCATGCTTCTGACAGTGTATTTGGAGCACACTCATTTATATAGTAACGTATTCATATTGAAAGTTCTCGTCAATTTTAAAACGCAACCATGGGTGTAGCATGCATTATCGTCACTTAATTATAGAATAGCACATATCCTCTTCGACAGGTCAGCATTTGGAGAAACATCTTCGTCGGGAGCGATTGGAACCTCCACAAAGTAAAGTGGGTAATTTTAAGACGAAACTTAGGAAGGTTATTATTAGAGCCATACTTATGTAGTTGCTACATAACACTAAAGGTATATGCTTTTAGCTCTCGTGATTGGGATTAAAAATATATCATTTCAGTTTTGATTCTGTTTTATTTTATCTACACAGATGTGTGTAGATGTCAGACCTTCAAATGGACCAACAATCATTGGATTACTATTGTAAGCAATATTTCTAAATTATAGTCACACTACCCATGTCTCGTTAACACCTAGTTCTTACACGTTGTATAAGATAAGAATTGCAAATTTAAATAAGTTTATATGCAGCGCTATATGCAATATATAAGATATTTTTGAACAGTTATTTAATCAAACGTAGGTCATTTTTTTGTGTTTACTCCAGAAATTAATGTTAACTCTCTGGAGCAAATGACGTTTGTTAAATAGGAAAGACACGGTGCCAGTTACAGAGTTGAAAAGCATTTGTATTTAGGTAAAACAAGTATAAATAAAACCACTTTTTTTCACAATTAACCATTTAGTCCTTTATCTGTCTTGCCAATGTACATACAGCTTCTTCTACATTGGTGTCCTTATCTGCGCTGATCTCCATGAATTTAATTCCGTATGTCGCTGCCATATACAATTGATACTATGGAAAAAATATTGGTGACTAATCCATAACATCAGTTTAACCTGATGCCATTCTGGACTGGTTAACAAATATTGACTATCTCTTAACATGTAAGGTATATATGCAAACATTGCATGTCAAATTAAAGCTTTAGTGAACAATAAACCGTTTTGACAGCTGCTATTATGGGCAAGATTTAAGTAACGTGACAATATTTTGATATGATCGGAAATAGTGACAATTCTAATAAACGGATATAACGACATCTCGCATAATATCTATAGTAATATTACTACCAGTAGCATTATATTTCAAAAACAACAACAACAACAAAAACTACTACTACTACTAATACTACTACTACTTCTACTACTAATACTACTACTACTACTACTACTACTACTACTACTACTACTACTACTACTACTACTACTACTACTACTACAACTATTACTACTACAACTCCTAATACTACCGCTACTACTACTTCTACTACTACTGATACTACTATTATTTGCTACTACTACTACTACTGCCACTACTACTACTACTGCTACTACTACTACTGCTAGTACTATTGCTACTACTACTACTACTACTACTACTACAACTACTACTACTGCTACTGCTACTACTAATACTTCTTCAAGTACTACTTTTACTACTACTACTACTACCACTAGTACTACTACTACTACTACTACTGATAATAATAATAATATTGCTACTACTACTACTACTACTACTTCTACTACTACTAGTACTACTACTTCTACTTCTACTACTACTATTACTACTACTACTACTACTTCTACAACAACAACAAGTACTGCTACTACTACTACTAGTACTACTACTTCCATTACTACTACTAGTACTACTAGTACTACTACTACTACTACTACTACTACTACTACTACTACAACTACTACTACTACTACTACTACTACTACTACTACTACTACTACTACTACTACTATTACTATTACTACTACTACTACTACTACTACTACTGCTACTACTACTACTACTACTACTACTACTACTGCTAGCACTACTACTACTACTACTACTACTACTTCTACTATTACTACTACTACCACTAGTACTACTACTACTACTGATAATAATAATAATATTACTACTTCCTATAATAATAATAATAATACACCTGTTGTCCTTCCTCCCTGCTATCTTGGCGCCTGTCTGTCATGCGACATTTGTTCTCTATAAGCATTACTTCAACACCCGTTGGGTCCTGAAATGAAGTATGACTACTTTAGACACAGCTGTATCGTAAACTCGTTCGTTTTCAACAGGTGTTCCTGTGTACGAAATATAATAATCATGAACAGGCTAAAGCGTGGTTCCAAATAAGCTTAGAGACCATGATGAAATAAATGTTTAATGAACGTTTGCTTAATTTGACATGTCCGCAAACATAGCTTGTTTATCTATGTGTGTCGTGTGCATTATAATCACATGAACGCAAATCATGACTTACCATTTTGAGAGGCCGTAGCCAACACTCGGTATTATCGAACGAAAGTTTATTAGTGATATCATAAACCACCATAACACCCTTACATTATACAAAACCATTTTACGAAATAGAAACCAAAACTGTTGCAGATTCCAATAAATATGACTCACATGTTCCCCTCTGTAATACGAAGTCAGGATTTGGCGGAATTTCTCGACCCTCGCAGCATTGCTGATCAAATATGTATCAACAAATATATAATAGTTATGTCTCCTGCTCTGAGTGGTTGCCATTCAATTGATATCTCTGCCAAATGAACATTATTACTTTGTTTAAAATTTGAGATGTGTGGATGCTTATCAAAACTCATGTACATATGAGGCGTATCGTAGGAAACCCGGGCTTAATGCATGTGCTTAAAGTGTCGTCCCGTGTCAGCCTGTGCAGTCCGCATAGGCTAATCCAGGACGACACTTTCGGTCTACAGTGGATTATGTTTAGAAGATACTTCCTTGAAAGAGAAAATACCATAAAGTGGAAAGTGTCGTCCCGAATTAACATGTGCGGACTGCGCCGGCTAATCCGGGACGACACCTTACTCATATACATTAAGCTCTGGTTTTCCACGACATGCCTCGTATACACATGTATATAGTAAATGATCCTATATTAAAAAGATCATTTACCGAATACAATTTGTTACTTTAATTCGTCTGTTGAATGTTGCGCTGCTTTATGCAGGCATCTGGTGAATAGCAGTGCTTTCGTTTATTTATAAATATGTGTATTACCCTTTACAATAGTGTTATTCGTCTGATACGAGCAAAACTTTACATTTCCCAGAGCGTCTGCATTATTCGTCAGAAAATTAGTTTGCCCAACTGAACATGTATTTTATGCATTAAAAAATATTTTTATCAGGTAATCAATTCTGGGGCAAGAGTCAAGCAACAATTTCTTGGCCAAATGTAAAGTGTACTTTTTTGCACAGTAGCTTTATATGACGCAAGTACAAGCTGCAAACCAGTAAATACCGTATACATTGCCGAATTATTTTGTCATCAAACTCAATAGTTCGTGCTGTTTCGCCAAAAAGCTAGCATCGGTAGTAAATATTAAGCAACAAAATAAAACATTTGACTTGTATAACTAGAAAGCCTATATTTATTACTTTTTGGTCGCATGTGTTCAAAAGTATTGAAAATACTTTCAAGAAAATCTGACAAAAATCCAAGCTGTTCAAATGACAAATGAGCCTCATGCGTGTGATAAAATATTTGCTTAATTAATTTCGTTAAAACCAGAATTTAACATGAATTTAACGGAAATATTGCCAATCTTTAAGTTACAAAAAGCATATTTCACGTAATTTTGTTTTTGACAGTTGCGTTGATAGGAAAACTACACCCCGGAAAAATGAACTACATGTCTCTAATGAAGATTGACTTTAAAACTGATGCAGTCGGATTGCGACACTCGGTTCTTCATGCAGCAAGTGCATTACACGTCCCGGTTATTAAAAAGAAACGGTAACATTTCTGTTATAATGGCCTAAATTTACCTCTCTGTTATATCTGGAACTGTTTTAAGTGTACGCATGTACATCTATATACAAATGACGAATGCGGCCAGTTTAGTAAAGTCGTTTAAAAATGTATTATGTACGGCACAAAAGCATATTCAGCTATGTAACGTCATTGGTGATTTGTTTATAAACGTAGACAAGGAAGTCACATGAAAGCAAACACATTTAGACAATTGTTAACCACACATATGTACATTTGAAGTCAGTGCCTCCATTTTCTGCAAACCCCTGTTTACTTTAGTGCATTTCCGGTTCATATTTTTAAGTACAGGTCAAAAAAAGATTAAACTGTATATAATATCTGTTAATATAAAAGTCAACAGTGTTCACTATTTATGGAAAACACCTTGTTCGCTATAAAAAAAAATCTGTTGTTCCATCGAAAGTATTATTTTCTAATCCTTATCTAGTTTCTTATAGCTATGTATCTATGTTGCTATCAACACGTTGCTATGGAAATAAAGAGCGCAGTACCCCATCTGGATACCGAGATCAAATATATCATGTTATTTGGAATTATTTTTAACGGTTAGAAAGTTGTAGAGCATCATGTTTGTGACGCAAAAACATATGAACGGATATAGGTTTGGAAACAACGTTTACACAAAGCATTCGTGCTGACCAGCACAGCGAATTAGAAAACTGATCATGTTTCTGGTTAGCACTGTTTACAAGAGAAAAATCTTATTGGATATATGACCATGAATTGAAATGATTGTTGCTGGATTTTAAACGACACTTTCGCAGAAATGGATCAGTGTCATCATTGATCGAGGTAAAACTAATATTTGTATATTCGTTCAGTGTTGGAGTAGTCGGACATTATCGTTTGTTTATACTCGGAACGTCCTATACAGAAAAAATTTTACGCACGCGCGTCCAATACGGAAAAATATTGGACGGTCACGTGGCACGAATGGCAACATATGTTTGGATGATATAACTAGGTATATTATCATATGTAAATACATTGCGGTGCTTTACTAATTGACCGCATTAATAATAACGCTATTTTTTTGCAATAACTAATACATTTTTAACTGTTAATATCATGTCTAAATCATACGATAAATCATTACGTGTATATTATATACACCGGTTAATAATAATATGAACGTATCTGCACTGCATGTAATTGCACACAATTGAAGAACGGAAGATGATATTTTATATTTGATCGGAGTGGAGTAG
The DNA here is from genome assembly GCA_027627225.1 of Congeria kusceri. NCBI lineage: Eukaryota > Metazoa > Mollusca > Bivalvia > Myida > Dreissenidae > Congeria > Congeria kusceri. Next base: position 66,090,185 of record CM051026.1, on the reverse strand, counting down.
GACTATCACATTAGATATAATACATTTGAACACATTACAAATGCATAGTGTATACCCACTAACCAGACCATTGGAAGTACAGAGCTACCATCCCTTCATAAGATTGACTATACTCCCTACAAATGGAGCAAATCGAAGTACAGTTATTGTCTTTAAAATATGGTATCCAAAACATAAAATAGAATAATACCTCGCTTGTATTTAATTCAACAAACATATATGCCTTACACATATGTTAATATATAGTTTTATGCCGTGTTTAACTTACTATAAGCGCATGAACCGACATCTTCAAAAGTTCTGGTGAATCTTGCACTGATAGAATTTACATGATCACCGGGGTTTCCGATCAAAATCAAATTTAAGCGAAAATCGTAGTGTTTGCTCATCGTAGGTAACTGAGATATATATTAAGAAACCCGTGGCGTCGGCTGTATGTTGAATAAATCCTCGTGTTCGGTTTGAAAATGTGTTGTATCACCTGTTAAAAAAATATGTTAGCTGTCAAAGTGTTATTGTCATGCGCGTATAGAACATCCATGTATATCGGCAAATACCACCCAATCATGCTGTGCGCGCTATAGTTTACGATGCATAACCAAAACGGATAATACAGGAAAAAACTAATCGTTACCGGTTAATACTCGAAACTGCATCGGATCATATCCGAATATAAACAATGCGAAATGCTGTACGATCTATATTTGGTTGTCTAAATCGCAACCATACCACATTAGTATGCCAAATACTGTTAATCACGGAATATGATAGTATTTCAGCTAATAGTATGCATCAACATTTAATCTAAAAATTTTAGCTTTTATCAGAACGAAACGAAACAAATGAACCACACTTATCTCATAGCCATGAAAGAATATAACAAACTTGTTTATTTTGTCACTAAAGAGAAATTACATATACTACCACTGCTTTACAATGATTGAGAATCACTGATGTTTATAATACAATCGTTGGAAATAACAGGCAACTTCGGATACGTGGGCATTTGCGTTTACAAAGGGTCGCGTGTTGAGTACGAAGGCACCGGATAACAGGCGAAAGCGTGAAATACTGGCACCGGATACAGTAAGGTTAGACGGCACTTCATAACATACGAAAGCATTTTGATAGATGTATAGATCATTTCGTCTTTTTAGCACAGTTTAAATAAATAAAATATGCATATTGCGTGTGCAAACGTTTGCCACGTGTAGTTGGTATTCACGTGCATTTGATAGTAAATTGAGTTAAATTCGCGTTGTATGTATTATCACATAAACTTTCGCCGTGTTTTGCTGAAATCTCCCCCAAAACAACAAATGTCAACTAACATAAACATATGGCAACTTTTAAGATTAGTTCCTACCCTCTAACACGGTGGTTATATTGCAAAGTTGCTAGTGGTCCTGACACATTATTGCTTGAAGTACCAGCGTATGCCAGCTTATGACAAATATTACGTATACGCTGCCATACGCTAGGCAAACGCTAAGTACGCGAGAGTTACACTATCGGTAATGTATTCATAGGTCGAGTACGTTGGTCACACGCTGGTCATACGATGCATTAATGTACCGTACAGCTAGCCTATAGATAGTGATTGAGTAATGCACATCCAACGTATGACTGATGCATTCAACGTACATGCGCTGGTCATACGCTACTCGTTACTGCGCTTCGTTCGCTGAGCAGCGAGGCTTCCTGTTATCGATGCTACTTTCTATGAGTAGAAGACAAGAAATAGATCCGACTTTAAAACTAATAAACAATAATACAAATCCAGTTATTCCACACAACCGTGTATTGACTCAGTACAACCACTCGCTCGACGATTGCTTTTGTTTGAAGTCAGAATTGTGGAAAAGCATTGTACTTCTAAAGAGAGTGTTGAATGAATTTTACCAATTTAACATATTTTTTATTAAAGCGGTATTAACCGAGCATAGCGCTTGTGAAAAAAGCACTGGACATTGATTCGAACTTATACGGTTCATCGACTATTTTACCAGTTGTAGATCGACTGGTATGCATTTAACTCTGTTCGCTTTTTGAAATGTGAGCAGAAAAAGTAATGGCCTCCCACGAATTACAAAGAAATAATAATGAGAATGTCGTAGATAAATAGCATTGAATTGGATGCGCGCTATATAAGTCAGCTTTAATTTGCAAAAGAAAGTGGCCTGGATCTCCATCTTCAATAAGGTCAATTACCAGCTTATACCAATTTATTTAAGAAGAGTGTATTGATATGAGTTTCGATAATTGTTTGTAGAAATGATATAACAGACAGGTGACTTACTTCAATAATTGTTCCTTATGATAAATATACGCTCATAATTCTCTTGTTTTAGTTTCTTTTCAGTTCAACAGTTTTTCTACGGTGTCAGCATTTTGATAACCATACAGAAGCATCAACAGATCAATTATAAAACTTAATGCAGTTCTTTCGATTTTAATCCGCTTCCTATTTCACACGTTATCCGGTGCCAGCCTTCAACACATAAAACACTCGTTTTCCTACAAACTAAACCGTAAATTATAATGACAATGCCTTTCGAAGAATTATAGCGCCTTTTTGAACAGTAATCTAGCTTAGAAGTATACATTACCTTGGTAGTATGGTAAACAGTTGCATGGTCCTTCTTTTCAAACATGTTTTTTGCATACACTGTTGGATAGTTTGGGTTCCGACTTGCGATTTTGTGGCTAAGAACGACCATAAATTTTAGTAAATGAATGTCTTAGTTGTTTCGTGCAATAAAGTTTTTGTGAAAAATGTAAACTATAAGTACGGAATTGTAAAACTAAAAAAACACACTTACATAAAAAACGTCGGGACAATCGAACTTTACCGGAAAGCATTTTTATCTTTGCACGCAGGCGCCTTTAGGCGCCTCCGGCGCTTGTATATACAACGGCACACGCTAGCGTGTCGTTTTTGTATAAAAACGCAATAAAAGTGAAAAAAAACGTGTTTTTTTTAGCTTGTTGGTGCATTTTATGGTTAATATTTATTAAAAATATTAATGAATAATAACCACGAATTGCAAGGAGAACGACATGTAATGTGTACTTTGTCATTTTTAAATAAATGTCAAAACATCGTCACGTGACCAATACTGCCGAAAATAGCTCAGTATAGGCATTTAAATACTATGTGTTCAAACGATATAATGTTTTCTAAATGGGGGCTACCGCCCCCACACCCCCGCTACTTAAAAATATTTGACTTAGATCTATATAAAAACCCATCTGATAAAAAATAAGATAAACGCATGTTAAATCATTTAATTTTATAAAGAGAATTTACAAAAAAACAAAAAAACAACAACGAGAGCTGTTGTTTGTCAACTGTATATTATAGAGGTTAGACGCAAATTGTGATTTGACATGTTGCTGAAAATTTAAGCGAATGAACTGTTCTTTCATAGTGGGGGCTGCATAGATACCATGTTATTTTCATTATCACATTTATGAAGATGTTTACATTAATTAGATATATCAATAAAAATAAAATATCAACATCGAACAAGCATATAATAGACTTGCTAAATTTAATTTACCTAAGCTTGTATTATAAAGTATAAAAAATACAAAAATAAACAAAGTGAAACTCGAACAAAGCACACGATCCTTTATTCCTCTGTGTCCATTTCAGCTGTTTCCGAAACAGTTGTGCTGTCATCAAGAAATACAAGACATGTATTACAGGTGACTCATGCAAATTCAATGACAATAACATGTATGTTTTACACTTGTTTTTATATAAATGTTATATTTTTTAAACAGAGAGTTAAAATGAAGAAAAATTAACATAACACCGCAATGATATACGATTTCAACGTTGTGTTTTCTTCTGCTTGTCAAATATTTTAATCCGCTCCTTTTGATTTGACTATGGTCACATGGAACTTCATACCGACAGGGATATATAAATAGAGCAAGCTCGGAACCAGTTATATCTCTGTGTGGAGGTTGACATGATAACACAGTGTAATGAAAACATCAAACTAGATCACATGATAGGTCCATACTAAGAATAAAAATGGTCTTACTATGTATTTGGTACACTGGGTTTTGGGCACATATATTCACAGGGGTCTACATTCCTGAAAAAAGGTCTTATACGATCTTACAAATACCACTGCCGGGCAGATTCCAATCCAGGGCATGGCTTAATTTCAGGAAAGGTGCCAGACACTAGCATTTCTTTTAACAAATTTACCTTTACAACTGATGAATCACAAAATTCCTCACACGAAACAACATAGGCTCTTCTGATGAGAAAAAGAAACTGTGATATTTATACACATTTTGTAATTGACTGAAAAACTGTTATAAGAAAATTTCCATTTAAAAAATATAACTGTTTGTTTCTGCATCCGAGACAAGCTGCGGTATATTATGTCAATTTCTTGATGACAACAACACTGTATAGGAAACATCTGAAATCGTCTCGGCATCGGAAGCTCGCCACTTCAACTTTCAGAAACCAAAATGCCAATTTGGCGCAAATGTGTTGTGGCCACCGATCAACATGTTTATGGGGAACGTCCGATGGAGCCCTTGAAAAAGTCAAATCAACTAGGTTAACAATTATAATTTTACAATCACACTAAGCATTGTGATACATATATTTTTTAATAAATACTAATGCAACTTCCTAAACTTCAAATAGTTATAATTAAACAATTCATTATATACTATTTAGTGCAATATATAAATGTATTAAAGCCGCTAGTACAATTATGTTGTTCTATAACCACTCAAGAGTGGTTGTAGAAAAACATAATTGTACTAGCGGCTTTCGGCTTTCAAGAAATACAATTTGATCATTCACTGAATAAACCAACTATCCCTTTTATTTTTATGAAATTCATTTCAATAACACCAAGTACTGTAATAAGAACCAGACACTACATTGATTGTTTGTTTATTAAAAAATAAATAAAATAACTGCATTTGTGGTCAACATTTTCAATTAATTTTAACAACATAAATACGGTTATTACAATCAATGAGTTTCTTTTGCATATAGGGGGTTGAGTGTTAATCTATTGTCTCTGCTGAACATTTATATATTAGATACAACAATTCCGCGCTCAGCCCTCATTTAGTTTTAAACTGCAACTATTATTCAAGCTATATTTGATAGCTGAAAATATATCAGTGTATAAAGAAGCCTATGCACAGATTTGTTATTAACAGTTGCCTTTTTTTATTCTAATCCTTGAAACAGAAAAAAATGCTTAATATACAACAAACAAAATAACACTACTCTCAGTATTGACAGAATTTTTTTTGAAATTTAGAATTGTTTATGGATAATCATCGATGAAATTGTACAGTATTGTAACCCTTGTTGGTACTACACAAAATATTACAATGTTAGTGAATCAGAATGGTCGAGTAGATGCTCGATCCCAGCCCGACCCCAGTGAAGGCGTATCTTTAATTTAATATTTTTTGATAATATTTGCATTTGTTAGTCCAGATGATTTTTTATAAGTTAAACATTTCCCAAATATATGCAATACCTGTACGTGTTTTCACCTATTCCATAATTCTGGAAGTAATGATGGACCATGGAGACCACTTCCTGTGCATTCGGCCTCATCTATGAGGTAGGACACTTGTTTACCTGGATGGTACATATAATTATATAGATACTTAACAACACACACAATCAGCATATAAATTCATTTTATAAAGAACAAATTCATGTGTCTAACATTACCTGATCCTTTAGAACACCTTCCAAATACGTGACATGTCCTTGGTGTTTTGAAGAAGATCGGTCCCACTTGTTGCGCATGGTGCGGGTAATAGATCTGCTGTGCATAATCCCACGAGTAGTGATAAGGAACATCAATGGAACAAAGTGCTAAACCTTAAATTTTAATATAATGAACTTGTTTAAAACACATTCTGCAACTGCATTCAGTGTGAAATATGCGGTCATGTGAACAAAAGCTTATTTAAGACAGTCACCTAGTCAGTGTGTCTGAAAGGAACTGGCTTGGAAACATATTCTTGTGTAAACTGCAGTTGTAAAATATGTAAATATTAAGTTAGAAATTTAAAAACGCATCAAATTAATCAAAAGCATTTCATGTTATTAATCTCACTATAAACAGTTAATACGTTTGCATATAGGTGTTTACTGTTTTTCACTTGCTCTTTGTATTCCATACGCTTTGACTGTTTAAGTGATGTATTAAAGTTTTGACATTTCTGTCACAAATCAATTGCAGGCTTAGCAATATGAATGTGATGATTCTGACTTTTCCAGATATTTTTTTATGTCTTGGCACACACAGGTCGATGTGAAGCTGAAGCTGCACTATCTTCGCAAAGCTTATGGAATATCACCTGTTTTTTATCAGATAGCAGCAGCAAAACAGTGCGTGTTTGGACAATGGGGAATTCTTCCTGGAAGAGGCAATGCGTTGTCGCAAGGATATTGCTCTATAAAGGTTCTGTCCTGCCATCAACACTCAAACTACTGTGTGGTATTTTGTTCTTAGTATCATGAACCCTAGCACTAACACCGAATTTATCTTAAGATTTCATTATTCGTTTCAATGTGCTTTTAGATTTGCCGTGAGCAAAACAGAGTGTGCTCTGGCAAACTGTATGGCCAGGAACAAAAATATTCTTGAGACACACGCTGTCTTGTTTTTACTTTCTTTTTGTTTACAAGTGTATGCATCTCTAAGTGGCGGTGTCCGAACAACTGTGCCTTGATTACAAGGTCCCTTTTCTTGACATGTCATTTTATTACATTGTTCATTATTATGGAGTTTTTTGCTGTGCAATATCATGTGACGGTGCACAGCAAAATCCATATTGAACTCGGCTGTCACCTCGTTCAATATGAATTTTGATGTGCACCATCACATGATATTGCACAGCTTAAAAGTCCATATTTGTTTTATTATATAACTTATAAGCAAAAAGAACAACACACATTTATTTGTTTCAATCATAATATCAAAACAAAAAATATGTAATTCGGTTATTTCCCTCGTTCTAATTGTAAAGGAATATCACCGTTTTGGCTCACGAGTATTACCGACCCGTATTTCGGGACAAGACGTAATTAAACGAAACCAGTCTCGGCAATATCGCAAGTTTGTTGGGATTCCAAATAAACTATTTTTAGCTAGTGTGCAATATCATTTTATATTTTCACGATGGAAGTAAAAACTGTGCAACATCACGTATGATTTTCTTTGGAGGGTGTGTCGCTGAGCCAATCAAATAACGCTTATTTGTAAGTCATATTATAAACATAATTAAGGAATACAAGTCAACAATGGAACTGCACGGCTGCCCGCTGTAAAGACCCGTGCAGCCGCACGTATCAGTCCGCATTTTTTTCTGCACTTCATTTTCCAAAACATCCTATTGCCTTGCTGAATTTGGCAAATTTTCATTATAAACAGTATCAACTACATCATCAGAATAATTGTTATCATCAAACGAAAAATGAGTCTGCACACGATATTTTTTTATCCAAATGAGGAATCTGAGCGAAAATGAGTTATTGGCAGTTTTGAATACACTGACATGTGTAGACACTGGAAATGGCTTCCTTTTTTTGTCAGTCATGCGTTTTGAGCAAGAATGAGCAGTTAAGGGAACACCACCATAGCAACAAATGTTAACGTTTCACACATTTTTTAATTTTTGTCATGCATACATTACAGAACCTAGCATGATGAGGACAATACGTTTATATAATATAAACTGCCATGCATACAATACAGAACCTAACATGAAGAGGACAATACGTTTATAAAATATATATTTAATGGACTGCCTTTCCCAAATAACAAACTTTGAATATACAAATGTAGCGGATAAAAATAATACTAATAAAGAAATGGTTTCTATGGCAACCAAACAAGAAATCCTAGCAAAACTTACAATCTTTATTGAAATAACCCAATAAGTAATATTTTTGTTGACAGTTTTCAAGATTAAAACAATTATTTGAAATATCTTAATCATAATCCTGACTTTCTCAAAAAAGCATGTGCCTCAACTTTAACGTCAGTTTTCTCAAAACGAGACAAGCCGCAATTCGGATAAAAAATATCATGGGCAGATACAAATAACATTTAAATTGATCATCATTATGAGCAATAGGGCAAGTTCCTCTTCATAAGCAGCATTAACAATCTCATCACTGCATGTATTTTGAATTTAAAGATGGTCAATTAAGGTCAGTTTATCAATAAATGGCTCATCTTGGTTTTGAGAAAGTTCTTAGGGAATGGTGCTTGTTTCGCTAAATTGACTCATGTTCCGTAAGAATATGTGACCTGTTCTGAGATTTTTTGTCAAAATGGGGTAAATTCGCGAAATTGAGTTATTCACATTTTCAGATGCCTGAATATATTATAAAAACAGAAAACGTATTATTTTTGCAATATTCGTAAATTAAAGATAAAAACTTTGGCCTTAGAATTATCCTCCAAAACGTAAAATATTACATTTTCAGGATTTATTTTTATGTCAGTAGATCAAACCAATGAACTTTCCATTTATATGTACAATTGAATACATAAATCACAAACATAAGGTTTTGTTACAACAATAAGTTTATATTACTTGTATAGCATTGTAAAAAAAAACTAAAATTACAACAAATATTGGTAACCTTGGCAGCAGATTGCAACTCTCGAAATAATGAAATTCCTGTAATACTCAGGAAGATTTTAGCATTTTATTAAAACAGCTGATACCAGACAGAAAAAATATGTAAGGGATATTGTTTCATACCTGATTCAACAACAATTATTATTATGTCCAAAAACAATTAAGTTCGTTTGTTTATTGACTCTTACTATAATTGAATTACAATGGAATAAGAGATGAAATATTTTGAAATTTAACAATATTGAACCCATTTATCAAATTTAAAATATCTTCCTTAAAACTGTACCCAGATTATTCAAATTTTGTATCTGATTTTGCCAAAGATAGACAGTGAAGTTGACAAAGTATCTAGAGATTTAAGGTGAACTGTTACCATGGCAACCATACATAACATGAACAGATGTGAAATGCAAGATCTTCCCCATTAAACCTTGATAAATACTACACTTAATAATTATGAATTGCAATTATCAAGTTCATACAGTTAAATCCATATTGAATAAAAAGTTCAGACAGAGAATGTAACCCTAAAAGTAACTATTGATGTGAAAGTACTTTTTTTCTCAAGTTTTCTTCCAATAAGTGACTTTCATTTAATATTCAATTCAATGATATTTTTTTCCACCGAAAGCCTTTATAATTTCATGAAATGTAGGAATAATTAATTGAAATTTCACACATGAGGACATGTAGCTAGGTAAATGGCAATAACAATAATGTGACATTATAATTAACATAGTGGTTACCATGGTAACCATTTTAAAATGGAAATAAGCATCTATGTTTTTTAAAACTTTCTCCATTGTAGAACGGAATGAAACATTATTTAGATGGACAATTGTTTATAGATATAATGCCTTTTACATTTAGATTGCATCCATTAATCTACTGAGCCCTTGATGCAGTTAAATCTTAGTGTCACAGTGTCACCGAAATACTGGTAATGTCACTTTTAACTGTTATGACAATAGTTGTTATTAGTCACATTTTGTCGGCTTTGGTACACCTGGCAGTGGACATGTACTGGCATAGATAGAGTTGCACGGTGGTCCGATTTCTTCGTGTAGATAACAATGGCGTTCAGCAGATATTCCAAGTAACTCTTGTTGGGCCGGCAAACTGTCAGGCATAACGTCCTTCTTCAAGATGATCAAAGCCACCTAAACATCAGATGCATACTTTTGCACAAAGACCATCCCCGGCTTGTCTGTCAGATGTTATTCTGAGTATAAACAGATACATAACATCACACATATGCAATTGTGTAACACACTTTTCAATGATGGAAACTAGAACACCACTATAATGTATTCATCAATATAAGATAACTTGGAAAAAAGTAAAACATTTCTTTATGATCTAAGTATAATGTACCAGGTATTTTAAATGAACATATGTGCATTTACACATGATTGCCTGTGATTTACTTAATTCTATATATTTCCTCTGATGTTATTTAATGCATAATACATTGTATTACGTATTACAAGCATGTGACAAAATAAACAATCTATGCAAACCTGAAGTGGTGGTATGACAGCAGATTTGGGACGGGCTTGAATAAGCGTTCCAGAAAGTCTGTCCAATTGTAGAGCTTGAAGTGTTGTTCTGGATCCTGTACAAGCTAAATGATGCTATGGCCATTGCGGGATGATGCCTTGATGGTCTCCGCAATATCCTCCAATGTATTTATATTGGAGTGTTCCAACGCACCTTCATTCAGACCCCAAACACACATACATGTATCTATATATTACTTTATATTTGATAAGTAATGAAGTTATTTTAGAAACAATTTTTTGTTTCAGTTTCAGGAAAATAATCAAATTCACTATGAAATAATTTTAAAAATGTATAGTAGCTCTATAATAAACAAGAGACTAATGATAATCAATGATTTTTGTTCGTTTCAGAGTCAGGGAAAGAATCAAAATCACTATGAATTAATTTTAGAAATAATAAACATGAGACTAATCAATGATTTTTGTGTTTCAGTTTCAGGAAAAAAATCAAATTCACAATCATTATTATCATCTTCATATGCAATAGTTCACATTTTCAATATTACCAATATTATAAAAATAGTTTACTGACTATTTCCAATTCATCCAAAAAATCTGGGTCTTTATGGAAGATAAGTTCAGGCGAGTCATTACTACAAATATTAGACGATAACTGACTGTCATTCATATCAAAACAGTACCGTTGTCCTCAAAATCTATATTTTATTAAAATGTAAACAAACAAATGCGACTAGAAGGTCACGGCCGCAATGTTTTACTTTCGTTTCAAATTTGTTAAATTGTCAGTTTTGGTCAATAATTTTACAACTCTTCGGTCATGGTAACATAAAACAATAATTGTAAACGTTTACCTTGATTGAAAACAGGTTAAATCCAAACTGCAATGATACGCGTCAAACCAATATTGATATCAAAATGTGTTAGACTTGAATGTGGCTATTTTTGTTATTTGGGGCTATGGCCTACTGCTGTAAAAGGGGAGTAATCAGTTCATAACGCAATCAAAACGGTCAGAGTCAACAAGTTCAGTAACAATATACAGTATACAACACAAGTTAGCTAATAGTTTTATTTGTTTAAAAAGATAAACGCTAACATTCTTAAAAATTAGAGGCAAGTAAAACAATTTTTGTGACGTCATTTCAAACGACGTTTTCTCATTAAGACGCTTGCCAAATGAGGATTAAAAGTTTTTTATTTTTAAATCTCTGTTAAATTAAATTTTGATTTTTCGTCCCATTTCTGTTGCTTTAAACAAAAGGGTTGCTTCCTCATCACATGACAATTAACTTCCGGGTCAATATTTCGTTAACGAATTACACTTTTTATTGACTAATTTTCAAAAGTCATTGCACAAATTGTTAAACTGAAGAAATGCACATACCTTTATGGAAAATATCCCAAGTAACCAATCTGCATCGACAACATGGCAGAAAACTTTTTCCGAAAATGTTGACAATAATGTTAGATACCAGTAAATCAGTGTGTATCACTCCGTGGTCCATTCAAAAGTAGTGTTTATTACTAAAGAGTTCCTTTTCTCTTCTGGTTAAAAAGCCATTTAGCAATCTCAGGCATGCCTTTTGTGGTGTTTTCTTATATACTATTTTTGTCTGGAACATTTTGGTGCATTTCATTGGAGGCTTACCTGAAAAGTTAACTTTTGGGGTGTGTTTACTGTGTGTTTACTGCGGTAAGGGGCTTTTGTTACAGTATGACTGTAGAAACCCTGTTTTCTACGGGTGTCTGCATTCCGGCGAGATGCATTTTCTTATAAGTAAGATAGGATATCTTTTGTATTGCAATTTTTGGAAGAGGAAGGATTCATCTTTAAATTGGTACCATGCTTTCGCAATCTGAAATAAATGAAAGGCTAGAAAAATGCTTGGACATTCGCCGTTTTATAATAGGATCAACCTGAAATGTTGTATGTGTTGTACAAGCAGGTTAGTAATGATGTAGACGTTTTTTGTTTCATGTTGGCATAATTTTTAGTTTTGATACTAGTAAATCAGTGTGTATCCCTCCGTGGTCCATTCGAAAGAAGTGCCTATTATTAAAGAGTTCCTTTTCTCTTCTGGTAAAAGCTACATAGCAATCTCAGACATTCCTTTTGTGGTTATTTCTTATATACTATGTGTGTCTGGAACATTGTGGTGTATTTCATTGGCGGCTAACTTGAAAGGTGAACTTTTGGGTAGTGTTTCATATTTCGAAATAGCTGAGCACCCTGTTTGAATTGATGACGTTGATGAAAATAATTATGTAGAGCCTATGCAACTTAGTGATCAAATTGGGACAAAGTTGTAAAACTACAAGCATCATGCAATCGGGAGTTTATACATGAGATCTAATGTGGATTTTTATTAACAGTTGAATTCTACTGTATCTGTTACCAATGCTTTACATTTACGCTACCATATAAGTAAAACTGATGCTAAAATAATGATAATGCTAAATTCTTACAAACTAAACATCCAAGTCAAATAATACAATACACATACCTGTATATTATATTTAAAAATGAGACATTGTAAGAAAAAACAACAACAAGATACTGAAAATTCTTATAGAATTTATATAAATAAATACAATATATAATTCATGTATAATTGATGTTGTAGAACAGTATTTCTGCTAGCAGAACACATATTTGGGTTTAAATTGACTTGTACGGATTAGATTCGAGCTTAACGATATATTTATATTCGAGAGTACAATATATCATTCGACGTTTGGCTTGTAGTTTTATTTGTTAATGTTTCCTAGCATCTCAATTCAGGGTTTCCCTTGGAAGACCAGAACAACCGTCAAATCGCACAGCACCGAATATTGTCCAGCAGTCTCCACTTCCGAGAGCCTACTGAAAAACGTGTTCCATCTCGTGTCAGATAGCACTTAACTAAATATAATTTAACATATCTTTTACCATATTCACCACAGGAAACAGTAAGACGTGTATCCACCATGATATTGAAATTATACTATAATATACCGTCAGTGTCTGTGACTAAGAATACTCCCCCACAATTCTTGAATTAAACTTACAGCCATTACATCTCGAAACCTTGTTATAAATACTTAGTATTTAGCGTACTGTGATTTGTTCGTTTCGGTTGTTTAGGTGTAAGCTATATTTAAATTAAAATGATGATAACATTTAGAGTTTGAACCATTTTTACCCGAAATATACAATTGTTTGTCTTTATTCATGTCGCACATTATACACAATTTATTTTATATACCACCCACTGCCCTGTATAGGATCACGGTTTGAAATAACTCTTAAATCAATATGTTACACTTGAAATAAATGTAACGAAAACATACTAATTGTAATAGATTTATAGCATCGCTTTTAATTATCTGGTAATTGCTGACTATTTAATTTACCTATTTGTTCAGTTCTATTGTACATTATTGAAATGCAAACAACAAATACATGTATACATAACTATAGAAAGTTATTTTACACAATTTTAAGAATGCATATTACTACTTATAATTTTTTAGAAGTCCTGTTTTAGGGGAACACATGGCCAAAAACATCAATACTGTATGATCGTATTTATTTCATGAACTGAATTATTTAATTTGTACGATCATGTACCAGCACCACTAAAAATAAACCATTTGTTTTTCAATTAATGTTTGTTCACACATAACTCAAGACATTATTTTCCTCATCAATGGTTCTGAAACAATATTATTCTATGTTGATATGATTTTTCAGTACTTAAATACGATTAAAGATTATTTACATGTACGAAAGTAAAATAATTAATATAATATTTAACTCAATTGAAATAAATTACAAACGTGAGTAAATACTAATGTAATTAAGTTTCACATGATTATATCATTTCATGTTTCTGTTTTTGTTCTGATGTAACGTACATGCTGACCATATAATATCACCAGTTTGAGAATATTTTAAACAGATATCAGAAAGAACGAGTTGTTGTATCTACATATTAATTGTGTGTATTCATTTGCGTTTACTTTTCGCGATAAATGACACACGTTTGTCAGTTGAGAAACATTTATTTACATATATTTTTTATGATCTAACACTAAAATTGAAATATACATGTACAATGTGGATGCATTTTGAAAGATTAATATGACCAAATATAGTTGTATCCCTTTGTTTGATAATACATTTTAGCTGTTAAATTCGGCGCTAGGAAAACTAGGACCTGTCTTTGATAATTGTTTGTTAGAGTATAACACGGCACACTACAGTACTATTGGAAGTTCATGTATAACATTGTACCTATTTCCATTAAACAGAATCAGATGAAACAATACTGCCACGATGGTCCTAGGAAAGACCACTTTTCAATGTTACATACCTAATACGGAACCTCTGGGCCTTGCTGTTTCAATGAAAATGATTTTTAAAGTCCACTTGTCATGTAAGTCTATAGAAAACATGTGATCCCAGGGCGTGGGTTCCTTTTACCCCAGGGGCATAATTTTAACATTCTTTGTAGAATTGCACTATACATTCTTACATACCAGATACGAAACCTCTGGGCTTTGCGGTTTCAAACGAGAAGATTTTTTAAATCATTTTACTATGAAAGTATATATAAACCCCGTGACCCTCAGGGTGTGGCCAGTTTTGACCCCAGTGTAATAATTTGAATACATTTTGTAGAGAACTGCTACATGTATATGATGCTACATACCAAAATACGAAATATCTGGGACTTGTGGTTTCAGAGTAGAAGACTTTTAAAGTGATTTTGCGATTTAAGTATTTATGATCCATGTGTCCCCCAGGGCGTGGCCACTTTAAACCCCAGGCGCATACTTTGAACAATCTTTGTAGAGGACTACTGTGGGATGTTAAATTAAAAAAAAAACTCTGGGCCTTGCAGTTTCAGAGGAGGTCATTTTGCTATTTATTCTATATAAAACATGTGACCCCTGGGCGTGTCCCGTTTTACCCCATGGGCATTATTTGGACAATCTTTTTAGAGAACCACTATATGATGATATATACCAAATACGAAACATCTGGGCCTAGCGGTTGCAGAAGAGAATGTTTTAAAGTCATTTTGCGTTATAAACTATATAAACCATGTGACCCCTTGGGCGTGGCACGTTTCGACCCCAGGGGCATAATTTGAACAATCTTTGTAGAGGGCTACTAAAGAATGTTACATACCAAATACAAAACCTCTGGGTCTTGCGGTTTCAGATAATAATATTTTTAAAATCAATTTGCTATTTATTTAATATCAACCATGTAACCCCCGTGACGTGGTCCGTTTTGACCCCAGGGACATATTTTTAAAATACACGTTTTAGAGGACCACTATAGGATGATACATATCAAATAAGAAATCACTGGGCCATGCGGTTTCAGAGGAGAATATTTTTGAAGTCATTGTGCAATATATTCAATATAAACCATGTGACCCCCTGGGCGTGGCCCATTTTACCACAGGGGCATAATTTCAACAAACTTTGTAGAGAACCACTAGAAAATGTCACATATCAAATATGAAACATCTGGGCATTGCGGTTTCAGAGGAGAAGATTTAGTCATTTTGCTATATATTCTATATAAACCATTTAAACGTCGCCCGTTTTGACCCCAGGGTCATAATTTGAACAATCTTTGTAGATGACCACTATAGGATGAAACATACCAAATACCAAATCTCTGGGCCTTACGGTTTCAGAGGAAAATATTTTTAAAGTTATTTTGCTATATATTTTATATAAATCATGTGATCCATGGGGCGTGGCCCGTTTTGGCCCCAGGGGCATAATTTGAACAATCTTTTGAGAGGACTACTAGAGGATGTCATGTATCAAATATGAAAGCTCTGAGCCTTGCGGTTTCATCGAAGAATATTTAAAGTGTTAACTTTTTAAATCTGTTTTTAGCTCTGGTGACATACAGGATTATGCAGCGGACCGAAAAGATTTGAACAACTTTGAAAGGGGTCCACCAAAGGATCATAAATGTGAAGTTTGGTGAAAATCTGCCAAGCGGTTTAAGAGATGTTGTTTGAATGAACAGTTGACGACGCACGCACGCACGCACGATGGACAATGGGCGATCACTAAAGCTCACCACGCTCGGTTGAGCTAAACAAATGCTTGCAGTTAAGTGTCCATTGGTGATTAAATAGCGTACATTGTACTTTTTTTTAAGATCAATACATTGGCAATTACATTGGAAACCTGTTACCAAAGGTTCGCAAAATTAAAAAACAAAACGAAAAAAAACAACAACAACCAACAATTAAATAGATGTTTCTTTGACAATGAAACCAATTTATTGTTATTACTTGCATATTATAATTTATAATGAAGAAAATTTGTCGGAGGAGATTGACTGAACTCTTGAAGTATTGATGTATCTATGAACTTTCCTGTGGCCGTTGCAAACTCCTGAAATATAAAATAACGTGCTGACTTGACCATAATAGAAAAAAGTACGTCAGGTTAGTAATGCTCAATGTGGATAATGATTGAAACATTCAGTAGAGAGTATTTGTCTGCATTAGTATATTTAAGTGTATACAATGTAGTGTATGTGTATCTGTATTTTAGTGTGGGCGTGTTGACAATGCAGTGTATGATTGTTTACCTTATAGTGTAGAAAGTTATACATAGCAATGTATGTCGGGTTACATTATGGTATAATATAGCGAAGATGTGTATACCATGTTGTGTAGATCTGTATATATGTCTATAATTGTGTGTAGATCTGTCTTTAATGTAGTTTACATCTGTCTACAATGTAGACTTGATACGTATACAAGTTAGTGTAGATGCGCCTTTATCTGTGAAGATCTTCCAACAATTTAGTGTAGATCAGTCTACAATGCAGGGTAGATTCGTATACACCGTAGCGTATGTACAATGTAGTGAAGATCTGTCTTAAAGTGTGTGTAGATTTGTTTACAATATAGTGTAGATCTGTTTCCAATGTAGCGTTGTCTGACTTGAATTTAGTGTAGACACGTCTTTCAATCTAACCGGTTTGAACCCTCAATGCTTTGCATTGACCGCTCCAAGGCGGTGACCGCAGTTCTTTTTTCAAGTGTGTTGTGTGTTTGTTATGTGTTTGTGTGTTGTGCTGTTTTTGGCAATAAGTCACTTGCCGTATATATAGGGGACGTCGTGATGTTAATAAGTGAATGTAAATGTGAGTTTTTTCCTGCTGCTGCAGCAGCAGTTTCACTGTGTTTATATTTAATGTAGAGTTGATCTGTCTTTAATATACGAGAAGCGTAGATCTGACTTCGATGTAGCTCTTTCATAAATGTAGCGTGGATCCATATGGTGAAGGTCGTTCTACAATGCAGTATGGCTCTGTTTACAATTAAAACTGATTTTATACACAATTTAGTGTAGATGTTTAAAATGCAGTTAGATTTGTATTCAATGTAATGTAGATCTGTGTACAACGAAGTGTAGATATCTAGTCAATTCTATGAATAGTCTACAGTGTGGTGCATATATGTCTAAATTAAAGTGTATATCTGTAAAAAAAAAATGAAGTGTAGATTTGCAATGTTGTTTAGATATGTGTATAATGTAGTGTAGATCTGTCTTCTTTCTAATGGTGACCCTCTACTAAATTCTTTCCAATCACTATCATTTGTTTAAAAAACATGGTAAGCAAGATGCGGGACAGTTTTCCGTAAATAGCTATATCGCAAAACATTGAATATCCTGTCTGAAATCACTGCCCAGATTTGGAAATAATATCACATAAATGTTTCTTGGCGGACCATCTACCAAATTCCTTTAAATTACTTTTATTTGTTTTTAAAGCTTGACAAGGGGTGTGTCAGTTTTCCTTATATCACTTGATTGAAAACTTCGAAAACCTGCTTATTTTGAAACACATGTTGGATTTTAAAAACATTTCTAAATTTGTTCCTACTGAATTCCTTTTTCCTGCAAATTCTTTTGATACGCTAATGCACATTGCTTTCTGTGGCACGTTGACGTCCGTTGATAACGTTTCACTTCAAACATTTCTGAACACAGCATTGAATTTTCACAGTTTGGCTCTCATGTTAATTTTTTTATTGTATCATACTTCAATTTTTAAAAGAACAGTTTTTGTCGGAGGGGTTTTAATTTAATTAGCCTTTGCATAATTAAATGACGACATATACTTTCAATGATTTAAATTGCAAGTCTAAAAAAATAATCATACTCAAAAACGTGTATTTATTAAATATGTAAACAATATGTTTATACGTACATCGGTTGTGGTAAGTTAGGCTCTGGTAGCTGGACAGCGTAACCTGTAGTTAAAGTACATCAACGCAATAAGTTGTGTTAATATATAACTTATGTAATGGGCTAATGCCTGGGAAGTCAATAAACATGTTGCTTGTAACATCTCATGCATTACTGTAACAAACTTGATTTATTTTTGCCATTTAGAAATGAATACTTATTTCTACCGCTATAAAGGAGTTGTCACAACGACATATGTTTTGGCAACTAAAAAATGTCGTGTAAATAGGTATTAAATGTTCACATGGTTCATATTATCGCCATGCCTTTATCTTGTTAACCATTAACAGCCACTAACAATGGCCACGAACACAGATAACAAATAATACATTTCTAGTATTGAGCTATACTTGAATAGACATACATCAACATGCTGATTACTACGCACAATGAAAACGTTCGTCAGCACAATTCACTAACCTTTGTTTTGCTAAACTATGAACAATATTTTTCGTGTTTACTTATTTGTTGTCATCATGTTGCTACAGGTGATTTTTTTTGTTTCTTCTTATTATTATTATTAACATATTTGGTTTTTAGATCAAAGCGAATGTTTGATCTTTTGTTTTGCTATCTGCATAATTATAGTTTTTATCTCGTGCCTGTTAATGTTGTTAAATATATTTTTTCAAAGGTTTTACACTTTATAATTGTTTCGGTTCAATAAAACATCTTGGTTTGACACTAGATATAATTTTGTTCTTGACATGCTCCGCTTGACGTAATGAAATCGATGCATAGTTTAGTTGAATTGAAAATAAAATTAGACAGTGAAATACCTAATTAAGATTTTTCATATATGTTGGGAGTTAAGAAAGGCGAATCCTTGCCACCATTTTTATTTTCTATGTATTTATGACATTGACGAGCATTTTTTTTTACGTAGCTATGAAGGAGTCGAAATGGGAATGCTGAAATTTGTTATATGCTGACAATAGTGGCATATTTGCAGAGTCGGAAACTGGACATCAGCATGGTTTTAATTGATTTGGAAATTACTACAACGCATGGAAACTGTCTGTTAAAGTAAATTAGAAATGTGACAAGAGTAATGAATATACACCACAATATGGCCTTGTCACACAAATGTGGCATCCATTTTAAAGAAATCGAGCCAAACAGACTGCTTTAATTTATGTTGTTACACCCATGTACCTAAAATCATTGAGATATGTGAAGCAGTTAATGAGATATTGTCCGGAAACCGTGTTTGAGGGAATACAGAAGAAAAGGGGCAACTACTCTGTCAACAGTTGGTGGTATACAACCAAAATCAAACTCGACCTGTGTTTAAATGATGTTTAACCTGTGAAGTGAAAATTATTTAAAACTGTCAAGTCTTTCATGAGTAATCAACCGAAAACGGTGTATTTGAAAAAAATAAGTTCAATAAGGACCTAACTCTGTTAACAATTAGTGATTTCTAACCAAAGTCGACCTTGACCTATATTGTATGATGTAATATATTAGACAGTATAGGTTTTAGAGAAGTATGGTTCTTTCAGGGAGCTCATGACGTTAATGTTTGTATGTCAGACGCTAAACAAAGAACCTCAGATATTAATACACCAAATTAGGCCGTGGAACTTTTAAAAACAACTGTAGGTACATACACGTTTTGCAGTTAGCCCATATACCACAAGAAGAGTCAGGCAGATGACATAAGGTGAACAAAATAAAATGAAAATGTAAATACTTTAAACGAACAAACAATCTGACTGTTAAACGGCTTGCAATGTATATGTTTAAAGATGTTTCAATAACATCAAAGAACACAATTATATTACGAATGAAGTGTCTCTCCAAAACCATTATTAATATGGTATGCGAAACTTTACTATACTGACATAATGACTCTATGACAAATCTGCACCAAAATATGTAAGTGCAAAAGTTCTCATGCTGTCGAGTATGTTTATAACATTTTATCAACCTAGCAGTTATACTTTTCGAGTTAAACGCGAAGCTAGTCCAATTATGTCATTGTTTGGCTTACAGGGTCATAATCCGCTGATGTCGGAAAAAACTGCACCAAAATTACCCAGGTACACACGTTCACACACTGTTGAATATGCTTGTTAAGTTTAATCAATCTAGCAGTTATACTTTCTGACCTACACGCGACACAAATCCAACAATATAATTTGTTTGCTTAAAAATGCCATAACTGCGCTGATGTCGGCAAAAAATGAACAAAAATACCCAGGTGCACAAGTTCACATGCTGATGAGTACGTGTATAACGTTTCATCACTCTAGCATGATTATACTTTTTGATTTATGTGCGAAACAAAAATCCGAAGTACGGACGGGACGGACGGACGAAGGGACAATGACAAATCTATACGTCCCCCCTGACAAGTGGGGGCGTAAAAAGCGTGGTACTCGTCCATTCCTGAATGGATTGCCTTTTATGAAATCTGTAAAGTTAGTTTTTAGCAAAAGTGTATTAAAATGTTGTTATTCGCTCATCTTCTCGAAACAAGTGAAATATTTTATAACAAGTTTAGCCCTCTCAATCTGTTACACGTCTGAAGAGTTTAAAATGTTACATGCGTAACTTTTCGTCTAACTGATCATATGCAAATATAGACAATTTGAAACTTCAGGTGCAAAGCAGGATGGAAAACACGGTTTACCGGATAATAAACACTTTAGTAACATACATGATTACAAAGTTACATGTATTAACGCTTCTTATACTAAGCAAGTTATGTAATGTAAAAAAGCGACCAGAGGCATATTTTTAAACTGCCTGTCTAAGGCACATTGCACAGGCATCATTGTTTTTTGTTTTCTATTTTTATGCGTAGACCATTTTATTTAGTTAGGAAAAATCTTTGAAATTTAATTTCTTTCCAACGACAGATTTTCTTTAAAATGCGTCAATGTATCCTATAACCAAAGCAGTCTTAAAACAGTCTTAAAACATAGGAGTAACCGGCTTTGTTCCGGAACTATTGGGTTTTTAACACCGGTCGAAGGCCGTTTTTCAGTTTGTGTGACTAGCAATGTGGAATTATATAAAGGGTTCATATTAAAACAAGGATGGAGGTTTTGAAAAGCATCATTTTTTAAATGTTTCGTTTGGCAATATACAAGTGCAGCTTAATTATTAAACGCGCTTTGTATACAGTTACCATTTAAAAAAAAAGACTTTTAATAGTCGCTTAAAAAGGTTGGAATAAGGTTCCTGTCGAAGCCCCTTTTCAGGTTGGATTTTTATCAATGTTTTAAGTGTATTGCAACATATAAATATATTTTAATAGTAAAAAAAACGCTCTATCTATATTTACCTATAAAATTATGAAATGCATTAATATATTTTGTTTCAAGCGACATATTTTTCTTAACATTTCGCATATACATGCATCACTGTATACCTGCACCAAAACACCAATAATAACAATGGTTGACCGAACTTTTTGTGAAATATTGAGCTTTAAATAAGGTACAGTCTGTAAAAATGCAAGTGAGAACCGTTATAAACATGGATGCGTCGATACAGGTAAATCGGACGATTTATAAATGCAGACGATTGTGGCGTGTTAATAAACAGAAAACCACAATTTTCCCTGTTTATAATGAATGGTTGATCCCCTCATTATCAACAAAATTTAAACCGACTATACCTATGTTGTCTTTTCGTGTTCGTTTTAACAATATTTACGAGAACAACGTATCAATTGCCAAAATAGAATGGAGATATTTAATGAATCTTTTCTGAGCGGATTTGTTTGGAAATACATTGTATGAGTGTGTTTTTATTGTTATACGTGTTCTATGTACTTTTACTGTTTACTATTAAACAATTATTTGAATGGACATTAGAGATGGTAAAATACAATAATGTACCGAATATACCTGTTGGAACATTAAAATACACATACTTAGGACCAAACGTATGAATAAATTAAGTTCTAAATTCCATATTTTCCTAAAACATGGCACAGACATGTGTCAATGTATACCAAAACAAAAACAAAAATACAAAGTATGGACGACAGTGCTGTTTGGTAAAAAATGGACGTTAAAATGAACCTGTTTATCATTCACGCTACGTCCTCAAAGTGTAACTTTTCAAAGCTGGGTTGAACATGTATATATAATAAATTGGTTTCAGATGTTTTGACAGTCTGTAAAGCCCCAGTCACACTGAGTCGTAGGACTTTCGAGTCGCAGGATTCTTGAGAATTTTGGCGTCTTTGCCCAAGTCGCAGGACTCCGCAAGACAAACACAAAGCATTAATACGTCCTGCGTTGGTCCTGCGCTGGTCCTGCGTCGACGCAAGTTGTATTTAAAAACAACGCATGCCAATTCAGTCGTAGGTTAGCGTAGGTAGTCATACGTTAAGAACGCAGAACCACGCAGGTCGACGAAAGCCAACGTACGTGGACGTAGATAGTTTTTTGCTGCTTAAATACGACAACGTACTACGACCTGCGCCAACTTAAGTTGTCTTGTATACAGACGTACGACTTCGCGCGGTACAGTCTCCTGACAAATATTCATAGTAGTTGTTTTTTTTATGTCTTTTGGTGCACAATTTAGTTCAGCAGCTTTTCCGGATTGCCACAATGAAGCAATGATCATAACCCTATCCCTGTGATACGATTCCTAATGATATTTGGATCTGGACTTATCAGTGCGGCAATAATGCAAAATGAGAAGCCAAGCAGAGAAGGATACGAAACAAGATGTTGCAATACCATGTTAACATCAATTGCTTTAGGCAACACTGTTTATAATATCTACTTAATACTGTCGTCAGAGTTTACTGAGGTACTTAGGACATTGTATTAACAACTCTACATACGTGTAATACAAACATGCCCGAGGAAAACTTCACTGGTTATAATTAATGTATAATTTCTGAATAATATGTAAACCGATTTATCAGTTTAATGGTAATGTACGTACCCTTGACGGTATTCCAAACAAAAGAGCATTATTGCATTCTAAATTTGAAGGGTATACGGCTCTGCTAAATATGTCATTATTATCCATATAAGAGTGTTTGAATGGTAATTAAATTAAATGGTAATGAAATAAAATAATATTATATGTTATTGCTGTTTACTTTAAATTGCGATGCTATGAGGTTAATTTTTATTTACACTTACATGTTTTGTGAATAATTCTGGGCCATACACGGGTTTAAACCCCCAATGCTTTGCATTGACCGTTCCAAGGCGGTGACCCCAGTTTTATTCATGTGTGTTTTGTGTTTGTTATGTGTTTTTGTGATGGGTTGTGTATTTGTTTGGCAATTGGTCACTTGCCATAAATAAAGGACCTCGGGCTGCTAATAAGAGTTCTCTCCTGCTGTCGCAACTGGAGTTTAGCTGTGTTTATATTGAAACTGTAGACAGTAATATACGATCAAATGTCATAGCGCGGCAGCGAAAGGTTTAATATCGAATTCTAAGCAACGTGTTTTCAGACGTAGAAGAATATTTTTTAGCAATGAAGTATATAACGTTGGTATCCTGTGTAGTCGTTAGTCAGTCATACATGACCTAAAACATTATTGAGTCGCCGAACGACAGCAAAGTGAATCGTACGTCGACGCAGGAGGTCTTGTCGTACAACCACGCGCGTCCACTCAGGTCGACGTAGGACTTATATCACGTCGACGAACGACTTCGCTGATGTCAAGATTTCTCCAAGACGATGCAGGACATTACATACGACGTCCGACGTCCTACGCAGGTTCACGCAAGCTTATGTAAGAATATTGCCTCCAGTCGGGAGGTTTTTGAACATGTTCAAAAACCAGCTACGACTGATTTTTAGACTTAAGACAACGCACAACATTCCAAAACTACGTAGGTGAACGCAGGACTCGGTCAGGATTTTTAGTCGTAGACCTGTCTTATACCTGTCGTAGCTGCAGTATGACTGGGGCTTATTGTGATTAATAACACAATGTATAAACACTAACTATTGACTGGAAATTAAAGACTTACAAAGATATTCATTTATTGATTCAAATTAACGTGCACAATCATTTCATATAAAATAATTCCTCCTTCATTACCTTCTAGCCTGTATACGTAATAAACACCCATTTGGGGCCTTCCAGTAGTCATTCCCAAATCAACTAAAATAGACATCATTACATAAATAATAAAATGTTACGTTACAAGTACCAAACAGTGTATCGCATAAATGTGTCTTTCATTTGTATTTATAATACAGTTATCTATGGAAAAAAAATCATAATTTAGTTAGCAATGTCTTTACCACTGATCCGTTTAATTATATAATATTCTGGATTTAAAAAGTATGTATGTATTATAAGTAGTATTACGTTTATAAGAGGCACGGATACAACCATTTTCGTTGTGTAAAAGCCAGGTGTTGTTCAAATTATGCATCTGAATTATAGTAAAATTGTATAAACATGTAATGGAAGAATTAGTCCTGATCGTGAAATCTGTGACAGGATCTAGGGATCTATAAAAAAAGTTATTCAATAGTAGCTTTATTGCATCGGTCAATTTTGAATTACAGTTAAGGATAATTTTCGCTATATTATAATTATTTTAATGTTTTTTCATTCCTTTCAGAAAATGAGTGAAAAGGTATATAGCTTACACAAGTACTTACCTGTACGATTGGAAGAAGTCCTATGGCGAGCCGGAAAAAAATCAACTGAAAACAAAAATGATATGACATTGTTAATATTAACCTATTTTAAAATGAACTATCATATATATGTGTCTAATAACTATGCATTTTCCTAAAATACAAACTACAATTTGACTTGAATGACTGATCATATTCAACTGACTCCATGATGAAAATTTGTTTCAATGTTATAGCTCTCAAATATGGCGACATACGTGCAGTGAACGTATTGAACGTCTGCAGAATATGTTTTGTAATAAACATAGGTTTGCTATTCATTCTATCAACAATCGCAGTGTTTTTAATGCATGCTGATGATATCGAAACCTAGTTTAATGTTTAACAAACCTAAATTGTCTAAATTGTTGTCATACATGAAGATAAAACAAACATAGTTCATGAATGTGGCCCACAACACAGTATAACTTGATATTAGACAACAACTGGATTAATAGAAAATGAAACAAAATGGCCGACATCAGCATTTGGGACAGTCGAGTAAATGTTTTGTTACAGACATATAATAAACAATTGAGCAAAAAATGTAAAACTGATATGTGTGTGATATGTTTTCATTTAAATCATCCCCGTGCATTTAATTTTGCTCAAATTTCATATATCAACAAATACGCAACACCAAAATATAGTTATATCAGGAAATCACCATCAACCATCCAACATAAACCAGTTAACTATGTTTAATATGCACACAAACTCACGTAATAGATGCACATATTAGCGCAAATAAACACATGTACACACACTATTATTTAGTAAAAGTTTCAATAGTGATGCTTTTGTTGTGTTATTTAATGAAGAAAGACCAGGAAATGCTAAATAATATAACGTCTCTGCGCCCAACCCTGAATAAAGCCTTTGAATGCAACTTCTCGACTACTGGACATATCAACTTTACGAAACACTATATTTGCGGTCTATTTTGCATAGTTAAGAATGAATTTTTCAAATTAATATAATAACCAACATCACCTTGTCTAGTCGCCATTTTGAAAACAAACCGGAAGTAACTAACTAACTGTACCTGTATTTGGGAACCCATAGTTGTGTTTATTATAGATCCAAGATATTCCGCAACATTTGCTGCACGCATTAATATTTGGCATGTATTCTCATTCTCAAAGCCTTGTTGGTGTCGTAATTAAAGCCGTACAAAAAACTGTCGGTCACTCGTCAGACTCTCTTGAATGAAATTGATTTTCTGTCAAACATACATAAATGAATAAATAAAAAACATACATAATTAATCGCATGCACAACAAATAAATAACTAAATAAATAAATACCTAAATAAATACCTAAATAAATAAATAAATAAATAAATAAATAAATAAATAAATAAATAAATAAATAAATAAATAAATAAATAAATAAATAAATAAATATGAATGTGGGTTAGTGGGTGAGTGAGTGACTGAGTGAGTGTGTGAGTGAGTGTGTGAGTGAGAGAGTGAGTGAGTGAGTGAGTGTGTGAGTGAGTATGAATGAATGAATGAATTAATGAATTAATGAATGGATGGATGGATGGATGGATGGATGGATGGATGAATGGATGGATGGATGGATGGGGATGGATGGATGAATGAATAAATAATTTTTTTAATGTATAACATAAACATAATGAAGGAAAGATATGATATAAGATAAAATTAAAATAACTGGACATCAACTGAAGTGTAAGGATTAAAGAGTGTTTAATTAAATGATTGACTGAACGAATGTATAAATACATGTATAAAAACGGCTTTAAGCAAAATGAATAATTAAATGAATGACTAAATAAATGAATTAATGGATGGATAAATAACGAATGAATACGAATGAATACGAATGAATACGAATGAATATAAATAAATACGAATGAATACAAATGAAGGAAGAGAGAAAGGACGTAAGGAAGGAAGGCATGAAGGAAGGAAGGTAGGAAAGAATGAAGGAATGAAGGAAGGAAGGAAGGAAGGAAGGAAGGAAGGAAGGAAGGAAGGAAGGAAGGAAGGAAGGAAGGAAGGAAGGAAGGAAGGAAGGAAGGAAGGCAGGAAGGCAGGAAGGAAGGAAGGCAGGAAGGAAGGAAGGAAGGAAGCATGGAAGGAAGGAAGCAAGGAAAGAAGAAAGGAATGAAAGAATTAATGAAGAAAGGTTGGAAATGTATTGATTTAAGGGTATCAAATAGAAATAAATGAATAAATGATGAATGAATAACAGAATGAATAAAATAATTAATGAAATAATGAATGAATAAATGAATAAAAGAATGAATGAATGAATAAATGAATGAATGAATACATGAGTAAATGAATGGAAGATTAAATGAGTGAGTGAATGATCAAATGAATGAATGAATGAATGAATGAATGAATGAATGAATAAATGAATGAATGAATTAATTAATTAATTGATTAATTAAATCAAATGAAATGAAATAAATGAACGGATGAATGAATCACTTAATAAAATAATGTAGTAATGAACCAACACAATAATTCCGCGAAGTTAAAATTATCTTTACGACGCACTCATTTCTTTCTCCTAGTCTTTGCCAAAGTATCTAAGTTCTGAACGAACCGTATATTTAGTTTCGACCAGACTATACCGTTTATATTAAATCAGTTTGTAATTATTCATTGAACAATGGAACATTCGACAGCTGATCAAAACCCACCTATTCAGGGGTGTTAAAAATAATTTCATTACGAATTCGATCCCAAAGTATGGAACGAAGTCTTAACTAAAATTTGACACATTCAAACATTCAAAAGAATCATTGACACGTTGCACACTTAAATGTTAAACTACAGTATGCATCATAGCGTTGAAAACACTCCAATTGTTTGATATTGCGAAAATCGGGCCACAACTCATTATTCCCAAATGGGTTTATTGAAAAACTAATTTGAATGAAACATATCTGTTATTGAATGATATAGCTGAAATTGTGTCTAAACAAAAATCTGTCTACAGTTTTGAATATTAGAAATCAATAATATAAATAGTTATTATATTATAATAGTCTTGAGTATTTATGAAAATATTTAGTGCACTGTGCACTAATATTTTAATATGATTTAGAAACATAACTCCCGATGAAAATACATTAGTATAAATAGTATGTATTAGAACCAGTAAATTAAATCCTAATGTACAATAGCGATATGTCAAAAATATATAAATTTATGTTTGTTTTCCACTCACTGTTTAACATGCCTCATACATGTATATAACAATGTGACCATATACTAATACTGTACAGATTGTATGAAAAAATATTCTTAAAATGCAGCATGTACTTGTAGGTTTCACTTGATCACCTGCATTCTATAAACAAACTGCGCTAATTGATTTCATTTGGATTATTCAATTTGCTTTAAACACATAGACAATATCGAAGAATCTTTCGCAGCTGCCTAGGGCTTTCCAGTTCTGCCCAAATTCAACGCACGCGGTCATTTTAATGACCACATAATAACTTTCAATGAAAACAACCTGTTACCAGGATATTCTGGGCAATAAGAGACGGTGACTTATGTCAACTTTAATACATTCGTGATAAATGTTTATGTTTTTATTAGTAAAGTAACATAGTTACTCTTATAGCCCGTGTTATTGTTCTTATATGAAGAAAATAAAAATCATTCAAGTTGAATCGGGTTAACTAGCTATAACCATCAATTTGAAACAAAACGTGTTATACAAAATAACTGTTTTCTTCCCAAAATGTCAAAGATTTAAACAAAAGTATTCAGTGTGTTACTATAAAAAATTTTCAACATTATAAATATGACCTGAACAGTTAAATCGCTAGGCGATAATTTATAATCTTCACAAGGGAGCGTTAAAATACAATATTGGCTCGTAAAGAATAAGATATTTCGTCAGTATGTAGTTATATCTTTTTTCGCTTCTCAATCATTTGGTATTAACTTGTATATTTTGTCAAATGTGTAGCTAATGAATTGATGTCCATCGTAAAACGTAAGCTACTTATTAAAACGTAATCAGGTGAAAACAAACTAGGCAAAGTCACTTTCAGCAGCTTAATACTGTAAACCAGTAAAATATATAACGCCTGTCAAAACAAAATTCATTTCAAAATGAAAAAAAATGAGTCTGCCAAGAAACCTGATTAGCAAAATTCTTTGTCCGATTTTCAAAATCATGCTCTTTCTTTGGCGACTAATATTTTAATGACATTCCGTCTCGACTTTTTGACACTAATGTTTCATTTCCAATACACATTCCCGGGATATACATATTCAGTGGACAACGATTGTTGTCAGTTTCATTATCGGGCACGTTGTCGAAGACAGTAGAATAATCTGTCGAAGAGCAAACATTTGAACACAACTTAATACACATGTACGAATTTAAAAACCAATCAAGATGCTGAATATTACAAATATTAAACATTATATGAATGCAAAGACTGTACTACAAGTTTTTCAACCGTATAAGCGAACATTTTGTGCTATAATGTTGTGTAATGTTTTAAATTACTTATGCCCCAGTCACAAATAAGGAACTGCCGCCGAACAGTGTCTATTCTACATAAAACAGGGCAAAATCGAACAGTGATCGCCAGGTAGCAGTTGCAATCGGGCGGTGGCAGCTGAACAATTAGCTAATCGGACGGCGCCCGTCGAAGTTTAAGGAATACATAAAAGTTAACGGCGACCGGACTATTTCTTTCGGGGTCAGCGTGGTCGAAATCACGTCGGCCTGGCACCGTCCGATCGCCGGACGACATTTTCCTGTATCGGACGATGGCCGTACGATTGTTCTACTTTAAAACCATCGTCCTCTTTAAACGGCAACCATGCGGGCGTTTTCCTGGCGCCGACAGGCGCCCGGAAAGGCACCGACCGATGTACAGTTATCGTCAGGATATCGGGCGGTGTCTGTAGAGGCACCGGGCGGCCCCCGTTTTTTCGGGCGGCGGCCGGCCGATTTGCATTGAATCGATATATTTTAGTTGCAATCATCTACAATCCTGCGCGGCGACCGTCCGATTCATATACTCACAGCACGGACGCCGTCCGGCCATCGGCCTGTCGCCGCCCGTGGCTAAGACTGCTTGTTCCCCATGTTAATAAGCAAACACCGTCCGGCGCCCGCTTCAGTTTGTGACCACGTGAGGCAAAACATATAAGTCGCTCGGCGCCTGTCAGATTTCGGAAATTGCCGATGTTTTACTGTTCGTTAAAATCGGTCGGCGCCCGTTCTATTTGTGACAAAGAAAGTTACTAGCAGAACACTTGTAGTTTTAAACTTCTTTAAATGTACACTAAAACCCCGCTGTACGCCCACCTCAATTTTACGACCACCGCGCTAAAGCGTACACTTTTTAAATGACCCAATTGTTTTCCTATATATTTCAATGGTCGCAAACCCCGATTACACGGGCTTTATTGCGACCACTAATCCCAGACCGAAATTACCAAAGTACTAAAAATGCTCAAAATAACACCGATACTGCGACCAGTGTCATTTGGTCGTTTATACTTTACATCATCAATTAGAAACATGTGCCTAGGAGATAACATGCTGGTTTGCGGTATAAAAGGAACGCGTAAAAAACAATGTTACTAATGTTTTGATATGGGATTAGCACATCGACTGTGTATAAGTTACTTGACACTAGCAGTCAGTTAGTGGGTAACACTGATGAATGCTGAACCTTAAATGGGCTCAGTTAATCAAGTATTAATTAATTTCCGACTTAATGTTAAGTTTATATCTATAAATATATGTTACATAATCTCTATCCAATAAAACATTTTATTGAAAACAAATTGGAATTTTCGTTATCTATTCATTATTCATTATTTTCTTTAAAACTTATATTAAATTACACAGACGTATACATGTACTGACTCAGTGATCTGCCGTACCTGCGACCAACCCATTATTAAGACCACTTTTGTTAAGACCCCAAGTGGTCGTATTAGCGGGGTTTTACTGTATTCTCTTTCAAATAAGTTAAATAAAGTATTTGGAGTAGCAAACCCTTGTATCTTTCAAAAAATAAAATTAGACAAAAAACATATCTGCCTCAGTCAGAGATCAAACCTCATGAGTCGGCGATAACGGCGATAACGAGATGAATAGATTAGGGCTAGAATATTTCTACTCGGCTCGGCTCGTGATCCAATTTATTTATTCATCAATGATTGAGAACGTCACATGACATACTATTTCATTTTCTTCCGCGATTAAACTCATACCTTGTTCCTACATTGAACGTTTTTAACTTAAGTTGTTCAAACATGTCATGTTCTAATCAAAGTCATTATCATAATGATAACCACATAAAGGATATTCAAAACTATGGAAAGCCAAGGCTGTCTTATACCGTTCTATTTCAATTAATGCAGCCGTTTGGGTAATATATGAATTTCTTTCGACAATATATACTATGAAACATCTTTATATTGAACCTAAAAACATATACATTCACAATAACAATATATTGAACGGGATTGTATAATTGGTTTAATATATTGCAATGCGAATCCAAATATGACACCACTGGTTCAAATTCAATGATGTTTCAAATAAAAACATACTAAGATTGAATCTATATAAAGGTACATTGGTTCCAGACATCGACGATCCCGTGAAATGAAACATATTTCATTTTATATATCGTTGGCTTTCCATACAAAACGGCACGTTTTACTTCTGCGTAGGCAAATCTGACTGGCTTGTGTAAACAAGTTAAACTGAGACGATCTTCGGCCTTTGGCTTTGACATTGTGGTACATGTAGTTGTCTTGCAAACAAGTAATAAACAAATTATTATTATAAATTTAATTAAAATAGTGTCAAACTGCCAACCAATATTTTGACGGGTATTAAAATCAAGAACGCATCCGAAAGCCAAGCGCCGTGTGGTAATCTGTTGGCATTCAGTTTGCTATATGTTAGAACAGAGTTTAATATGGTAGGAGACTGATGCAGTGTCAATTTAGTTTCATCGGGTAATAACACTTAATCGCCGTGTAATCAATTCCATCGTGAAACTATTCCATCAATAATCCTTGGCGCCTCGCGTTTTGTTTCCCACCCGCTAGTCGTCTGTAGAAGTGTGCAACACAATTCGGCCATTAACATTACATGTATATGTATAAAGAAAACAATTGGCAAGTATGGCGTTACCAATAACATACATGTTTATGAATATTCTTAAAACGAGTTTGAGGACTGCAGAGTTGAGAATGTCTTATACGTTGCAATGTATATCAAATCACATGACCCACATTTGCAACCGCTATGGTAGTATGGTGACACGTGTCTTAGTTGTTCTCAGATCCATTGAATGATAATCATCTTTGCACTTGAAGTTTTGTGTAAATATTTTTTCTTACCGTGTTAGCCGAACTGGTCGGTAGAATATTGAGTACAAAGTACTGTAAAGACCATGTTGGGTGATGCTTGATGGATTAGACACCTGGATGTTTGCGTAAAGACTGGGATGGTCGAATAGAGATCGGGATAGTCGAGTTCATGTCGGGATGGGCACGTCGAGACTGCAATGTATGAGTAGAGATCGGTTTGCTCGAGTATTGGGACGATCCAGAAGCGATTTGTGTTGTTTTGTCGAGATCTAGTTGGCAAAACAAGGATCGGGATGGTCAAGTAGAGAACGGGATGCTATACATGTAGTAGAATATGAGATGGTTGGGTTAGGGTTTTGGATAGTCGAGTAGAGATTTAGTTGAAAAGAGATCTAGATAGCTGAGTAGAGATCGGGATGGGAGAGTATAGTTTTGGGTGGCCGATACGAGATTTAGATGGCTGAGTAGACAATGGTATTGTTGAAAATTCATCGGAATAGTCGAGCAGAGATATGAATAGCTGGGTAGATATTGAAATGGTCAAGTAGAAATTTAGATGGCTGCGAAGAGATTGGGATGGTGGAGTAGAAATCTGGACGGCTGGGTAGGGATTGGGATTTCAACGTGAAAATTGTGTTTTTCGAGTAGAGCCTGGGATGTTGATATCTGAATGGTTGAGTATATATTAGAATGGTCGAGTATAGATCTGAATGGTTTAGTAGAGTTTGGTATTGTCAAAAAGTGATCTGTTTCACTGGAATGGTAGCGTATAGATCTGGATGGTTGAAACGACATCGGAATGGTTGTCCAATTACAGTAGACGTGGGTGTCGTATATGGTCGTGTTGGGCTATAGGTCAAGTAGCGATGTGAAAGGACGCCTTTGCAAGTTCGATGAAGCTGCCGCTCCGTCTCCTATTCGGGGCGTTCGGGGCTTTCATGACGATATAATAGAAAGCGGTAACGAGTTTTTAGGAACCGATTATCATTAAATTGTATATGCGTCCGAATATAATACGTTATATATATACGAATCGAATACGTCTCCCCGTTTCAATCGATATTTGACAAAAGATGGTGTTAAATTCACCTGCAGATCAATTTCTCACTCAGAGTATGTCAATACTCATTGAAATCTATTTAAAAGAAGTTTATGTAAGAAACATTAGTCTGTAAGACAATGATCGATAATGGTATGATGTTTACCTTAGGTACTAGTATCTTAACTCTATACAGTAGTTATAATTGGAATCAACTTTTCGATAAAAAGCACCGCAGATGCAATTATTCAAGCAAATGGGACGCATGGGAATGTGCAACTTAAACGACCTTTGTATCATGTCAACCTGCGCAGTTCCTACTGAATGTTAATTGAAACATCATGACACACGAAAAAAAAAGATTCATTACCATTAAATCAATTCAGCATTTTTCATATTAAACGATTTGTGCATCTTACCCATTATACTGGTAGTGTCCAGCTCTTTAAAATTACGGTACGTGGGTCTTCTTGTCCGCGGGTTTAATTTATCGAATTCACCGTACACATTTTTCAGATTATACAAGGCTTATTGAGACACTATCGAGTCCGTTTCCCGGGTAGAACCAAAACTTGGTGTATTTGGGGGAGGTCTTAAGAACGCCCCCAGAGTGGGGATCAAACCCGGGGCCTCCCGATCGCTAGGCGGACACCATATCCACTACGCCAGCGCGACCAATATACGGTTTTGGTGATGAAC
Source organism: Congeria kusceri (assembly GCA_027627225.1). Taxonomy (NCBI): domain Eukaryota; kingdom Metazoa; phylum Mollusca; class Bivalvia; order Myida; family Dreissenidae; genus Congeria; species Congeria kusceri. The sequence continues at coordinate 66,055,992 of CM051026.1, read as the reverse complement.
ATTAGTATGTTAGGCAAATATTGATATTGTCAACGTTATGATTAGTAACTAAAGTATCTAAACTATATACATAATTTTGAAATCACCTATTCGATAAAAATCACCGGACATACATTTTTTCATGCAAATGGGAACGTGGGAGTTTGCATCATAATCGACCTATTTATCACGTCAATTTGTGTATTTGCTTCCCCAGGTTTGTTGTCGATATCATTTGAATCGATTCAAATCGACATTTATTACCATGAAATCAATGTAGCATTATTGACATTAAAGATATAATTAATCTCACACATTATACTGATAGTTCTAACTGTTTTGCAATGATATACAGGTTTCATCATAAAATAGTGTCTAGCTTTTTACAATTATGATAGGATATTGTTACGATATTGTTCGTCATTGATGTCTACCAGAATGCATACATAGTGCGAAAGCAACACACAGATACAGTAACTTTGTTTGAAACTACGAGGGTCATAGATCTACTAATAAGCAGTCATACGTGCGGGATACTTTTAAACGATTCAATAAATACGGTTACGTCACAAACCTCAATAGGTTCATGTAGATTGGTTACAGATCGATGCAGCAGTTTCATTACTTCTGAACCGTATTACTGTCGGCTATAATTAGTTAACGTATGAAATAAAGTGCAATTTTTCCAGACAAATTGTAGAATTCTTATTTCGTAGTTTTGTTCTTCTTGTTTAAACTAATATTTACTTTCACTTTCAGTTTCATTTAGTGTAATGTAGGACCACTCTTAGTTTAGAAATGACATGTTTGCTGAAAAATATAATGCTAGCCCAGTTCACTCTTATGCAACCGATATCATTGTTTTGTTGTTATTTTTTTGAGTGTAGAAACGCCCCATTAGACTGCGCACGATTATACACATGTTAGTTGCTAAGAGACACCTGGAGTAAACTGTGGCGTTCCAACACTTCATAGTTATGTATCACAATATACAATACTATCTGTTAACCCCATGCGAAAACAGTTGTATGATTATTTGTTTAACAGTTTGTTTACACACTATATACATATGAGCCGCGTCGTGAAAAAACAGACCTTAATGACAAAATGTCACGTTTAGGAAATTTAATCATTTTGAAAAGTACATTATATTTAGAGATGATCGATACAAAAATATTTCGATTCGGACAGTAAAACGCCAAGTTATGCACGTTTTTGTTTCGTCACGTTACTAGCATTTGACGTTAAGACGTTACCGACACGTTGAGAAACAATTGCGCGCTAAAGTGCAAATCTGTTTTATAACACACCCAAAATATTATGTGCATTTTATCATCTCGTACATAATAATTGTAGCGAAGTAGTTAAATCCATTACGCAGTCTTAAAATAAGACTATATTGTTGCCTAGCACGATAGAACGCCACGGTTTACTGAACGTAAAAAATAGCATAACAGCTATTATTTTTTTGTATTCCAAATAATTTTTAAACACCATGGCCGGAGGTTATAAAACTTCAATTAATCTTAGCTCAACACTCAACTCACAGCTCAATCGCCATGCTAAGCTGAGATTCTTGCTCAGTTTGAGGTTATTAAACATTTGGAGATCAAACTCAGTGGAGACGATTTTTTGAGCATGAAGTTTAATATATTTAAGCGACTATTCGGTCATCCATATTTACGGGTGTTGCCCTAAGCAGCCCATTTGTGTAAACAGTGGTATATTTTTACCGCGGTTTCTTTTTTCTGTCCAAGTTACTTACCAAACCACGAAAACAGTGCTTATAACCTCTGGATAAAGTAAACAAGTTGCTTTAAAATTGCAATGGTCACATAAACTAATTTACACTTGAAAATTGCAATGACCATGATGAAATCTTAAATCGAAAATTGTGTGACGTATTAGCTGTTATGACGTATTTATATTGCGTCATTTGTGCGATTATTTCCATTTTAATGTGTAGATAAAATGGCTTCAACAGGGTAAACACAATTGTTTTTACAATAATGTGTATTAACTGTTGCAAGAACGACGTGAATATCAATAGGGTTGACACTACAATTATAACAATGGATATTTTATGTAGATATAAAGGTAAGACGTTTCATAAATGCATTATACATGCAATTTTATGTTGTGCGGTTTAATTGTTGAATTGGGATTTAGATTTTATTTCAGTGTTGTAAAATACTTAAAGTATAGAACTATATACGTTAATCATTTGTTCCATGTTGATTTTATCATCCAACTGTTGATATCATCACTGTTTACATAATTATTTGTCACATTTACATGTTAAGATCGACTCTGAGACAGGTAGCAACCAATCTCGGGATTTCTTGCTCAGCCTGAGTTTGAGCTCAGAGTGAAATTTTTATAATCTCAGATTTCCTGAGTTCAGTCTCAGGCTGAGCTAGGAGTTGAGATTTGAACTGAGAGATTGATCTTAAGAGTTTTATAACCTCGGGTCCATGCCTGTTGAACATTTTCAATAAAACTTTGAATTCCGAATTAATATAGACAAATATAACGGATCAGACTAAAAACGATATGGTTATACACATTTGCGTGACATCAACTATTCATAAATGAAAATATTTTTCTTCTCATATGGAGCGTTGTGATGCGTCGAAAAATGATTGCGCGCTGTATATTTTTAACGCATACAATTCAGATATGTATCCCTTCTGTAAGAACTGTCATCGATGTTTTATAGTAGACCCGTTCTGCACGTGTAAAGAATAGGTTTTGTTGCCTAGCAACAAAAGAGCGTTAACGTGTGCATAGCAGACCGGTCCACGTGTGGCATGATGGAATAACCACAATTGCCGTGATGAAAAATATGAAAATTAAGTCTAAAATTGTATAATTATTTTATTATGAAGAAATGTTTGGCTTATAAACAAGTATGTATTAATGGTTTACTTATGTGTACTATATATTGCGGAAATGCATGGGTGCACGAGTTCTGCCATTACAAGAAGTTGTACAATCTCGCATTCAAACTAAGTTGTTAACGTAACCCGGGCATTACTTAGTTAATACGTCTTATAATTATAACACTCAATCATCGCAGCTACACCTATTTGGTCCTGGGCATATGTTTTCCTTCTATGCAAGACGTACGTACGGACGGAAAGATTTATGAAGATAGTCCTGTCTGGTTTTTCTCAGGCCGGCCGCGTTTGCAATTTATTGACCCAGAACGCGGCGCTTTCAAAATGCATATTGTCGAATGCGCGGCCTTCCGTGACGGCCTCACCGGTTCACCGTTGGAGAACTTAAAGTACTGATACTTCCTGAAATAAAAAAACACATTTTCCTTCATGCCACAACAGCCTTATGAAACAAGGTCTCATTTATTTGCAAAACTGAATGTTATACATACTTGAATATGAATGTAAAAAGGTGTTAAATTAGTCATAGTATTCATAGGCATGATGCTACCTTATTCAATTAGAGCCTTGAAATGTTCAACAAGAAACTCCTTCCAGTTCCTCCAGGCCATGCCGGGTATCGAACAGTGGTGTTGGTTTCCGACGACTACTCTACGACGGCCTCTAATTACTCCATACTCTCACAATCCGTCCTTCTGCATAGTCTTAATGTTACCCAACCCTCCGTCCACAAGGCAATTCGCGTATCCTGAAATGATGTGTATTTAATAAAATATACAATTACTGTTACGCAGTAAATGCCTGGTCGTAAAATTCCATTTATAGTGTGCTGTTTTTTTTTAAATTATTTTAAATCAAATAACGTTTTAATCATTTTTAAACATTATACACAAATGATTTTTACAGTGCGATCCCCATGATTTTAAGTGTAAATAATTAATCATATCAGTAGTTTGTGTTGTTATACCAACTTGGTATCTGCATAAGATATTCGACTGTTTGTTGATGTCCATTCATCATTCGCCACATGAAGTAACCCAACAGGAACCGGTTCTTGTTCTGGAATAAGTGAATAAAAAGTATTAATTCATAGACAAGCCATTATTAAGATACTGACAAATAATGATGCTATTTGCTAACTATTTGCTTAATTTAATAACAATATGTTAACATAGCTTTTACATACATGTTATTATCTTTAATAATATTTCATGAACATATAAATTGTATAAATCTAAACAACACGCGAAGTGGACAGGCCTTTCACGTTTAATGAGTTATGAATTTACGAGCATATACGTATAAATACATTGACAGTTATCAGTCTGAATGGCAAAAGACGCAGGATGCCCACCATGGCTTGCGATCGGCCAATCTATTGGGTAAGCAAAACAAAAATTACAACGTTTCATTTTAAACTGAACAATATGCTGACCCTTTTCATATCAGTTAAATATTATTTTATAGTTAATACCGGTAGGATTTTAGAGCTTTTTAAAACAAGTATAAAAATATAAAAGCTATACTGATGCCATTATTTATTTAACATGATGTAGATCGTCATTGAAATGACATAATGTTCTTAATAATTTCGATTCAGTTAACGTTCAAGTAGTTCAAGTAGTTAAACAGGGCATATGTACTTATTGTCAAATATCGATAAGAAAAAAAAATGTTGGTAGCCGGTTCTGAACTAGGAACGACTGATTCGAAGGCTAACGAACTATCCATTACACCACGGAGTCCACATGCACTTAAATTGTTTGCAACGTCGTATTTAAAATTAGTAAGCGAAAAGACAATCAATAGCCTAATGCTCGACACTTTTGACATGTCAAAAATATGTTCAACTCCGTTCTGAACCATACATTAAAAGCACATTTCATTTTCTAAGTATTAAATACTACATAATTATAACTAAATCAATGCGATTATAATTATTGAATCTACATAAAAGCTGCACGATTTCTGAAACTGTCATGGTATTTTTAAATGCAATCTAGAAATCTACATTTTTAAAGAAAATAGCATGAATTAAAATGTATATATACAGTAGCAAACAGTGGACCTAATATCTCAACATATTACCAAAATTTCGATCAATAATTTCGATTCGGACAGTGTGAACTGTATTAGATATAGTAAAACACTAGAAATGAATCAATTATTCAGTGACTGTTTACTTTTAGTTTCATACTGTTGATTTTATGGTCCCAAAATTAATCAAATTCAAACAAAAACTTTCTTGTAATTAATAAATTGAACAAACAAATGCTTACCTCCATTTCTTCATCCATATTGCCACTTCAAAATTCAAAAAATGTATATTCAACTAATTTTCACCAGACAAACTTGAATTCTTTCTGAATCAAAACAATGACGTCACTTTAAACGGGTTTTGTCCACAAACGTCATCAATGTCATTAAGGCCGGTTTTGTCACGACGCGGCATATATATATATAAATTTAAATGCAAGCTTTCTTTTCTTTACATGCAATATTTATACATTTAAGTTTTTTATAAAACACACACGCACAAAAATAGCAGCCTCTTCATGATAATGTACATGTAGTTGTAATTGAACACATAGGAAATTGTTCATTACATTAAAGAAAATATTCAAATAAAAAGCAATTGAGGAGACAACTTTGAGTAGTTCGGCTGACGTTTTAAGATACTGCAGTACTCCGCATATTCACTCCCTTTAGTAACAGCGTCACATTATTTCAGATAGACCTTTAATAACGACATTTTGTTCCTTAAATTTACAGAACATTCGCTAAAAAGGGGGTGATCACGTTTAATGGTCTGTGTCTGTTTAGTGTTTACTGTTCTGCTTTGTATATTGTATAATATAGGCATTAGGCCACTCAATTTTCGTCAAACAATAAGACTTTGTTGTGAAAAAGCGTTTCGCTACTGCCGATGCTGCTGAAGTTTCATTAGATATAATAATTAGAGAAAATAAATTGAACAATATAGCAGTCAGGTAGTGTTGAATTCTAGGGCACAGCACATTTGAATGGAAACGTTGTTAACACCTTATGCAACTACTGACGCGTACATTTTAACATAGCATCATTTTTACCCTCAGTTAAGCGTTATATTCTCTCATTGGTATACAGTGACCTAGCAGGTGTATTCAATACATGCGTATAAAGACTTGATGGTAGCTTCAATGTGAATACTAGAATACACACAGCATAGTCAGACTACAAATTATACGCAGGTCTGTGAGAGGGAGAACGCAGACTGAATATGTCATTCAAACATTTGAACAGTGACATTTTCGTTTACTAATCGAGCATTTTGTGAATTGAACATATACAATATATTATGTTAATTTATAGAAGAGCTCTAAATTGTATACCCTGTATTAAAAGAGCATGTTATTTCAGTGCCAACATATTTGGACGTAACCATTTCAAATTCACGTATGTTGCTATGATGCAGATGACAAACACATTAGTGGTTGACTTATGCGTACAAATCGCAAGGTCAGCTTGCTGTCGTGTTGCAACAAGACATTATTTTATTGTAAGAAATACATCGTTGATATAGTTTCATATGATTTAAGTGCAGTGTTATTGCTTGTTATGCGAAGGTGCCCTTTCTTTTTCCTCCTTTGCAATTTGTTCACATTATAACATTCAAGAATATTCAAACAATCAGTGCCATGTATACTGCTGCCATACATTTTTGGCTTGGCAGACGTGTTGCGCGAGGTTAATACTATGATAAATTCCAGTTTTAAATAAGCCTAGTGTGAAGAATATATTAAATTGTGCTCACATCACAAAGTTATGCGATTAAAATTAGCCATTCATATCGTTCACTAAATATTCGAAGAAGTTACAAGGACAATAGAGAAACAACTCTGGCGAGTATTGTAGTTCATAAATTATGAAAACCGGTTTTCAAACGGGTTATTTGTATATATTGGAGACCAACAACAAAACATATAAGAGTGACTTTATTATGACCAATCTGACTGTAAATAATTGACTACTATTGTTGTCGTTAATTGATAAACACTCTCCTTGGTAATTGTAAATGGTTTACGATAATAAATATATCTAAAATATGTTGTATCATCGGTTATGTGAATATAAATATCATTTACCGTATTTTTGCAGAGCTCATAACATATACACTTGTTAACATGCCAAAAAGAACCAACAGTAAAAAGACACTTTTTGACGACAAAGGACTATCACACTAAAGTTAGCAACATACACGTTTTTAAATACACAATATTATAGATATATTGCAGTTATTTCATATAGGTTAAAAATTAAACAAAATAACTTAATATGTGTGCCATCAAATAAATTTAATTACGTAAACAAAACAAATACATCTACAATTTCTCAACACGATATTGGAATATGTATGGTTTAGTCAATTACAATTTAATAACATTAATATAAAATAGATCTAAATATACATGTTATCCACGTTATACGTATTATGGTATCATCAAATGCTATACAGTATATCTTATTTCAAAGGTACATCAAATGATAATGCTTTTCAATATACAAATTAAGTGTTTGCTACATGTATGGTATAGCCCAATGTGAAAAGTTAGATCTAATTAAGAAAACAAAACTAAATTAGATCGATCACAAATGTATTGTATACACATACTACTAGATGATTTATACTTACAATTTGTACAATCAAATGATTCCAGTATATCGTATTGCAAAAATTAATCAAATGATTATGTATTTCAATTTGCAAACCACTTATTTGTTAAATGCATGGTACAGATCAATGGGCTAAGATAGACCTAATTACGAAAACAAAACTAAATTAGATCGACCGCCAATATACTTTTTATGTATAAAACAATCCCCTTATATGTTATGCGGTATGTCTAATTACGGTATGTCTACGTACAACAACAAAACGATTTATCGTCAGATATTTTATGCACTTTTCTCAACTTTTCCATGCAAGACTCGTGTATGTGTACATGTTGCCGTGATATGCTATTGATATATAATAGATCTACAAACGAAAACGAAATCAGGTAGATTCATAAGCATGTACAAAATGACTCACACAGTGAAGTATACAATGGGCCACACATACCTTTAACATATAAATGATTAGATCAGCTATACGATATGCAATTGATTCAATTTCGAAAACGAACTGATAAAGCTTATTACATATTTAAAATCACTTTAACAAAATCTATCTTTAAATCTGTATAAGATAATTTATACCCAACAGTAAGTTGATAATGTGTGTTTCTATCGATGGAAAGAGATAAATCTCATGAAATAACCAGCATAATAAATGTATATTGACGGTTTATGTAGAACATATTTGATGGCATATATACAAACATGATAAACATAAATATGTTAGAAAAATATAATAACGATTAAGTACTTAAAAACAATACATGTAGGCATTGGCTTGATCAAGATTAAAGCGGAACCTGGAACAAATTCGAAATTAAACTTTTTAACAATACTCAATTTGTGTTAGTTAAATGCATTAAATTCGCATTGTGTTAAACTATTTTAAATTGCCATCTCCGTATAGGGAATTAAATCACTTAACCAATTAACATTAATGTTTAACACATTTACATATACAAAATAGCTTAAAGAATGCTCATTTAAAATACCTGTTTTTATTTAAAGATTTTATATTTCGAAATACCATTCACAAATACTATCAAATATGAAAAATTGTAACACAACATTTTGGTAACATGTAATATATACATGTTTGAAAACAAATATAGAACAAATACTATCAAATATGAAAAATTGTAACACTTGACAACTTGCAATAATGACAATACTGGAAGAATGTAACGCATTCGGTACGTGTTCAGAACAATCCAAATTGTCAGATTTTCTCTTCTGAAACCGCAAGACCCAGAGGTTTCATATTTGATATGGAACCTTTATTAGGGGTCCTCTTCAATGAGAGGCTTCCAGTTATTTAGCTATTGCCACCAATATAGATCAGGTACATGTTAACCATTATTGTGGTAGCTTCTATTGCATGTATTCCATGTGATTAAAGTATATGCCATCGTGTCACTTAAATTCATTAATCAACGCCTTCATGCATGTACTTCGATTAATAGCTTCCAAACTCGTGTTATATTATTTATAACGTACACAATACATGTACACAACATCTTCACCGTGTAATTGTTTTCTTTTTTTCAAGACTGAGGCGACATTTAGTCTCCGATCCCGCTGTCTAAGTCTCCCTCATTGTGTGTCCACAGCTGAACCATAAAGATGAATCATAAATATATTGTCAGCAATACATGTATATGTACATGTATGTTAAAAAAATAAGTTTCATGTTTAGAACAGGTATTTGAAATCGTGAAATACATATATCTATGCTTGTAAAATGGACTTAATATTGTTGTTGACATGCACTCAACTCGAAAGAAAATACGTTGGAGATACACACTTTTTTTTAACAATTCCATCAATATGTATACATGTGATAGAAACAGTAAAGTACATGTATCTCGTTTTAAGATGTGTACGTATTTCTGCTAAATACTATAGAAACGTCCAGGTGCCAGGTGCAAAAATAAAAAAATAGATACAATTACTCAAAATTAAACAACTTATCTCGTAATTCTGACTTTTTATCTCGTAATTATGACTTTTTATCTCGTAATTACGACGATAAAAAAATCGTAATTATGACTTAGGAGTCTTGTAGTAATGAGGTCTAAGCTAATTGTGATAGAAGCAGTCTATTATAGACCAGACGAATGGATGTGGACACTCAAACTCGATCAATGTTCGAAGTGGGGTTACGCCGTTTACAGCTTACACGTGAGATTCATACGTATGCATCTTACAACAAATACAGCTCACCGTAATCTGTATATGTCAAGATGCTGAATATCGCCGTATATAGCTCATGTCTGAAAGATGATGATGCTAATTATCACTATTTTAATTGTTGGCGTCGTCGACCGCAGAATCAGCAACATCAGCATCAGCATCGTCATCAACACAGTGTTGCGAATGCATGTAGTTTTTGTCTGTCTGTCTGCCTGTCTGACTCTCTTGTCTGTGTCTTTCTCTCCGTCTCTCTGTCTGTTTGCCTGTCGGTCTGTCCGCCTGTACGCGCTAACGGTAATGTGGCTACTTTTACGATTAGGTTAGTTGGAAACTGTTGATTAGAGTTAGAGTTAGTCTTTCATGTGGATTAAAACCGCTGTTATGTGGCTATTTTAATTTCGCAAGATCGTCCGTCCGTCCGCCCATTCGTCTGTTTGTTCGTTCTTAAATCGCAGTAACATTTCATAAGAAAAAATACAGGTGACATAATTCTATCGTGAAGCCTTCATTTAACAAGTAGAAGAAGCAGAATTGAATGATTGCTTTGACGTCAGATTTGTGGGTATCATATATAGCCATAGAATTCTCACTCTTTTTCACAAATCATATTAGCGCAGTTGGTAACATCGCTGTTTACCGTCGCTTGTTCGTACGACTGCGTAGCCATGATTTCGCTACCAACTTTGAGTTTGTTTGTTTTTTCAACTATTTTTCTTTTTTGTCTTTTATACAAAATTTCACGAAATTGTAAATTATTCACACGTTATTTATAGTATAGTATTGCTCATTTCCTGTACATATTGACAATAAAATTGCTGAAGTATATCACTTTTTTGTTGACATATTCCCTTTAAGACGAAAGATATATATCAAAACTATATGTATACATCTTGTTTAAGCTGCATAACCAACGTATACAACTCACATGTAAACTATATACGCAGCGAAGTATATATTAGGTCTAAATCATTCCGAAATTGTAGGATGTATAGCATCGAAGGACTAACAAATCAGCACGCAAAGTACAGTGACTTTTTAAGAATGTGCCTGTTTATTGCAAAAGAAGTTCAAAAGACGACTCATGGATGTCCCTTGATTTTGGAAATTAAACCATGTCCTTTTCCACAACATATGCAGGGTTCGACCTTAACGCGTGTCCGTCGGTTTTTCGTTCGGACCTGTGGTTTTTCGTTCGGACAAGTTGTCTTCGAGGGATGACCGGTCCGGGGACCAGTTGTTGTTGGACAGGTTCAACTGTGTAATTCGTGATTATTTGTGATTAAGAATACAGGGAACCATCCAATATTATACTGTTCATTGGCATTTTACCACAAGCTCTGGTGTATAAATTGCATCTTTTCCAATTCTTCAACTCTGTAATCAATATGTAATGACAACGTATTTTTCGTTCGAAGATCATTTTAACACCATTTTGATTGAATGAATCATATCGGACGGGCATTGAAGTCGCTTTTTAGGAAAGCAATTCCCATTTATAATAATTAACTATTGTCATTTAAAAACCCTTTATTATTTTAATAAAAAAATTAATAGAACAACATATATTATATAAAATAATGAGATAATAATTACTTCTATCCAAATTGTAACAATGACCCTTAGCAGGGTCTGTTACATTTGTTCATATGTTTCTTTGACAAAAAGAGAAATTCCGAAGTTTGGCTAAATACGAGTACTTTGGCCATCGTTAATATTGCTCTTGGCTCAATAATAGTTGAACAATGTATTATTTTTTCGACACAGAAATAATTTAGTATCGTTTTTTTTTTACAAGACAGTTTTAAATTGTATCACTCTAATAATATTTTGATTGCTCAGCACACGAGAACGCACTGATGTCAACTTTAAGTCAAGCTTAGGAGTTGATACTTCATAGTTTTTAACCAACAATGCGCATACAACATTTTGAGCGAAATTATGTTATAAAATGAATAACTGATCTTCATGTGTGCTCAATATATTTTTCGATTTTCATTCTAATAATCATTTTGTTGTTTATACTAATTTACGCGCACATGATGCAGTTCGATGCATTTTGATTATCGGGACCGCTTCATTCAGTATCAGACCAGTAGGTTTCGAAGGCAGCCGGTCCTGTGGACCACCACTTTCTTAAAGTTAAGGTTAAATCCTGTATATGGATACACGAGACAGCATAGGTGACTTTTAATTACGATATACTAAATTGTAATAACGAGATCAAGTCGTAATTGCGAGATAAATAGTAGTGATTACGACAAAAAAGTTGTAATTACGAGATAAATATTAGTGATAACGAGAAAAAAGTCATAGGTATTAGATCAAAAAGTTTAAATTACGAGATTCAGAAGTCGTAATTACGATATAAAATGTCCTAATTACGAGATACTATGTCGTTATTACGATATACAAAGTCTTACTTACGGGATAAAACGTCGTAACTTACGAGATACTAAGTCGTATTCACGAGTATTAAGTCCTTATTACGAGATAAAACAGTCGTATTTACGGGAAAAAAGGTCTTAATTACGAGATAAGTTTTTTTAATATTTAGTAATTGTTTTATTTTTATTTTGTTTATGCCTGGCACCATGACGTTTGGAAGCATAAAATACGGTATGTCGTTATGATCCGTTAAAGTATTAATTCATTATACTTGTTGTGCAACAGTTATAACAAGTGTTATGCATACTTCACTTGTTCACTATTTCGTCTTACCACCAAGTTTGCTTACATTTAATGGTATACTACTAAGGGAAGGGCTGTACCGCGAACGTCTCACTGGAAAGTACAACAGTGTGTCCGATTACATAAAATAATGGAGCTTTAATTGATAAAACTGATTTACTGAACATAGTGCGCAAATTAGTTTAATACTTAGTATCAACTTTTTAAACAACATGGTTTATATTATTAGTAAATTTCTGCTAATAAAAGCTTCATGTTAACTTATTACTTGTTTGTGCTTTATACTTTACAATACCTGTCCTAAAACCATGATCTAATTCATCGAAATCGACTCCAACCTGCAATATTAAAATATAGAATGCTAACGTGAAATAAAGAAACAATAGTAAAGGTAAAATATATATGACTTAAATTCGCATGTTATTTTTCGGTTATGCAATTATATATGTATATGTTCTGACATATGTAAGACATAATGTAGACTTACATATCGGTTTGTACGGTCTGACGGTCTATATAAATGTCTTCCTTCTGCAAATACATCAGTTGGATGGCTTGCATTTTATGCATAAAATTAATGCAAAAACATTTATACCCGAATCTTTAGAGCTGCTGCTTGCTAAAAAGCTAGCACATTCTAAATTAGTTAACCATTCTTACTTGTTTTGTTATTTCTTCATGTACCGTTGGCATATCTCCGCAATGTATTTTACTAAGGTACAATACTGCAAGTTCTTTCTAAATTAATCTAAACTTTTGAAAATGACAGACGAACCACATGCCAGGCTATTAAAATTGTGGAATACTTGGTATGTCATGTAGTACATGGATTACCGGTATCTGATCTGGTATTCAATTTTCACAATACCTGTCCAAAGGTCTAGCAGTTGCTCGTTGCTTGTTTTCTATAAGAACGAAAGTATATAATTACGTTGTAATTAGACGTCATTATTTGAAACTTAATAAAAAGCCACAAGTGGCAATTTATTGACCATAACAGAAAAATGTAGCAATGCAATGTTCACTATAGGTATAATTCCTAAGTCTGTTTTTGTTCAACTGACGTATTAATTGTGTAATATTAGTCGAGGTCCTATTAATGTATTTATTTAAACAATATAACAAATTCTTTAACACACATTATGTTACAATGTACTATTCTTGTAATCTAGTAAATGCTGATTTGACTTCTTTTAACGCATCTAACTATGTAATCTGTTTTTCAATGATTGTGTTTGCATAGCTGTTTTGTATTTGTTGTTGTTTTGTTTTTGGTGAAGATAAACGTAAACTATTCAGATTGAGTGCAATAGAAGATGTAGCGAAGTAGTTTAAGATGTAAAAATATGTACCGTTTCTGGAACATTTCGCTTACGCCTTACTATGGAACACTCTGGAAAAAATACAACCGATGTTAAAAAATAAATGTCTTAACTATTTAAACTTGGAATGACAATTTTAAAGTGACATACTGTTGCCCGCACATCCCAGTTTAGTAATATTTGAACGCCGTTCATACTCCTAGCAAAAAAATCACTTTTATTTTGAACACACGCTGGCGACCACCACAGTTAAAACGTAATACGCATTTGCATAAACGTATATAAACACACACAGATTTCACGCTTAAATCAGTGTGAGGTTACTAGTATTCATTCCAGGTTACTCTAAATCTGGCTCAACATTCAAGAAAGTACATGTGTTTTATAAAAGGCGTAATTTAAGAAGGGGTTTATCTTATCTACTTGGATTTCTCACATTAATTGTATAAAAGAATATAGACAGTTAAACTAACGTGTTAGGTTCAGTATTCTTAGTATGTAGTTTTGTCACAGTGGTATTGCGCAAGCATCAACACATTTTAAATACAATTACAAAATGAAATGACTTTTCACAATTTTCTGGATAACACACAGTTCGTCGTACGAATACAATTCTTCGAGTTGAGTAGTATTGTGACGGGTGTTGTTACAAAATTTATATAAAAACAAGAACATGTGTTCTGTGCTACCTTTTTTCCGACATAGTATGAAGAGGCATACTAGGCTGGAAAGATGACCAATCACGCATATTACAATCACAGTTATCATCATCGTCCGCAAGTCTGCTTTATCGGACGTGCTTTCTGAAATTGCAAACATTTAATCGTTTGATATCGGAGACTTTTAACTCTGGATATAGACATATGGTATAATGTCTACAATATATGTACTTAATACTTATATGATGGGTACTAATTATATTATTATAAAATAAAAATAATAAATCTGCAGATAACCTGGATTGTTCTCAACGTTTTCATGGATATCTGAGTGTGAAGTGTTCGTGGATGTGTTGCTAATCATTATTTCCAAGTCCACACAGTTTTTCGAGTTATACGTTTCGCAACAATAATATGTCCCATGTGTTTCCTTCACATCGTTTACGACACTAAACACTGCCCCATTTTCAGTGCTAAATACTGCATAATATATTCCAAAAGATTGATCAGTCAAATGACATAGTTTTAATGAAGATTCACACTCGGCTAATGTTTGTCGCGTTGCATTCACATCTGCGTGAACGAACTGGAATTTAATATCGGAAGTTGACATGCATTCAATCGAAGAAATAGTTTTGACCTCTACCACACCACGTGACACGTAGTCGCAGATTACACCACCCCGCACTGAAATACATGTGAAGTGAATACACTAATTTAAGCACGAATAACGCGTTGTTAAACATATAGCCAATTGCATGTGTTCATACCCTCTCAAATACTTCCCATCGCATTTACCACTACTATAAACTAGACCCATGCATTTGTTAAAGTCAACTTGGAATGATAAAATACTATCTCATCTCATGTAGCTTAGTCACCGAATTGCACGAGCGCTATACTGTCAATAATATGTGTCGAATTCTTAAGAAGTTTGAATGCTTTTCGACATTTTTAACACAATATGTATAATTGTGTTATATTATTGTGAATTATGTGAATTAAGTCAATATGCTCCTCTAAAATGAAGTTTAAAGTTCAATATAACGATCATAGCTTTTTGCCATTTACTGCAATAAACCCTAATAATGTATAATAATATACATTTTCCCACATAGGCTTATGTCAGTGAATTAATATTTTGCTGACATAAACGCCAATGTAAACAGTTCTACCCTATGCATAATACACGTGGTATTACCAAATGCTAATTTAATTACTTGTTTATTTACCGTAAATGAACAACGCCAGTCCAAACAGTCTTAACATCGTCTGAAAATGTAAAAACAAAACTGTTTGAATCAGCACCGTTGGTAGAAATGTTAGTGTACAAAAGTCAACCAGCTGTTTTTGGTCGCACATTAAGATAGCGAGTGTTCACTTTACGACCTCCCACTGACTTATCACACGTAAAAATAAAAATAAAAACAACACAATTTGCAAAAAATATCCCATTCACTTTGTTGTATAGTAGCCCGAGTAGGTTTACGCCATTCCTTTAAAAAAAATATGTTCAACAAAGTAATACAAATCTCCTACAGACAGACAAGTTTTCAAACAGAAAGTACATATCGAGATATTGGAAAACAAAAGTAAAACTAAAGCAATTTTTTAACCCAATAGCAAGGCGCGATAACAAATGAACGCTTATAAAACTATTCTTCTAGAATTATGCAACTTGAATAAGGATTAAGTTTGTGTATGAAAAAAATCATGTCTACGATATGTACATCAAATATATTGTCGTTTTCATGTATGAGGCGTGTCGTGGGAAACCCGGGCTTAATGTATGTGCGTCCCAGATCAGACCGCTCACTCACGCACGCACGCACGCACTCGTGCACTCACTCACTCACTCACTCACTCACTCACTCACTCACTCACTCACTCACTCACTCACTCACTCACTCAGTCACTCAGTCACTAATTCACTCACTCACTCACTCACTCACTCACTCACTCACTAACTCACTAACTCACTATCTCACTCACTCACTCACTCACTCACTCACTCACTCACTCACTCACTCACTCACTCACTCACTCACTCACTCACTCACTCACTCACTCACTCACTCACTCACCCACCCGCCCAAAACCCACCCACCCAGCCACCCACCCACTCACTCACTCACTCACTCACTCACTCACTCACTCACTCACTCACTCACTCACTCACTCACTCACTCACTCACTCACTCACTCACTCACTCACTCACTCACTCACTCACTCACTCACTCACTCACTCACTCACTCACTCACTCACTCACTCACTCACTCACTCACTCACTCACTCACTCACTCACTCACTCACTCACTCACTCACTCACTCACTCACTCACTCACTCACTCACTCACTCACTCACTCACTCACTCACTCACTCACTCACTCACTCACTCACTCACTCACTCACTCACTCACTCACTCACTCACTCACTCACTCATTCATTTATTTATTTATTTATTTATTTATTTATGGTTTTACTTTGCTCGCAATTTAGTTTATTCTAAATATATACACGATTATAATCGAAAACTAACTATTCAACTATGAAAATGTCAGAGTCTCCTTTCTTCACATTATTTCTGTTTTGTAACAGTGCAAGGTTTTACACATTCTAAATTTAAGTTTACTGGCAATAGCATTATTATTTATTGATTTCCCAGCTCACCCTTATGCGACACATTTGTTCACCATATCACTAGTAATGTCTGGACTGTACTGATTCTTCACGGCGACAACACGAAGCCATTTTTAAAGGTCTCTTTCGATTTCAAATGTTGTTATTTGTACACACCTTACCTGTTTTATATTGCTAGCAATAAACAATATCGGTTTGTATCATGCTATAAGTCAGCACATCGTACATTCGAGTGTATTTATAAACATTGTCTGTGAGCTTTTTCTTTCAAAAATGGTGAAATTGCTCTGTTCATTTACTTCCGTTTTCCACTTGTAGCAATATATCCACGCACAAGTAGTATCCTGTTATAGATAAACAATGTGCGTTGAGGCGTGACCTTGTTCTAGATTAATGGTTTTAAATAGGTAAAACATATAACCGGGAGGTTACTGCTGTTAAATCACTACACTATTTTATAGTACAGTGAATGTTTGTATTCGGATATACCTGTCTATTGTGCGTTTTTATTGACCTGGCACTCATGAATATTCCGTTTATTTTCGTAAATGTATTGTAAGCTACTAACCCAGAAAGGAGACTCAGACATGAATATGTATTGATTAAATCCCTACTACGTAACATGCTAATGTAGTGCAGTGGTAAGTATGCCATGCTTGTAATCGTGATGTTTTGTGTTCGAATCCCAGAAATGTAATTTATTCAGTTTATTTATATATTTTTATTTATTTAATTGATCGTTTTGCTGACGTAATGACACGGAATCCCATCATCAATCTCGATTCTGAAACAGAAGAGAGCTGCACCGAAACTGCGAGCGAAACAGAGTATTTGTGTAGATAAAATAATTAAACTAAGTAAGAACAAAAAGGACAAAATAAAGAAAAAATGTCATGATAATAAGTGATGTTGAAATAATGAAGTAAAAGGAAATAATTAAAAAGATCGATTTTGGCAAGATTCGAACCACGTTCATTATGATTCAAAGTCTAAAACACTTTTCACCGCACTATTCTTCCTGACACTCGTTGATGGGGGCTTGTGTTATATGACTATGAAATCCGTGCTTTAGACGCTAGATAAACTTTAAAAAGATATAAATAAAACAGCCTAGCACTACCGAAGAATAATGAGTGCCAGGTCAATAAAATCACACGGTATTTTTGAATCAATGGGCACGATGCCTGCTGGTAAAACTTTTTTTTTTTTCAAATTTATCAAGGTGGAGTATAGTATATTTAATGCTTCGAAGGCGGACACAGCAATTGAATGGGATGCGGTCCAATCTGACACAACACGTGAATGGCTTGATTGTTTTCTTGTCATTGTTATTGTCATGCGATTGGTAAACGACGGAAAGGAAAACCATTAACAAACATAAACACAAAAATGCATGAAAAAATCTCTTTTAACACAGAATATAAAAAACAAAACAAATGTCACATTATAAATTGCAATTAAAAATATTTTTTACTAAAATGTTTTCAGACCTGATTCGAACCCGGTTCGCCGTCAAATCTTCAGCACATAACCACTCGACCATTCTTATTTTTGTTTATCAATGTGAATACTATATTTGAAATTGCAAAGTAAACTAACTCTAAAATAGCAATTACATTGATACCACTATCAAATGGACTATGCTGATCTTTTGTGTCTCAGAAGTCGCTGTCGGACTATTGCGACATACGATTTAAATGTATACAAAGGTAAACACACACCATGCAGTGTTTCCATTGTTATTGAGTGCATATAGTAATAGGTGTACCAACGCAAATAGGTCACACGTTGAGTTATGTGCTGCAACAAATAACCGAAGGCACGCCATTATATAAAATCGAATTATTCGTACGAAGAACAAAACGCAAACCCTGTAACTGTTCGATCACTATTTTAACCATTCATGTAAAAATATGTAACCCGTGGTATTTCCTGAATTTATAGACACACTTTTGTGGCAGAAGTATTTTATTACAACGAAGAGATGTTGATTAAAGGGGCGTATCGACGGAAGGTCGACAATAAAATTTGCAAAAAATACAGTTCGTTTGATGAGAATTAATATTGAAACATAGTTAATTTCAATAGTTTTGTTTCTCTAAACATTTGGAATGCATATATTATTTTGATATGGTCACCAATTACATTTTCGCAGGCGCGTAAAAGTTTGTAGTAGTAGTAAAATGAATAAGAATGAAATGTACATGAGGTAGAGTTACGCGCATGAGCGCCATTGATAAACCTTGCATAGCGTGGGCAAGTTTGTATTGAAGAGCGCGAATTGTGGGCGGGAGTTCGAATCCTATTTGAAACATGTCTCCCAAAATTATTGTCTTTGTATATACTGTTTTGTGTATGCTTTTTTTCTTAACGATTCTATCAATATATTGTTAATAATTGCAAAATATATCCACGCAAAAGAGGAAAAATAGGAAATTATGTAGGTTAAATGTCTAATGTATGTCTGTATGCATGCACAATACTGTCGAGATGCCCCTTTAAAACTCTGACTAATATACTGAAAGGTCGCCAGAATCTGACCTTATATCGGTTGGTCTCAAATTCTTAGTGTAACTTGGAAGCTTTTCATATTGGCGGTTATTTGGAGAGGAAAACCACAATAATAAATGTAATCAAACATGATCAATCACATCTGTTAAAAAGGACTTAATGTTTATTTTTATTTTTTTATTTTTTTATTTTGCATGCATGATAGTACATACAATGCAGATTGTAGAATTACTAAGATAATATACAAATAACACATTGCTGAGAGCGTGAAATTAAATTATATCAACCCGAGAAATATTATAATAACCAAGCCAAGGTTACTATGACTTTTCAAGGGTTGATATTATATAAATAACACAGGGCTGAGAGGGTGATATAAAATTATATCAACATGAGAAATGTAACATCAACCAAAGCGGTAGCCGAGGTTGATATAACTTGTCAAGGGTTGATATTATTTATATCACCCTCTCAGCAATGTGTTATTTATTTTATTATACCGAACAATCCGTATATAACACCTTGAAATGATAAGCTGCGTGATTTTTTTCACCATTACTCTAATGTAGTATACTGCATAGTAATAAATGCCACGTAAGCCGAGGCTTGACATTACCATTTCACAATACAATATTTTTCTAGTTAAAACATTGCAGAATCAGCCTTCCGTACTTTCCGATGCTTCGCAGACATGACCTTAACCTTTTACCGGCTTGACCATAGAGCGTGTATGTAGCTGTATTTAGACGTGTCAATTTTAAAGATGGCGTGATTGATATGAAGTTTCTACAGCGCGTTAGATTAAATCGGTTATAAACATGGCAAAATACGGACGAACGTTTTCAAGTGATTCAAAAAGGAATAGTATACAGTTGATGGAAAGTGTTTAATCGAATTTCAGATCACATAACGGATAAATGTTTGGCATAATTTGTACACAAATTGTGCAGTGACGACATAAACCAGTTTTCAATGGACTGATATTATTAAATAGGGTTGTGTTGTGTCGTGTTTAAACACAGAATTAAAAAAATCATGTCGATGATGTCTAAAATTATTTTGAACGCCAGAATAGTTATAGTCGGATACAGGTTTGGAGACAAAATACGAATTAAAAGATACGTTCTGACGAGTCTTCGTGATTTCGAAAACACATCGCGTTTCTGGTTAGCACGGTTCACGTGAAAATTTGAAATAAAAAAAGTTAAGCTTTGTGGATACAAAACGGAATTGCAAATGCTTGTAGCTGGATATTTATTGTAAAATGCCGTGGATCGACAACAGCACTTTGGAAGTAAAAGTTGCATCGTCGTTCAATTTTGTTTTGTTTTGAAAACAAATCGCTGTTCTACTTTTAGCTCCGCGCGAGGGTGATATGAACAAATATTACACTATGACATAACTTTTGGTCTAAGGACAAATGGTCACGTGAGGTATAATAACATTTTATTACATTTTATATCATCATCTGAGTCTCAGCCATGTGTAATTTATATTATGATATATACCGAACAAATTGTATGTTTAGTATATGTATTTATATTACATTACTTCGTCGTCGTTTCGTCGAGAGGATTAAATTATTAATTAACTAGTTCAAACGAAAGATCATGTCGATATAGTATTTAACCCCATTTAGCATGAATTAATGGACGAAATTGAATAGCCTAAACCAAGACCAACACCTTACTCGCTTCAACACTGTGAGAAAAAAACAAACACGCTCCTAATGACGCCATTGTTTTGATTTTAATGTCGTCATATAATGATTTACGTGTTATTTAGTTTTTAATTTTTAAGAATTAAGCAGACGGAATAGGATGGGTAAATATGCTTGGCACGATCACATGAATCACGGGCCAAGGCTCGTTGTTCAAGTTTTCTAGGAATCGCTAGATAAACTTTTCTTGATTGAACTATGATATACATATTGGGTATTGTATTATCTACATTGTTAGCACAGATTCATTAAAATCAAGGATTGTTCGAGAGCTACAGTTTTACAACTTAGAAAAATTGATTTATTCCATTTTGGACACTTAATTTACACACAATTTATGATTTTGCACACTTTTATATTGGCGAAATGACGATACCGAATTCAGAATTGGATATTCTAATGCCAACGCGGAATTTCTGTTTAGCTTGATAATAATTTAGGCGTGTTCTGAGACTTTCGGTCCTAAATCGGCAAGCCTCTTTTTGAGAAAACTTTGTTTGAAATGACGTCACAAAATTTGCTTTGAATGAAGTTTTAATTGCCTCTTATTTTAAGATTTTAGCGTTATCTTATTTAAGAAATAAAAATATTAGCTAGCATGTGCGGTGTAATGTATCTTCCTACTAAATTTGTTGACTTGGACCTTTTTATTGAATTATTGACTGATTATTTCCCTTTTACAGCACTAGGCCATTGCGCTAAATAACTATATCTTAATTTAGCCACACTCAAGTCTGACACACTTCGATATCGTTACTGGCTCGACGCGTATCATTGCTTGGATTTGTATTGTCTCTCATCAAGGTAAGTGTTTTCTTTTAATCACGATTACTGTTATATGTTAGCATATGTTGTTTGTAAGAATTTTAATAAAAATGTAGAATTTCTTGTGAAACGGTAGATCTAATGTTTTGATATTACTGTCAGTAAATTGTCATCTGCTTGTTGTAGCATTGTCCCGCCTGAACTTATTTTCATTGAATACCCATATTTTCATGAGGAATTAGAAATCGAAAATGTGAATTATGAGTTCGAAAATGATGATAATTATAGCTCTAGTGAATGTGATTTTTGTCCTGACACTGAACAAAAAAGATTTTATTGATTATCATTTAGTATCTTTATCTTATTTCTTAAAGTACATCATAACGTATAAAATAAAGTAATATACAGTTGCATGTATGTGTGTTTGGGGTCTGAATGAAAACTTACTGTCGTATAATTGAAGGTGTGTTGCAGACAATGTACAAATGTAAATACATTGCAGGGTATTAGGGAGACCGTCAGGGCACCATCACGCATTGGCCACAACATCCCACATCTGATATAGGATCCAGAACAACCAGTCAAGCTCTACTAAATTTGAACAGAATTTCTGAAACTCCTATTCAAGCCCCGTTCCGAGTCTTCTGTCACACCACCACTTCAGATTTGCATATTTTGCCACATGTTTAAAACTACTTATAACAATGTATTATGCATCAAATAATACCATAGGAAATCTATAGAATTTATTAAATCACAGGCAATCCTGTGCAAATAAAAATATTTCAGTTTAAACTCAGAATAACATCAGACAAACGGGGCATGGTCTTTGTGCGTAAGTATGCAGCTGATGTTGTGGAAGCTGTGACGATCTCGAAGAAGGACGTTGTAGTGCCTGACAGTATGCTGAACGAACTGGAATCACTTTGCTTATCTTTTCAACGCCAGTGGTATCTACAAAAACAACTCCAATTCTGCCAGTACATTCCCACTGCCAAATGTACCAAAGCCGACAAAATGTGACCAATAACAGCTATTGTCATAACAGTTAAAACACGCATGACCATTATTACTGTGACATTGTGTTTTAACAAGGATGGATCTACGAATCAACTGCCAACGAGCTCATTATAGTTATGGAAACAATCTAAATGTATAGGGCTTTATATCTATGTAAAATAGTCCATTCTACATAAATATCTATTCTGGTCTACAATGGAGAATATCACATTGCACTATGGATATAAATACGAACTCCTTTAAATATTTGCTTATTTCCATTTTAAAATGGATATCATGGTAGCCGCAAATTTAAATATAATCTATGTCATGTTATTGTCATTGTCAGTTACCTAACTACTCATGTGTGAAATTTAAAATAATTATTCCTACCTATGATGACAATATAAAAGTTGCAGGATGACAATAAGTATCACTGAATTTAAGATAAAATGAAAGTGGTAGAACACTGAGTAAAATGCTTTCATATCTATAGTTACTTTTAAGATTACATTATCTATCTGAATTCTCTCTTCAGTATGGATTACCTTAACTTTCTTTGAAATTGTAACTGCAATTCAAAATTATTAAGTTAATCATTGAAGCAAGGATTAATTGAAGAAGACCATTATGTTTACATCTGTTCGTGTTATGTATGATTGTCATGCTTACAGTTCAACTTAAATCTGTAGTCACTTTGATAACTGGGTTCAAATCTGTTCAGTTACAAAATATTTCAACTCTGATCCCCATATAACTCAATTGTAGTAAGAATCAATAAACAAAGAAACTTATACTTTTTTTAGATTGGGCATGAATATAATTATTTGCATTAGGTATGGAACAATTTATCATATATATTGTTTCTGTCTGGTATCAGCTGTTTTAATAAAATGTTTAAACCTTCCTGTGTATTACCAGAATTTCAGTATTTTCAGGTTTACAATCTGTTGCCAATGTAACCAGTATTTGTTTTGTAATTTTAAGATTGTTTTATTGTGCGATTTTATTGACCTGGGACTCATGAATATTCCGTTTATATTCGTAAATCTATTTTAAGCTACTAAATCAGACAGGAGACATAGACGCGATAAGTATTGATTTAAACTTGTCTCCGTTACAATTGATACTGTAGTGCAGTGGTAAGCACGCAAAGTTTGTAAGCGTGATGTTTTGGGAACGAATCCCCAACAGGCACTTTTAATTTCTTTAATTTATTAATTATATTAAATTTATTTAATTGATTATTTTGATGACGGCATGACACGGAATCTCATCAGCAACCTCGCTTCTGACACAGAAGAAATATGCACCGATACTGTGAGCGAAACAGAGTCTTTGTGAATAGATAAAATGAATTAACTTATACAAATAAAACAAATGAAAAACGGAAAAAAAGATAAAATCAAGAAAAACTGTCATGAGAACAAGGGATGTTAAGGTAAACGAAAATTATAACAAAAGAGAGATTTTGGCAGGGCTCGAACCACAGTCAGTTTGAGTCAAAGTCTAAAACACTATCCACCGCGCAATTCTTCCCGACGCTTGTCGATGGGTGCTTTTGTAATATGGTTATAAATCCGTTCTGTAGACGCTAGATAAATGTTAAACCGATAGAAATAGAACAGTCGAGCGCTACCAATATCAATAAGTGCCAGGTCAATAAAATGCCATAGTATTATTAATTTTATTGTGGCAACAAAACCTTATGTTTGTGAGTTATTTATACAATTATACATATACTGAAAGTTTCTTGATTTAACTTACCGCCATGAATATAAATCATGAAAATGTCATATTTTTGTGTTTATTGGGTTATTCTGAGGTCAAGATTTACATCTTAAATGGTCGTATGTTATATGGAATATCTGATTACGAAAACCAAAACAAAAAGATTAACCGTCACACAGCACATTGCAATAAAGTATGCACTTTTCACAACTTTTCCATGCAAGATTGTAGTACGTGAATGTATTGGGGAGTTCTATGCTTTACAATGGATCTATCAACGAAAACGAAATTAATAGATCCATTTAGATAATAAAGCGATGTGTGCATAATTTACTCACAGTAGTACACATTATCTGTGCACAGCTCTTACTAATTTAAGTACGGTGCAGTTATATGTTATACAATAGATCTACTAACGAAAACGAAATTAATAGATCCATTCACAGATAAAGCGTGCGTTAATAATATTAATAATATTCTCACTGTAATGCATATTTTCCGTGGACATCTCTTACTAATATAAGTAAAGTTTCTATGCTATTGAATAGATCTACTAACGAAATTAAAATTAATAGATGCGCTCACATAAAACTCGTGGGTAAATAATAATCTCTCAGTAATAAACAATATCCTTGCACACATCTTACTAATAAGTACCGTGCAGTTATATGTTATAAAATATATATACTAATGAAAACGAAATTAATAGATCCATTCACAGATAAAGCGTGTGTTAATATTATACTCAGACCAGTACACTTTATTCGTGCACACCTCTTTCTAATATAAGAACGGTGCAGTGATGTGTTATACAATAGACCTACTAACAAAAACGAAATTAATAGATCCATTCACAGATGAAGCGTAATAACATACTCACAGTAACGCACATTGTCCGTATTCACCACTTGCTATTATAAGTTATATGTCCATCAACATCATTGTATTTCAATGGATTTAAATTCTTATAACAAAAAGCTGGGATAAAACAAAAGGGAGTTAAGTGAGTCCGCGAAACTCCGGTAACGGAAAACTTATGTTAAACTTTATTTATTTCACTAAATAATGTGTTTAAAACAATGAACAAGTTTCAATAGGCGTGGTATGGGCGCCGCCATATTGTTTTTGTACATAGCATAATATAAGAAAGGCAGTACACAATGTACCAAACCTCCCACACAAAAAAGTAAAAGTATACTTCTCAAAAAAGAACTGGTTTAGTATTAAAAAGTGCAGTAAAACAAATATGTCGTCTACTGGTTCGGAGAATACGCCTGAGCAGGCAGCAAAAGACGGGAAAAGTACAACTGTGTGCAAGGACCCTAAGGCAGGGGATAAACGAAATAGGGAAGTAGGGAGCTTTAGTAGCGTAAGCGAGGCAGACACTAGTTTGAACGTAACACCAAATGTAAAACAAAAGAAAAAGAAACAGAAACCAGACCAAGATGAGCAAAGTGAACAAAGTGATGACAAAATAATGATTGAACTCAAAGAAATCAACAAAAAGTTAAGTAATGTCCTGACAAAAGACAGCTATGAAGTGAGAGATCTAGTAAAAGGCATTGTGAATCAGCTGAAAGAAGAACTACTAGGGTCTATCACATTAAGGGTAGAACATTTAGAAGGAAAACTCTTTGAAAAAACGGAAGAGAACATTAAATTTTCAAGAGAAATTGAAGAAGTTTAAAAAAAGCTGAAAGATCGAGAAGATGACAATGAAAAGCTAAGAAAGAGCCTGAAATCACAAGAAAGGGCAAGCGAGTACAAATTCAACGACATAGAACAATACAGTAAACGCAGTAACATTAAAATCGAAGGCATAAGTGATAAAGAAAACGAAACAGCAACAGAAACAGCAGACAAAGTACTCGAAACACTCAACCGTCATATTCCGGACATTAAACTGTGTCACGCAGATATTGACATCGCACATAGAACCGGACCTTTCAACTCTAAGAAGAACAGACCGATTATAGTAAAAATGATCTCGAGAATGAGAAAGACAACTATTATGCGCAACGCCAAAACACTAAGAAAACAGAAAGATCCTATTTACGTCAACGACCACCTCACAAAGTTGAATGCACAAGTATTTGCATGTGTGAGAAAAAAGCAAAAGGACATTGTAACGTCGACATGGACACGGAATGGCAACATTTTCTACCGTGACGTGAACGAAATGGTCCACAAAGTTACACAAGACCAATTCCAGTACTGGCTAGAACTGCCTTGGCCAAGCACTTAACTCTGAAAACAGTCGCTCGACAGTGCCTATGGAGCTCTTTTACTTTTTCATACAGTATAGTTTAACGTCGATGGACTGCCACGAAATCCACGACCATTATGCATAGACCGAGAACGTTCTAGTGTAAACACTGCTTGGATGTAAGCGGATTAACATTGGCCTAACGAATATTAAATACCTTACTATCTATGATCGATTAAATTTTGCGGACGTTAAGCGCACTGCAGTGCATTTTTTTACACAAAATCTGACTTATAATCTTAACTTAATGTTTTTTTGTAGAACTATAAACATACTACTGATATACGGCGATAATAATGTATATTTCTTATTAAAAAAAAAAAAGTTTATAATTAAAAACGTGTAAATCGGTATACATTAATTTGTTGAATGGATAGCTCAAAGTATGGTTGAAAGAAATGCATAGATTATATACCATAGTTTACATAGTTAAATTTCAAAAGTCGTCAACAATTAAGTTAAACTCTATGTAAATGAATGCAAAAGCATATAGTTACCGGTGTACTTTGTAAACATATAAAGTACGCGGTTATTTTTTATTGCTTTCTATCGTTCAAACATAGTCATATAGGAGCGATTTAATATAAAATATTTGTTAATATTAATTCCGAAACAAGATATCTAGGTTTTTCGTTTTTCGACCCTAGATTGACTAGAAATGGAACATTTTTAGAATGCAACCCCTTAGATTAATCTAGCCGGGAGTTAGGTTTATCGATATAGGGGGATTGCTTAGAAACATTTAAGTACATGTACATTCTACCCAAAAAGTTCAATCAAGTACACGTATATATAACTGTTACACATATGAGTCTTACAGAGTGTGTTTGTATTGTTTAGCTCTTGAAGATTCGCTACTTTAACAATAGAATGTTGTTATGTTTTCGTTAAGGAAATAAAGACCTGTTAATATAATTCTTTCAAACACATACTTAATTTCATATTAACTTGTATAAAATACTGAAACATTTTGGTTAAAGCAACGGTTATATTTGAGACCTGCAGCTTTAACTGTAATGTATATACTAACTTCAAACAGTGTACAAATAATAAAGTTACATTGATATTTTTAGTGTATGTTCTGCAAGGCTCCGGTTTTGAATCCAGAATGAATAATGAATGCTGTTTTTTTTTGTTTATGTTTTTAACGCACGTGATTAAAAAGTCTTTAAAATGTGTATTTCATTATGTCGACTAACAGAAGTATTTGTACATTCTATATAAAAAGGCCCTATTTACGTTTTTACCTGCATATTAATACTGCAAGTGTGGGCCATCATATTTTTATAACACTGGGCCTTTTGTATGTGTTGTATATGCATAGGACTTTCTGAAAGATTAAAAAATAAAAGTTAAAACATTAAATATATATTAACACTAATGATAGATATTAAACTGTAGTTCTCAGTTGAGAAAAAAATGTTCATACGTGTGTTTGCAAATTGTTTCTAATACTATTATGTGAACAAATGTATATTTTACACAATCAAAGCTAATCAAAACTTAACCTACGAAAAGTTGTTTAAATTTGTGAAATTGTTAAAAATAGAATATGTTTATAGACGAGCACAATTATGTAGCGCGTGAACAAATATATACACTTGTATGTGTATCTATTTCATTTCTATATTTTAATAGTCACTGGTAGGTAGCCTTACATGCTTTGTATAATTGCGTAGACTGATTAAACTGTCGGCACGCACGCACGCACGCACGCACGCACGCACAAACACACACACACACACACACACACACACACACACACACACACACACACACACACACACACACACACACACACACACACACACACACACACACACACACACACACACACACACACACACACACACACACACACACACACACACACACACACACACACACACACACACACACACACACACACACACACACACACACACACACACACACACAAACACACACACACACACACACACACACACACACACACACACACACATACACACACACTCCAATTTTGGCTAGTCCTTTCTATACAGATACTCCAGTTTTATATAGAAAATGTATGTGAACTATTTGTAGCTTTGTATTTCTGTTCTAGCTGCACTGTACATTGTGTAATGACTTGAATACCTAAAGATATTAGGCAAATGTCCTACCACCCATTACCCTGTTAATGATTAGGGCATTTTTTTATCTAAGATATGGATGGGGCTCAAAAAGGCATTCTGAATTGGCTCGATTTAAACATAATATTGTAACTAGTTTAAGGACACAAATCATAATTAAATTTTATATACTCTATGCCAATTAACATCTGTACTTTTAACACTAAAGGTTTAGCGTCATCAGCGAAGCGGTGCCAGATATTTCAATGGCTTAAGGAGAACAAGTTCACAATATGTTTGTTGCAGGAAATACACTGTAAAAAACCTATTGATACAGTTGCATGGTCTAATCAATGGGGTGGAGACATGTTTTTAAGTGGTAACAGCTCAAACTCTTTAGGTGTTGGCATTTTTATCAATTCTAATCAAAATTTGGATTATAAAGTTAAAAATTATATTGAGGTTATTGAAGGTAGACTTCAACTTTTAGAAATAGAAATAAAGGAAAAATTAAGAATTATTATAAATATATATGGTATGAACACGGATAATGTAGACTTTTTTAACATCTTAGACGGCTATATACAAACATACAATGAACACTCGATCATAATTGGAGGAGACTTTAACACTGTTATCAACTACAAACTAGATAAACTTAACGGTAGGAATGATACTAACAAAAATTGTAACAAAAAGATAAATGAAATATTAGAAAATTATGATCTATGCGATGTATGGCGAATTTTACACCCAAATCAAAAAATGTTTACCTGGCATTCAAACACGAAACCGCCTATATTTTGCAGGCTTGATTACTTCCTAACTTCTTCAAATTTAACAAATTACATAACATCATGTAAAATTACAGCGGGGTTTAAATCCGACCATTCAATCGTATCACTTCAACTTGAATCATCAAGTGACAAGCGGGGTCCAGGATATTTCAAAATCAACAACTCATATCTACTTGACGCAGAATACCAAAGACTTATAAAAACATCGATCAATGAAATTGCTCGAATAAACAGTGAAGCCAACCCAAATACAATATGGGAAATTATAAAAGGCAACATTCGAGATGTTACAATAAAATATTCTAGCCAAAAAAATAAAACGAAACAAAAGCAAGAAATGGAACTTAAAAATAAAATATTTAAATTAGAAAAGGAACTCGTGCTTAATCCAAACGATATAATAACAGAAGAAAATCTTAAAAATGCTAAAAATGAAATGAACGAATTAGTTGAATACAATATAGCAGGAATATTATTACGAGCTAAAGCAAAATGGATAGAAGGTTCAGAAAAAAATACAAATTACTTTTCCAATCTTGAGAAAAAACGATCTGAGGCTAAAACAATTCAACAACTCGAAACACAAGATCATAATGTAATTAACGACGGAAAAGATATACTTAAACATTTAAAGAACTTTTACGAACATTTGTATCAGAAAAACGCAAATATTGACATAAACCAAAGCGAACATTTCTTTAATAACATACAGCACAAAGTAAACTCAGATGTCAATGAAAGCAGACATATATCTGAAAGAGAATGCTCCCTAGCATTAAAAGAAATGCAAAATAATAAAAGTCCCGGATCTGACGGCATTTCAGTGGAATTTTATAAAATATTTTGGAATGAAATAAAAGATAATTTAATCAAATCTCTAAATTACTCCCTTGATAACAACAAATTAACAGAGCTCCAAAAACAAAGTATCATCACGCTAATACCAAAACAAGGAAAGGATACTCTTATAATTGAAAACTGGAGACCTGTCTCTTTACTTAATGTAGACTACAAAATAGCATCCAAAACAATAGCAAACCGTATAAAGCCACACTTAAATAAAATTATCAGTACAAATCAAACAGGGTTCATAAAAGGAAGATACATTGGCGAAAATGTCCGTATTATCCAGGAAATCATTGAAAAAGTCAATGACACAAACGAATCTGGTCTAATATTTTTCTCAGACTTCAATAAAGCCTTTGATAGTCTGGACCACGAGTTTATGTTCAAATGTCTTGAACATTTTGGTTTTAGCCAATATATTATAAATTGGGTTAAACTGTTTTATCAAAACGCAATGTCATGTGTAACAAATAATGGTCATTTTACTGATTTTTTTAATATCCATAGAGGTGTTCGTCAGGGATGCCCTCTGTCTCCTTACCTATTTATTATTTGTATAGAATTGTTATCAATAGAAATCGAGTTAGATCCAAATATTAAAGGTATAAATATACATAATGTGGAAGTAAAACAATCGATGTTCGCTGATGACGCATCCTTTATGTTAGATGGCACACAAAAATCATTTGAAACACTAATACATGCAATTGAACAGTTTGCATTAATATCAGGTTTAACACTTAATAAAAACAAATGCAAAGTTTTAAAACTAGGCGCATTTAAACACAGTGAAACACAATACTGCAAACATAAAAAATTTATTTGGAACTCTCAACACGCATCAGCACTGGGTATAACGTTTAGCAACAATCCAAATGAAATAATTCAGTTAAACGTTCCAGCAAAAGTACAGGAATTTGAGAATTGTTTGCATAAATGGAAAAGATGGAAGTTGACTCCAATAGGGAAAATAACAGTCCTTAAAAGTTTCGCAATATTGGTATACCCATAAGTTGGTATACCCATTTACAGTCCTGCCGAATCCTCCTGAACATATTATGAAACAAATCACGCATACAAGCTTCAAATTTCTTTGGGACGACAAACCAGACAAAGTATCTAGAAAACGTATTGTTCAAGATTACACAGAGGGGGGACTTAAAATGTTAGACATAGACTGTTTTTTAAAATCTCTCAAAGCAAGTTGGGTTAAACGTTTTATCTTCCAACAAGATTCAAAAATAATTCAAATATACACAAACATGCTTACAAGCGTTGGTGGAAACTTAATTTTTAAATCAAACCTTAAGCCATCTGAAGTGAAGGATTTAAAAATAAAATCGGAATTCCTAAAGAATGTAATACATGGATGGCTCTGTGGAACCTATAACGAAGTAAACGTGACAGTGTCTAAACAAATTATTTGGAACAACTCGTCTATAAAAAATAAAAACAAAACACTATTTTACAAATCCTGGTTTGACAAAGGGGTTCTATTTCTAGAACATTTATTTGACTACAGAGTAAAACAATTTTACTCCTTTTCAGACATACAACACCTATATAATATAGAACAAGGAGACTTTCTGAAATATAATAGTTTAATCTGTAGCATTCCGTCTGAATGGAAACAAACACTACAGCAAAATAATATAGACTATACAACCCCCGATAATATGTTAAATAAACTAAAAGATTCTACAAAAGTGTGTAAACTAATTTACAAATTACTGTTAAAAAGAGAAAAACCCATTGAATTCAAACAAATGAGCAAATGGAAAACAGTATTAGATTTGGAATCTCTAGACCTCAAGACTATTTTCAGCCAACCACTAAAGGTATCAATTGATACTAAAATTAGGTATTTCCAATACAAATATTTAATGCAGATCATCCCCAACAATATATACTTATACAAATGCAATTTAACACCCTCAAATCTATGTGACTTTTGCTCTATGTACCCAGAATCAAATTTACATTTGTTCTGGGAATGCCAATGGACCCAAATATTTTGGACTGATGTAAAGCAGTATATACAAGAAAAACTTAGAATTGAAGAAAACATAGAACTAACTTTTACCACTATGTCCTTTTGTAACTGCGTAACAGTAAACAAAAATGATTCATTCTGTATAAATTTTATAGTTATGTTAGCTAAGTACTATATTTTCAAAAGCAAACTTGAAAAACGTGTGCCTCAAATAGCCAGTTTTCAAAATGTCCTAAATAATCGCCTCAAAATTGAAGAAATTATAGCAAAGTCAACTAATAAGAGCCAAATACATCAATTACGCTGGAGATGTTTTTATGGAGGCATCTGACGAACGTGAAAGCCCCATCCAAACATCCTAACTAATTTTTTAACCAGCTTTTCATTTATTTATAACTTCTGGTCACTGTCCAGTCACTTTTGTGAAATAATTTTTTTTTTTTTCCAAATATACTTTTTTATTATTTTTTTTTCCACTGACAAAACATTAAAACATCTTTATTTTTTCTAGACATACTTATGTACAAGGTTTATAAATGGTGTTTTTGTATGTTCAAGTATAACATATATGTCTATGAAAATTAATAAATTTGGAATAACAAAAAAAAGTTATATGTTATACAATAGATCTACAAACGAAAATAATATCAATACAACCATTCACAGGTAAAGCGTGGGTTAATAATACAAGCTCAGTAATACACATTACCCGGACACATTTCTTGCTAATATAAGTACGGTGAAGTTATATGATATACAATTGATCGAATAACCAAAAACATATACAGCGCATGTCATAATTAAAGCATATTCACGAAATATCGTTGCAAACATCATTTAGGTGCTATGCGAGAGCTGTTCTTATAGTTCGTGGACATAACTGATTTATTTTTCAACACTTGTACATCAAATAGCACTATAACAAAGAAACATTCAATTTTGAAAATGTTACAAACAACAGTTACCAAATATATAGAAAATGTGCTACTTGACAGCTTATTTGCAATACACACTGTCAAATATGCAGAGCAGATTGATGTCAAAATGACGTCAACATTGAACATTTTGTAATGTATTGTCGAATTAATATATCTCGTGTTAAATATGTTCTGTGGTGTCTGTACCCATGCGTTGCTCTTTTTTTTTCACCACCAATGATAGATATTACAGCTATGTCGAGAGGTCAATAGTGTTGTGAATTGATAGTCACTGCACATAACTTTTACAATACGGAAGACTGAACAGTTCACGAATGCACAGGTAATGCATAAGATATGTTGAAAATGCTCAAACGTAGCAAACTGACTAGTTTTCAATGTTCCAGTAATTGCTTTGAGCTTGTTAGTTGTCCTCTTGATCAGAGATTCTAAAGATCTTTACTGTTTTTGTCATTTCAGAAGCTACAAAACACTGAATCCATTAAACTGCTCCGTCCTAGACGTCATTTCCATGCTTATTGTTGTGCTCGCTATGTATTACGCTTTTTTGGCTTTATTTAGTTTATCTGAGGACCTTGCACTGTAACGTCTAAACTTACAGCAAATATTGCTAATATGTCACACAATAATTGCATATTAAACATTTTACATAAGGTTACACATGTATTGATTACATTTAGTTGTGAATTAGAGCAATTTATTAGCGATTGGTCTTGGATTTAAAGAACACCATACACTATACATGGTGTTTACTTTTAAACAATATATTTCCATATAAGTTAATTTTATATATAATAAAGTGCGTGCTTGATTTTAGAAGATACACATATTTCATTCGATATACATTTTGTTGGTGACATTTGTAATTTATCTACGAACTTTAAGAATAGCCCTCTGAAACTTTTATTTAAAAAGAAAAAAAACATACAACCGACACATTTCACCAGGCGGTCAACAAATACAGACAAAATAAAAATATCATAACAAGAGATGTCAGAAGACTATTCGAAGTATTTCAGTTTGTTACACATTTTGGAAGTCGAAAGGGGCATGCATATGTTGAAAAACTAAGTTTTTAAGTGAAAACCTTATAAAGTTTATAAATTTTGGAACAAAAATTTAAACCACAAAATCTATATAAAAAGTGGGCATGCCTTTATACAAATACAAAACAGAGTTATGGAGATTGTCGCACCAGATGCTGGGGTTGATGGCAAAGATATATTCCAATTTTCAAGTGAATAACCTATGTAGTTTTAAAGACTCCTGAATGTAAACTTTCATCAGAAAATCTATGCGAGAAAGGGGCATGACTCTGTCAAGATACAAAACAGAGTTATAGGGAATGTTGTATTTGATACTAGAGTTGATGAAAAAATAATATTTAAAGTTTCAAGTGAATAACTTTTGTAGTTATGAAATAACACAACGTTTGAATATAAACTTTAGCCAGAAAAGTAATGTCAAAAAGGGCCATAACTCTGTCATAATACAAAACAAAGTTATTCGGAATGTTGCCTCTGATACTGGAGTTGATGACAAAGGTATATTCCAAATTACAAGTAACTAGCTTATGTAGTTCTGAAGTTACACAATTTATTAATATAAACTTTAACCAGAAAATCTATGTACAAAGGAGGCATAACTCTGTCAAAATACAAATCAGAGTTATGCGGAATGTTGTCGCTCATACTGGAGTTGATGACAAAGGTATATTCCAAATTTCAAGTGAATAATGTATTTCCTAAGTTACACAATTTATGAATATATACTTTAACCAGAAATTCTATGTGAAAAAGGGGCGTCGTAACTCTGTCAAAATATCCTACGGAGATTTTTTGGGGGGAATTTTGCCTCTGAATCAGGAGTTGATGACAAAGGTCAGTTCCAAGTTTCAAGTGAATAACATATGTAGTTTTGAAGTTACAAAACTTTTTAATATAAACTTTAACCAGAAAATCTAAGTGAAAAGGGAGCATAATCCTGTGAATAAAAAGTCATGGAGAATGTTGCACCTGATACTAGAGTTGATGACAAAGGTTAATTCAAGTTTCAAGTGAAAAACGTATGTAGTTTTGATTTTACACAACTTTTGAATATACACTTTTACCAGAAAATCTAAGTGAAAAAGAGACATAACTCTATTAAAATACAAAGCAGAGAGTTATGGGGATTGTTGCCCCTGATACTGGAGTTGATGGCAAAGACGCGGACGCCGACGCCGGGGCGAGTGGGAAACCTCACCTGTTCTTCGAATAGTCGAGCTAAAAATGTACATGTTATAGATATAAAAAATTGTGCTAGTGTTCAAAAAATCAATTTTACATCAACTAATTTATTTCATAGGCATTGATTTTTTGAAGATTAAAACAGCACACTGGAAAAAGAGATAAATATTACGTTTTAACAGCACTCATTATATGTGAGTGTGACACATTTAAGCAATCCTGTATTAATACATTTCTATAAATTTTATATGCACATATACAAAAAAGAGTTATGCATTTGGAGCTTAACTATTTCTAATTTTGGTTTAAACAAATTGTTGTTTTTAATTTGCAACCTAGAATGTTTATAACATTTAAATAATTATGACATGCCTAAAGAGGATAAAACAACAGACTATCTAAGTTGAAATTGTTGTTACACTTGGCAACATGCAATAATGACAATTGGCATTACTTATTTGTAACATAATTTGTAAATGTTGATACATATGAAATGTATTGCATATAAGTTGATGATAATATACTTCAGGACACAATGCTGACACACAACAATCATAATCCACATTTGAAAGCATCATTCTAATAATAAAATGGTGAAATACGATTACAATGATTTAGCTAGTTACAGCGATGAATACATTGTTGAACATACTAACGTAATTAGAAGTTTCGATAGAGACAAAGTATCGAATTTCAAACAAAAAGTATATTATACATTCACACACGTGTATGAAAACAATAATTGTGATATCCCTGTAATTAAAAAATAAGGCATCATATTTAATATATATAGATATAAGAAACGATTGATTTTGATTTATGAGTAAATAATTTGTTGTTTTTTTTGTTTTGTTTTGTTTTTTCGTTTATTTTGTGTGATTTGTTTATTTTGTCATTCTAAAAAAAAACAATCAGATGGTACAATGAAAAACGATAAAAACAAGCCGTACATGTAAAGACAGTATAACACTTAGGATTGTCACCACTTTCTGTTTGTTTTCTTTTGATTATATGACATTATATAAACATTTTGTTTTTATTGTTTTTCTATGATCACAACCATGCATTTACATCGATGAACAATGTGTAACGAGACTAATTTGAAGTTAAAACTATTCAGAAGAATCATTGTATTATAATGATTTAGGAGGGCCTTTACATTTAAAATTGCTTCAGTACGTGAACTGTTAAATGACTTTAAAAACAAATATACATTCTGCAAATAGCACTCTTAAGAGTGATATAATTTTCAATGTTTTTGAATGCATTAATATTTAAAAAATCTTTTAAGTAAACGTATTATTTACATTTCATACATAATTTATAACAACACACATCGCAAACCAAGGTAGAATTAGCGAAAGAAAATACATCCACTTTCACATGTACGATTTGTCTTACCATGGTATTTATATTTTTTCATACACACATGCACACAATTAATACGCAATGATGTTATGGAATATATACATTAAATGGTATATGTATATTTACTGATTAGTAAACGACTCAGTTAAAAATATTTGAAACAAACCTAAACCTTAAAGTCACTTTTACGATAAACTGTACACCACCTCCAAATCTCAAGTATAATCTCGCTTTAACATTCGAACAGTATTCCTCATGGCCAATACGTTACAAGCACATTCGTTAACTAAATAATGTCTCAGTCTGGTTCGAACACAGTTACACCAAATATAGTCATGCAATATTAAAGCTATGCTACAAAAGCATGTCCATAGTATACATCATATAGGCATTCTACCTTTACGTGATACTTCTACTCGATCACCTCCCTGGAAAAATTATATAATATCAATTCATTAGAACAGTAACAATGATACAGATACAGATACAGATACAGATACAGATACAGATACAGATACAGATACAGATACAGACTGCTTTCTGATGCAATATATAAATCAGCAAGTGATATTACAGGGCGTTATTAGTTTTAAATTTTTGTTCACACAAAACAGTCCATGATGTTTTTTTTTGAGTCATCATATATGCATCAATAATTTACAGTAAATGTGTTTGTTAGTCTTTCTGACATAAAATGGTTTGCAAAACAAATCACTGGAGGTGGATGAATATATCGAATATCTTCTATGTCTGACATAGCATGTATATGTATTGTCTCCAAACGAAATATCAGTGAGTGCTGCGTTTAAAGAATTACCAGAGCAATGCTTGCTAGATTGTCCCGTATGTATTCAGCATGTATATGCAATTCAGAAATTATCAATATAGTTTTAAGATTTGGATATTGAAGTGTAATAACTAACGAACGAAATTCATTATAATGAAACGTCCAGGAAATTGATAAACAATGAAGGAAATGCATTATAACAGTAATAAATTCGATTGGAAACTTTTCGGTAAATTAATTGGATACTTAATACAATTAAATGGATTAATTCATTTAAAAAAAAATAAAGGGACTATGTCAACGAAATATTGGCTTTCTATTGCACTATAACTGGCATTATGCGATAAATAACAGAAATATAATACACACTGAGATATTTGATAAAGCAAATAAACTAAATATCTGAAAATATTAAAACCACGAAACATAAACATGAAAAGGGCCAAACAAACACGAACCATATTAAATTGAGCTTTATCTCAGATAGCGTATACTCATTTCATATTACATATACCCTGTTTTGTTTTAACCGTCACTATATGCTGGTATGCATATCTTGGTTTCAGATACTTTTTAAAGAAAGTGCCCTCCTTGATGCCCTTTTCGATGGCATAGTCCCTTTAAATTGATCGTACCAACCTGGGATATACCAAGTTCGGGCGTGAAAACGATGGTTCCTCGCCTAAAAAAATATTTCCATAAATGGATAAATACATTAATGCATGAATCAATGAATTCATTAATTAATGCATGTATACATTCAAGTATATCACGTTTCATTTGAAACAGTAAGTGACTATTAATTGAGAAATATAGTCTATATAAATAAGAAAAATACACAGTGAATACTCGTAATTCTTTTTTTTTCACATGAAAATGTAT
The DNA here is from genome assembly GCA_027627225.1 of Congeria kusceri. Taxonomy (NCBI): domain Eukaryota; kingdom Metazoa; phylum Mollusca; class Bivalvia; order Myida; family Dreissenidae; genus Congeria; species Congeria kusceri. Next base: position 66,017,027 of record CM051026.1, on the reverse strand, counting down.
ATGTGTCATTGTACTTAACAATAAGACAATAGTGTGTTTTATATTTATTAATGTTATAATAGGTAAATCAGTTCAAATCTACGTGTAGTTACCTTCCGAGAGGTCGTTCTTGTATGGGAAATTGAGGTCCACTGTAAAAGGAAACACAACTGCTCGGTGTTCGAATACAAGCATACATGTAATATGCGTTGAAAAAGAGAGCACTCTACCCATTAGTCTAAGAAGAATAAGACTTAATATGCACTTCAGAAGAAACTTCTATCTATGAAATGTGTTCTGCTGATTTAGACGTAAATGTATTAATATAAAAACGAGACACAAACATAGCAGTGTATACGAGTATACATTAACAGTATCGAAAAGGGTATATAGTTTAACTGAAATGCATGGCTCAAATAGCATTTCTTCTAATTAATCATATTTATGTTCAATACAAACGAACCTATCACTTGTGGAGCCCCATCGCCACTGTCTTGGATTGTACATAAAAAATCAAAACAGAATTAACACGGCACTTATTCGGATGAAAATAAAGGCATACACAGTTAGTTGTTTGCATAAAGATTTTCCTAATCAAAACTCAGAACAACTTCTTACATCAGATGAATATGAGAGGAATATTTTGATACCTGTACTAAATTATTTCTGCAAATTTGAAATGGACATGTATTAGATTATGTGAAAGGAATGTGTTGACAACCCTTGTGTAGTTTTAAGTAGGACTCATTATCTCATTCAAGATATTGCATACGCGTTATCACAGATCACTGTTTAATAAATTGCAAAAGTTACAACGTTTGGCAGGTACATTTTACATGCATCTGGGTTTCACATATCATCCACAGTCTGTATAAATTTATAGTATGATTAAAGCAACTCGTCAACTAGAGTAAAACCTTTACCTAAATGGTTAACCCTGGTACGTGAATAATGGAGATCGACTGCAGTATAAAAAGAAAGACAATTAAGTTAGTGAAAGTGATGATGCATCATTAAAACTTTACATAAGTAATACAAAATAAGTTTTGACAAACAAAAACAAAAACACTTTGAGAATAATTTTTATGCAACTGTATATGTTGAAATATTACAATGAACGTATTTGTTTCTTAGACCAAAACATATGTGAGAGTGCAATTAAGAAACCAATATATGATTAATACACTTCTTAGAAAGGGAATTGTTATAGACATTCCATACTTCCCCTCTCAAATAAAAACAACAGCAACAAAGTGCACGTAATAGTATAGATGGCAAATATTATTAGACCGTATTTTATTGTAGTTCTATTAGAAGTTAATATTTGTATTTTATAACAATGTGGCTTTATCTAATTTACACATACTGTTATGTGGATCATGTATCATAAAGAGCCTTTTATATTCCTATAGATAATCTGACTCAAATGCTAGTTTATTTTTGGTATGAAACACAATTGTCCAGATATAATTCTCGTATTTCACAATGTAAAATAGTTTTCCGTATTCAACGGCTAGAAAAACTGGACGTTAACGTTCGTTGGGTATCGTATATTGCCGTAGGATTCCGTGCGACACTGAGAAACGCCTCGTTCTATTTATAGACACGATGACGCCGTTACAACATGTTGATTTGAATGATGGCATTGATGTACATGCCATGCATTCATGAGTATTATTTTGCACTGTTTTTTATCATTTTGTTTGTTTCGATGCAGTATCTGGTGGTGTTTTGATCGTAAGGAGATATATATAATAAATGGAATACTACATGACTGTTTGTTCCGGTGGGTTGTATCGCTCTCGTTAATTGTGTCCACTCGTCTTGCGGGCTTGTGGAATACAGCGTTACATAATCAACTCGAGCGATACAAGCCACCGGAACACCACAGTCATGTACTATTCCCTATTTATGCGATGTGGAGGAGATAAGTATGTACCTGAATATGTCATCATGTCTGTACCAGGCAATTGAACTATAGATAGATTCAAATAGTTACCTGATATATTTGCAGACAGAGATATAATAGACTCGTTGTCATCGCCGTGGTCACTGTTGTAATCTGCAAATAACATTGTTTTCAAAATGCAACGTGCCCAAATTGATTTACAAATACATATATTATTGCAAGATTTGATACGTTTAATTTTAAAGTGAAAAACTTTTACATGTGATATTTACATGTTTTCGTGTATCCTCGTTTAATTTATATATTTTGTCAAACTGAAGAAAGACATAATACAGGGAAACTTAAACGAATGCATACGTTTAAATTAACTGCAAATGTTAGTTTGCATTACCGTTAATCGATAACCGTTTATTTAATATCAATATATAAGTCCGCACTATGATTAAAATCATATAATTAAATATACATTAGAATCGGATGACGGTCAGTAGACGGACACGGTCTGACGACATTTTAGTCAACCAACCTAAGTCTTGCATACATGATTTCGAAAATGAAAGTGGATTACTATATCTAGCCTCGGAAATGTACTATTTATCTTGTATCCCAGCTTGCAGTTATTTCACATATAACGACGTTAACATTATTTTAGACACAATTTGTGAAAAATACGCCCAAAACAACAATTTGTGGAAGAAACAAGTGTCATATATGTTGAATGTGTTTGTAATACTGTCGAACACTACAACACATTGACAACAAATACTGTCAGACGCCTTGAAAGCAATCATATATATGTGAGAATTTTTTTTTAAAATTCGGAATTGTTTTAGAACACGGCAGGAGATCGTGTACTTTAGTCCTATTGAGTCCGCTCTTTATTTCAATAATTGGTTCTTATTGCTGTTATGCCGATGCGGGCTAGTAGTGGTTTTGTAGGTGGTTGCAGAGTTGATGGTGTTGCTTATCATGCTGATTGATGTAATCTTACTTACAATATCATCGTACCAGTTTATTCAATACAAATATATATTAAACAAATAAAATCTGAATCCGATGTCGCTAGTTTTCGTGAAATTTGGGAGAAAAAGTACACAAGTTACTTTATATGCTGTATGTATTGAAATGCAAATTAATTATTTTTTTGCAAATATTTGCACAATATTTTTTTATAAAAAATATGAAAATACATTTTTTTAGAAAATCATCCGAATTTGTTTTTGAAAGGACAAATATATCTTTGCAAGTTAAACAGGTTAATATTTTTCATATTTACATATTAAACTGAAATCAAATTCTGAGAATAAAAAAAAAATCACGAGGAAGACAATCATAGCTTTTTCATTTAATCGCAACGTGAGACATAAACCATAATTTGGCGTACTAATAACAATATAAGATATTATAGGATTCACAAAGATAACCATACATGTTAAATTCAAAATTAAGCATTTAGTACAAGGTTTGGTCAGAAATATCTAAATTGCATATTAATTGTTCAACGATCATTAACAGAAAAAGGAGCATGTATAAAATTGTGTCGACGATTTTACAGATAATTTAATGTACTTTTTTAACAGATTGAACTAGCGGTTTTGCTTTGCAACACATACAATTGGTCAAATAGATAATTATTCGGAATAACCGGCCGTTAGGTTTTTTATTCGTTACAAGGAAATACTGGACCGGACTTCATGCAGGGCGTTCCACATGTTAATTTCAAGCGCATGCGCACTAGTAAACGGACGTTCCTAGCGAAGGTTGACAGTGCACGTGTAAACAAAAGTTATAATGTAAATACTTACGAGAAACAATTGAACATTTCCGGCATTCACGGAAACGTTCTAATGCAACACGTTTGTTTAACGTGACGGCAAGGATTTTAATCAAATATACCGGTTCTTTGTTCCGGTCATCGACCAGTTATGATAACGACATTTCACTTAAACTAATTTTTTAACCTACTGCGAACAGTAAATTGTTATTATTATTATTATTATTATTATTATAATTATTATTATTGTTATTATTATTATTTTTATACAACCGTTGTATTAAAGACCAATAACTGTAAGTTGATAAACCAGTTATATGAAATCGGCAAATTCGGTGTTTTGCAGACCAGTATGTTATATATGACAACTTTCTTCAAAGAGGACCCTAACAAATAAGAACAATTATACATTCAACAGGATCTGGTACGTTTTTACATTTCTTTAACTGTAACTTTGATATGGTGTACATATATTATTTATTGCGCTATGTTCACAAAAGTAGTACACTAAACTGCACCAAATGCTATGTAAATTAAAATCAATTAGTAAAACACTGAAGGTTGTAACACATGTGGTAAATAACACATGCAATCTCAATACGATAGTTTGGCCCAAAATAAACATACCATCTGCTCGTCCAACGGATAATGCCATTATGTTCTCTTCATCTTCTCCATGTTCTTCATTTTCATCGTCTGCATTGTCTTCCCCATCCATTTCATCGTTTAGATCGCCATCGCCTCCATCGCCATCGTTGATTGTATCCTCTTCATCGCCAGCATTGATTTCAAGGTCAATTTCGCCATCGTTGATTTCCTCGTCTAGCTCGCCATGAATGTTGTCGTCGTCTACATCACCATCATTGATGTCCACGCCTACATCGCATTGAATGTTTTCATCTTCTGCATTGCAATCACTATTTTCAATGTTTACATCACAATCATTATTTTCGTCGTCTACATAGACATCGTCGTTTTCATGGCGTGCATTGCCATCATTCTTTTCATCGCATACATTGCCATTATTGTTTTTATCGACTCTATAGGCAACGTCGTTTTTATTTTTTCTATCTATATCGTTGTTTTCAGCGCATATATCGCTATTATCATCGTATCCATCGCTATCATAGTTTTCAAGGACTACATCACCGTCATTATTTTCATCGCACGCAGCGAAATCATCGTTTTCATCTTCTGCATCACCATTAATGTTTTCGCCGTAAACATCGCCATCTTCGTTTGTATCGCCTTCATCGTCATCATTGTTTCTATTGCTATCATTGTTTTCATCGCCGCCAACACTGTTTTCTTCGCCGTTATCGCCATGATTGTTTTCAAAGCAGCCATCGCCATCGTCGTTTTCATGGCGTCCATCGGCATCGTTGTCTTCATGGCCTCTATCGCTATCATTGTTTTTCTCGCCTGAATTTCCATCAGAGTTTTCCTCGTCTTCGTCGCCACGATTGTTTTCAAGATCTTCATCGCCAACGTCGCTTCCATCCCTTCTATCGCTATTATTGTTTTCCTCATGTACATCAACATCAGTGTTTTCCTCGTCTAAATCAGCATCGTCGTTTTCATCGTGTACATCGCAATCGTTGTTTTCATCGCCTTCATCTCCTTCGTCGTTTTTATCGCTCTCATCACCATCTTCGATTACATCGCCCCCATCGCCATCGTCGTTTTCATCGCCAACATCGACATAATTGTTTTCATCCTCGGTATTGCCATTATTTGTGTTAGCGCCACAATCGCTTTTGTCGTCAACATCGACGTCATCGTCTACATCGCCATCGTCTTTTTCATCATCCGCATCGCCATCAACGTATTGTTTGCCTCTATCGCCATTATTGTTTTCATCGCATACATCGTCATCATTGTATTTATTGCCTACCTCGCCATCATTGTTTATATCGCCTACGTCACCATCGTCGCTTTCTTCGTCAACTAGGCCATTATCTTTAATTGGAAAATATTTTGCGATTTGGTGAAAAGACATAATTAATTATATGTTTACAGCTAAGTAAAAGATGTCCGACATCCGTAACGATACGGGATGATTTAAAAACCGCTATACAGCTATACAGTAATAAAGACGCAAATAACAGTGAGGATGGAACTAACATTTCATTTTTACTCAATGCTGAGTCCCTTGCTGGAAAAAGTCTCAAGGCCCTAAAAGTCTAAATGAATAATCTTAAAAATCTAGAAGGCCCTAAACGTCTAAATGAATAATCTTAAAAGTCTAGAAGGCCCTAAACGTCTAAATGAATAATCTTAAAAGTCTAGAAATAACGCCAAGTATTATATGCAAACCGTTTGATGCCTTCGTGGGTTTGACCTTAAATTACGGATGCGAAATATGGAGATTTGACAAGTTTAATGAATTAGAACGTATACATCTCACATTTTGTAAAATGCTATTAAGTATCACACCATCTAGCAGCAGTATGGGAGTCTATGGTGAACTAGGAAGATATCCACTTCATATAAACAGATATGTACGCATAATAAAGTTCTGGTATAAAATTGTTCAATCAAATAACATTATTATAGCAAAATTGTATGACAGTTTAAAAAAATGAAACATCGTAAACACAACTGGGCGTTAAATGTAAAGAAACGGCAGGAAAATTATGGTTTTTCATATGTATGGGACAACCCGTCTTCTGTTAATATTGAGACGTTCCATATTGTTCTTAAGTCTACAGTAATAGATGTTTTAAACAATCCTAGTTCAATGCAGTGAATAATAGTAACTCATTAATGGCGTAAAAACTTTCTAAATGCACGTTAGAATTTGAATTTTATCTCGATTTTTTGCCTCGAAAATTGCGCATTTGTCTTTCGAAATAACGATATCTTCTCACAAATTAGCTATTGAAACAGGTAGACATAACAAGATAGAAACATCTCAGCGTTACTGTACACAATGTCATACTAGAGATATTTAAGAAGAGTACCATTTTATCATTGTACGTCCTGTCTTCAAATCGCGTACAAAGGAATACATTAAACCTTACTATTATAATAGACCAAGTGTGCTTAAATTTATTAAATTAACTCCAAACAAAAGTTCAATAAAAAACTTAAGCCAATTTATCTGTAGAGCTTTTAACTTACATTCAAGAATGAATAGATAATATATCACTCGGTGACTCTAAATTATTAAGCCTATCAACATTGTTAACAAGTCCTGGATACTATTGCTGTGCTTTCATTTGTTACTCCTTAAACCGATGTATTAAATATTATGATTAACTGATAATAATTTGTTTTCAGGTTGACATTGTCATAAATATGTACGTGTGACATATTCTTTATTCTCTATTTAATTTTGCTCTGTTATCCATCCATTTTACATACTTATTACCACAATTTTAATTGAGTATATATATTATATGCTCAATCTCATTAAAATCATCTCCAGTCTGACGCTGCTATACTAAACGCCTAACAGCGACAACTAATGGAGCGAACGTTAGGATTTGATTTTAATGAGATTGATTATATTCTGTAATCTTAAGTAATTTATGTAAAATACATGTTTCAGGTTTTTAATTTATGAATTTATGTAAATGACAAAAAACTGTAAAGTTTACGTCAATAAAACATTCTATTTGTCTGTCTGTCTGATTTTCATATCGGATCTGGAAAAAAAATAAAATATGTCAAATGGTGAACGAGAAAGTTTAGAAGGCCCTATTACGCTTACAGAAGCAGCTTTTGTTTATAAACACTTCTCAAAGTAATAAAAAAAATTATCAGGATTCTCAGCAGACGTCTTTTAAGTTTTCTTAGAAGCAAATGGGAGTGTGTGTCGGCAGAGGCTTTATTCCTGGTTACATGGAAGCAAACATTAATGCTGTGAATGTTCTATGTATTTATACATATTTATACTATTTATAAAAAAATACTGGGTGCAAAGCCAACCGGTTATATATACATAAATATTGATAAATCATTATCATTATCAAACTGGATTTTTAAAAGGTAGACTTATAGGTAAACATACAATAATGTATGATATAAAACTAGTTTGTCTCATTATCCTCGTCCTTTATTAATAAAACACTGCATTTCTTCAACTTTGGAAAACATATAAAGTGATGGTTCGATGTTTTCAATCAAAATAGTAAGGCGACATTGTAAATTGTGGATTTGAGTTCGATGTTGTCCCCATAGGAACAGATTGTCGTTAAGGAGACCTACTTAATTGCAATTTACTTTTATGCGCTAAAATTATATATATTAACGATACGATCAAGTTTTAAAATAAAATAAATAACTCTTAATATAGATGAACACAAACTTTTACAATTTGCGAACGTCAGTACACTCATCTTCGATTGTGCCAGCGATTCACTTATAGAAACTTTAGAAGCATTATGAAACTTCAGTATTTGTTCAGGAGTGCGTGTTATGTCTGATAAAACGAAGTTGTTTTAAACACAATTAACCAGATATATATTTTTTATTTTGTGAATTTTCTAAAGTAACGAACGGTGAATCGAAGGTTAAACAAGAAATTATTATAGAAAAATATCAGGATGGTGGTTTAAATATGAATGACTTATCTTCATATATTAAGTCTTTAAAGATATTATGGATCATGATTATTACAAGATGAAAAGGAAAATGTATTAATATTGCATTTATTGATTTTAGTAAATTACACAATGGTTGATTATATAATCATGAAAGTCTGCTATCTTAAATATATATTGGTTTCTGGAAATACTCAATATACGTACGTGTGTTGTTATCTCAACAATAAAAATATAAAAATACATGTGTGTACTACCCATTATTGTTGAACCCAAGTGCGAAAAAATTGCACAACTGGACATCAGAGTTATTTCTTCGCGTCATATTTTTAACTCGGCAAACATGCTATTGGAGATTTGGTACAATATATTATATAATTGTCTTCCAACTAATACGTTAAATTTTGTAAACTTCACAACTTCAAACCGAACTGTCTTCATTACCAAGCAGTTGTACACTCTGTCTCTAGATGTTTGAAGACAAATCAGTTATCATGGAACAACACATAGTAAAGATGGCAAATATTATTAGACCGTATTTTATTGTAGTTCTATTAGAATTTAATATTTGTATTTTATAACAATGTGGCTTTATCTAATTTACACATACTGTTATGTGGATCATGTATCATAACGAGCCTTTTATATTCCTATAGATAATCTGACTCAAATGCTAGTTTATTTTTGGTATGAAACACAATTGTCCAGATATAATTCTCGTATTTCACAATGTAAAATAGTTTTCCGTATTCAACGGCTAGAAAAAGTGGACATTAACGTTCGTTGGGTATTGTATATTGCCGTAGGATTCCGTGCGACACTGAGAAACGCCTCGTTCTATTTATAGACACGATGACGCCGTTACAACATGTTGACTTGAATGATGGCATTGATGTACATGCCATGCATTCATGAGTATTATTTTGCACTGTTTTTTATCATTTTGTTTGTTTCGATGCAGTATCTGGTGGTGTTTTGATCGTAAGGAGATATATAATAAATGGAATACTACATGACTGTTTGTTCCGGTGGGTTGTATCGCTCTCGTTAATTGTGTCCACTCGTCTTGCGGGCTTGTGGAATACAGCGTTACACAATCAACTCGAGCGATACAAGCCACCGGAACACCACAGTCATGTACTATTCCCAATTTAGACGATGTGGAGGAGAGAAGTATGTACCTGAATATGTCATCAAGTATGTACCAGGCAATTGAACTATAGTTTGATTCAAACAGTTACCTGATATATTTGCAGACAGAGATATAATAGACTCGTTGTCATCGCCGTGGTCACTGTTGTAATCTGCAAATAACATTGTTTTCAAAATGCAACGTGCCCAAATTGATTTACAAATACATATATTATTGCAAGATTTGATACGTTTAATTTTGAAGTGAAAAACTTTTACATGTGATATTTACATGTTTTCGTGTATCCTCGTTTAATTTATATATTTTGTCAAACTGAAGAAAGACATAATACAGGGAAACTTAAACGAATGCATACGTTTAAATTAACTGCAAATGTTAGTTTGCATTACCGTTAATCGATAACCGTTTATTTAATATCAATATATAAGTCCGCACTATGATTAAAATCATATAATTTAATATACATTAGAATCGGATGACGGTCAGTAGAAGGACACGGTCTGACGACATTTTAGTCAACCAACCTATTTTTGCATACATGATTTCGAAAATGAAAGTGGATTACTATATCTAGCCTCGGAAATGTACTATTTATCTTGTATCCCAGCTTGCAGTTATTTCACATATAACGACGTTAACATTATTTTAGACACAATTTGTGAAAAATACGCCCAAAACAACAATTTGTGGAAGAAACAAGTGTCATATATGTTGAATGTGTTTGTTATACTGTCGAACACTACAACACATTGACACCAAATACTGTCAGACGCCTTGAATGCAATCATATATATCTGAGATTTTTTTTTAAAATTCGGAATTGTTTTAGAAAACGGCAGGAGATCGTGTACTTTAGTACTATTGAGTCCGCTCTTTATTTCAATAATTGGTTCTTATTGCTGTTATGCCGATGCGGGCTAGTAGTGGTTTTGTAGGTGGTTGCAGAGTTGATGGTGTTGCTTATCATGCTGATTGATGTAATCTTACTTACAATATCATCGTACCAGTTTATTCAATACAAATATATATTAAACAACTAAAATCTGTATCCGATGTCGAAAGTTTTCGTGAAATTTGGGATAAAATGTACACAAGTTACTTTATATGCTGTATGTATTGAAATGCAAATTAATTATTTTTTTGCAAATATTTGCACAATATTTTTATATTAAAAATATGAAAATACATTTTTTGAGAAAATCATCCGAATTTGCTTTTGAAAGGACAAATATAACTTTGCAAGTAAAACAGGTTAATATTTTTCATATTTACATATTAAACTGAAATCAAATTCTGAGAATTAAAAAAAAATCACGAGGAAGACAATCATAGCTTTTTCATTTAATCGCAACGTGAGACATAAACCATAATTTGGCGTACTAATAACAATATAAGATATTATAGGATTCACAAAGATAACCATACATGTTAAATTCAAAATTAAGCATTTAGTACAAGGTTTGGTCAGAAATATCTAAATTGCATATTAATTGTTCAACGATCATTAACAGAAAAAAAGGAGCATGTATACAATTGAGTCGACGATTTTGCAGATAATTTAATGTACTTTTGTAACAGATTGAACTAGCGGTTTTGCTTTGCAACACATACAATTGGTAAAATAGATAATTATTCGGAATAACCGGCCGTTAGGTTTTTCATTCGTTACAAGGAAATACTGGACCGGACTTCATGCAGGGCGTTCCACATGTTGATTTCAAGCGCATGCGCACTAGTAAACGGACGTTCCTAGCGAAGGTTGACAGTGCACGTGTAAACAAAAGCTATAATGTAAATACTTACGAGAAACAATTGAACATTTCCGGAGTTCACGGAAACGTTCTAATGCAACACGTTTGTTTAACGTGACGGCAAGGATTTTAATCAAATATGCCGGTTCTTTGTTCCGGTCATCGACCAGTTATGATAACGACATTTCACTTAAACTAATTTTTTAACCTACTGCGAACAGTAAATTGTTATTATTATTATTATTATTATTATTATTATTATTATTTTTATTATTATTATTATTATACGACCGTTGTATTAAAGACCAATAACTGCAAGTTGATAAACCAGTTATATGAAATCGGCAAATTCGGTGTTTTGCAGACCAGTATGTTATATATGACAACTTTCTTCAAAGAGAGCCCTAACAAATAAGAACAATTATACATTCAACAGGATCTGGTACGTTTTTACATTTCTTTACCTGTAACTTTGATATGGTGTACATATATTATTTATTGCGCTATGTTCACAAAAGTAGTACACTAAACTGCACCAAATGCTATGTAAATTAAAATAAATTAGTAAAACACTGAAGGTTGTAACACATGTGGTAAAATAACACATGCAATCTCAATACGATAGTTTAAAACCAAAATAAACATACCATCTGCTCGTCCAACGGATAATGCCATTATGTTCTCTTCATCCTCTCCATGTTCTTCATTTTCATCGTCTGCATTGTCTTCCCCATCCATGTCATCGTTTAGATCGCCATCGCCTCCATCGCCATCGTTGATTGTATCCTCTTCATCGCCAGTATTGATTTCAAGGTCAATTTCGCCATCGTTGATTTCCTCGTCCAGATCGTCATGAATGTTGTCGTCGTCTACATCACCATCATTGATGTCCACGCCTGCATCGCATTGAATGTTTTCATCTTCTGCATTGCAATAACTATTTTCAATGTTTAAATCACAATCATTATTTTCGTCGTCTACATAGACATCGTCGTTTTCATGGCGTGCATTGCCATCATTCTTTTCATCGCATACATTGCCATTATTGTTTTTATCGCCTCTATAGGCAACGTCGTTTTTATTTTCTCTATCTATATCGTTGTTTTCAGCGCATATATCGCTATTATCATCGTATCCATCGCTATCATAGTTTTCAAGGTCTACATCACCGTCATTATTTCCATCGCACGCAGCGCAATCATCGTTCTCATCTTCTGCATCACCATTAATGTTTTCGCCGTAAACATCGCCATCATCGTTTTTATCGCCTTCATCGTCATCATTGTTTCTATTGCTATCATTGTTTTCATCGCCGCCATCACTGCTTTCCTCGCCTTCATCGCCATGATTGTTTTCAAAGCAGCCATCACCATCGTCGTTTTCATGGCGTCCATCGGCATCGTTGTCTTCATGGCCTCCATCGCTATCATTGTTTTTCGCGCCTGAATTTCCATCATAGTTTTCCTCGTCTTCGTCGCCACGATTGTTTTCAAGATCCACATCGCCAACGTCGCTTCCATCCCTTCTATCGCTATTATTGTTTTCCACATGTACATCAACATCAGTGTTTTCCTCGTCTAAATCGTCATCGTCGTTTTCATCGTGTACATCGCAATCGTTGTGTTCATCGCCTTCATCACCTTCGTCGTTTTTATCGCTCTCATCACCATCTTCGATTACGTCGCCCCCATCGCCATCGTCGTTTTCATCGCCAACATCGACATAATTGTTTTCATCCTCGGTATTGCCATTATTTGTGTTAGCGCCACAATCGCTTTTGTCGTCAACATCGACGTCGTCGTCTACATCGCCATCGTCTTTTTCATCATCCGCATCGCCATCAACGTTTTGTTTGCCTCTATCGCCATTATTGATTTCATCGCCTACATCGTCATCATTGTATTTATTGCCTACCTCGCCATCATTGTTTATATCGCCTACGTCACCGTCGTCGCTTTCTTCGTCAACTAGGCCATTATCTTTAATTGGAAAATATTTTGCGATTTGGTGAAAAGACATAATTAATTATATGTTTACAGCTAAGTAAAATGTATTTTCAACATCTCATTTAACATTACAGAAACGGTAATAGAAAACTAAACATTAAAGCAGATATTTTCCAAACATCATTCTTATTTCGAAGCGGAACTAAAACTTAAAAACGAAACATTAAAGGGAAACATAATGAGATCCAGGGCAGAATCGCAAATGGCGAAACAATTTATTTTTCAACGTTCAAATGTTGTTTTCATTCATAAACCATCAATTTATTAATGAACCTAAAAATGTTGCAATTTATAAGATGTCCGACATCCGTAACGATACGGGTTGATTTAAAACCGCTATACAGCTATACAGTAATAAAGACGCAAATAACAGTGAGGAAGGAACTAACATGTCATTTTTACTCAATGCTGAGTCCCTTGCTGGAAAAAGTCTCAAGGCCCTAAAAGTCTAAATGAATAATCTTAAAAATCTAGAAGGCCCTAAACGTCTAAATGAATAATCTTAAAAGTCTAGAAGGCCCTAAACGTCAAAATGAATTATCTTAAAAGTCTAGATATAACGCCAAGTATTATATGCAAACCGTGTGATGCCTTCGTGGGTTTGACCTTAAATTACGGATGCGAAATATGGAGATTTGACAAGTTTAATGAATTAGAACGAATACATCTCACAGTTTGTAAAATACTATTAAGTATCACACCATCTAGAAGCAGTATGGGAGTCTATGGTGAACTAGGAAGATATCCACTTCATATAAACAGATATGTACGCATAATAAAGTTCTGGTATAAACTTGTTCAATCAAATAACATTATTATAGCAAAATTGTATGACAGTTTAAAAAAATGAAACATCGTAAACACAACTGGGCGTTAAATGTAAAGAAACGGCAGGAAAATTATGGTTTTTCATATCTATGGGACAACCCGTCTTCTGTTAATCTTGAGACGTTCCATATTGTTCTTAGGTCTACAGTAATAGATGTTTTTAACAATCCTAGTTCAATGCAGTGAATAATAGTAACTCATTAATGGCGTAAAATCTTTCTAAATGCACGTTAGAATTTGAATTTTATCTCGATTTTTTGCCTCGAAAATTGCGCATTTGTCTTTCGAAATAACGATATCTTCTCGCAAATTAGCTATTGAAACAGGTAGACATAACAAGATAGAAACATCTCAGCGTTACTGTACATAATGTCATACTAGAGATATTTAAGAAGAGTACCATTTTATCATTGTACGTCCAGCCTTCAAATCGCGTAGAAAGGAATACATTAAGCCTTACTATTATAATAGACCAAGTGTGCTTAAAAATATTAAATTAACTCCAAACAAAAGTTCAATAAAAAACTTTAGCCGATTTATCTGTAGAGCTTTTAACTTACATTCAAGTATGAATAGATAATATATCACTCGGTGACTCTAAATTATTAAGCCTATCAACATTGTTAACAAGTCCTGGATACTATTGCTGTGCTTTCATTTGTTACTCCTTAAACCGATGTATTAAATATTATGATTAACTGATAATAATTTGTTTTCAGGTTGACATTGTCATAAATATGTACGTGTGACATATTCTTTATTCTCTATTTAATTTTGCTCTGTTATCCATCCATTTTACATACTTATTACCACAATTTTAATTGAGTATATATATTATATGCTCAATCTCATTAAAATCATCTCCAGTCTGACGCTGCTATACTAAACGCCTAACAGCGACAACTAATGGAGCGAACGTTAGGATTTGATTTTAATGAGATTGATTATATTCTGTAATCTTAAGTAATTTATGTAAAATACATGTTTCAGGTTTTTAATTTATGAATTTATGTAAATGACAAAAAACTGTAAAGTTTACGTCAATAAAACATTCTATTTGTCTGTCTGTCTGATTTTCATATCGGATCTCGAAAAAAAATAAAATATGTCAAATGGTGAACGAGAAAGTTTAGAAGGCCCTATTACGCTTACAGAAGCAGCTTTTGTTTATAAACACTTCTCAAAGTAATAAAAAAAATTATCAGGATTCTCAGCAGACGTCTTTTAAGTTTTCTTGGAAGCAAATGGGAGTGTGTGTCGGCAGAGGCTTTATTCCTGGTTACATGGAAGCAAACATTAATGCTGTGAATGTTCTATGTATTTATACATATTTATACTATTTATAAAAAAATACTGGGTGCAAAGCCAACCGGTTATATATACATAAATATTGATAAATCATTATCATTATCAAACTGGATTTTTAAAAGGTAGACTTATAGGTAAACATACAATAATGTATGATATAAAGCTAGTTTGTCTCATTATCCTCGTCCTTTATTAATAAAACACTGCATTTCTTCAACTTTGGAAAACATATAAAGTGATGGTTCGATGTTTTCAATCAAAATAGTAAGGCGACATTGTAAATTGTGGATTTGAGTTCGATGTTGTCCCCATAGGAACAGATTGTCGTTAAGGAGACCTACTTAATTGCAATTTACTTTTATGCGCAAAAATTATATATATTAACGATACGATCAAGTTTTAAAATAAAATAAATAACTCTTAATATAGATGAACACAAACTTTTACAATTTGCGAACGTCAGTACACTCATCTTCGATTGTGCCAGCGATTCACTTATAGAAACTTTAGAAGCATTATGAAACTTCAGTATTTGTTCAGGAGTGCGTGTTATGTCTGATAAAACGAAGTTGTTTTAAACACAATTAACCAGATATATATTTTTTATTTTGTGAATTTTCTAAAGTAACGAACGGTGAATCGAAGGTTAAACAAGAAATTATTATAGAAAAATATCAGGATGGTGGTTTAAATATGAATGACTTATCTTCATATATTAAGTCTTTAAAGATATTATGGATCATGATTATTACAAGATGAAAAGGAAAATGTATTAATATTGCATTTATTGATTTTAGTAAATTACACAATGGTTGATTATATAATCATGAAAGTCTGCTATCTTAAATATATATTGGTTTCTGGAAATACTCAATATACGTACGTGTGTTGTTATCTCAACAATAAAAATATAAAAATACATGTGTGTACTACCCATTATTGTTGAACCCAAGTGCGAAAAAATTGCACAACTGGACATCAGAGTTATTTCTTCGCGTCATATTTTTAACTCGGCAAACATGCTATTGGAGATTTGGTACAATATATTATATAATTGTCTTCCAACTAATACGTTAAATTTTGTAAACTTCACAACTTCAAACCGAACTGTCTTCATTACCAAGCAGTTGTACACTCTGTCTCTAGATGTTTGAAGACAAATCAGTTATCATGGAACAACACATAGTAAAGATGGCAAATATTATTAGACCGTATTTTATTGTAGTTCTATTAGAATTTAATATTTGTATTTTATAACAATGTGGCTTTATCTAATTTACACATACTGTTATGTGGATCATGTATCATAACGAGCCTTTTATATTCCTATAGATAATCTGACTCAAATGCTAGTTTATTTTTGGTATGAAACACAATTGTCCAGATATAATTCTCGTATTTCACAATGTAAAATAGTTTTCCGTATTCAACGGCTAGAAAAAGTGGACATTAACGTTCGTTGGGTATTGTATATTGCCGTAGGATTCCGTGCGACACTGAGAAACGCCTCGTTCTATTTATAGACACGATGACGCCGTTACAACATGTTGACTTGAATGATGGCATTGATGTACATGCCATGCATTCATGAGTATTATTTTGCACTGTTTTTTATCATTTTGTTTGTTTCGATGCAGTATCTGGTGGTGTTTTGATCGTAAGGAGATATATAATAAATGGAATACTACATGACTGTTTGTTCCGGTGGGTTGTATCGCTCTCGTTAATTGTGTCCACTCGTCTTGCGGGCTTGTGGAATACAGCGTTACACAATCAACTCGAGCGATACAAGCCACCGGAACACCACAGTCATGTACTATTCCCAATTTAGACGATGTGGAGGAGAGAAGTATGTACCTGAATATGTCATCAAGTATGTACCAGGCAATTGAACTATAGTTTGATTCAAACAGTTACCTGATATATTTGCAGACAGAGATATAATAGACTCGTTGTCATCGCCGTGGTCACTGTTGTAATCTGCAAATAACATTGTTTTCAAAATGCAACGTGCCCAAATTGATTTACAAATACATATATTATTGCAAGATTTGATACGTTTAATTTTGAAGTGAAAAACTTTTACATGTGATATTTACATGTTTTCGTGTATCCTCGTTTAATTTATATATTTTGTCAAACTGAAGAAAGACATAATACAGGGAAACTTAAACGAATGCATACGTTTAAATTAACTGCAAATGTTAGTTTGCATTACCGTTAATCGATAACCGTTTATTTAATATCAATATATAAGTCCGCACTATGATTAAAATCATATAATTTAATATACATTAGAATCGGATGACGGTCAGTAGAAGGACACGGTCTGACGACATTTTAGTCAACCAACCTATTTTTGCATACATGATTTCGAAAATGAAAGTGGATTACTATATCTAGCCTCGGAAATGTACTATTTATCTTGTATCCCAGCTTGCAGTTATTTCACATATAACGACGTTAACATTATTTTAGACACAATTTGTGAAAAATACGCCCAAAACAACAATTTGTGGAAGAAACAAGTGTCATATATGTTGAATGTGTTTGTTATACTGTCGAACACTACAACACATTGACACCAAATACTGTCAGACGCCTTGAATGCAATCATATATATCTGAGATTTTTTTTTAAAATTCGGAATTGTTTTAGAAAACGGCAGGAGATCGTGTACTTTAGTACTATTGAGTCCGCTCTTTATTTCAATAATTGGTTCTTATTGCTGTTATGCCGATGCGGGCTAGTAGTGGTTTTGTAGGTGGTTGCAGAGTTGATGGTGTTGCTTATCATGCTGATTGATGTAATCTTACTTACAATATCATCGTACCAGTTTATTCAATACAAATATATATTAAACAACTAAAATCTGTATCCGATGTCGAAAGTTTTCGTGAAATTTGGGATAAAATGTACACAAGTTACTTTATATGCTGTATGTATTGAAATGCAAATTAAATATTTTTTTGCAAATATTTGCACAATATTTTTATATTAAAAATATGAAAATACATTTTTTGAGAAAATCATCCGAATTTGCTTTTGAAAGGACAAATATAACTTTGCAAGTAAAACAGGTTAATATTTTTCATATTTACATATTAAACTGAAATCAAATTCTGAGAATTAAAAAAAAATCACGAGGAAGACAATCATAGCTTTTTCATTTAATCGCAACGTGAGACATAAACCATAATTTGGCGTACTAATAACAATATAAGATATTATAGGATTCACAAAGATAACCATACATGTTAAATTCAAAATTAAGCATTTAGTACAAGGTTTGGTCAGAAATATCTAAATTGCATATTAATTGTTCAACGATCATTAACAGAAAAAAAGGAGCATGTATACAATTGAGTCGACGATTTTGCAGATAATTTAATGTACTTTTGTAACAGATTGAACTAGCGGTTTTGCTTTGCAACACATACAATTGGTAAAATAGATAATTATTCGGAATAACCGGCCGTTAGGTTTTTCATTCGTTACAAGGAAATACTGGACCGGACTTCATGCAGGGCGTTCCACATGTTGATTTCAAGCGCATGCGCACTAGTAAACGGACGTTCCTAGCGAAGGTTGACAGTGCACGTGTAAACAAAAGCTATAATGTAAATACTTACGAGAAACAATTGAACATTTCCGGAGTTCACGGAAACGTTCTAATGCAACACGTTTGTTTAACGTGACGGCAAGGATTTTAATCAAATATGCCGGTTCTTTGTTCCGGTCATCGACCAGTTATGATAACGACATTTCACTTAAACTAATTTTTTAACCTACTGCGAACAGTAAATTGTTATTATTATTATTATTATTATTATTATTATTATTATTTTTATTATTATTATTATTATACGACCGTTGTATTAAAGACCAATAACTGCAAGTTGATAAACCAGTTATATGAAATCGGCAAATTCGGTGTTTTGCAGACCAGTATGTTATATATGACAACTTTCTTCAAAGAGAGCCCTAACAAATAAGAACAATTATACATTCAACAGGATCTGGTACGTTTTTACATTTCTTTACCTGTAACTTTGATATGGTGTACATATATTATTTATTGCGCTATGTTCACAAAAGTAGTACACTAAACTGCACCAAATGCTATGTAAATTAAAATAAATTAGTAAAACACTGAAGGTTGTAACACATGTGGTAAAATAACACATGCAATCTCAATACGATAGTTTAAAACCAAAATAAACATACCATCTGCTCGTCCAACGGATAATGCCATTATGTTCTCTTCATCCTCTCCATGTTCTTCATTTTCATCGTCTGCATTGTCTTCCCCATCCATGTCATCGTTTAGATCGCCATCGCCTCCATCGCCATCGTTGATTGTATCCTCTTCATCGCCAGTATTGATTTCAAGGTCAATTTCGCCATCGTTGATTTCCTCGTCCAGATCGTCATGAATGTTGTCGTCGTCTACATCACCATCATTGATGTCCACGCCTGCATCGCATTGAATGTTTTCATCTTCTGCATTGCAATAACTATTTTCAATGTTTAAATCACAATCATTATTTTCGTCGTCTACATAGACATCGTCGTTTTCATGGCGTGCATTGCCATCATTCTTTTCATCGCATACATTGCCATTATTGTTTTTATCGCCTCTATAGGCAACGTCGTTTTTATTTTCTCTATCTATATCGTTGTTTTCAGCGCATATATCGCTATTATCATCGTATCCATCGCTATCATAGTTTTCAAGGTCTACATCACCGTCATTATTTCCATCGCACGCAGCGCAATCATCGTTCTCATCTTCTGCATCACCATTAATGTTTTCGCCGTAAACATCGCCATCATCGTTTTTATCGCCTTCATCGTCATCATTGTTTCTATTGCTATCATTGTTTTCATCGCCGCCATCACTGCTTTCCTCGCCTTCATCGCCATGATTGTTTTCAAAGCAGCCATCACCATCGTCGTTTTCATGGCGTCCATCGGCATCGTTGTCTTCATGGCCTCCATCGCTATCATTGTTTTTCGCGCCTGAATTTCCATCATAGTTTTCCTCGTCTTCGTCGCCACGATTGTTTTCAAGATCCACATCGCCAACGTCGCTTCCATCCCTTCTATCGCTATTATTGTTTTCCACATGTACATCAACATCAGTGTTTTCCTCGTCTAAATCGTCATCGTCGTTTTCATCGTGTACATCGCAATCGTTGTGTTCATCGCCTTCATCACCTTCGTCGTTTTTATCGCTCTCATCACCATCTTCGATTACGTCGCCCCCATCGCCATCGTCGTTTTCATCGCCAACATCGACATAATTGTTTTCATCCTCGGTATTGCCATTATTTGTGTTAGCGCCACAATCGCTTTTGTCGTCAACATCGACGTCGTCGTCTACATCGCCATCGTCTTTTTCATCATCCGCATCGCCATCAACGTTTTGTTTGCCTCTATCGCCATTATTGATTTCATCGCCTACATCGTCATCATTGTATTTATTGCCTACCTCGCCATCATTGTTTATATCGCCTACGTCACCGTCGTCGCTTTCTTCGTCAACTAGGCCATTATCTTTAATTGGAAAATATTTTGCGATTTGGTGAAAAGACATAATTAATTATATGTTTACAGCTAAGTAAAATGTATTTTCAACATCTCATTTAACATTACAGAAACGGTAATAGAAAACTAAACATTAAAGCAGATATTTTCCAAACATCATTCTTATTTCGAAGCGGAACTAAAACTTAAAAACGAAACATTAAAGGGAAACATAATGAGATCCAGGGCAGAATCGCAAATGGCGAAACAATTTATTTTTCAACGTTCAAATGTTGTTTTCATTCATAAACCATCAATTTATTAATGAACCTAAAAATGTTGCAATTTATAAGATGTCCGACATCCGTAACGATACGGGTTGATTTAAAACCGCTATACAGCTATACAGTAATAAAGACGCAAATAACAGTGAGGAAGGAACTAACATGTCATTTTTACTCAATGCTGAGTCCCTTGCTGGAAAAAGTCTCAAGGCCCTAAAAGTCTAAATGAATAATCTTAAAAATCTAGAAGGCCCTAAACGTCTAAATGAATAATCTTAAAAGTCTAGAAGGCCCTAAACGTCAAAATGAATTATCTTAAAAGTCTAGATATAACGCCAAGTATTATATGCAAACCGTGTGATGCCTTCGTGGGTTTGACCTTAAATTACGGATGCGAAATATGGAGATTTGACAAGTTTAATGAATTAGAACGAATACATCTCACAGTTTGTAAAATACTATTAAGTATCACACCATCTAGAAACAGTATGGGAGTCTATGGTGAACTAGGAAGATATCCACTTCATATAAACAGATATGTACGCATAATAAAGTTTTGGTATAAAATTGTTCAATCAAATAACATTATTATAGCAAAATTGTATGACAGTTTAAAAAAATTAAACATCGTAAACACAACTGGGCGTTAAATGTAAAGAAACGGCAGGAAAATTATGGTTTTTCATATGTATGGGACAACCCGTCTTCTGTTAATATTGAGACGTTCCATATTGTTCTTAAGTCTACAGTAATAGATGTTTTAAACAATCCTAGTTCAATGCAGTGAATAATAGTAACTCATTAATGGCGTAAAAACTTTCTAAATGCACGTTAGAATTTGAATTTTATCTCGATTTTTTGCCTCGAAAATTGCGCATTTGTCTTTCGAAATAACGATATCTTCTCACAAATTAGTTATTGAAACAGGTAGACATAACAAGATAGAAACATCTCAGCGTTACTGTACATAATGTCATACTAGAGATATTTAAGAAGAGTACCATTTATCATTGTACGTCCAGCCTTCAAATCGCGTAGAAAGGAATACATTAAGCCTTACTATTATAATAGACCAAGTGTGCTTAAATTTATTAAATTAACTCCAAACAAAAGTTAAATAAAAAACTTTAGCCGATTTATCTGAAGAGCTTTTAACTTACATTCAAGTATGAATAGATAATATATCACTCGGTGACTCTAAATTATTAAGCCTATCAACATTGTTAACAAGTCCTGGATACTATTGCTGTGCTTTCATTTGTTACTCCTTAAAACGATGTATTAAATATTATGATTAACTGATAATAATTTGTTTTCAGGTTGACATTGTCATAAATATGTACGTGTGACCTATTCTTTATTCTCTATTTAATTTTGCTCTGTTATCCATCCATTTTACATACTTATTACCACAATTTTAATTGAGTATATATATTATATGCTCAATCTCATTAAAATCATCTCCAGTCTGACGCTGCTATACTATACTCCTAACAGCGACAACTAATGGAGCGAACGTTAGGACTTGATTTTAATGAGATTGATTATATTCTGTAATCTTAAGTAATTTATGTAAAATACATGATTCAGGTTTTTAATTTATGAATTTATGTAAATGACAAAAAACTGTAAAGTTTACGTCAATAAAACATTCTATTTGTCTGTCTGTCTGATTTTCATAGCGGATCTGGAAAAAACAAACAAAAATATGTCAAATGGTGAACGAGAAAGTTTAGAAGGCCTTATTACGCTTACAGAAGCAGCTTTCGTTTTTAAACACTTCTCAAAGTAATAAAAAGAATTATCAGGATTCTCAGCAGACGTCTTTTAAGTTTTCTTGGAAGCAAATGGGAGTGTGTGTCGGCATAGGCTTTATTCCTGGTTACATAGAAGCAAACATTAATGCTGTGAACGTTCTATGTATTTATACATATTTATACTATTTATAAAAAAATACTGGGTGCAAAGCCAACCGGTTATATATACATAAATATTGATAAATCATTATCATTATCAAACTGGATTTTTAAAAGGTAGACTTATAGGTAAACATACAATAATGTATGATATAAAGCTAGTTTGTCTCATTATCTTCGTCCTTTATTAATAAAACACTGCATTTCTTCAACTTTGGAAAACATATAAAGTGATGGTTCGATGTTTTTAATCAAAATAGTAAGGCGACATTGTAAATTGCGGATTTGAGTTCGATGTTGTCCCCATAGGAACAAATTGTCGTTAAGGAGACCTACGTAATTGCAATTTACTTTTATGCGCTAAAATTATATATATTAACGATACGATCAAGTTTTAAAATAAAATAAATAACTCTTAATATAGATGAACATAAACTTTTACAATTTGCGAACGTCAGTACACTCATCTTCGATTGTGCCAGCGATTCACTTATAGAAACTTTAGAAGCATTATGAAACTTCAGTATTTGTTCAGGAGTGCGTGTTATGTCTGATAAAACGAAGTTGTTTTAAACACAATTAACCAGATATATATTTTTTATTTTGTGAATTTTCTAAAGTAACGAACGGTGAATCTAAGGCTAAACAAGAAATTCTTATAGAAAAATATCAGGATGGTGGTTTAAATATGAATGACTTATCTTCATATATTAAGTCTTTAAAGATATTGTGGATCATGATTATTACAAGAGGAAAAGGAAAATGTGTTAATATTGCATTTATTGATTTTAATAAATTATACAATGGTTGATTATATAATCATGAAAGTCTGCTATCTTAAATATATATTGGTTTCTGGAAATACTCAATATACGTACGTGTGTTGTTATCTAAACAATAAAAATATAAAAATACATTTGTGTACTGCCCATTATTGTTGAACCCAAGTGCGAAAAAATTACACAACTGGACATCAGAGTTATTTCTTCGCGTCATATTTTTAACTCGGCAAACATGCTATTGGAGATGTGGTACAATATATTATATAATTGTCTTCCTATGAATACGTTAAATGTTGTAAACTTCACAACTTCAAACCGAACTGTCTTCATTACCAAGCAGTTGTACACTCTATCTCTAGGTTTTTGAAGACAAATCAGTTATCATGGAACAACACATACTTTAAACCCTTTATACCACCATACTTACAGAGCATTTGACCATTCTCTAGAGGAATCCAACCCATATAATCAATTTTAAAGGAAAATGGTTTAATACCGCCACGCAAATCTAGGTAGTGTAACAGTTTTGAAACTATTTAAAACAGTGAGTGGCCGATTATTCTGTTGATTTTTAATATAAAAAATGGTTCTGATTTACTGTGGCTGTAATACAGTTGTGTTCACATAATATTAGAAACTAACAGACGTTTATTTAAAATAAATTATATATATAATGAATGTACAGAAGCAATAGTTTTAATGTTTGGGATTGTCCAATTGTACAAACGTAATATTAGTCTAGTCCCTAGAAGAATTTTGTGCGCATTTTTTGTCCAGGCAGTTTCTCAGCATACTACTGTAAAGGAGTGCCCACAGTTCAATTTTAGCGAGCGTGGACAGGTGGCACAATACAGGTTACCATGTAAACCAAGATGGCGTCTAAAAGAAGTGCTAGTTTTGTTTTAATAACACGTAATCTCATTGTAACTGTCATAAATATTTAATGCCAATAGTTTGAATTTTCAAAGCAAATTAAAACTCAGAGAGCTTTCAAACAAGGTTATGGTCAAGGTCACTAAAGGTCAATGTAAAGGTTATTTTAAGGTAAAATTCTTAAAATTGCTTTGGAAATTCGTTTTTTACCTTAAATCGTATTTTATGAAGAGATATTAATGAAAGTGCACCAAATGCATATTTCTTCAAGCAGGCCTCAATTTCCATTATAAAAATGGCATTTGAACGTCAGTAGCATTATTTATAGTTTACAGGACTTGGATTGATCAGACCATTATTAGAAATAACGAGCGATTTAGTCAAGAAGTCTCTAATGGAACGGATGCACCTTACATTATTAGTAGTGTCAAGTAGGAAACTGACAAGTATTATATATTATTCATTGCATATACATGTATATTTTCTTATAAATGCCGATCAAAAGGTCATCAATGTCAGGTCATCAAAGGCCAATGTCATTTCAAGTTCAAAGTCTAAAAATGGTTTTAAAATTGGTCATTTACCTCAAATCCGGTATTGTTTTGTAAAGACATATAAAACAATTACACCTGACAAATGTTATAAGTTTTAAAGAATAAGTGAGCAGTTTTATCAAATATTTTGAAATTTTATGTCAGGATATGCTAACAATTCCTGTCAACATCACCAAGAATTCAATTCATATCAAGGACAATTACTAGACATGTTTTAAAATGGCAAAATTCATTAATTGCTTTTGATGTTGTCTGTAAAAATGTGACAAATTGAACGCAACCACACGAAATGCATAAACCCACAACATATTGTTAATTGACTCACGGAAAAAAATTCATTCTAGTTCTAATGTTTCTGCCCAAATAAGATAAATGTGTCAGCAGCCAGCGATTATTATAGAAGAAAATCAAATCTTACAATATACCCGGGTCCAAGAAATAAAATAACCAGTATTAACCATTATACAGTTGTTATATGTTTAATATAAAGAGCCAAATACAATGTTTTGGAGTTCATTTGTTAACAAAATCGCAATTTACATTTATTTTCATACAATGTACTCAAATTGAAAACATTGAAATTACCAGTTGACAAATATAGCAAATATTACAAAATAGTGTATATATTATACAATACTGGACGTAAATGTATTGACAACAATGATTGAATGCACGCCATAGTCCTATTGATATTATATGTAGATAGAAAATATTAGGTGAGTGTTGGATAAAGTTGAAGATTATCATGTGAGGCTTAGAAACATATGAGCGCGAGGCTTGCCGAGCGCTCAAATGTTTCTTTGCCGAGCATGATAAACTTCATCTTTATCTAACACTCACATGATATTCTATTTATCCTATTACGCTATGCTTATAAAACATTTAAACGGCGTGAAAATATGTCAAAAAATGAAAACAATAGCATTGTCTCCCAGTTTTAACACTGGATTTTTTGTTTACTACAAACGTCACATTGAAATACATAGCGTTCGAAAAATAACGATATAATAAACCTGTGCTAAAAAAGCAATAGGATAAAGCTAACTTTTATAAGATGGGTTGTTATTTGATCAATTCGTCTGTAGTAATAGTATAAAATGTATCAAGATATGAAAAGTGGATAAAAGTGTTTATTAAAAAACACATCCCTTATATTCATCTGTGTGTTTTATTTGACAAATGTGCTAATAAAAAAATACTGGGTTGTAATGTGTGGCACTACTTCTCTGACACAAACCACTGTACTCAGTTTTGTATAGATAGATTTACATTCTAAAAGCATTCAAGTACATCCCAAAATAGTATATTTTGGTGAATAATACGAACTCCAAAATTAAGCTGACCTTAAAACTAATTGGCCTGAATTTTGTTTAGGCGTGTAGTTCAATTATCAAATCATTGTATAATCAAATAAACTGTACAGACGTATTATTTAAATTTCTACCCAACTCTCAAGCTCAACTTTAATACAAGGAACACTCAGACTGAATGTCGACATTGCTTGCCTTCAGTAGTAGATGATAGAGGTATCAAACTACCTTTTTGTCTGGCAAGAAAGTTCCCAATACGAATCTGAGCAGCATAGTGTAGGCTATGCCGTGAATAACATGCAACATGCAACGAACATCAATCAAGAAGCATGAGGAGGATCATTTTCCTCTGACAACCATTAGGTGCATAATCTGACTCATTTTCATTTCGACCCCTTGACATTTCATACCAAGGGTCATTTTACTCATGGTATTCAAATGTACTGAAATACCTGATGATCAGCAAACAGCATTTATGCATATACTTCAACCATGCACTCTAGCCTAGAGGAGAAAGACAAACCATATAAGGTCGTGGGTACAGTTAGATCCATAATTCCCAGCAATAAACCTTTGTATATTATCCGATATTTCGATATGGAGAGACCATTAGGCGTTCACTGCATATCGTTACTCTTCAAGAGAGGAAAATAAACAAGATGAAACAACGTTTACTGGCGATTCACTATCACCGTGGCCTATGCATGACAAAACACCTCAAAAAGCCTAATTGCATGTTCATACAGTTGCTGCACAGGTTGTCCGATGGATACAGAGAGGATCACTAACAAACTAGAGAAGTCACTGAGAAGAGGCCTCACAGCTGCTACTGGAAATAAGAGAAAACAACACGCATGAGGCTAAGTTGGCGGAAATGGAAGATATGACCTAGGGAAAAGGAAAACGCTCTTCCCCCGTAAAGACAATGCGCAATCCACATATAGCAAACCCTACACACTAACAGTAGAAATACCAAACAGACATTGTGTCAACTCATACAACTCATACTGGTTAAACCTTTCCAGCAGTGTTCATGAAGCCCCAGACACATAAGATACAATACCATGATGTACGTGGGTTAAATAAGGCGACTTGCAACATAGCAACTATGCCGTCTGAAAAACAAGAAAGGAGATGAGAACCCGCTAAAATGAAGGATTGATTAATACGTTTAGTTGTATGCCAATTAGTGTTACCATGCCGCACTAGATGCCATACTAGACTTATGAAT
The DNA here is from genome assembly GCA_027627225.1 of Congeria kusceri. Classification (NCBI taxonomy): domain Eukaryota; kingdom Metazoa; phylum Mollusca; class Bivalvia; order Myida; family Dreissenidae; genus Congeria; species Congeria kusceri. The sequence goes on along the minus strand of CM051026.1, from coordinate 65,989,293 downwards.
ATACCATACGAGTATAAAACTATTACAAAACGCTCAGCATTCGACTGCTTAGTTTTAGAACGACTTTAGGTAGTAATAGAATTCCATCAGAAAAAATTAAAGCAAGAAATATGTGATTATACACTGACTACATCATCCCCTCTGCATGTGCTTGAAGCAGGATCTTACGCCAAGGGACATAATGTCAATATCGACACCATAAAAATTAAAGAAAAATACGGGCCGTAGTGACTACAACTGCCTGGTGTCACCTTCCTCAGTATAATTTTGAAGACATATTCCCATATGTCTCTATCATGCATGAAAACAAACACAATCAACTGTTTATCAAGAGACCGAAGGATTGACCATTTTTTATAGATATCATTTTCTCACTACATCTGGAGAAATGACAAGATCAGCATGCACCTTTGGTTCTGCCTTTATAAACTTAAAAAAGGATTTTGTTGGCTGTTTCAATGGGTCATTTCCGGAGGCATTTATTTATACTAACAATATGTGCGGAAGAGCAAGTGTTTAAACATGCGTCTTGCAAACACCGATCACTGGAAAATATTAAAATGTTCAATTATTTGACTCTTATATTGACACTTAATGTATTTCTACAATAAAGACACGTCGTTACTATAACAATATGTTTATGTCTACAAGGACACCATCGGAAATAGGCTGACGAGCTTTCATGGGCCATCGTGAGTTACTTCACACGTTCACTTAACCTCAAATTGAACAATTTTAACAAATATTATATATTTGTTACTGAAGCATATTCAATTATATTTATGTAACCCTTTGTTGTGAGATTAGAATAAACTATACGTTTTTTATACCGAACAACCCTCGTATTTGACGAAACTTGTGAAAATTTATTTTCAATCACCAAACGTGTAATAAAAACATCTTACATTGAAATCATCAAATATTATATGCATATTTAGCCTTATATAATCACCTGTATCTGGGCTGACCGATAAGTTTGAAGTAAGGCCGCCTGTTGTTGAATTTGCTAGTTCTGCTTGCATTTCGCCAATTTGTCCCCAATCGATTTGGGTCACTTCTTCGTTTGTGATGTGAAATGTCCTATGTCTGTAAAAGTCGGACGGTTGTCTCTGCAACGCTCTGGATTTCGGGTTCATTTCTTTCCATAATTTCAACATGATTGTGTCCAGCGGTCGTGATAGTGGCCCCCTTTGTCCAATGATATCATTTAAGTCACGAATTTGGGAACATTTCCTGTGCATAAGTAAACCACACGTGAAGCAGCCAAATCGTTCATGATTTTCGCAGTAGAATAATATGTTATTTTGATGCTCTTGGCATATGTCGATATCTTCATCGACCACATCAGCCTTTTCTGTTTCCCTGATCAAACCATGGACATGGTTTACACTTGCTTCTTTTAATTGGTGGTCTTGATTGCAAACTCCAACAGGGCTATCACATATAAGCTTCTGATCGCATTCGACCGCCATGTCAGTAGCAATATCTTGACTTTCCTGGTATTCTTCATGGTGACAACACGAAGCCATTTTACATATTCCACTTTCGATTTCTACTGAACAAATGTAATTAAACACAACCAAACAACTGTTTGTATTATGCTTAAGTCAGCTTTAGTCAGCCCTCCGCTTTCTCCAATCCAGTGTACTTATAAACCTTGACTGTCAGCTTTTTTCCATCAATTTATTTATTTACATCCACCGTGTTTATATTCGAGACCATATATTCTCTGAACGAGTATCCGGTTTGTTTACAATTAAACTTTAAATACACCCATTGCGTTTAAGTACAGCGCAGGTTTACCTTGCTAGTATGTGTATACAGTGGTGCGTTATGGTGAGTGTGTGTGTCAATTCAAATAGGTCAGGCATTGTGTTATGTAGTATGCATGTTTGTTTTAAAACAGCTAGCTGAAGACATGTCATTATCTTAATGGAATTCTATGTACAAAGAATAAAAAACAAAACACTGTAATTGTTCGGTCTCGGTTCAAACCATTTAATTGAAAACTTTAATGTATGGCAGAAGAATTTTAGCATAATGATGACAATATGTGGTGTTTGATAAACGTGAGAAAAGACGATGATAGCTAATTATATCTGGAATCATCACAAAAAAAAAACGTTTGGGTCTGTCAGATAATCTGACTAAAGTGTTGTATATTATTTTAGATAAAATCTAATGAGTGTGTTTAATTCATGACGTTCGTAATTAACACACATTTCTATGGCTTTGAGTGGTAGTCAGTCAACAGTCAAAACTTTGCAAAATACCATACTGTATGCACAATCATAGTGCAGTCATAGTGAACATTTCATTTCATCTAGAAACAATGTGTATATATAGTTACAAAGGACTCTGCACGGATCTCAACTTTGGCGGCGCACTGTGTGTTATCGTTTTAGGATATACGAGGATTATTGACACGTGCACGCAATATAGCCGAATAATCGTTCTAACACTATTGCCCTATGTACACTAAAGGCCTACTGGGAAAGCCAGAACACACTCAGTGTATGCCTGTTTCATTTATATGAGCATCATAGATGCATTGTCTCCTCGATAATGTAGTAAGCACATACAGCAAGCAATTTGTTTCCTTATTGAGAACACGAAAATCAAAACGTCAGGTTGTGGGTAAGAATTTCCACCATGTAAAATGTATGTGTATATTATTGTTTCCATTGTTTCCATTGTATTGTGTCGATGGCTTGTTGTTTACAACTTATTTATGTTAACCATGTTCTCTTTTAAATTTAAAATAAATTTTTATGCAATATCAAAACAAAATATTTTCTAGGGTCTTGGTAGCGAACGTAAACAAGCATCATTATTATATCTATTATTATAATATCCAATCTGTAAAGTGCTGTTTGTTGTTTTTTTCTGACCTAAAATACCGAATCTGTTATTATGCTAGTACAGCTAGAATATGTTTAAATTTGAATGTCCAGCTGGTAATTAAACTACAAGTTGGTTCACGCGATGTTCATGAATATCATGTTTGTATGTTTTAATTGCAATATGTATAAGAGGTATCAGTGAAGTTCAAGTTCAAGATTGATAACTCTTGTCGAATGACCGAATGCCAAATACATGTGTTATCTTTTCTGAGTTTTACTATGTTATTTGTGTTTACAAGGCTAGACGTATTATTTACCAAATGCATGACAAATGTATTTTGTTATACTGCGGTGATAGCCGGGGTCTTAAGTACCGACACTCGAAAGCAAGTATCGCGTTTGACATAGCAATGGCACAGTGACCTCCACTGTTTCACTGCCTTCAATATCGTGGGGCAAGGGAGATAACTGATTACACGGCAAATCAAAACTGCGAAACAATTCTTTGCTTTAAGTGAATTGGTCCACGTAATACTATCAACACACTAGTTCAGCGATTTCTTTGGATAAATGACAAGAAATAGGTCCGATTGAAGCCACAACGTACATAATGATTTTAAACTGTTAATATATATTAACTTGAAACACTAGTTTTTTTACTTGAAATATATTAATATTTTTTAATGGATAACTCTTCGTGACCTTTAACTTTAACTGATAAGCCGCATTCGTTCAGCGTTCCACGCTTTGATTTTTTTTATTTTGTCGGAAGAGCATACATTCATCGTCTTGTCTGGCTGAGTCAGTTCTTCCATCCACCCATCCCGAAAAATCGTCAGAGCTATTTCTGTGTAACTACGGCTTTTATTTAAATGAAAATTAGTGGGCCTTTTGGCAGGTTTTTCCACTTCGGTGATTCGCTTGGGGTTATGAGTCACACATTGTATATTGTTCATTGTTGGGTCAAAGCGACAAAACCACCAGTAAAAAACTAATGGAATTTCATGAAACCGAGGGCGAGTCTGTATTACCTGTACTAACTTGATATATATAGTAATGTGTTAACCTGCTTAAGACGTAGGATGTCGTTTGTAATGTTCTGCGTCGTCTTGGATAATTTTGACATCAACTTAGTCGTACGTCGACGTGACATACATGTAGGTTCTACGTAGCCCTGTGTGAACGTGCGTGGTTGTCCGACAGTTCAAGACAGAGCCCCTGCGTTTACCTGCAATGCACTTTGTTGCCGTACGTTAAATACTTCATTGCTGAAATTATTCTAACTACGTCTGAAAACACGTTGTTTGGAATGTAATATGTTTTCGAACCTTTTGCATCCGCGCTATGAACGGATAATCGCACAGTCCGTATATTACTGTCTACAGTTTCAAATAATCGTATATAAATTCTAGTTACATATTGAGCGGAGCCGTATACCCTCCTAACGTAGAGGACAATAATGCTATTTTGATTGGCATAACGTAAAGGGTACGTACTCTACCATTAAAATGATACATTCTTTTACCTTTTATTCAGTAATGAAATTACATTATTTTTTAACCAGTCAAGGTTTCCTCGGGTATGTTTGTATTACGCGTATGTAGTGTTTTCAAGGCAATGCCCTATGTACTTCAGTAAACTATGTCGACATATTTTGGGAAGGGGTCTTATCTAGTAGATACAATATTTCAGTGTTGCCTAAAGAAATTGATTCTGACACATTGTTGTAACATATTGTTTCATAATCTATTTAGCTGCTTCATGTTGAATTATTGCCGCACTGAGCCCAGATCCAGATATCAAGTGACATCGTATCGCAGGGATAGTGTCATGATAATTCCTTCATTAAGGTAATCCAAACAAGCTGATAAACTTAGTGTGCAACACAAGCCGTAAACAAAAATCGAGCATGAATATTTGTCAGGAGATTGTACCGAAAACAACAACATAATATGATATCGTGTGTTACAGTAAACTGTTTTATACGAATATATACCTATAATACGAATGAGTAGAATGTTTGCAAGCCAAGGAAATTATTGAATTAACCATTGTGTCGTGTATGTTACACTTTATATGGTCTGTGGTAAAAATGTGTATTAACGCATTCACATTGGAGGTATGTACATATAATATGTGTGACCGCCGGTGCGCTGGATAAGTAATTGAATGTTGATCCCCATTGTATTTAGCAATACAATATTTTTATGAAGAGGGCTGTTAATTCTGTACAGTACAAGTTTGATAATTGTGCTATAAGTGTTTACATCTTTTGTTAAATGGTGATTTTGTTTACGTGTCAAATGTAGTTTCACAACTGCTGATACAAATGGATTTAAAATATTTCGATTCATGTTTCAAAGACATCACGGACGTATCACCAAATGAGGTTCGTTTGAAATTAATACGATCTGGCGTGTTTTTTTTATGCATTCCATTTTATGTTATGCTTTCCATTGATCTATAGGTACATATCAGTGAACCGGAATTGATAATTCACTGTTTTATAACAGTAAAAATTGCCACAATGTTCACTGGTTCCCGGTTTAATACAGTAAATGAAACGGATCGTAAACAATGGCGGACTCAAAATTGAGAAATGACGTCATTATTTTGACGGTATTACGTTATGAGTCATGTGAGTTTTTCCAAATAAACCCAGTAAGCTAGCTATACATATGTAAAAAAAAAACAACTGGTGAAAAAATAAAATAAAACTAAAACTTTTTGATTTCGTTGTTTGATCGTATTTTATTTCGCTCGTGATCCACAGCTCGATCGCTTATTACTGAACCAGAAAGAACGCTCATAATTTATTTACAAACAGCAATAACCGTAGTTACTTTTGTAAGTTGATTTTTTAGGAAAAGATTAAAACATGCTTAATTTCTACAACATTTAGAAGAATAACGGAATGAGTACTCAGTCTATTAGATTTTCATTTATCGTGAGTATCCTACTTATTTATTTCACGGAACGAAACGTTTCATATGTAAAGGTGTCTGGAATGTTTGGTAAGGAAACTATCCGGACATTATGGGAGTAGAAATGTACGCTATCTTTATTATGGTGTGTAAAATTATGTTGGATTTAATCATTAAATGCACATGCTGTTCGTATAAACACAATTTTGTCAATGAATAATATTACTGATTATGTATGCGCATTACGGTTTCTAGTCACTCGTACCCTCGTCAACCCGTACCTTTTTGGACAACTCGAGCTCTTTTAACTCGCACTATGCCGTGTTTAAAAAATAAATGGAGCATGGAATCATATGAAAAAGAAAATAGGCTTAATGTGTTTTACTGGTAATATTTAAATCAATCAAAATCAGATGCGATAAATATTTTGAGTATCAGTAATACAGTCGTTTATTCAAAGTGGTGTGTTATGACCAAATCCGTATTTAATGTTTTTATATTTCACATATTTTGCTTATATATACTGTAACGTTTATACTAATACTTATACTGTTGGCTACCCGGCTAGCGTGATCGACGTTCAATTCCAGCTGCCTGCGCATGTGAGTTTGGTTGGTACTCACTATAGCGGACATGGGTGGTCGGACATGGGTGGTGCCCTATGGGAACTCAACTTTCCCATAATGAACGAGACCACGTACAAATAAATATATATACAATTAACAAAGAAACAGTTGGAAATTGCACACTTCTTTGCAACTTTCGGTGTGTCTCCACAAATAAATTAGGTAGAGGTGCTAAGAGACATCACGTCGTCACATAGAAATGGCGTACTCAATCTCGAAAGACACACATTGCAGTCTGTATCGATTTTTGTTTCTTTTATTTTTTTCGTCATAGCAGTTTCTTACAGTTACATCTTGACCTCAGTATATGCATATGCTTTTCATGTGTATAGTTTGTATTGGTAAATCACCAATTGAGTGTCACTACTGCTTATATTCCTTATCATGTGTGACTAGTGGCTGAAGCGTGTTTGAGGAACTGAGGCAATATGTGCAACATTTCGTTATGCCTGAACAGGACAAAGTGTTAACTTTATAAGAAAGGGACAGCTTTGTAGTCGTATACACACTGGAATTGTGAAATACATAAGACATTTTAAAACGGAACATGTCAATGTCTTTCTTATCAATACGTTACCTCCAACATTAAGGCATTTTGAAATATTTAATAATTCTGTGCATAATATGTTATTTGAACAAACATAGTGTGGTTTTATTTTGTAATATTGGCATTTGTACAATTCATTTCAAATATGAGGGACCGTTAACGTTTTTATAGATGCCATTAATCTTTGATATTGGTTATATAAGTTTAAATTGTCCATGTTGAAAATTGTATTGTACGAGTTGACCCAACAAGTACGAGTTGACCAGGGTACCAGTTTACTTCAGTACGAGTTAGCTCGGGGCCTTTATTGCAATATTGGCAAGATGGCGGGAAGACAAGGTACTCACTATAATTGTTATTTAGTTCATTATTTTCAAATATGCATTCGCACTTTTATTTGAAAATAGTTTGCAAAGCATAATTATATCGTTAATGAATTACATGAATTGATATGGTATAATGTCAATAAACAAACACTGCCTGTACAGATATTTGTAGACATTGAATGTTGTTGAAAGAGAAACTAGTATTCCAGCTATTTCTTAAAGCCTGCTATACAGACAGTTCATTCGTTAATTCCACCGAGTTTGCCGTGTGAGTTTCCATCAATTCCATCAATAAGATCATGTATCAAACATGTATATATCTCTGTAGGAACCGAAGGTGTCCATGACATCGAATGCGAGCCTCCTTCTCTACATTCAAGGACAGGTAAATAGCACTCATAATAAGATTGTACTCACATTTGCAATTACCGTTAAACAACATGTTTTGTGAAATGCAATCATTTATGGGTCTGATATCAATAATTAATCTGAAACGTATTTCTCAAACACACTTCTTTGTTTGTAGTTACAAATGTTCAAAGACCAGGTTAGTACAATATATAGTAGTTAGCAGTACAAATTACTACATTTCTGGAATGTTTTGTGAACATTAATTTACTGATATTGCATGTGTCAGTAGTAAATAATGAAATCATATCGTTCAATAACAACAATAGCAAACAACTAACTGTATTATTTGCTGAATGCATACATTGTTTAAATTCATATTATTATACGTATACTATTTAGCAGAATACTACTGTTGCCAAAATGAACTGTAAATATTAATTGTATGATTCTCAAAGGCTGATAGTGCATGTTTTGATGCAATAATGTCTCATTTATCTGAACGTTAGTAATTATATATCTCAAACCGAATAACATGCTAAAGGTTTCATAATACACATTCACTACAGTAAATTCATACATTTTGGATATATTTGTACGCGCCACACCACTAGAATTAAGAAATAATCAGATTGACCTGACAATGTATTATGCTATAATATGCCAGTGAATTTCATTCAAATTGGCCCATATTGTGTAACGAGAGTACTTTATAGGCCTAGTTTAACACTTTATTATTTGACCCCCCACCCCTTTCATCTGGATCTTATACTCTTGTGTATTGGTACCTTCGGCTATATCATATCATCTAGAATCTACCATTATAGGATGTTGTATTGCACTATTTACAATTACAATCATTAAAAATAAAATCTGTTTGATACCACTATTAAACCAATAATAAGGCTGTGATAAAAATACCCTGGAAAAGTGTCATCCTTATAGGCCATCCAAGGTCCAATTCACACCATTGACACCATAATCAAAATGTAAAATAACATAAATATTTTTTTCTAACTGATCAGGTCATCATTTAACAACTCATCAATACCTGCAAATGCAAAAAGTTAATTAACTGAATTAAAATGAATGAAATGAATGAAAACTTGGACACAATTATTGCTTATTCAGGTGAATGAAAAGTTTGCAGATTGAAATTTAATACCGAAAAAAGATGTGAAAGAATAGTGATACTGTAAAGAATACATTAATTGCAGTTTACTACTTAAACATGTTTTAGAATCTTAAGTGTAAATAATATACAACCATTAAACATTAAAACAACTCTTGATAAATTCGACCACCTGTTATTAAATAAAACCACCATTTTGCAGTAGAATCCATACTCACTGTATCCTAACAATGAACAATGAACAATCACTTATTTATGCCCCCCCCCCCGTGTTTGCATTATTCTTTTGATTTTGTTTTCTGTGTTTTTTAATTTTTTTTGTGGGAGGTATTCGTTTATGTGTGCTTATTGTTCCTATTTTGTGTTTTAGAAGTCGTATGTTTAACAACAATCCAAATGTATTTCGTATTCATAGATTGTGCATGCACCAATATCCGTGTATACAGCTTTACACTTATTCATAGTGTATCATTTTAACAATAATACTAATTTAAATCATTTTAAGCGAGGATGTCTACTAAAGAGGAGGGCAACTGCAGTAAAAAATATGTCATTTAAATATTAATATTGCCATATAATACCGGTTACAATGATGTATATATAATGGAAAATGAACATTATATGCATTTTGTAAAGCTTATTATATAATCTAAGTAGTGTTTGTTTGGCCTTTTTCTTGTTTGACGTCAGATTTGTGGTTATCATATAAAACTATTATATGTACATATATTTTCACAAGTCAGAATAGCGCTGTGGGCTAGAGCAATGCCAATTGACATTTGCTTGAACGAATCCGTTGTCGTGAGTTCAACAACCATTTTCATTTCTATCCAATTTGTGTTATCTGAGGTTATCAAAATTAATTATTCACATTTTGTATTGGAAACGCCTTTGTATTGCCCGTTTCTTTAACACAATGACATGACCAATGTTAAGCAGATACTTTTTTCGCAGATATATTCTCTTTACAGTCACAAATGTCTCACCTCCATTAACTTATAAAATACGAGAAATAAGCTACCATGATTTGCCAATGCTATAAGAGGGACTGCACTAGTTTGCACGAAAATTAGAATGTACAACCATCTATTGATGTCAGCGCAGCGAACTACTATATAAATGTATACACAACGCCAAGACGAGTCAGATCGATTTGTGACGCATGATCAGTCCTTATTTTTTTTAATTTAAAACCAAATCTTGCCGTTGCTGTATGACAAACGGGTACGTATCGACAGAAAAGATACATTTGCATTTTTATTTTTGTTTGTTTTGATGTTGATATTTATTTATGTTTTATAAACGAGTGTTTTGTTAGTTAATAGCGAAAAAGACATGAAATAAATACATACAAATCAGACGGTCCCTCTTTAAGGAAGATACATATGTTAGTGCATGTTCCACGATACTAATATAAATTCACGTAGCATGTCATGTTTGCAAGTTAGCCTTAAATGGCAGAGTATAAATTTACAATATATTACGTATATTCCTTAATAATGTGTTAGGGTGAATATTATGTACGAAAGTCCTATTCAGATCTGTTTTTGGAATATCATTACTAATGGTTTATTAAACATATGCAATAAATAATTTAGTGTGAATTAGTGTATTTGGAAATACGTTGATCAGTTAATGTTCTTGTTTACTGATACTGGTGATGTGTTGATTACTACTATCAAGAGAAGCGCCCAAGTGCTCAATACATATTGATTACTGTCTGTGGAAAAAAAAAATCTATAATACGAGGGTGTCCCAGAAGTTCGGGGAATAAAGTTCTTGCTCACAAATGCTATCGGCTATACATTGATTGGAGTTTATTTGCAACTAATTGTGGTCCGACGCTCATTAACACATTTTCATTTTGTTCATTACTCTCGATATATCGGAATCCATAGCAACTGACCACTCCTTACCCGTATCAGGCGTTACTCTCGGTATGTTGCTGTAATTTAATGTCACTTTAACTTTCGCTAAATGGGATGACGTTTACAGCATGAATTACGCCATTTCCTGAACATTTCAAAGTCAAAGCTGTCTCCGTTCAAATTTCGCTGTAACTTGAGTAACATCGCTGTTTCAAACGCAACATTGGCATGACGTCTACAGGTGACGTCGGGTTACGGTCGTTAAAATGTGCGCAGGCCTTAAGATGTCGCCAGCAGAAACCATGAACCTCATGAAAAGGTCGACAACACTTCCTTCATTCGGGACAACTTTCGTTTACAAGTGGCATAAGCGATTCCATAGTGGCAGACTATCAATTATATAACAGAACCTTGGCAAGTGTATATTTCGACAATGTAACAATATAATCCTACCGGAATGTGCGTTGCGTCGGAGCAAACAACACTATGCATTATATAATGCCTAAATGATTTAGTGTGTTTCAAAGGAGATCTCAGAAGAGCAAACCACTCATTACTTAAATGAAATAATTGAAATGGGGAATCGCATTGTAGGTGTAAATGATAACGTTAGAGTAGAAATTATTTCATTTGATTACACATCGATGTTGTATAGCATGCAATGTTCAGGTATTTGAATGATACAGACAGGTGTTTTCATGATGTTTGCACCTCAAGGGTGCGAATATATGAGAAGTTCGTGGAGGCTTTTGGCCGACACTTCGAGAAAGAGTGACTTTTGAGCGGAGTAACGTCATAAGTTGTTGACATCGACCTGGGCCGACCCTAGTTACATGTACATGTTCAACTGTTCTTTGTGAACCCTTAATCGTATCATGTTGAAATTTTGTATGTTAATACAGAACTGATGTACATTTATTTCAGTATTTGTTTCATTATTATACACCCATTACCTTCTATGATAAAGCGGTTGTCCGGGTATTAAATGAATATCCCTCGTATAATGTTAATAGAGATACTGATAAATATACAAAACATACGCATTGAAATCGGTAAAATAATAACGTTTTTGGTTACTTTTTATCGTACAATTATCTGTATGTGATAGCTGGTGATGCCTCTGGAGGAAATCAGAGTCTACATTAGTGTATATTCCGTTCGTACCAAGCGTTTTCGAACATAGACGTTATAAAATGCCTTTCGTGAATAAGACACAGTTTTAAAGTTGAATATAAGCCATCAACGTTTATTAGTAATAGTGCCAATTTAAGATGTATCTAATTATTTATAAGGACCGCGGCTTTTAAACCTAATGAAACACACGCAATGAAACACAATGTGTAACTGACGAGATTTCGTATTCGTATAGTTCCACATTGTTTAAAGTCGCTTCTCCATTTACATTTGTACGCGTTGTCCGGTACCCATATTTGTGTCCGCAACCGATGTTTTGTCATCAATATTTAAGAGCAGTAAACACTTGAATAAACAAGTATTGATTTAGAACCGTATCTTGCACTACTGTCTATCCGTTTATCACCGTGTGATCGATATTTGAATGTTGACAAAAGGTATCAGATTACCTCACGCTCAATATACATATTTCAATGCGGTTACTTAAAGCAGCGTTCGCAATTGTTACACAATTTATATACATTGTAATTGCCAACTTATAACGCATACTAATAAAACATTACTTAATAGTTAATTTTATAATCATGGTACACAAATATTATTATACAAAATGCACAGAGCAAATTACACGAGGTGTCATAATTTAGAATGCTCTATAAAACAATAGCTCTGAATTATCCTTCTACATTATGATACAAATTCTCAATTAATGAACATTTAAAATAGTACAAATGGTTATAAGTATGATGATTGTGTAAATAAAATTAAAGTTTAACACTTGTATAACATACATGTAGATGTAGTAAACACTACATGCAAAATGCCGGTAGTTAGATGTGTTTTTATATTTTGTATACAAATTATGCGACTACTTATATATAAGTTATACGTTATATTAATGTTATTCTACTTAATATGCGAGCATAATACTACATCAAATTCCAGTGGAAATATATTATATATTGATTCAGTATTTTATCAGGGTTTTAATGGTAATTTCCCTTTAAAAGGCAATACATGTTAATGGTTTTTCGCAACAATGTATGTAACAATATACACATATGGTTACCTTTGTTGTAAATGTTTGTATGTATAGACCTTATGGGAACAATCACTGCGATGTATTATATAATAAATAAATAATTTTAACACCATGAAGAAGACATGTTGAAAAGCAGTAGAGAATATAACTAAAATGTTAGCTTTTTTCATGGCAGTGTAGTTGTATGTTTTTCAGGTGTTTTACCTTTACTCTTGAGTATAATGCTTACGGAAGATATTACGTATGCAACACATATATGAAGTCGTATTACAATAACAAATACCGTATCCACAACAACTATTCGGGTTAAATAACGCAACGAGGAATATATTTAAATGAAAAACAAATATTTGTAAAGCATGTTCAATATAAGGCTTTGACAATAGTTATAATAAAACGAAGGAAAATACCCGCATAACAAAATTAAAAGAAAAAAAATGTATTTCAGCTCAACTACATGTTTTTTGCTGTTCTACTAATACATGTATTTAATACATCGTTTTAAATATTAAACCCAATTTCCAGAAATGTACATCTTTATGTATTTGTTGGAGGTTTTTACTTGATGAATTATTTATATAAACTCATCATACAGCTTTTGAATTATTGTTCCTGTTTACATTTCACAATATGATTTGCTGGGTATGCCGATATTCAAGTACGAAATCATCTGAATTGTCAAAAGTAAATATAGATCTATCAAATCGTTAAAATATAGACTGGTATGCCAATGTTGGCTATACTCACTGACTGTGGTTTAAATGTGATAACAACTACTCATCATATCTATAACACCGCTTTAAATCTAATAAAGTGCGTGCAGAGAATTTAAGTTTACTTAAACAACAAGAATATGTATCAGATAGCCGTTAAGTTTACGTATTTATCAAATCACATGTTCACTCCTTTTATCTATGGTACATTGGACTTTATCTGAGCAGTTTGAATATACCTGCATTCAAATTTGAATTTAATCAATATATGGATTGTTAGGGCATAGATCTGTTCACTTCGTTTCATTTTCAGTGGTATTTATGTTTGTATTTCTTTTCATTTAAAAACATTAATTAATCAAAACAGATATATAATTACGTATTTATATGTTTAATCGTTTAATTAGAACCATGTTTGTATTATTATAGTCTTGACGGTACATGAAATAAATTCACGACTAAAACAGTTTTAACTTCCGATCTGGCAAGGCAGAAATTAACGTACATTGTTGGTAACATTTTCATCGGTCAAACGACAGTGACTACAAGTGGAAACAATTCATAATAGGATCTTGATCGAAATGTGTGAATATATATTAATATGCTGAAACGGACATTGTAAATAATAGAGCATTCGTGTGATATTAAACACTATTATATTGCGATGTTTCAGTAATATTCGAATAATATAGGGACGAAGCCAATTATTGTGAAATTGAATTTAGCAACACAGTTGTGAGTGATATTATTTTACTTATGGTCAACGGTTAATGATTTAATACGTATCGAGTTTGCGACAGAGCGAATCGTTAAGGATTATCAATATTAAGGGTGTATTGATTCCAATATTAGGATTATCGAGCGTACTGGGTATTGATTCCATATTGTTAAAACCTGTAGTCTGACGGTTTATGCTTTTTTGAAAGTCGTTTAAATGTCTACCTTCCACAATATGTATGTGAATAAATTAATGACGCTTTTAAATGTGATAAATACCAAAAAATTCGGTGGTTTACATTCATAATAGGACAAATCATATTTACTTCGACGTTTAAACAAAATATCGTATCGGTATAAACTATATTTTGGGTGGACAAACCAAATTTAATGAGTTAAACATGTTATTTGGCTATTTCTAATCAGCGAAGAATAAAACAATACTTAAAACATGAAGCAAGTTTTATATGAGGATTAAATGAACCGATTGTTTACCGGAATTAGCTTTACAAAACGGGGTGGACAACAAACTGTATAACATATAATAATATCGTTATAGGTTTAGATAAAGCAAGTGTACCAATATAAGTCATCTGTTCGACGCGGAAGAGATAAGCGGTTCAAACCAGGAATGCCAACACAGAAATGGGAAACCAAGTTATGGATGTAATCGACAAATTACGTAGCGGAATTCGGATTAGAAAAATGTAAATATTATCTTTTATTTATTTTTTTCCTAAATATATACTCAGCATTTCCATTGAAGTGTTATTTATACATATACAAGAGTAAATCAAGCAGTTTAATGAAACAACATATTAATGTTCTTTTAAATAGAACACACGCAACTTCCGTTTCCGTTTCAAAATGGAAGGTACATTTGGCGGGTTTTCGCGGGTGTTCGCACAAACAGATTGATTTCCTCAATAAAACTTAAACAAAGACCAATTTCATTTACGTAATTGATAGTATATGAGTATGATGCAAGTTAACAACGATTTAATAAAATAAAAAGTTCAATTATCGTCATTGTATGATATATGTGCTTGTTGTTTTGTTGTTGTTATTGTTGTGCTAGTGTAGCTTTCCTCAGTTCACACATTTTAAAACCTACCATGTGATAGAATATGCACATGTAATTGCTTTATCGTCGCATTCATTCAATAATGCAGGTCATGAGAACCAGAACCATCTTGACCATGCACAGGCAGACGTTGAAGGTAAGGCAAAGTTTTCCAATTGTCGCTTCCATAAAGGTCGACATATGCTTATATGCTTAAATGATTAACAGTTAGCTTATACTAACCACGCAAGATCACACAAGTCAATGCTTGTGATGAAATTTCCTAAACAAATAAAGCAAATCATAGAATGATTGATTGCGAATAAAACTGTAATTAAAACGAGATACTATGCTTACTTTTGTATCATAAAACACACAAGAAATACGAAAATCAGACATACTGAAAATGCGTATTAATCAACACGTTGATATACAAAAGAATACAATATTTATCAATGTATTAATGGAGCAAATATTTTAAAGGGAATCAACTTTTCAACGGTGAGTCAGTCAGAACCTGCCATGCGCGTGCATACATGTGGTATATACTCAATATATTGTATAGATAATATTTATTTGCAATAAATTAACAACAACGTTTTTGACGTAATATTATTTTTATTACTAAAGACAAGAATTAAACAGATGTAACTTTCGTTTTTCCATTATTTTATGTGGATTTGCATTATTATGTGGTGTTGATATTTTGTTTATTTTGTTGTTTCCGTTGCGCATTCTGATTCATGTGTTCTCTTATGAATATGTACATGTTTTGAATTTTAAAAAAACACACAAAACATTTGACGTGCAAATCAAAATGGTTGACAATCAAAATTTAATGACCACAACCATATGTTTTAATTTGACCAGTTTGATCCACCTTGCCTACATATATATGTTATGGACTGAAAACCATCAAGCTTTCAAACAATAACACTATATATAAGTTCAAGAATATATAATATTGTTTAAAAAAATGCTTAAGCCTGTTAAAA
Organism: Congeria kusceri; assembly: GCA_027627225.1. Lineage (NCBI taxonomy): Eukaryota > Metazoa > Mollusca > Bivalvia > Myida > Dreissenidae > Congeria > Congeria kusceri. The sequence goes on along the minus strand of CM051026.1, from coordinate 65,973,015 downwards.
CAGGATAAGCTTAAGTTCACTATTTTCATATTGCACGAAAGTGTGCATCAATATTGTTGTAAAGACAAATTATATTTTGAATGAAAATTGTTTTCAGATATTCAGAATAAATACTACATAGTGCTGTAGCATTCATATTTAATCATAATTTTGATAAATGCAATAACAGACCTAAGCCAGTTACCCTGAAATTTGAACCAGATGTTTAAACATTATTTATATTTATTTAATTAAAGGAGCAACTACACATGGTGATGGTGCAACTCTTGTATCGATTACGTTGCCCCAAATTGGTAAGTACGCAGTCTAAATAGCATATGTTTTGACACTTAAGTATACTCAAAATCACATTCACCTATTTCCATAATATAATTTGTTTTGTATTATAAACATGCATATCTGTTATTTTTATAATGTATGAATCAATATTTTGATTTAAAATTGATTAGTATAACAAACTCATCACAAAAGCTTGCTAAATATGTCAGGATTGCAACATAAATTTGAATCATTATTAAAATTGTCATGATGTGAGCACTTAATGCTTCCTAACTTGCAGATGCCAGTATCCGAAGCAGCCCAATACTATATCATTTTAATAGATTAACCAGAAATTATTGCTACTGATAACAGTAACTGTTTTGATCGTACAAACGTAAATGACTTTGTAACACTAACCATTGACCCGCAAAATAAATAAATAAATGCATATCTTACTGTTAACTTGTTGCATATAATACAGGAAACACCCATGCCGCAGTGGATTCTAGTGGGAATGGTGGAAATCTTGTCAGTACAGGTATGAAAATGCAACTTTAAATGACATCAATGTGCTTCCGTTGAATTATAAGTTCAAACAATAGATTTATAATATGTATGTACATGCATTGTGCATTTGTAAGTATGTTGGTAAATTCAATACAACGCATGTATTAACAATGAGTTTTCAAATAGTATACTTACTGTTATATATATATGCCCCCCTTCGAAGAAGCTGGGGTATATGGCCTTGCGAATATCGGTCTGTCCTTTTGTTTGTCCGAAGGTCCGTCAGTCTGTCGGTTGACCAAACCTTGTCCTGGAAATAACTATAGAACCCTGGGCTCTTAAAACGTGATAGGTAGGTTTGTATGGATTAATTGAGGGCCACGAATCTTTATTTAGTACTTGGATCTTAGGTCATGGTCGAACCGACCATAATTATAATAAAAACACTCGATTTCTTTATAATGTTCAAGAGATTGTCCGGACCATAACTACACAACCATTTGGTCTAGGTTCTTCAACTTTTGTAGCTATGTTGGTTATATTGGGTCGAAAAGCAACGTTAAACTGACCAAAATATTATAAATATACCACCCAATAATTGTAAAATCTGGTTTATCCAATAAACGCTCTAGCATAGGTTCGAAAAATGTCCACAACATACATGAATATCGAATTCGATCGGATGTCCAAAACACAGTTTTAGCTATATTTATGCGCTAGGATTTCGAATTTTTAAGTATATGGGTAAATACAACCCTTAGGTCTAGCTTCTTAAAACTTGGTATGGAGGTTTGACACAGCAAGTAGAATATCATGTTGATTATTGGATCCTTGGTCAAAAGCCAATGTCAAACAGATCATAGATTATAACAAAACACCTTGTATTTAATTATGGATTGTTAGGGTATATATAGATCTGTTCACTTTGTTTCATTTTCAGTGGTATTTATTTTTGTATTTCTTTTCATTTAAAACTATTAATTAATCAAAATAGATCTATAACTACGTAATTATAGTTTTCATATTTTAATAAGAACAATAGTTCTGTTATTATAGACTGGACAGTACATGAAATAAAGAGAGGACTAAAACAGTTTTAACTTCGGTGACTGGCAAGGCAGAACATTAACGAACATTGTTGATAATATTTTCTTTGGTAAAACAACAGTTACTACAAGTGGAAACAATTCAGAATAGGATCTTGGTCACAATTTGCGAATATATAGTAATAGGTGGAAATGGACACTTAAAATAACACAATATTTATGTGATATACGTTTATAACAATAACGATTATATTATAATGTTCCAGTACTGTACGAATATTGTAGCGATAAAGCGAACACATATGAATTTGATTTTAACACCGTATTGCAGGGCATTATTTTACCTATGGAGAAATGTTAATTATTGAATATGTATGCACAGAGCGAATCGTTTAGGATTAACAAGAGGGTGTATTGATTCCAACATCAGGAATATCCAGCGTACGGATTATTGATTCCACATTGTTAAAACCTGTAGTTTGAAGGGTTTTGCTTTTTTGAAATTCAGTTAGTCGTTAAAATTTTTGCCTATCACAATATATTTGTAAATACATTAATGACGCTTTTCGAATGGAGCACTCAATGTGACCAATACTGAAGGAATACGGTGGTTTACATTCATTTTAGAATAAAACATTTATTATGATGATAAAAAAGTCGTTCCGGAATACTCTATATATTCTGGGGTGGACAAACCAAATGTAACGAGCTAAACATTTTATTTGACAATTATAATAAGCAAAGAATAAATCAATTATATAAACACAAAGTAAGCTTTCGAAGAGGATGTGATCAACGGATTGTGAGACTGAATGTACCTGAAATAGCCATATATAACGGGGTGGACAACCAAATATATACCATATTGTGATAATGTCATATATTTCGATTAAACAATTATACTAATATTAATTGTGTTTGGAGAGGACAAGATAAGCGGTTAAAACCAGGAATGACTTAAAAGTAATGATAAAGCATGTTATGGATTGAGCGACAGCCTGTAGCAAAAACCGGATAAAGAGATTGTAACTATTGCCTTCTTTATTTTTACTTAAAGAAAATAAGTAAATTTTACATGGGCGTTGTATAAAATAAATTATTTAAGAGAAAATATATCAGTTTAAAGAAAAGAGGAAACTATTTTTAAATAGAACACACCTAACTAACGACTTCCGTTTTCGTTTTTAACTTATGAAAATGGAAGGTTAAGGTAAATATGAGACCCGATTGGCGGTCATTCCTTGCATTATATATTGAAATTTGGTTTATGACGTTTACGTAATTCATCTTACATGAGCATGATATATGTCCAGAACGAGTTATTCAAACAATTTTCAATTATTTTCTCAATTATATGTATTCATTTTATGACACGTGCTCGTGTTTTTGTTGTTGTTTGTTTGTTGTTGTTTGTATTGTTCTTATCTGTTAGTTCATACCTCATTTCAATAAACCTTTCGTGTGATAAAAATACAAATGTAACTCCTTGATTTGGAATCAGTTACAATGATCACTATCATTATTAATGCAGATCACTTTGCTGAGGTAAACAGGAACGACCATGATCATGCACAGACTGATGTAGAGGGTAAGGCAGAATTCTCCAATTATCGCATAAATTATGCTAATAACCACACCAATTTACAGTTTACTTCATTACATCTGAATATACTTATTACATACGATTGCAAGATGCAATGCATGTGATATTATTTCCAAAAAAATGAATCAAAGTTGGAAGGATATTTTTGTACATAAACGAGTATAACTGTTATTAAGAATGAAATACCATTTTTTTCTTTACATAAAAACACGCAATTTAAACACACATGTAAACATATACATACGATAAATAAATGAAATATTTATAAATGCATTATTTTTTAAAGAAAATATTGAAGGAGAATCAACTCAGAACCTGCCATCACTAGGCATGCATTAGGCATTCTTTTTTATTAGATCAAAATAGGCTTTCTCTGCAGGTGAAGTTCCCTCAAATAACAACAGTCATGCATCTAATGAGCTATCATCCCAGACGTGGCACACTCTCATCACAGATTCCTTTGAAAACAATTTTGCCAATAACGCTGGGCATTCGACAGACACACAGTCAGGTCCATGTTTGGTAGCTGTCTACACAGAAGATGAAACCTTTCCCAAAGTGGGTTTCAGGTCCAGCGATCTAGAAGAAGAGGTTGCGATAGATGTGTTTGGCGAAGGAATTAGCAGAGCTGAATCCTGTCCTTCCATTTCGTTAGATCAAGACATTCTTTCGATCTGTGTTATTGAAGGTTTGATGTTTGTTGAATATACTGAAAAGTTTAAAATACGATAAATATTAGTGCAATTGTGAACGGATATTAACATGTTAATTCCTAATTAGTTGATCAGCAGTCATCTGGACTGCCATACACGTGTACTTAACAGAACAATATATTTTACATCTGGCTATAAAAATAGTGGCTATGGACATATAATTACAACAACTACCGTTTTAGGCATTCAACATTACATGTAATACTTATTAAAAGTGTGTCTTTGTGTGCATTATATACAAAACACAACTTAATGATGATAAATATTAACACAAATATAATGATGATGTGGAGGCATATCTGGAGATATAAAGTCCTGTATACAATACATAAGGCTATATATACTAGATTTAAAGAAATGTTGGAACCTACATCAATCTTAATGGCAAATGCAGATCCCCCAACTAAAAATAGCGAAATGTCTAACCACATTATATAAATTGTTGACATCGAACATGCTTAAAATAGTAGATAAGTATGTTTTTTTTTTCAAACATTGTAGTTCTCGGAATGCTTCTATAGTATGTCATGATTGCTAGCCTCAATAGCTTAAAGCCTATTTATTGCCACTACATAACGATGCAGGGTGATGGCAAATTATGTAATCTAACTATATATATATATATTTGTGCAAGCAATACAATAAATCTTTGTTGAAAAGAATAATGTTGCACAAAATTGAATAACTTAGTATTAGACTTAGGTTTGATACAAAGGTAACGTGCCATGGTAACTGGTTTGCATATTTTAAATTGTATTTCAGGTGAGGACAACAACTTACCAGTGCCAAACTTGGTTGACACTTTGTAGGTTATTTTTTTTATTCAAGACACACTCTCAATCGTTTCAAAGAAATTGTCGATATGTTTAAATCAATAGAACCACAATTCACCACTTTATTTTAAAAGTTATTTATTGTCCAATTAAAGGTTTTTGTACAATAATAACTTGTTTCACTTGTGTACACTCTGTTAAGGTTAACACATAGCACTATGCTTAAGATATTTTATTGAGTATTTTAGAAATAAGCCGATTTGAACACTATAACATTTAAACTGTCAACATATATAATAATGACATATAAATAAATGTGTAACTTGACACAAACTTGTCTCAAAAATACCTTTTGTATTTCCAATATCAGGTCAAGAGATATAGAAGATGTTGGAAGGACTGAATCTTGGCCTATGAATCATGAACCACAGTCTGGTAATGTTTTATCCTTGATGCAAAGAATGCATGTATGATTTAGTTAAAGTGTTAAGATACTCATTTTACAATTGCTTTAAGTCATTAACTTCATATTAGTTAAACAAAGCTTTAACACAAGATATGTGACATTCACCTAATCCTAACTTACGCTGATTTGCATGCTACACTAGCATTGCAACACAAATATCATCAATACATTACATGTAATTGCTTTACATTTATTGCACTGTAACATATTTCCATAATATACCTTATTAGAGGGATCGTGTATATTTATCACTTTATAATGTGTGTACATTTTGTTATTTTGTCGACAAAAAAAAAGTATTTCTTCTAACTTATAGCCTTAACCTGTCTGGGGTGCAACAAATTTGTGGACATTGTTATATTGATGTTCCAATCTACTGATATAGTGTTTGCGATACAGCGATACATCCATTCTTGTTTTATAATTTTATGAGTTAAATATTATATGTGAAAATCCTGACCACTTGAATTACAGTTAACCTAACCTCAATAAGATGAAGTGTTCAATTCCGATAGGTCAGATAATGAAAACAAAATCATGCTAACAAATAACTTTAGAGTAAGAAATTTACTACATGTAGTTAAAATGAATTAAGAGAAAGCTATTAACGCTTGTTCTCCATAATATATCAGCTCAGTAAAGCGGAGACGAATCCAACAAACAAACACATGTTCTAAGTAAATACATCTCATCCAACCGTCATGGATAGTCCGATTCAATATGTTTTTATGATGCCATGTTTAACGCATGCCACATCGTTGTCAATTTGTTCATAATGACTATTTAATTTTCACAACTATAGTGTAGGCATTATTTCTTGAATATTTTGTCTGAACATAAAATGTCCTAGAAATCTTTCTCAATATCAAAAACGTATTTGGCAAGATGTGAATTTCTGACAAACAATGGAAGTTCTCGCTTTAACAGTCCATTGCTGCAAAACAAAAAAAATCAAAATGCTATCACATACAGGAGTGGTTCCAAATATTTTAGTATGTCAGTTTTGAGCAGTAAACATCATTGTCTGTTTTCAATACAAAATATAAATAAATTATATTAACACTTATATATTAACACTTTTAGAAACTATGACGGTTGTCTTTTCACTACAAAATTCATATTCATGACGTGTGCACCAGCAAGTGTAACATTCCAATCATGAATTAAATTAGATGATGTAACTGAAAAAAATATTGGAGGTTAACATTTGTGTCAGATGATTACAAAATTACATAATAGCAATTGTACACCAATATATAGTTAAACATTAATACTATTCTTAAATTGTCTTTAAAATGATGATTGATGGCAACCCTGGTAATTTGCTTTGTCTGTTTATTCAATAGTGTACATAGTATATCATTTTGGTCTCAATTCCTTATTTTAGGACTACATAAATCATTTGTTGTATTGAGCTTGGAAGACACATACTATAATTTTGGACATGTCCAGTTTTAAATGTAACTGTAATGGATTTGTTTTAAGCTGCCGTTTACTTAGATATAAGGACTTTTTAGCATCCAGATTCAGAATGGCATATGATCATATATAAAACCAGTAGTTGTTGGTGTACTATGTAGCGTATACCGTTTGCGATATATAAACTACAGTATGAAATTAAACAGAATCAATGGCATACTCATTGTAAGATATATCAAGGTTGTTATGTGTTTGGGGTTCAAAATGAAACATAATAAACCCACTCACTTTTACCTGGAGTGATAACTGATTGCAAAATAACCGTAATACATACCTCACATTGTGTTCATATGGTTTTGACAAGGCATCATTGCACTTGAGACACCAGCACAGAGCAACTGTAAGTTTACAATTTTAGAATGAAAACCAGACACATGATCAGCATGTCACAATACAACCATGTAACAGTACCAATATCAGTGACTTATAATTTCATGAAGACACAATGGTTAACCACATGGAAATCATTATGTAAACTGACCATGGATACTAACAATAATACCTTGATAAATTTCTTATAATATACTTTATAAAATGGATATATTTTGTGTATGTTGGCTTATCTTTTATAAAACATAACTAGTTTTGTTTACTGTATAATTTTATTGGGTAACACATGCCTCTTGAAATCGACACAATTCAAATAATTGACGAAGAGATATAGTGTCCAATAACAGTTTTATCGTTGGTTTTCTAAATCACAGGCACAAAATGGGCGTGTTAATTCTAAGGAATGCCTTGTATTATAGACCATAAATGCCATGTGATATAAATTTATAGAATAAACTTAACCAATGAAAACTAGAAACAATCAAGCTTGGCATAAACATTTGTGATAATACTGTTGGCATATGTGTGTTTGGCTGTTGATAATTTGACTACACAGCTCTGAAGTGACATTTATATTAACGCCTTTAAACTGTTACTGGTTTGTGAACATCTGTGAAATCTCTATTTGGACGTATTACATTTAATACTTTTTTGTTTCTAAACAATGTATTTTAGTCAAGGGATCTTTCTTTGTCATTTACCTGTTTAACAGATGTGCTAAGTTGTCAAATTGACATATATATTTATACCAAACTTCATTTAAATTTTCACATAACAAAGCAGAATTCCGCTAGATAATACGCTGCTTTAAAGCATTACTATTTAAGTAAAACAATAGTGTTTTGTATTATCAAATCAAATAATTGTTCACATTTTTCAAAGTGAATCGTAGAATTATCGCATAAGCATGTATAAGCCACAGAAACTATTGATTTGCATCTCCAGCAGATCAACTGTTTAAATCAAACGCCAGTGACTGTGAAGACAATGTGGCAACGCTCGAAACTCGTAACATGGATCATATATTGGACATATATTGTTATACACTATGTTCAGTTGAGATTTTGACAACCTAACACTGTGTTTAAAACATTTAAAATAAAGCACTAGAAACAGGATTACAATAGCATTCATCTTTTATCGGCAATTGTTTCCTGTTCCCTAAATTCATTGTTCAGAACAAAACCGACTGCATCATCTTCTTGGACTTATTTGTTATATGTTATATGCAATATATGCTGTTTCTTTGTTATCAACTTGTTTGGTTGTTATTTTCAGTTTTGGAACTGCCAATGCCAAATTTGTACCCCAGGTATGTGTGTCTTTAGTTTGAAAGTTTTTTGTTTGTTTACACCCCTAATGACAATAGCTTTAAATAAAGGGCATTAAACTATTAAAAGTGTTCCTCTGCTTTTGATAGAGGGTATTTTTGTTTTAATATTCTGCAATTAATGTTCATGTTGATACCATTTAAATATGTGTAGTACTGGTTGCAGAACGCTCGAATTTTTTTTTTTGAAATCATACTGTAGTGGAATGCTCTTTTGCATGCATTTACCTTGAAGTAAGAAAGTGTCTTATTTTAATAAAAGGCACTTAAAAAGGCATTTGCATAGGGGACTGTGGCGGAAAGCGCAAATGCACGTATTGTCTTCGATCGATCTGTTATAAATAAACAACATATTAGTATAGGCTGATCGCAAATGATACATCTTAACATTCGTTGCATTTAAGTGTGCACAAGTTTTATTTTCGTAAGACACATATTTCTATGTATCTAATGCTTAACATAAGACTATATGAATGCACCTCATTTATGACGTTTTTGTTGTGTTGCAGGCAAAGCCTCGTCGACGACAATTAGGTATGTAGTTCAATGACAAATGTATGTTCTTTTTTTTTGTGTTATTTGTGTCGTATAAACTAAAAATGACATTGCTATTTTAGTTTACATGTGACTCCAACTCTGCACTGGAATTTAAATTCAACCAATTTGTTTAAATATATTTTCTGTTTATACAGGTACCTTCTCTTTGAGCAAGGAGCAGTAGATGTGAAACTTGTGTGCCTTCATTATCTCAAAATCTAAAAAAAATATAGCAAAATTTGCTTATGATTGTCATTAACATTTTTAATTTTAACATACTTAATTAAATGTACGATTTACACATGTCATGTTTGAGATTGGTTTGGTCAAGAGCTAAATGTGTTATAATGTGACTTAACTAAGAAATAGGCGACGATTGGTAGCATTAGTCTAATGTCAATACTAGCTTGGGACGAAATATAAAAGGTAATAATACATGACTAAAGCTTATCAAAAGCAAACATAATAAATACTTCCAAAACTATATTTCTTTGTAAATATAATAACTATTGAATCATATATGAAATATAAAAAAAAATTCATATCAGCATCATAAACCATTGTGTTCTGATCTTTAATTGTGTTCGTTTTTTTACCACACAGTGTTCAATTTATATTGATATGTATTTTTATATATTCAATGATGTACATCAATATGTATTAGACGCGTTGCATGATACATTTGAAAAACGAGTTATCATTGCAGTGTCCTTATTGTATAACCATTTTCTTACTACGCATGCTCTAAAAATATTTGATAAGTTTACATAAACATACTTTCTTAGATTGAATTAATTGTGTGTGTGTGTTTATTTAGCTGATTGTTTCCTGTCCGTTTGTTTAACTTAAAATCTAGTGAAATCAATTATGATTTGTTCTTTAACTACACATACAAATACAATTAAAGTGTTGATTTATTTTATGTTGTTGAGAAAACAACTTTATTGTTGCTATATTTAAGTATAATTATTGGTTATAAAATGGGTTGTATATATTATAACCAATGTATACAATACTACGTAACAGTGAAAGGGAAGAAACTCTTATTAGTAGAAATATTCAATGACAGGGTATTTTTAATAAATATACTCTTATTTTTGCAAAGTGAAAATGTCTCTACAAGGTAAGGGGAAAATGTATATATTTGTGATGAATTGTTAATTGTATTCTTTATAATTTATCGTATAATATTGTATGGCAAGTACCCAAGTGTTCTATTTGTTCACAATGGATTTGTTTGTTGTATGTATTGTTTGAATGAGTAGCCTATTGGTGATCTGTATGAAATAAAGGACATCGATGTTTTTTCCATGAGTTGCTTTACTGCTGATAGAGTTGGATTTGCGAATAGCTTACATATGGAATATGATAAATACATTTGTTTAATCCTTCTTTATTTGACTCCTGCCCCCCCAAAATAATCTGGGGTATGATACCCCTGTGTATTGGCACCCTGCTGTGGACACATAGTGGTTACCTTCATCAGCTGAGATCAATACACTGTGGCAGAGGCAACAGTGCACACAACCATTGCTCAGTCAGCTGAGAGAATAGATTGCTGAGCAAATAATAATATTTTATTTCATGGGGGACCAATACACTGCTTCGAATAGTCATGGTGAGCCAGACATTCCTTAAACTAGGCCTTGGGACAGGTTTTATCTGACTTTCACACTCTATTGACACATCCCTTAAACACCAAAATGAGATACACATACACAAATGCTCTAATGAAGCAACTGACATTCTCATACAAAAATAAAATGTAAAAGGATTGCAATACAATACAATTCTAGATTCGAGTTTTGCAAAAAAAGATCAAACTGAATTATCATTGTCATTTGTTCATTACATTGTAAAACCCCAAAGTACATTAGTTGCTCTGGTAACCTCTATCATGCTATCGACATAATATCATTAAGCTGTTTGAACATTGGTTGTATTCTTCAGTCATAGAGACATTCCACCTGCAATGATTTCATTGTCGCATACCCCGAACGTAACATTTTGCAGCAATCTACTATCTATGTGAAAGACAAATGATGGTGCATCTTATTATGAGGACGAAAGCTTCTGGTTAACATTTATAACGTGTTTAAGGTTCTGTAAGCTTTGCTAGTCCTTTGCAAAAATCCATTTAACTACCCTGAATAATCTGAGTTCAGTTAAATTATCAATGAACTTTTTATTTGCAATGCAGAACCATATTGCACATATTTCAAATAAAATTATTAACATTTGTGAAGTAGGTTAACCGCCGTATATTTTTTTTATACAAACTAATCGTTTAAAGATTTATAACTCGTTTTGTATTGACAACGATAACCATGCGCAAGAAACCGTTCCTGATTTTAAAGTCGATCCGATTGTATTCAGGTAGTTTGCATAATATGTTGTCACAGAGTGTAAACAAATACAATCAAGTTGAACAATGTATCCACATTATTATACATCTGTTGTTTAACCCTGATATTACCTATGGTATGGAAATATTGTTTTCCATTTTATCATTGGATCTCTCCATACATGATGTAAAACTGGCGCCACCCATATCCTAATTTGGTCAATACTACTATTACTGTCTTGAACTTCAAAATGTGCAATGAGAGACGTTGAAAATTGAGTGAAACACCGACTTGCATTTTAATACTATGCCAACGAAAAGGGCCGAAAATGGACAACTGCAGTAAACATTCTGAGAATTTCATATTAATATTGGCATATAAAAAGGTCAAATAAAAAGTACATAATATGTAAAAAGAGTTTATGCATACGGAGAAAAAATTCATTAGTTAATTGAAATCTTGTTTGTTTGGCCCTTTTCTTGTTTATACTTTGACATCGTGTGTGGGTATCTTATATAAACATAGTATGCACATTCATTCAAGTCTAAATAGCGTAGCTGGTTTCAGCGCTGTCTACTGTCATTTGAGTTCGTGAGTTTTCTTTTTTTATTTGTAGGATTTTATTAAAATTATCATAATGTAGTAAATAATTCATGCGTTATTTATTGATACGCCTTTTATTGCTCATTTCTTGAACATAATAACATCTAAATTACTGAAGGAGATAACTTTTTCGTTCACAGAGTCACTTTAAATTAATAACTGTGTCTAAATGATGAGTTCATGTTTCTTGTACTATCACGAATAACAAATGTCAGAGATGATAATTTGGTAGGCGTGTATTGGATCAGATCTATTCACAGAATGGAATGTGTATAATTTAAATGAGGTTAGCTTAGACTTAAGCAATTTGTGTATATTATGTGAGTGAGGGACTGAACACACGAGATTTAACCTGGAAATTGTCATGCGAGAAGTACTGTTTACAACGTTTAAACCCTTCACAAATTACCCGAAAACAGCAGATCAGCTGGGATCGCCTAAAAGTAATTTATACGCATAAGTGAACCACGAAGTTATTGATTACGAAAGTAAATGTGAAGAACAGGGTACAATTTGTCTATCGATTATCTGAACAGGGCTTCAACTGATGGGGGTAATTTCAACAGCGTATACACTTAATACACAGACAGAACGGCACATATATGAAGTGCATGTGCAGATTTCCAATTTTTAGAGTAAACACTGGTTGTGTTCATGCATAAGCCTTTATTTGAGTAAAGGGCCCGAATTTGTTTATGGAATCATGAACATTGTAATTAATATATTTTATTTGCATGTATACACAAAAATGTTATAAAGCATGTGATATAATCAGTTGACTTATTTACCCAGACTATCATATTTCTAATTAATATTTAATATGATTTAACACCAAACGAACGATCTGTAATAATAGTTGATTTAAGACCATGCTCAAAGTATATTATGAAATACGCTCAGTTATACATGTAGGGTAAAAATATACAGGCATTATAAAGATGAACCAATTAAAATGATCGACAAAAGGTATGCAGATGTGGACACATTGTTGACTGTGTCAATACTAGTAAGTGATCCTGATATGCCTATTCCAAAATTTATTAGGATACACGTACACTAAAACCTGAATTTATGGAGGGTAATGTATACTCAGTCCAAAATGTATAGACGGTAATGTACTTCCATGATTGTTTTATTTCCTGTGCGTATCTCGTGATTTCCGTGCGTTACTTACGCGTGTATGCGTTTCATCTGGTCGTCTGAATACCAGTTTTGTTTTCAACTAAACCTTCATTACTTTAACTGCAAACGTTAAGAAAGGAAAAATCACACACACAGAGGAAAGTTCACCTCAAGCAATGTAGAATATTTTTATTTGCATTCATACTAGGCTTTGTTGACTTCATTTTTGTTTTCAATCGTGTACGAAAGATTTTGGTTCGACTCACGCATAAATCTTTTTATATATTTAATAACACAATATCGAAATTCAATCAAGGCTTCTATAATGTTGTTTATAAATGTATATAATTTATTTTCCAATATCTAGGTCCCTGTTTTAGGTGATAAATAAATAACGATGAAATGATAACATTGCCTTGAGGAAGCAAATACACATTGTAATAAATTAAGTCAAATTCAGAGAAGGTAAATGCAACATTTTGACCATATATTTACATAATAACATGTACTCCATAGATAGGTTTGTACCATGTAAACTGAGTTTGTTTTAAATGCGCGTTATGTCATATTATATTAGGGAAGTTATTTGAGAAAGAGCAAACAACATTTGTTGTACTTTTGTAAAAAGTGAGTTGCAATAAATATCGATATGTTTAAATTTTCATTACCCGTATTGCAAATATTTTTTTAAGTGATGTGCCTGTCTTGCGATTCAAAATATTAAATAAGAACAATGCCTTTGACATAAAATCACCGTAAAAATGATAAAACTTTAAATACCAATGCAATGAATTACATTGCTGTAATCAAGTAAAACATGCTTAACATCATAAAAGAAAACGAAGACATGACCCTCAAACATTGAACCATAAGTAATCGAACAAAAAAGTATTAGGTATATAGAAAATACTAAGTTATGGTTGAATAAAGAGCAAATACAATTGTTTATTCAACACATACCTAGTACTTGATTTATCCCATCATTTTCTATTTTTGTGAAAATGAAAACACTAAAAATATTACGAAAAACCTAAAATGACGTCACAAAATAGACAAGTACCGTCAATATACTGCGCGTGTTTGCTTTATCCTACAAGCAAAGTCACACGGGGCGTTATCTCGACAATGCCAGCGTGCTTATGGGATAAAAGAAGAATTGTTATTAAGCAGAAATGTGCTTGGAATTCGTCAGAGCCTATCCATTAATCACAATCCGATGTAGTTTTTTTGTCAAATGTGTTATAGTTGATTGTAAAATAATAATAGCGTGTTAATATATAGAGGATATTTGTTGATTTCGGTAAGTTTTCTATGACCACGAGTAAAATAAATATTCGACCATTCACCCAAATCAAAGCATTGTCTTTTTTACTTTATGCTTTTGGCCAAAAAATAAATAAAATCGCGCGAGATAAGCTTAAACATCACACGTTGTGTATTCTGACGTCATAACATTGATTCCAAATGATTCCAAAATTGTTTGTCATTTGTATGGTGAGAAACATTGCCGTAATGTGTGCGTCGTTGTCGCTAAGTAATATTTTTGTTGAATTTTATCATATGTTTTCTGTAAACAAGTATATGCAAATATTGTACATGTTTATAAATTTGCCAAGGGAGGTAAACCACTACTAGGAGATCGATGCGATTGATAGAAAAATAGTGCGTTTTATGTTATATTAGCATATGATAAATGTGCATATATTTACGTATGAGATCAGTGTTTTTCTTTCTTATTGCATTATTTAAGTATACTACTGTACATTCAGCCTATTAATTGGTTTCCGTTTGGAGCAATTACCTTGCGGGTGCCTTGCTTCCTTAAATGTAAATCCATGTTTAAATAACTTATGCGAAAAAGCTGTCAACATTTCGCTGGTTAAGGAAAATATGTTTATTTTGGTGTATGTTTCATAGTGACTTGTTTATTTAAATATTATTACATGTGTGGAAATAAAACGTTGAAAATGTAGTCATTATGTCACTAAAGAAATCACTTTTGTGCAAGACATTAACGTAAGCCAGTTATCTGATATTAACGGATTGTATAATTTTACTGATTCATTTTCAGTTATATAAAATGGAGAATAAACTAATTCGATTTAATTTAGTGAAATAACGAACGCTTTGAAGTATCAATTGCATGCTTTTGAAACCATACATACCTTACTGTAGAATATAGGAGTGTGATTTTTGCAATGCTGTATTTAATAATTGTATGGTTTATTTGCATAATCAGGAATACATACTTTTGGCAAAAGACAATCATGCTATAAATAAATATACACAGTGAGATGAAGATAGACTTTATAAGAAAATAATACTTAGAATGCAAATACTAGCAGTATATGACAAAAAAATATAACACAAACACATCTAAGTAATGTAAAACATTTGAAACAACTAGGAAGCAACAGAAAATAGTCGATGATATCTTTTTGTTTTAACATTGCAAAATAGATAAATTTTCATACCTTACGAATACGTTTAACTGACTTTGAAGACAGTAAATTTTCCAAATAATTCAAGGTATTAAATGATAGTTTTATGTTGTATTTAGACCTCAGATCTCTTTGTTTTGGACAAATACACAGAAAATAAAATTCAGATTCGACCGCTCCAGTCTTACGATCATTGATATTAATATTATTAAATCTTCCTTTTTCAATTTATAAATGATGTGAATACAATCGAAATCTACTCAGTGCTATTCAATGCTTTTCATTGTCGAAACAAGTCAAATAAGTTTCGAAACAAATTATCTTTTTTTAATTTGGTGTAATATTTCAGTTTACTCTGAGACTGAATGCACTCATACCAAGTTTGAATGTAAACATCACGGACTCTTTGTTTCAACATATATGTATTATTGATATCATGATTTTGGTACAACCACAGGTTACTGAGACCTAGTAGATCAAGTGTAGTTTAAACAGCATTTGGCCACCAAAATTTACTATCAATATTGATGCAAGCTTAATCAGTGGTTAAATTATTAAATACTTAAAAAAAAAGGTTTCTGTTATTTCATGATTTTGCACCAATAGTTCAGGGCTTTTCTTTGCATATGACAGAAAATGGGAAGCGGCCAAGTTCGCATAGTACAGCAGCATTTGATGTTTGTTGACGAACCCCAAGTATATGCTTACAAAATGTGTAGTGCAATTTATCTACCTCAAGCAGATCATATATACACCAGACTTCACAGCCGTAAGTCATTATAGGTATTACCATTGCGTCAAAAAGTAACAGTTTTGTTTTAATATCTCATTTGATTCTGCTAAATAATGAAAATAAATTATTATATGATGTGAGAGCCTGTTCATTTAATGCGTCGACTGCACGTTTAAATGAGCCGTTGTTGAAAATTGTAACACCTAAGTATGTGAAAAAAATCAACTATCTCAATATTTTCACCATTGAGTTCCCATTTGTGAAAATTTCTATTTTTATACTTTTGAAAAATGCATACCTTTTTTTGAGGCCCCATTTTCTAGAATATTCATTACTACAGTTTAACTGGTTTTGGAGACTACGAGGATCAGTTGAAAAAACTGCATTGTCGTCTGCAAACATCAACATAAAAACAGATAACATATCGATATCACTTGATAGGTTTTCGGAACTCAAAATTTCACAAATATCATTTATAAACAAAAGAAAACAGAAGAGGTGACAATGGTTTGCCTTGCTTGACCCCTAGTGATACATCACATAATTCTGAGTATGACATTGTATTGATACAATTTGCACATAATTTTACATTGTTATATATGGATTTCAACATATTAAGCATTTTACAACTAATACCTGAATCTGCAAGTTTAATCCATAGGGCATCATGAATAACAGTATCCACATCTTTCTTATAATCGACAAAAGCGCAGTAGAGTTATAAATTATTTGCTAAAACCAAACTGATTTCCATTAAAAATGGACTCATTTTCACACCAACTATTAAGTCGGTTCCGCAGTGTTAAAAAAACACTTTAGCAAGAATATTTACGAGAGAAATCCACCTTTAATTTGATGGATTGGATTTATCCCCCTTTTTGAACAATGGAACAATTGCGAATTTAGTCCATTGCTCAGGATATAGGCTATTGTCAAATAAGTAATAAAAGTTTGAACAAGGTATGGTGCAATAAATTCTTTGTAATCAATGAAAAAGTCCGCTACGTTCCCTTCCAAGGAAGCACTTTTATTCCGAGACATTGCAGATATCGTTTTAATAATGTCTTCTGTTGTAAATGGACAATCGAGAAATTCAATATTTATTCCGTCTGCTGAATCTGAATAATTAAAACGTCTAAAGGAATTTTCATTAAGTATTGCAGACATATGTTTAAAATGATTTAAACAAATCATTAACACGTATATTAGTATGCTTGTTACAACCTCCTTTAAATTTCTTCATATAATTTCAAAATTTCAGAGAATCAGATATACTTATACATTGAAGGCGACGTTTCTCTTTCTTATTATAAACAGATTTGGCTTTTCTCTCACAACACGATAAGACCGCCTACCTTCTAAAAATGTAAACGATTTGTATCATGGTTCGTTGTAAAATAATTGCTTTGCTTTATAAAATGTATGCTTTGCTTTTTGACAATCAGCATCAAACCAACTTGGCTCCTCCGAATGTATTTTATTATTATTATTGGTTATTTTACGGCATCGTTTACCTTGAATACTAAATGAAATTCGAGTAATTAAAGACGAAAGGTCGATAATGCACGAATCTAGATATATAGAACCGTTAACCAACGACTGTGTAAGTAGGTCAAAATGGTATGATTCATTTTGTAACATGTCATAAACTGCTTCTTTACTACTGCTCGTGGTGACCCATTGGATACGTTCAGATGTATTAATTGGAATTAGTACATTATTGTTTAGATTCAATTAAAATTCAATAGCACAGTGATCCGTAAGTTCACTCAATTCGTGAACCTTTATATTATATAAAATCCTATTATACAAATCATAATATGTTTGTTTGTTTGTTTGGATTTTTCGCCGTATTCAACAGTATTTCAGTCATATAACGGCGGTCATTTAACCTACTCACACTTTTCCTGGGTAAGCGAGTTTACCAGTACTAAGTGCACATACATGCCAGTAACTGACAACCGCCCTACTTGAATCAGAGGTAGGGGGAGAATGGCCGTAGAAATAATTTCATGACCAATCCCCACACAAGTTATGTGGCCGGGTTGGGAATCGCACCCGCGATCTTCGGATTTGTAGTCCAGCGCTCTACCTACTGAGCAAGCCGGCCCGGCAAATCATAATTTGTGATAACATAATCAACAACACTCGCGCCAACAGCATTTGTGTTAAAATTATAAAAAGTGAAAAATCTTGGCTCAAGGCGCCCATTAAGTATGCATGCACTACATTCTTTGCAAAGGGTTAACAATTTATTCCCAAACCGGTTTTTAGTACATCTTGAGATTTGCGTTTTAGTAATTCGTTATAATTAAAATCATCCTCGGGCATGTTTACATAACGGTTCAAATTAGTATTCTCTATTAAGTCACACCTTTCACCCACGTTGGAGTTCAAATCACCCGTGAGAACTAAATCACAGAGCATTTTATAATACGATATTCGTTCAGTGATATAGTTTAAAAAGTCCAATTCAAATGAAGGCGAACTGCTGTACCTGTAAACTAAGGAGTCTTCTGGTGGGATGTAACAGTGTTAAATATATACATCATTATCGCAACTGAACTAATTTTTACGCAACTTTATACACATAAAACGGCATGAATTACTTTCTACCAGTTCAAAATGAGCGAAAAATATGTTTTTGTAATAAACAACAAGACCACCGCTGCAACGTTTAGCATTTTTGTTAAATTAAGGCCTAGAACAGGCAAAATGATGAAAGCAGTACAATGTTACATTCGCACCAGAAGAATGTTATGTTTCACGGAGTAAAACAAAATCAAATTCATTTATGTAGCACAAACAATCATTGTCAGATAGTTTAGAGTTTAAACCTTGAACGTTCCAAACAAGAAATTTAAGCTGCTTCCGTTGTTGATCCTAGCGCGGAACTGAT
Source organism: Congeria kusceri (assembly GCA_027627225.1). Lineage (NCBI taxonomy): Eukaryota > Metazoa > Mollusca > Bivalvia > Myida > Dreissenidae > Congeria > Congeria kusceri. The sequence continues at coordinate 65,953,827 of CM051026.1, read as the reverse complement.
GGTTGACGCGGCGCTCTGTTACTGGGTTGCCCTCGTGCATTTCGGTGGTGGGTCTCGGAGCATCGCGGCGGTAATTCGGGAGCTGGGCCTTGAGGACGTTTGCCTACTGTAAAAGTAGTATCACCAATGTGAAGTTTATCATACACCAATGACGCACGTTTTCCTTATTTGCGGGCCTTGACAAGGTATGGTATAAGAACTTTGCGTCGCTTTTGAATCGCACGTGGGTACTGATAACTGACGCGTTTATTTGAAGCACGTGGATTGTCCAGCATTTTCTGTTTAATCATGATTTTATCTTGAAAATAATTGAATTTTGCAACAATTCGGCGGCATGAACCCCGCTCGTAGCTGCCGATGCAATGCGCTTGGTCTATTTTAATAGCACTACGAGCATTAGGTATTGCCCGGTCATTATCACAGAAATAATTAGTTCACATGATTACCTACATTCTTGCGAAAAGAAGCGTTCAAGTGTTCTATACTTAATAATTGTAGTTTGTGGCGCAATTTAAATTCACAAAAGATAAAAATATTGGCGAGTACTACTTTTGAACAAAATTATCTAGACGGAAAGAGTATTATACGTATAGTTTTGCACAACCAAATGTATGATATAATGCTTCAAAAATTCGTATAAAAATCGTATTTGTTTCGATATAAAAACAAAAAACTGTGTGTTCGACAGAGATGTGATAAGTAATTGAAACCACTATTGACTAAGAAGAACTTGAACACATGGTTATGGATGTATGCGACAAACTACGCTTCGGTAATAGGATTTATGAAAGGTGAATGCATTTTTTTATGTTTTTCTTTTTTTTTTTAACTGAAATAAACTTATATGTTTTATATGGTTGTTGTATAAAAAAACTCTTATAGAAGTGAAATCGTATATTCATAACATAAATAAATAAATAAAAATATAAATAGAAGATGTGCAACTTCCGTAGCGTGATCACCATGGAAGGTAAACATTAATTGCTTTATAAGAAAAATTAATTCCTTTTAAAACTAAGCCGAAATAGCATGTTTGTCATTTTCATACTAGCCATCATACACACGTGGTCCAAATTTAGTATATATAATTAAACATCTCTGTTATGTTTTAATATCGCATAAATTCGTATTTTGTATTTTGTTGTTGGTGTTATTGGTTCATTTTTTATTACGTTCGTTAAGATCAGAGACTGTTTATAATCTGCGTCATTATTGTTACTTTTGGCTGACCCTGATTAGTTATAAGCTTAGTTTACATATTTCAGAATGCGTATGTTAAGTTTGTGGTGTAATTGCCGAACCAAACAATGATCTTTCAACAAAATCTTGTAAATGTGTATCTGTAAATAATATAGCTATAATTGACATACACTTATTTCTATCAACACAAATGTACCGAACACAACATGAGGTATATGTGATTTAAATAAACACGTATAATATTATGGAGCGCCCTTCATAGTTCCTTGTTTGTAACTGAACAACGAGCAACATGACCAAGATATTTGCATTTATTTCATTTATTTTGTTCAGACTTTCTTTGTAAATGTTAAGTAATATAACTTAGCCGCGTGTACAACATTTACTCATATATGTGCATTAAAAACACAAAAATACAATAAGATTGTGTACCAATTTTGGCAAACATGATAATCATTAAGCTGACGGTACTTGTTATAATGTAAACATAGAAATTCTGTGCAAATGTAAGTGCTGAAGGCAAACTCTTATTATTTGTCTGAAAATAAAAATACACCCAAGGACGTTTTTCAGATAACTGTAATTGTAATTAGTTTGCCTCCAAGAAAGTTGAACAACTGCCTTCACCAGGAAAATTATAGATCTCAAGCCAAAACCAGAAATTGTTTTAAACAATCAGAATAATCTGAATTCCTCTCAAGGCTCTGGCTTAGATGAAGTCCAGTAACGCTTCTGGTTTGTTAAATATACCTATAACACATATTCTCAGTATGTCGTTATCTACAAATGTTTTACCGGATGATACAAGTGCTAGGGTTTCACCTTTGCATAAGTAAAATAGTGACCTAGATGTTAGAAACTATAGAACACTCAGTGTATTAAGTACAGTGCCAACATATCAGGACATTTCAATATATTCAGAACTTGAACATTTGTACTACATGAACTTCAAAACTTCGAGGCTAAAAACATTCCTATACCTCTGACAGTTCTGGTGTGTATTTGCTAGAACAAATAAGTGTAAGGGTCTGTACACGGGCATTATTATGTTGGATCTTCATAAAGAATCCGATGCAGTAATTCGTGTTTTACTATGTGGTTGTAGCTAATTTGAAACATATATTCAATATTATGACACCTACATAACGTATACACATTAGTATGAGTCATTTCTACATATTTAGGAAGATAATTGCCAAATGTTTTTAAATGTTAATATTTTAAACGAACTATTGTCAACCAACATTGGAATTTCAAAGTGAAAGTCTTTTGTTAGTATTACGTAGTTATAGAATATCATATTTTAATTCGTATACATTTACTATAGTAAAATACTACAATATACGTGGTAGATCCGTATTATAATATATTTGATTAAACATGAACAAAACCCACCAACAAAACAAATCTACACGTGGGTATCGGCGTCCCATTTAAATTGTCCGAACATCGTCTAAAATGCTGTATCTCTCGTAATATAATATTTGATATGCAGATAGCACAAATATACAGTTAAACTAGAGCAGTATCCATGTTTAAAGCTACGGTGCAATACAAAATGTAAATGGATTGGTAAAGTCGATAATTTTGCCCATATCCGAACAGTACTTGAAGCGGAAATAATAACTGATCGTCAGCTTAACACATATCAGCACGAATAACGCAAATAGCTTTCATTGTCTGTAAAGGAATTTTGAAACGGTTGTTTTACAGTTTGAATACCAAACAAACATATAAATCAATTGACGGTCAATTTTTATGCTTATGTTAGTTGAGACGGCGTCATGTTTCTAAATGCTATGAAGTTTGTTAAAATATCTATATATAAAAAGCAGAATGTATACATTGTCAGTTGGATCTTACAGTGGACTAGTGTAACACATATTGTACACTTTCTCTTTTAATTATTTGATCGATCAAGATCTTAATGCCAATATTAATCAGGTCTTTGTTATATTCTTAATTCGATCAACGTACGAAGATTATGATATCATAATATTTAGGAAATCATTTCATATGTGAATCTAGGTGTGCATCTAGGAGTACAACCATTAACATGATGTTAGTGTATATGAATTGACATCTATCGTTTGAAATCAATAATACAATTAAATCCGAATGAAACTACAACATGCAATTCTTAATTTAATTTGATATATTCTATTCGAAATTTTAACATGAAAATATAGGTTTGGTTTTGGATTTATTGTTAGTATACTCAAACAAATATTTAATATAATATACGAGTAATACTCTAAAAGGTGTACGAAAAGTAGGCAAACGTTTACCAAATTGTTCTAATTAGAAGACAAAATATTGGATTGATTAGTACCTTGTATTATCTACACGTAGTAATTTAACAATTTAGGTTTTAAAATTTACAATACTGCTCATTATTTGTTGTTGGAGTATTTAAGCTAAGTCCATCATTTAAATATTGTAAACTGTTAACAAGATCGGTCCCAACGTATTTATTCAATGAGGTAAAAACGAAACTATGTTGGAACTTGTGTGACACATGAAACATGGTAAACAAGCAAACCAAATGTGCATTTGTATAGACTTCATATGATGGGATATTGTATGTGTGTAAGAGGTTAAAATGTAGACGTTAGTTCACAAGTGTCAACCATGTCTAATCGTGCATAGTGCACGTAATTTAATATTTAGTAGTTAACGATATATCCAATGAAAGGCATATGTTAATATGTTGATTCTTTATAATTAAAAGTAAGCATAATAATTATTTCAACAACGCTTTGTAGCAGATAAACTCATATTGACCGGACACATGTTGATTAAAAAACATCCCATAGTTAGGTAGTAAAATGGTCTGTGTTTATGTGTCTTGCATTCCTCGTGTGTAAATTGTGCTTGAATTAAAACAATCGCAATTTAAAACATTTTCATTATCATATTATAATTTATGTTATAACACATTATTATTTTTTTTCATCTCGACCTTTGATTTAATATTTTATTTACAAATACCAAATCAAATGTCAACGGAAATCATTAGTGCTTATTGGTATAACGCTAATAAAATGCTAAAAATGACACGCTTGAAAATTTTCCTATGTTTCACTTCGGCTAAGTTCGTGGGTCCAAAAATTTGCATTAGTCACATAGTATAGTTTTAGCTACAATCGTTGAATAAACACGATTGGCTTACGGAAATTTATGTATTGGGTGTAACCGATTAAAATTATATTTAGGTATAATGGTCACTGTTAGATTATTTATTCAGAGATATAAATAATATATCAAAATAATAATACAATCGGATGCATGTTGATAAAAATATATAATATGTTTCTTAACATTTAATAAAACATATATATTGAAGCAGTTAAATAATTTGTTATTTTTTCACTGACGACTGCCCTCTTCCATAATTCTTGTATTTTCGTTTTACCGAAAATGGCTGACAAAAGTGGTATTTTTGATAATTTTTTCCAATTACATTGAATATTTTCTTTTAACATGTAGTGATTTCAATGCGTACAAATGGTAATACAAAAGAATTATAATAATATAATTAATGCATTGTGGTTATTTTTGCATTTTATGCAAAATTGTACCTTCAACGACATGTGTATTCATTTTGCCAGGGAGTTTTTTTCAATCATTCACCTCCATGTATACAAAAAACTGTTCTTGTATAATTAAAAACAATACACGTAGATAACAATAACTATGATACTATACATAGACTTTTGTTATGCTTTAAATAGGACCAGAATACCATGTTATTGGAATGTGGACAATACAGGGCGTACATTGGTTCCAGAACAATCTCAAAATGGTAAGAACATTTAAGCAACATACGCTTGCTAGAATTTTCTTACATATTTTTTTTTTATTTACTGTGCATATTTGCATGGCATACAAACATATTTTTACTTTCGATATTGTGTTTAGACGCTGTGGTTAGTAAATAACATATCTCAATGTCCAATTTTGATATGTTCGTGCATGTACCATCTGCACAATTAAAAAAAAGCTGCTTAAACGATATGTTCATCTATAAGTAATATCTTAAGTGTCGACAAAAAAAAAATATGTTCATCTATAAGTAATATCTTAAGTGTCGACAAAATCAATTAGTAACTGTTAATAAAATATTGTTTTTAAAAGTACCTCTTATTTTATACAAACATACAACTTCAAACTATAGTGGCTTTACTATTTAGCTGTATGCAGCATGTATGCGACGTATGTGGAAATATATTCATTATTCTTTAGAACGAATGCATTTAATGCATTTGCACACACGAAACTGACTTGAGTTCTTTAAGATTTAAATTGTTTAATAGTGTTTGCATTGATTATTTTACATTTTATTTTACTTGTAATACAGTTAATTTACACCAGGTACTAGGCGTTTCGTCTAACAATCGACCGGCAAAATTAAAATGAAATAAAATGTAGTTTTATTCATTAATAATTTTGAATTGAATTATATTTGTTTAATACTTATTTAAACACCTAATGATTTGCATTGTTTGTTACACAAAGAGTACATTTAACTTTAACATTGGAAACAATGCAAATGGTTAATAATTATGCTTGAACATTTCGTAAATTATCATATTTATATTTAGCTAAAATCATGAACATTTTGAACAACGCAGTTAATACCAATGGACAGACCATTAACTATTTAAAATTAAGCATAGATGTCAGTTATTTGAAAATCTGGACATAATTCCCTTATAAGCATTCTATAAGATCAAATCAGCAAGATCTATCCAGATTCATATAAATCAATAACATTTTCATCTTAATTTAAATAAATACTAAATACATAGATTAACATATTTAAACAGTCAAATAAAAACAAAATAGTGTATGATTTTATTACTGTGACAACAATCACAGCGTTATCTCCAATGTATTTTCAATTGTCATGACTTAAATAATGAAATGTAGAACTCTTATTAGTCTTACATTTTACTGGCATGTGTCGTGTGCCCTTTTAACTAACACCTTATAGGGTTGTTATTGTTGGTTTGTGTGTATGTTTGTTATAATGTTATAAACGGTTTTTCATGAAATTGTTTGGTACGAGATGGTTGGAAATAATGAATAAATGTTTAGAGTTTCGATTTTCTATATCCGTCTGGATTCATGAAATGTCTTATTGGTTTGATAAGGGGTAAAGGAGTTTAGACTTGAACATTCATTTGTACGCAATATAGGGTAACAATAAACATGTTGGCAAAGTTGTGCGATCTCCGAGAACTTTCTAGTTCATTTATGAACTGCCATTAGTGTTGATTTAACACATATATTAATGTTTCATTCATATACATAACTTGCGTAATGTTTGCATATTCAAACATAGCAAAAAGCAAGCGTATTTTAGACTTGTTACTAATTTATAAAATGTTGTATGCGTATTATGCTGCATACACGGGGCTTTGAAGTTTGTTTTTCTATTGCGAAAACAATGTGATAAAAAGAAAAACAGGAATTTTACATTGATTGTGTAGTACTGATCACGAATAGCTAAGGCCAGCGTTTTTAATTAATATTTTACGGGAAATATTCAAACAATATGTTATTTTTGCGCAGGTGTCAAATCAACTTCATATAAAAAAGTGTATTGTAGCCTAAACTGTCGTTTTATTTGCCTATTTGATTTGATATCTTGACTGATTTGTCGCATATTTTACCTAAGACGGATTTTCAGTCTACTAGCTACTTAAAAATGGCAACTGCAACGTTTGCGGCGCATATTTTTTGTTATTCGCTCCTTATTAAAAAATTTTCCGACCCCCCCCCCCCCGAAAAAACAAGAAACAAATAAGAAAATTGTTAAACAAGTGGCCTAAACCAGTAAGTATTGCATTTGCTCATAGTTATGTTATCGCTCACAGATAGTTCACATTTATAATTGAAACGGACAATAAAAACATATCATAATCTTAATTTGTGTTTGTATTACACTGGACACACACTCTACAATGCCACAGAGGCTTCTGATATATCCGTCGGAAATGGTGTCATTGCAGGTATAAACTCGTTCCTTAACTATGCGTCAATATGTTTATAGTAAAATGACACAAAACTGTAGCATTTGAAAAAAGAACACACACAAAAAACACCACAATAATACCAGAGCGACTACTGACGGAGCCGGTGGACTTGCTGCCATTGCAGGTTTTAACTCTTTCGATAAATTGTATCTATTTGCGCCAGAAGTAAATTTATACAAGTTATAAAAAGCAATGCATGTAGGTAAAGCGCGAAGCTGCAGTTGTATTGGTACTTGTAGTTCAAACTTCAATAATGTGGTAATTATTGTAATGCATAAAGTTGCAGGTTGTATTTCCAGCTTCAAAAGCTGGGTTTATTTGAATACATAATGTTTTATTTTGATACCAAAGCTTGAAAGTATTGCTATTGCTATTGATCTTACTACTTTGTGTCGATCCAAGATATTTCGCATGTATGTAACTAAACTGCAGTCAAAACTGGGTATTTGTAGTTCACATTTTAACTATGTGGTAAAAAGTAACATGATACCTAATGTTTTGTTTTACAGTCAGATAATGGTTGTTTCGAAACAATATGGCTCCGGCTGATATTTTCATAATATAACTAGCTTTGTATAAGCAAATATTATCACTTTAAAATATATGCATCAATAGTGTATTTTATTTTGCAGTTTGGTTTGTAGACGATCAGTTACAAAACACTAAGAATATTCGCATATAAGAACAGCAGGATACACTTAATCAACATTGCAAAGCTTTATATTAGATTGTATCGTTGTTTGGTTTATTCACTTAACATCGCCTAGAGAAACCAAATTTATATAGTATTCGATATAGCAGTAATGCATACTTACATATTGCTTAAAATAGTATAAAACATAACAATATATGTTATTTAAAATATATTAACTGTGTATTGAACAGATAAAAACAACGGTACTTCTGTAAATTCTACCAATATTTGAAAAAAAATGCAGGCCAAGTTTTATATAAATACATTCAACAGTTATGAACATGTTTCTTTGAAGCACTGTAGTCAAAAATGATATGGAATGTTTCATTCCGTCCGATAATTATTCTTCAGTAATTCTTGATTCATTTGTTTTGAAACGGCACATAAGGTATTTTTGATAGCTTAAGCAGAAATCATTTATGTTGATTTTCATCATGGATATTTACATTTATTTCCTAGCACTACTCATTGTGGCCAAAATAAATATTTAAACATGTGCATTACACAGGCAATGCCATTGGTTATTTCAATGGGGCTTCTAATGGCCATGGGGAATATGCAGCGTGTGACAAAAAAAAAATCAAGAACAATGATGTGGCTTGGTTCTCTTTGAAGGACTATTTTGATTTAAAAAAGTGAATGTATTGATTTCGGGTCAATTATGTTGCATGTGTCTTTAGTGCTGGAAAGAACTGTATGTATTTAGTCAATTAGCTTTTCTATGATTGTTATATTCCTTATTTAAAGTTTAATTTGAATGTCATCAGTATAATATAAGTCTAACACTTATAACAGTTCTAAATGCATCAGAATGGCTATATAAATGTGGGACTAAAATGCAATAAATTCAGATTGTTATTAGGAAAGTATGATTGATCTTGCCATAACTCTGAATTTTGTTTAACAAGTGTTGTATATTGGGAATACTCATTTAAATTTCAGTAAATGAAACGATTTGATATGAATAAATTTCGGTAACGACATAATATTTTAATTTTTTATTTAAATGTGCTGACCTTTAAAATAACGAAGGTTATTATATCAAGTAAAGCAATCTATATTTGGTGAGGTAAAGTTCTAAACATCTAAAGATATCTCTTTGAATAAACGTAACCAAATTTACATCATTACAATTTTATATACAATTGCACTCCTTAAATTAATATTTAATATGGTTATCAGTGATGAATTTTCAGATTTTGCAGACTGTTTGGCTGAGAAGCTATTTGCACTTAATGAACATGTGTACTTAACGGAAAAACATGGTATGGGATGTATTAACTATAGGTAATCTAACCACAATAAAAAGGAGTGTCCAAATCATGTCTATTAGCCCATAAATCTTTATAATATTAACATGTCGTGTGTCTGAAAAATGACAAAGGGTAAGACTATGTAAAGTGATAAAAGTTAAAGATGTAACGTATACATTATATATATTGTTATTATTTTTTTTTCGAGTTTAATACACTCGTAAAATACAGGTACACGAAGCCATTTTGAATTGACAAATTCAGAATTGGCCCAACCATATATATTTAAATATGCTGGTCGTCTCACAAATCACGTTCAGTTGCATATCTGGCGAATTTTATGCATGATGGGTTCAAATTACAAAACGCCGATACTGGTAGGGAAAATAAACAAAATGTGGTATGTTATAATTATCCATATGATTGCGAATCGATCTTTTTAATTGATATTTCAAAATTGCTTCGCTTTTCTAATAAGGTTTTAAAACTTAACTAAGCTTTCTGAAACTAAGCGAAATGTCGTGTCGTGTTTTAAATAGAATGTGACAATTTTCGGCTATGAATTGTTAAAAAAACAACAACACACAGCCGCGTGCGGAAGTGTTAAACGGTAGACTCCCGATAACTCGACGTCTCAGGGACAGCAACTTTGAGCCATAGAAACTTCAAGCTAATCGGAGTTTGAGAGTGTATATGTATAAGGAGAGAAATTCATATGCATTCTTTTCAATTATCCAGTTGAGTATTTAGATAGATATAATGGTATAATTTGCATCAAACGTGTATTTACATATTTTATTAATGTTAGTTATTTTAAGTCTTGAAAGCTATTAAAATCAATTATTTCGTCCTCCAGACACTTTCCACTAACCAAGCGCATATAATGTATTAATGCCTCGCTTCGACCGAAGAAAGTTCGAGCCAAACAATTTAAGTATGGAAACTATAACGGGGTCCGTGACAAACTATTCGAGCCATCAGAAAATTCGACCCTTGAGAATTCGAGCCAAACGACATAAATTAATATGAATATATAGCAAAACAATATCGATTTTGCAAAGAAACGAGCAAACGAGAAATTCGATACATGCGAGTTCGAGTCATCGGGACTCGACTTTAGTTGAAATGTTAGAGTTAGTTGGTTAACTATTAGAACTGTATAAGAAAAAGACTTTGCAAATATTTTATTTATATGACTTCAAATCAAATCAAATAATAAGATAAATAGATAAAATTTGGATATAAATTGTTTCAAAATTTAGTAAACCATCCAGAGAGTTGTATATTAAGAACTATGATTGAGTCATACTGATATGAGCAATAATACCTTTAAATCCATTTGTCAGATGTATTAGTTATTTTATACAGAAAGTTTAGAATGTATTTAGTCAATACTCACAAAAGCCAAATATTAAAAAAAAGAATTTTGTTATATCAAAATAAAATGCAAAGACAAGCTTTAGATTTTATTGTTGGCCCCGCACGATATAAACCGTATGTCACAAATGGTTAATGAAATGTTACTTAAATAATTCGTGGTTAGAAATTCAACATGTATTGTTAGTTTTGCTGAATTGAAAACAATAAGCGTTATCTTTTTTTAGAACTCTAAAACCCCTGATTAGTAATTATTATAACATGTCATATAGACGATGTGCTCTCCTGCGGATCAGGGTTTTATCGGCATTTGTTTTTAACATTTTAACATATATCCGCATTTCCAAGAAGGCAATTTCTTTAACTTAACGTCATTTAACCGTTTTCCAACTGTATTTCCTGTATTCCTATGGTCAATGTTGTGTTTCATCCGTCTTCATCACTTCCTTTGATCCTCCTTTATCCCTCTCTCCCAATTGATATCCACATCTCACTTGCTTCACGACTTCACATTATCTTTACTTCCTTACTCCCTCCCTCGTTAAGTTTACATATCTGCTTTTCTTCCAGCCTGTTTTACATTATGTCAATAAATAAATGAATAATATATTTATGTTTTATTTAACAAAGATGTGGACAGAACGAATTAAATGAGAACGCGTATGATTAATGGAATACAGGATATGAGGACTGTTGTTGTCGTGCAGGTAAAGGAGGTGGGCTAAATACAAAATAACACGGGATGCGAGCGAAAGGTAGGGGGCGAAATATATGAGAACTTAAGAAAGGTAAAATGGGAGATAGGCAGGAAACGTTGTATGTTGTGATGGATGTACGGACAATACCAAAAATGCTGACAGGAAGGAAGTATAGAAGACACAAATTAAGGAAATTAGGAAGGACACGTGTTAGAGGGAAACAATGAACGAAATAAAAGAATATTGAAGTTATTTATAAACAGCGTCCAGTTCAATAAACAGTTACGTGTATGCGGATTTTGTGGAAGAGAGCACATTCGACGTTCAGCATATAAACACAAAAACGAAACTTATAGAAAACTACTAAATTACAACACTCATTAATGTTATTTTGACCGGTGACCTAAATGCACGCATTGGTCAGAGATCAGATTTGGTAGAAAATATTAACCTTGATAGATATGTGACTATGCCTACAATAACATCTGATGTAGATAAACTGCCGTTACGATGTTCTTTTGACGAAATTGCCAATACTTATGGCAATAAATTATTGTCATTGTGTAAAGAGATTAATTTATGTATAGTCAATGGGCGATTAGAGCCGGGTAATTTCACGTGTTATAATTTTAACAGAAATAGATTTGCTGCTAGTGTAGTCGATTACGTTATATGTGATTATGAAATATTTGGGCGGTTTAACGGTATATGTGTACATGATATTACTGAATTCTCGGATCATTGCCCAATTCAGTTCCAATTAAATTGCGTCAATAATGCAGCTATTGTTAATACTGCTAGTGTTGAAAGATTATTGTGGGACGATAGCTCAATTAAAAATGAAGAATTGCAAAACGTGTTGTATGAAAATAAACAAGTTTTTGATGAATTGCTGAAAAGTTTTTCAGACGGTTTAACAGATATTGATACCTACTTGAATAGTTTGTCAAGTACTATTTTTGATCTGTCATTTAAGGTTTATGGTAAAACATTCGCACTAAAGTCAATAACAATCGAAATAGTGGTAAGAAATCCCCTTGGTTTAATATTGACTGTAGAAATGCTAAGTCGACTTTTAATCAAAGTAAACGCATGTATAAAACAAATTCTAGTGTTGTAAATAGACTGAATTTTTTGAAGGAGTGCTTTTAAATGTATCAAACGTAAGGCTAAACAGGAGTGAAAAACAGAAATTGTCTGTGTTAAGTAAAAGTGGTTCACGCAAATTTTGGAAACATGTTAATAAATTTAAAAGTAATAAAAAGTCTGGATCACCTGACATTTCTCTTGAAGAATTTGCCAATCATTTTCGTAATTTGTCAAATAATCCAAATAATAGCACTTATAGAGATGATAATGCAAACAATTATGATGTGTATGAGAATATAAATATTGATAGTTTAGACTGCCAATTTTAGTGTAGAAGAGGTTTGTAAAACTATTGGTAACATGTTCAGATATAAAAGTTGTGAAATGTCTGGCAATGTTGCGGATTTCTTTATTGATGCAAAAGATTTTATTGCTCCCTATTTGACGACTATTTTTAATCATATATTTGATAGTGGTATTTATCCGGTCGAATGGACTAAAGGTGTAATTGTACCTATATATAAGAAGGGTTGTAAATCAAATCCCTCGAATTATAGAGGAATTACATTAATAAATATAATCGCTAAAATATTCTCACTTGTGCTAAGAAATAGGATGAATAAGTGGTGCGAAAATGAGCAGAAGTTAAACGATGCTCAGTTTGGTTTTCGCGATAATCGTAGTACTGTTGATAGTATATTCATCATGCATACTATAATACAGAAAGTTCTTGCTAATAAGTTAAAACTATACTGTGTATTTATTGATTATGAAAAGGCTTTTGACACCGTTATACATGATGCATTGTGGATAAAATTAGCTAATTCCCATGTAAGTTGTAAAATGTTAAAAATGCTTAAATCTCTATATTCAAACGTTAAAGCTTGTGTTAAAAATTCTTAACACATGCCGAATTCTGAACTGTTTGACATAACACTTGGTGTCAAACAAGGAGAGCCTTTATCTCCTTTACTGTTTATCTTATTTATTAATGATATCAAGGATTATATTGATGTGTCTAAAATGTCTGTAAATGATATTGAAAAATTATCACTATATATGTTACTATTTGCAGATGATATTGCTTTGTTTACGACTGATCCCAATAGTTTGCAGGCTATCTAGATTGTGTAAACCAATATTCTTCTAAATGGGGCCTCAAGATAAATGTAGCTAAAACAAAAATATGCATATTTGAACGCAAAAAATCTAGAAATAATTTTACATGGAGTATAAACAATATTAATCTTGAGATTGCTGATAGTTTCTGCTACCTTGGGATGAAATTTTATTATACCGGAAGTCTTGCTAATGCTGTAAAAGCACTAAATGAACAGGCTCTGAAGGCATATAATGGCCTTATATCACTGTTTATTAGAGTATCTTTAGATATTAAAACAAAATTGTTACTGTTTGATTCGACTGTTTCATCTATTATTTTGTATGGTAGTGAGATTTGGGGCATATATGACTTCAAGGAGGTAGACAAAATCCATATCAAATTCTGTAAGCATATTCTTGGCGTGCGTACCCAAACATCCACAGTTGCCGTCCTTGGTGAATTAGGTAGATTCCCACTTTCGGTCATTTGCAGGGAAAGAGCCTTAAAATACTGGTGTAAAATTATGAAAAATCCGGAATCACTTCCAGGCAAAATATTTACAGAACATATTTTAGATAACAGTTTTAATTCATTGAATTTCTAAAATAGCTGGGGAAAGGCGGTTAATAATGCATTAGATATGCTTGGATATGGCTACTTATGGTATATGTTTGATATTAACTGTTGCTATATACCCATGTTAAAGCAAAGGTTGCGTGACCAATATATACAGATATGGTCGGAAACTGTGAATTCTCAAAACAAATTAGAGTATTATAAAAAATTCAAAACTGTTTTTAGGTATGAAACATATTTAGATGCTATTGACCAGGATAAATATAGAATTGCATTGACTAGGTTACGATTATGTTCACATTCTCTTGAGATTGAAACAGGAAGATACAATAATGTGGATAGAATTAATAGACTATGTAAACTATGCAATTACAATGTGTTGAGTCAGAATTCCACTTTGTACTCTGCTGTCCCTTGTATCATGACTTAAGGCAAAAATATAAAATTTCAAATGCTTTTAGTACTATTAATAAATTTGTTAATCTCATGTCATCAGAAAAAATTGGTTTGTTAAGACGACTTTCAAAATTGACGTACTTTGCGATGTTACGACGTTCCCAAACCCTAGATAGTGTTAAGTTAATCAATCCACTTTATAGATAGATATGTTTTTGTACAATATTTTTATAAAGCCTGCTTTGTATAATTGGAATTATGTATTTTGAACTTGTAATGTTGCTAATGGCCATCTTTCATGATGTGTTTTGTAAATGGCCAAAGGCATTGCTCATGCCGATTTGCCAAATAAACCGGTAAACCTGTATTAATACCACTCCATCATAACAGTTCAATATATCAAACATTTTAGTACAATGCAAAAGCTATCCCTAAAATCGTACCATTCATTATTAATTTTCATTTATGCAGAACTGATGTCAACAGGAATACACTATTTTCACTCCCATTTCTTTATAAAGTCTAAAAAGTGAGTTATAACCAATGAGCTACGAACATACATATAGCGTGCTTTTAGCAATACCGTTAGTTATAATTTCATCTCCGTTTTCATTGTAAACAAGTTCGAGCTTTTGAATTCCAACGGGTATTAAACATGGATTGCATCGAAAAGACGTATTGAAAATTCAATTTTCCATTTGCTTACCGTGTTGATAATTGTACAGTCTTGTGATAATTGGTATTAGAGAGTGAATAGACTAGTGGTTTTGTGAAATTCTTTACGGGACAGTCGTGCAGTTAGAAAACACAAATAGTGGTGACATTATTCTTACTTGTACAATTTAAGATGGCCGGAACTTCAAGTGCGTATCATTTTTTTGTAAATGTGCTTAATGAATATAGATTTACATTCTTAACATTCAATTGCCACAAAATTGGTGATTTGATTTGCTGATATCATACCGAAACTATTGTATTTTACCACGTTACGTAATTTTAAAAGGGTACAACAAGCTGACTAAATAACTGGAATTCGGTATGTAATAACATTATATTAATGTAATTTGGATTTTAATTTACACTGCTTTTAAAGCCGGACATTCAAGGGTTTCAAAAGTATAGAAATGATCTTCGTGTCGTGCATACCATTCATAAATATGCAAATGTTTAAACAATTTTAAATTCCTTTATATATTAAAAGTAAATATAACTCCTTAACTAACCAATTGTTTCAAATTAATCGCCTTTGTTTTAAATTAATGGAATTACAAGATGCTTCACAATATTATTTTAAGAACAACAAACATTTCTTAAATTATTCTACAGAAGCAGACATAATTGCAATATTACCTGCATGCGTGTCTTTCATAAACAAATTTACAACAAAAAACAGTGATAATAAATTGATTGTAAATAGTAATTAGTTATTGTTATAAAATCAGTTAAATCACTTCAGCAGTTTACAGGCTTGAAACACAAAAGCATGAGATCTTCTTGTTAGAATGGTTTACGCTTTTATTAGTCGATAATAACTTGGTAAACATTTAGACCGCTAGGGAGTGGTTTGTGAGGTTAGGCCAGGAATGCTCTTGGAATGTTAAAAAAACATGGCAAGTATATTTTATAATCTAATTGTAAATTTTGTATTTGTTCTATGATACCGTGTTCTTGTTTCTGTTTAATATTTAGCTGGTTCAAGTAGGTTTAGCGCGCCTTTTGATGTCTCTGTCTATGACCCTGATTGTTTTAAGATTTTTGGTCCAGGAAAGTTAATATATTTTAAATGTAATCATTTTCGGAAGAACGCAATTGCCTTTTGTATTTCCATGCAGTTTTAAACATAAGGACACGTACATGGTGTTTTAATGAGTTAACATATTCCTATTAGGCAACTTTATACGCAATTTACATTTTACAAAGGCAATTTTTGTAATATATATATCTTACCGACTCTCTTTGAAATATCGTGTTACACAGTAGTTAAAACATTTATATTACTTAGGAAGCTTTCAAGTATATCGGTGCTTATTGAATAAAAGTCATATAGTATGATAATGTGCCAGACAGTAGTGTGACCTATTTTCTAAATCACATACATATAAAAAGCTATGAACTGAAATGAATACACGTAACATGCATGCTTTTAAAGAAATGTTTATTTCAACATATGTAAAGTGTGCAATTTTAATCCGCTCATCAAAATACGCATCACAACAAGATGCTTTTTATAATGATACATTTTGGTTTGTAATGGGCACTTTCGAAACATTGGACACTTTTAAAATAGTTTGAAAGACACAATTACTATATTGACTATGTACAAAGGTTCTATAGAGTCTATTTACGCTGAGTATTTATATTATTGGGGGCAATATGAATAAGTTTTTGAGTTTTTTTTTCACTTTTATTTTATCACTATAACTACATGGTTCGATTGATTCACTTACTAACATTTTACATTGTAATCGAATAGATTTTACTACAAAAGGCTAACAATAGGTTTAACCAGCTCTTTGCCGCCAACTACGATGGATGCCGCTCGAACGTGTCCATCCCGGCCTGTATGAACTTTTCAAGCACGTCCTAGTGGCCAGTTACCGAGAGGCACATCTGGATTGATGACAATAACAATGTCACCTTCACGGATGTCTTTTGTTTCTCTGTTCCGTTTGCTTCGCTGATTCAAGGCTGGTAACCATTGTCCAAAAATGGCTTACAAGCTCCTGTACTCGCCTCCATCGTTTTACATGATTGTACTGCGTTTCATCTACTGATTCCGGTGCAAACTGACCACCTATTTGGCCGAACAAGAAATGGTTAGGTGTCAAAGGGTTACAGTCACTTGGATTTGATAATTGGTAAGTAAGTGGTCGTGAGTTCATCAGACTTTCTGCTCTAGTGAATGCTGTTGTTAGCTCCTCATGCGTTACATCCGCATTCTTCAATATTGCATAGCTCTCTTAGCTCTTTTTTTATTAACGACTCATGTACTCCACCCCAGTGTGGTGCAAGAGGGTGATTGAACTGCCATTCAATTCTTTTATTTGCTGTACTTTCAACTATTTTATCTTCACTGTATCTTAACTCAGTAACTAACTGTTATAGATCTTTATCAGCTTTAACAAAGTTTGTGCCGTTATCTGACGATGTTTTCACTGGCAGACCTCTTCTGTTAACCATTCGGTAAAATGCGTTTAAAAAAGAGTTTGTGTCCAAACCGTAGGCCATTTCTAAATATACAGCCCGTGTTGAAAGACACGTAAACAAACAGTATTTGCAAAAGCTCTCAACGGTATGTTTACACGAATAGTCGGTAAAGGCGACATGATTTGTTTCCCTGCTTTTACTTCTTTTGTCTGCATTCTATACAGTTGTTTTCAACTTCTCTGATAGATTGCCTAGTCGATATAATACAGTACCGGCTAGACAAATCAGAAAGTACTTGATTCGTCCCACAGTGATTGTTGTTTTCATAAAACTGTTTCACAATTAATTTTGTTACAGTACTCTTTCTTGGTAAAATGAAGGGAAATTTTGTATTGTATAGCAAACATTCAGCGAATGCAAGTCTTCCGTCACATCTTATAAACCTTTCACAGTCAATTTTTGGATTCAGCTTGAACATCTTGCTATTGCTCTGAATATTCATATTTTGACTGAGTTTTTTATATTCTTCTGGAAAATGGTCCTTTTGTGTTTCTCTTATTATGTCATTTTCTATAGCTTCTATTTCATGAGCCTTCAGCGAGCCCTTTTCTCTGTACACTTTTGATGTTTGACAGTTTTCAATGAAACGAGCCACCCATCCGAAGACACGAACTTTTCGATACCAACTTGAAATTCTTTCAGGATCATGTCGAGACTCCTCAGTTTTCGATTCTATGTGAACTATATTGTAGCTCGCTTGCTTGAATAATTTTGTGGCCTCTTTATTTGTCTCTACAAGATTCTCTGGCCACCCATCACTGTCCTCTTTCAGGAAGTTTGGTCCTTCAAACCAAACAACATATTGACTTAGTTCAGTCACAGTCAATCCTCTAGATATGAAATCTGCTGGATTATCTTTTCTCGGCACATAACGCCATTGTTCTGTTGATCTCTGGATCTCACCCACCCTATTGGCAACAAACGTTATCATTCTTCTACTCTGATTCCGAACAAAAAACAGCACGTTCATACTATCGGACCAGAATGTTGAATTCTTCATAGGCATTTCTAGTGCCTTGTTCACCTTTTTTGTCAACTTCAAACCTAACAGCGCTGCCTGAAGTTCAAGACGCGGAATTCTTACAGCTTCCAGTGGTGCTACCTTCCTTTAGCAGTCACCAATCTTACAGTTACTTACAGTTACACAACTTGTCCATATGCTATGCTGGAAGCATCAACAAATGTATGCACTGTCATTTCAATCAGCTCATCATCACTGTTTTCTTTTTGAAGGCATCTTGGCACTCTTATCACGTCTAAATGGTGCAGTTCATTAAACCACTGTCTTATTGCATTAGCTAATTCAGGTTGGACGTCATCATCCCAACTGATGCCACTGACCCTAATCTCTTGCATTAAGACTTTTGCTTTCAACATGAACGATGCAATCAACCTAAGTCGATGAAATACTGAGGCCAGTTTTCTTAGAAAATTCCTCTTTGTAAGTGTCATTTCGGTATTGGTCATATCAGTCTGGAAACTGAACTGATCTTCTTTTGTTAGCAACAACTGCCCTAATGTTTTTACTGACGGAAAAATCACTCATTGCCAAGTTAATCTGAGATGCCCTATCTTCAACAGGAATTGTTTTCAGGACTTCTTCGAAGTTTGACAACCATTTTCTCATTTGCATTCCAGCTTTTCCTCAGAGTGCATTCAACTGTTCAATACCATATCTTGGATTGTGTACTGAATTCATGCTGTCATCCATGTATGTTGATTCCTTTACTGTTTTAGTTGCTAAGGGGAAAATATCTGCAAATTTCACAGCATTATGTTGGGATACTAGTTGTTGCGAGAAATGGTGAAGCATTTACATCGAACACAAGTCTCGTGAACTGATACGTCTCTATTGGCTTCTCTGGAGAACTACGCCACATAAATCGATGGTATGGCTGGTCACTTTCTTGTAGCCCTATTCTTAAATACATTTCTACAACATCACACACTAGTACAAGTTAGTTCTTTCTGAAGTTCAGTAGTCTTTCATGCAAGTCATTTTGTAACTTTGGTCCCTGGTGAATGACATCATTCAGACTGATATAATTGTGTTTTGCAGATGTATCGAAAACCAGGCGTACTTCTCTATCAGATCTTACAACCGGAAAATGAGGCAAATGCCAGCCTTTAATGTCACGTTCTTCTTTATTCAACTTTCGAATATAACCCTTTTCTTCATACTGTTCACTTGTTTGCATGTATACTTCATTCAGATCATTGTCTTTTTTCAGTCTTTTTTCAGTGTTCACTAGCCTATTTACAGCAGCTTCATAATTTTCCTACCATGGTATTGAAACTTTGCAGAAGTTGATGTCAAATTCAATTCTTCATAATTTCCTGATCTATTTTTGATAATTTACTGTTTGTTTCAATGTTCCAGAAATGGGTCAGATCAACACTTGTGTCATTCGCATGAAATGTCATACACACACTTGGTTCCGGTGCTTCAATAGTTCCCACACACGTCCATTCTAGAGGTATCAGCCTTGCTACCGGTTCTCCTGTATTCCCTGTTTTTTCTCTTCTCGAAACATGCAAGTCTGCATTATCAAATCCAATCAGGATATCAACTGAGGCTTTCCTAGGAACTGATGGAAATTCTATGTTCTGTAAATGGTTCTACTTCCTTCCGTCTTTTGACCAATCACTTACTTTCAATTCACCGGTGACATTTCTGACAGTTTGTGCATCAATTTCTTTCTGCAATGTTCCATCAATGTTTTGGATTTCAAGTGTCACCGACTTTGTATAGAAGGTTTTTACTTTATTGTTCAACATTCTCACAATCATTTCCGTTTGTATACTTTTCAGATTAAGTTCAGCCACTACATTTGCATTCACAGTCGTCTGTGTACTAGCATCGTCTAGCAATGCATTTACTGTCAAACTTCTATTTCCAGAATTCAGTACAACAGGTACAGTTCGAAGCGCAATATATTGTGAACTGTTGGAATGCATTGTTTCATGTCTACTCTGGAAAGTTGTTGTGGTATCTCTTGAGATCTCTTGGGTCTGCAGAATCTCTTTTCTCAGGCCTGTGTAACAGTCGGTGATGAACTTGCCACAACCATCTATCACGCACTTCCTGTAGTTTCGGCAATAATTTCCAACATAGTTGTTCCTGAGACACCTGAAACAAAGCCTCAGCTATTTAGCTTTATCCCATCTTTCTGCAGATGTTAGATTTATGAATACATCACAGTCACAAATGGCATGCGTTTTCTTGCATATTTTACATTCTCTCTGATTTCTTCCTGGTTTCTTCTCATGTGTGAAGAGGGAACTATCGCGTTGCTCTTTTCAATGTTCCAGACCATATTTTGTTTCCTCAACAATTGTCTTGAACACTGACTCATTGGTTATCCATTCATTCAACATCTCAACTGATTCATATTTGCTATTTTTAAACAACCATCTTTCAAATCGCGAGATCATGCTCTCTGGTAACTTTTTTAGAAGCTATTGGTACAAGAAGTTGCGATGTAAATCTTCCTCTTTCAGTTTTTTAAATTTATCAATATCACATCTAATAAGTCTGCAAACTGTTCGACGTATCTACTATTTTCATGCTGAATGGCTGGAAACTTCTCAATTTCTTCAATGAAATGGTTTTCACGCCTCCTTTCTCCTCCAAATATTTCCTATTTAGTCTCTCCTTCGCTTTTTCGTAAGCGTATGCAGAGTGACCTAAGCCCTCTATTGCTTTGAGAGCTTCCCCTCTTATTGTCGTCTGAACTATAATAATTTGTATTCAGGGATGGCCTCTGTTTTGTCAATGCACGCAGTGAAGGCTGCCTTCCAAAATTCATATTATTGTTTCCTTCCAGTGAATATTGGTATGGTGACCCTCTTTATCTCTCTTGACAAATCTGTGTATAACTGAGATTTTTTTAAACTTTTTGTTCTATCTATTCCAACGTACTTGCATTTGATGACGAATCCGATATTGTTTCAATATATTGTTCAACAACTTCCTCATACGATTGTTGTATTATGTCAATTTCTTTTATATTTTCAGTCATTTCCTTAGTTCTTCCTTTTGTTTTATATTCAACACACAGTGCTTGGATGGTTGATATTGCTTCATCCATTGCTTCTTCAACTCTTTCAAGCAGCTCCGATGCTACTCCTTTATCCATTTCACTATCCGATAGTTCCGCTTTCAGTTTATTTCTTTTGCGTGTGTCTTTGCTCTTTGCTTTGGCAATTTTATTTCCACTATTCTTGATTCCATCACAATTTCGTTTTCTTTCTCCTCTTCTTGTGACATTCTTTATATAATAGTTTAATTATCGAGAACTAAAAAGTCTTGTAAATATTAAATATCAGCTGTCGTTTACATGATCAGAGTATTTATTTAAATTTCTTGACAATCCGAATTACTACTCAAGTTTTCGATGTTTCGATTTGTGCGGTGATTTTCTATTTATTTTCGATTCACATCTCAAATCATCTCGCTTTGCTACCAATAAATGTTCTATAGAGTCTATTCACGCTGATTATTTATATTATTGGGGGGCAATATGACTTTGTCGTTGAGTGTTTTCCACTTTTATTTTATCGCTATAACTACATGAGTTTACATGGTTCGATTTATTCACTTACTAACATCGCACATTTTAATCGATTACATCTTACGACAAAAGGCTAACAATCACTAATTTCTAAACTCCTTCTTAACATGCATTGAGTTTCATTTTTTAAATACTCTTGATTCCAATGTGTACATGCCTTCTTCTATTAATTGTAAGTTGTGAATACGGCACGTGTAATATATATTTTTCTACGTGGCACATCGTCGTTTAGTGTATTTATAATATATTTGTTAATGCAAATGTTAAAGAATTAAATGGCATAAGTGTTACCAACTAATATAGTAATTTGTTGTTGTTTTTTTGTAATGCTATTGTAAAGTTTAAGCAATTCTTTCGCATTTGCTATAATTTTATACCTATTAGAACAATATTTATGTTATTATATCAACTGAAAACTATAAAAAAAAAGAAAGACAGGTACAAATCAGAAGTTGATGTTGTTACTGATACATGTAAAATAATTGTTTGTCCCCGTTAGATGTATTTGTTGTTGTTGTTGTTCATTTCAAATGTAATGTAATTCAATTACCTTCAAAAGAATGTCAGTACACGTTTAAGTATTTATGCCGCATTTATAATAATTCTTAAATCGTGTAAACTAAACATATTTTCATACACATTATATCTGTTAAATACATGTAAAGTCAGATATATGTTGAGTAACTTAGTGAACGTTTGTTTTGTTTGTTGAGACAGGCAATTACACTCGAAACTAAATTCGAAGATTTCATATCCCATGAGTCATGAAATAACATGAAGATAAAAGAACGTCAGTGCACACACATATTTTATATGGTACATGTATATTCAAATGACAAAGGGGACATATACCGATGTATTTTAAAATGTAAACAACATGGCTCAACCATTAAACCAAAAGTGTTATATGCATTTTGAATCTGCTTGAAATCTTGCCGTACTTACAACATTATTGAAGTACCAACATTCCTTAAGGGTGTGAACTATTCCCGTTTAGAAATATTGACAATGGAAATATGAAATCAAGAGTAATTTGTAACTTTAATAACCAGCATCAAAATAAAAGATAAAGTGTGATATGCTTTCCATGTCAAAAGGAACACTGAATGTTATCCGTTTTATCATATTAAATGAAATACTGCACCATGACTGCAAATCAAACTGACTATTGAACAACTATTACATGTGATCGTAGTTTGCTTACTTTTTGTAGTGACCACACAATTAAAACAAAACAGTGGACGCTGTCCAAAATACGAAAAAAATGGGCGTTTCATTAGTGAATTATTTTCTTTTCGGCCCTATGACTACGAACATCCTATATCTCGAACATAGTCTGAACTTCAAATACCAGCCAATTAAAGTCAACCGATGTGTAATAACAAATCCCATTGGTCATCGTGAAGTTAAGACTCAATTTGATACTGAGAACTTTTGTAGTCGTGTGCACTGAATATAATAATATCGAATGAAATTACCGATTACACATTTTAATTTGAAATGTCATTTTTACTTAAGTGTACATGTATATAGAAACACAAGCGAAAGTTAAAGTTCGATTGATAGTGTTAATACGTAGAAACCAACGCACGTGTAAGGCATGTTTATTGACATAAAAGTAAATCATATTTGTTTTTACTTGACAGCATAAACACGTATTTACGTATTCTCGTGTTTTTATTTTTACATTTTTCGTATGAAAGTTTTCATTCAAAACAATGCTTAGTTATTATAGATTGTGCTCATTAACATAAAATCGGATAACTTAGTTCTACGATATAGCTAAACGAGTACAGAGTAATTTCCCTTGGTATGATATTTGTGTCATTGAAAACTTTATTCTATGCAAAACGTGTTATTCACATTTGCAATTAAGTAATACAAATAATTGTAAAGTTAAGGGTACGTGTTTTTATATACACTTCCAATTAATTACCTTCGTTTTCTTCTTCTTCTTCTTCTTCTTATTATTATTACTATTATTATTACTATAATTATTATTATCATTATAATTAGGACTCTTTTAATAACAGACATACGTCCAAAAGTGCAACAAGTAAAAAAACAACATCGACCTCAAAATAACATTGAATACAAAATTCGAGTATATGAATATAAACAAAGCAAAACTCCAGCTGCGACAGCAGGAGAGAACTCTTATTAGCAGCCCGAGGTCTTTTATTTATGGCAAGTGACCAAGTGTCAAAAACCATACACAGGACATCACAAAAAATCACATAACAAACACAAAACACACATGAATAAAACTGGGGTCACCGCCTTGGAACGGTCACCGCCTTGAACCCATGACTTCTTGTACCATGAACAACAACCAGCATTGGCTGGTTTCGCAGTTCGAAACTATTTACCTTCAGCTACATTGAATCTGCATACTCAGGTGTGTTGTTTGTTGAGGCACACAGTGTGTCAAAGACCTTTACATCTGCTGGTAGAGAATTCCATGATTTTGAAACAACATAGACGAAACTTTGGTTCCTTGCGATTCGACTTCTTGGTATCGCTAAGGTAAGAGTATCGTTCTTGAATCTTAAAGGTTCACAGATTTGACAGTTTTGTAACTTTTTGTCACATGTTCCAAAAATAAAAGAACAGTATATTCAAAGAAGCGAAATAACACTACGGACACAGAAATATACTGTAAATACCGTTTCATTTATGAGTAGTCATCAGTTGAAATTGATAAAATTATAAAGCGTTTGTCTACCAGTACCTGCCAATGCATGCATGTGTCCACCTATGCATGTCTGTGCGTGCCTGTGTCTGCCACTAGCTACCAGTGTCTACCTGTGCCTGCATATACCTGCCTGTGTCTGCCTGTGCCTGCCAGTGTCTATATGTGCCTGCCTGTCTGTGCCTGCCTGTGTCCACCAGTTGATACTTGAGACTCCTTGTGATTACCTGTGTCTACCAGTACCTACCTGTATCTGCATATACTTACATGTGTCTATCAGTGTGTACCTGTACCTGCCTGTACTTACCTGTGTCTACCAGTACCTGCCAGTGTCTACCTGTGCCTGTCTGTGTCTACTTGTGCCTGTCTGTGCTTACCTGTGTCTACAAGTATCTGCCAGTGTATACCTGTGCCTGTCTGTGTCTACCTGTGCTTGTCTGTGCTTACGTGTGCCTACCTGTACCAGCCTGTGTTTACCTGTGCTTGTCTGTGCTTACGTGTGCCTGCCTGTGCCTGCCAGTGTCTCTTTGTACCAGTCTGTGATAGCATGCGCCTGTTATTGTCAACCTGTGCCTGCATGTGCCTGCAAGGGTCTACCTGTGCCTGCCTTTGCTTGTTTGTGTCTATTAGGGGTGTAACGATATCACTGACCCATATCGCAATATTATTATTAGTTACACTGTTAGTAACTGATGGTGTATGGGATATACACCCTCAGTGACTACATACCATACGAGAGCGCAGTATGGTATTAAGCCACTGAGTGTGTTTATCCCATGCACCATCAGTTTCTAACAGTGTAACGAATATATCTAACCGACTACCTTTCATTTGTTTCTCTTAATTTGATCTAGGTACGCCCATGTTAGTCATTGAGTAATAAAGAAGTGTTTATAAACGCAGTTTTAATTAAATCTTATTTAATTCTTTCATGGTCGTTCACGGTTCAAATCAGTAAAGCTAGTGAAACTATTACAATATACAATTGTTATTTTATTCAAGAGTGTCCCTTTAGCAAACTGGAACTGACTGTAAGCAATGTGTCTACCAAGAAACATACAATAACAGTAGACCTACGTCATTTAAGTTACGTCATCTTTAGTAAACAAATGAAGTGCCTAGCAGTACAGTTAAGTATACACATTGGATATTTAAGACATTTTAACTAGACTAATCGTGGAAAATAAATCAAATGATGCACATGAACTGTGGAAATTATATGCTCATGTGAAAATGGGATTTATTAAATTGGATTTATTAAAATATCACATTAACAAAGCAGTATTTTGTTTTTGTCTGACACACTTTCTAGGTTGATAAACACCTTAAAACAGCAAAAACACCTAGGTAACATGACTTTACTTTTATAGTTGGTGCACTTTAGACAGTTCTTTCACAGTATTAAGATGCATTTGTTTGTATTGCAACATAAAAATATGCCATGCCACGTCAAGGTAATATAAAATTGCTAAACAAAATAACATATTATCCAGCAGTGGCCATTTTGTTTTACTTTCAATGGAGTATTTAAATTGAGCCGTGGTGTATGGAAAATACCCCATGGTCATGTGACCGCTCTTAGCCAATCGGATCGCGTCATTTATGTAGCAGATGAGATATAGTCTACCGCAATACTTTACAATATATCGCGATATATACCGCGATATATTGCCCACATTAAAACGCGCAGTTTTTCTTTATGTCTCACTATAATTACGCAGAAACGCATATATTAACACAATATTAATGTTTAAATACCAATATTTTCAATTAATAATATCGTACACTATTAAAACAAAATATGGGCATGATGTTTAATATCATATTAAAAAATTGTTTAAATACAATCAGATACATTTTTAATTTCCATATGTATTTGCATACACATTGTTTTACTTATTTGTATTAAAACGTGTAAACACTTTTAAATTGTAAAATTGGACGCAAACCGAACGACATACACCGTAAATTTCACCTGCATGTGTATGTATTTTTGAAGACTCTTAGTCGAACATTAAGAAAATCTTAAAATAATATTTTTTTACCAATTGTTTTGTCAACCATGAAACCAATAAAAATGCATTGTTTCAAGATGTCATCCCAGCAATTGCAATATAATTCTAATAGTATCAATATTCAATATTTGTCAAAAAGACATAGGCCGTCTGTGTGAGCCTGTGCCTGCATGTGACTTCCTATGTCTGTGTGACACTGACAGAGACTGCGTGTTCTTGCCTGTGTCTGCCAGTACCTGCCTGAGACTGCATGTGTCTATCTGTGGCTACCTGTATCTGGCTGTACCTGCCTCTAACTGGGTTAGTATTCACAATGCGTTTAAGGGAAATCTTTACTTAGTTGTGTTTAAGTAAAAATTTCATATCAAATGCTTAAACGTGAAATCCAATTATGTTTCACAAATGGGTAAATAAATAAACATCTAAGCAACATTGCATAGTTTGAGACATTTAAATATAAAAAGGAACTACAAGTATACATGAAACAGTGACAGATTTAAGAAATTGTATGAATTTAAGAAGTTTTCCGTATTGCGCTTTAGGAATAACGGCCCATGTTCACGCATCATGCTGTTTACATAACACATGCTTTGATGCTTAATCTCTTTTAAACCTGCTGCTGATTACACGAATTTATTTGTTTCTCTAAATTATATGTGTTCGGTTTTCTGTTAACATTTCGCGTTTCATTATTCGTATCGGCAGATAAGTAATAATCGCCTTGCTCCGTTTGTTTGCAGAGCACATGTGCTGTCCCGCTCTCGCCTGCGCTGGTTCTCATCGCGTGACGCCGTAGGTAGTCGAGCCGATGTCGGACAAGCATTGTTTGAGTATTGAAAATTGACAATCAGATAATGCCGAACGATTCAATACTTTATTTTTAAAGTACATGTATAACGTAAAGGTACCTTCGCATTTAGACTATACATGTTAGAAATATATTGATATGAAGAAAGTCAAAATATTACACAATAGTATACATTATATTGTGCGTTCACTGTTAATAATTTTGCATTTAAAATTATTACGTCATCGGAGCATTGCTCGTTTCTGGATTACGTAATAATTTAAATATATTTACTGTCTCAGGGACGTAGCGTAAGATTATCTAGTATATATTGTGCCTGTTTATTAAATAGTTTACAGCATTTCCGATTTAAACACTGGTTTAACATCCACGTTCATTAAGTTAAATTATTTTATTTTTTACTTATTTATTTCTTTTTCCATTTGGGTTGGCAGGAAGATGTAGAATAATATATTAAGTTTTATTCAGTTTAAAATTAACATGTACAGCAAAGCAATGTAATCTGGCTTTTACACCCAACATTACGGCTTCTTCCTGAAATTGCATGACGATGATCTGAAAATTGAACTATATGATGATGTGTCCTTAAAAAAATATATAAAAAGACGAGATGTAGTTGATACTTGTTCTTTGTTTCATTTCATCGTGACTTAGAAAGTTGAAATTCTGCTATTCTGGTTTGCATCTTGCCAATGAGTAATTAAATGGTAATTAAATTGAATAGTATTCTCTTTTATTGCTGTTTAATTTGAATTGCGATGCTATGAGTTTAATTTTTATTTACACTCACATGTTTTGTGAATAATTCTGGGCCAAGTGTGAGGTTCGTGTGCAATTAAAGCCCCAGCCACACTGCAGCTAAGACAGGTATAAGACAGGTCTACGACTAAAAATCCTGACCGAGTCATGCGTGTTTCTACGCAGTTTTTGAATGTCGTGCGTTGTCTTAAGTCAAAAAATCAGTCATAACTGGTTTTTGAACATGTTCAAAAACCTCACGACTGGACGGAAGATTCTTACATAGTCTTGCGTGAACCTGCGTAGGACGTAGGACGTTGTATGTCATGCCCTGTGTCGTCTTGGAGAAATCTGACATGAGCGAAGTCGTACGTCGACATGACATAGGTCCAACGTACACCTGCGTGAACGTGCGTGGTTGTACGACAGTGCAAGACAGAGCTCCTGCGTCGACGTACGATGGACGTTGGTGTCGTACGCCGACTCAAGAATGTTTTAGGTCATGTATAATGACTGACTAACGACTACGCAGCATACCAAAAATATACTTCATTGCTGAAAAGTAGTATTAACATGTCTGTAAATACGTTTTTTGGACTTTAATATTAAACTCTTTGCTGCCGTACTATGGACAGATAATCGTACAGGTCAGTTAACAAATCAGACATTTTATCGTATATTACTGTCTACAGTTTCAAATAATCTTATATGGACACTTGTTACATATTTAGCGGAGCCTTACACCCTCCCAACTTAGAAAGCAATAATGTTATTCTGTTTGCCATACAGTCAAGGGTACGTACATTACCATCAAAATGATCAATTGTTTTACATATTATTCAGTAATGCAAGCACATTAATTGTAACCAGTAAAGTTTTCATCGGCTAGGTTTGAACTACGCGGGAATGGGCCTTATTTACTAGATACAATATTGCTCTTAAACTCCGTTTTAATATTGTTGCCTAAAGCAATTGATGTTGACATGGTATTGTAACATCATGTTTCAATATCCTTTCTGTTTTGCTTCTCATGTTGCATTATTGCCGCACTAATAAGCCCAGATCTAGATATCATGTGAAATCTTATCACAGGAATAAGGTCATTGTGGCAATCAAGAAAAGCTGCTGAACTAAATGGTGCAACACAATACAGAAACAAACAATTGACATGAATATTTGTCAGGGCACTGTACCGCGCGGAGTCGTACCTCGCAATACAAGACAACTTAAGTCGACGCAGGTTGCAGTACGTAGTGGTGCGTAATCGTTATTAAGCAGCAAACAACCACCTACGTCCATGTAAGATGACTTTCGTCAACCTGTCTGGTCCAGCGTTTCTTACCGTACGACTACCTTCGCCAACCAACGACTGAATCTACCTACGTTGTTTTTAAATACAACTTGCGTCGACGCAAGACCTGCGTAGGGCCAACGCAGGACGTAGTAATGTTTTGTGTTTGTCTGTCGAAGTCCTGCGACTTAGGCAAAGACGTCAAAAACCTCAAGAGTCCTGCGACTCGAAAGTCCTACGACTCAATCTGACTGGAGCTTTAACCGGTTTAAACCCCCAATGCTTTGCCTTGACCGTTCCAAGGTTTATTCATGTGTGTTTCGTGTTTGTGACGTGTTTTTGTGATGTGCTGTTTTTTTTTGTTTGTTTTTTGGTAATTGGTCACTTGCCATAAAAAAGGACCTCCGGCTGCTAATAAGAGTGTTCTCCTGCTGTCGCAACTGGAGTTTCGCCTTGTTTATATTCTAAATATTAGCATTTATTTCGCACCTGAGTATTCAGATATTGATTACGTACATCAATATTTCTGTATATTTCGAAACCCTGTTCATATTGTCATCACAAAAAACAATGTGCATATAAAACAAGAATTACATTACAACTTGTATATGACGACAGTTATTAGGTACACATTTTCTTGTATGAATTCTGAACATCCATGGTTGAACACATATGATAGCATGATAGCAAATATGTTGCAGGTGAACGAGGTCACATATTACTACACAACATTTTAAACAAATAAAATACACACAATTAAACCAAAATAAAATACATAACTGGCTAAAGTAATAATAGAAACTGATAGTCGTTATATTCGAAATATGGCATACATGACTGAATTTGTCAAACGTATATCGTGCAAAAGAATACAAAATGCTAAATTAAAAATACATACACAAACAAATGTCATAATGAATAAACTAAACAAATCTTAATGTCTAAACATAACACTGACGTTATTGGAGAAAACGACCAAATATAATATGTACATACATTATTTAAGGCAAACAATGTACACAGCATACCAACATTATACCTGGTCTTTATCAGTGAAGTTTATGAATAATCAACCATACAGTAAAGACTTCTGATGTATCCGGTGGAAATAGTGCCATTGCAGGTAAAATGACACACAACTTTAGAACTTGAATATAATATATTCCGTATGTTATAATTAAAGATTTTTTTCCATAGTTTTTCTCATTAAAAACTTACGTTCTAGTATTTTCATCAAATTGTAGATGTTTTTCGGCGTAGCTGTTTACCCAACGTTTGACCTTTCCTAACATCCAATCAAATATTGATACAATTTCCCGCCAGTAGTCCAGGATGAATAAATCCTGACATTGCGTCGGCTAGTTTAAAAGAAATCCCCACCACAGCATGTAAAATATTGGCACCATTTATTTTCGGAGGTAATAGTGAAAAATGAGCCAATGTGGAAAAATCCAGACATACCTTTTTACTTTGTTTACGTGTTTGACTAATTTCCAGTTCTAAGCTCCCTACTCAGAAGTTGCATTGGCTCAATTTTCATTTTCAATTTACATGCCAGTGTTTACAGGCCGTGTAACATGACCTTGGGAAAATCCCCGTTAATATCGCACTTTCGATAGGCAACATTCCTTAGAATACACTCGCTGACTAACATCTCCCTATTAATAGTATACACGTCAGCAACACTGATTCGTTCTAACAAACATCCAGAGACAATAATATTAATTATGAATGGAGAATTACTTATATTTATAAACTTACCATGCATGTTTATTTGAATAACGGTTGTACCTAGATATATTTATTAAGAATAATTTAGAAATGCAATTTCTCTTATCTTTTCCTGTAGAGACCATTGAATGTATAAATATATTTTGCATATTCCTATAATAGACACTGGCGGAAGCTTCGGACATTAATAATTTAATTTCATTTAAATTTGGTATTTTACAATACGTGCGTTTTATGAATGCATTAAAACTATAATAATTATACACAAAAACGCTTGAGATCTGTTTTCCAAAGGAATATATATCTAGTCCGCCACTATTGAATATAACTTTACAACAAAATGAAGTCAAATCATCATAGTAAATTTCGATAAATGTTCCCTGACATTTTTTTATTTGGAAAACATAGTATAAATGCTTAATCAATTAAAATATGATAAACGCTCATATTGATTATCGTCATTATTTTCTTGGAAAACAATGTAACTTCTATAAAATTTTGATTTGCCTGACCAATACTGTATACATCATTTAGATTTAAAAAATCACGGATAATATGAGACGGTAAGATCAGTTAATTGTACGGACATTACATAATTAAGATATCTTAACGATATGGACTTTTCATAGTATCCCGGCGCCTTATTATGCTCTGCATCATTGTTTATTTTTGTGAAATATTGATGTTTATACCAAATTCCCGTGTTGAGGCTATTCAATCTACAAATAGACACAGTTTTATATAGACTGTGAATACATTCATTTCATACTTAAATAATTTTATTATGAAAAAAGCTTCAAATATCTATATTTTGTTGTAATTGTAAAATGCTTAGTTTTACTTTGTATAGATAAACATACTGACGTTGATGAGCAGATGAGTCTGACTTATTTGGGTTACTCACGTAGAACTGATTTAAAACCTGTGGCAGTTCATCAGTTCATTGCTTTGACATGAAATAATGATGTAGAGGATATTTGTTTAATGCAGTGTAAGATCGTATTTTATTTCATGAGTGGTCAAAGAAACAATATTTACACGATTGGCTGAGCCACGAGTGAAACTATCTGGTTTGTATTACCACGAATGAAATGAAATACGATCGTACACTGCATTAAACAACTTTTCTTTTTATTTCATGCTTTTGAACGATAAATATAAAAAAAAAATGCGAGATGTGCTGAAGTGTCACAAGTTTTGTGCATAATAACTTCATAAATATGACGTTATTATGATTCCAAAATTGTCGATCACTGTTGTGATGGGAAAATAGTGCCACGGTTACTGCGTCGTTGTCGCTTAATTATATCTGTATTGAATTTTACAATGTGTTTTTTGTTTGTTTAAAAAGGCCGATGTAAACACTGACGATTAGGGTATTGACATACTTTCAAAAAATAAACATAAAAACACAATTAAAAGTAGTTCTATATAACCAAGAGTGAAATGATAAAACATTATCATTTCACTCGAGATAGAGTGAAATGATTGGGTTATCATTCACTGGTATTCTCCACTCATTCACCGCATAGGATGAAATAAATTATTTTCATTTATTTCAAGTATAGAAACACTTCAAACAACTTTTTAGGAGCTAGCCACATGAAATACTAGTTCGCTATTTGATGATGAAAATTTATCTATTTATTTTATTTTAATAATATCGAAAAATAATATTGAATGCGTGCAGAAATGATCTATGAAGAAATGAGACTGTTTGTTTTTAAACCAAATCAACATATGCATCAGTTTTAAATATTCATGTTGGCTATTTACATTCTTTAAAAAAATTTACAACAAACGTCGAATATTCTTTTTAAAGATATTTCTTGTTAATATTCATATGAAAGGTAGAGCGTGTTGAAGGGAAGTGATGTGCATAAATTTAGCACCAATTCCCAGTGGGTTTGCATTTTGCTCGGGATCACTTGTCATCGTTTCATTGTTATATAATAATGTTTTGCACGTGGTCAACAAGTGTTCATTTTTCACTGAAAAAATAACCTTTCACCTTTTTATTTTCGATAAAATGTGTGTTCGTATGTATATAATGCACTTGTTTTGGCAGTAAAATGTCGTCGTTTGGTGTTCCTGTCCACTGAATACGTATTTGACATTCACTGTTGATAGAAACAACTTTGGACATGAGAAATTCATAGCTGACATGTACATAAAAAAATACATACACACATTGAAATTATTTGTAGTATCTATTTTTTGAAACGTGATGGTCTCTTTTCAAAGCAAATATCATTTAATAGCTCACGCAGTGTCACAATCACATGCTCATCGATAGGCTTTTTTCAAATGTGCTACATGTATGCACTGTTTTTAGTTTGTTTAGTGTTTTTAACCGAAACTAAGAGACAGTTGAATATGTATTTCACACAAAATATGGTTGGACTTATGATTGCGCTGTGAACTTATAAGACAAGTGATGCTGACATTTGAACATTGAACACTATAAATATACGCTTGATGTGCTTAAAATAGGACCGGAAGACCATGTTTATGGACATCAGGACAATACAGGACGTACATTGGTTCCAGAACACTCTCAAAATGGTAAGAACAAAAGCCATTGATTTTAGTTGTATTTCGACTTTAAATAACATATATTCGAAAAGTATAATTGTATATCATGTGGTATCATATGCCAATTATGTATTGCCTCTGACCTCTGTATATAATATGAACTATATAGAAAACAAATCGATATCACACAAATAAAAGCATGTACATTCAATGTATATATTATATCTATTTTTTCTGAACATTGGCTGCGGATTTATTTACTTAAGAATTGGTAGGAAGCTATGATTGTTATGTTATACAGAAAAAACATGGTATATTGTACTAAATTGAGCAAGAGAAGCGAGCAAAACATTTTTTAGCATATTTATCCAGTTCTGACTGCTTTATATATACCCATATATAAGTATTGCCCGGACGTATGAAAGGATCCGCCCCACCGAATCCGCTAGTGCTGATAGTATGATATCTAAACATTTTTTGTGTGCAAAAGCTATTGCTTCCTTAGCACAGATAATGGCAGTTTTAAATCAACATTTTCATGATAAATAGCTTTGTGTGCGAACTGTACATATTTCATCAGTTTAAATATGTGCATCAATATTTTATTATGGTCTGCAGTTTTCTTTGAAAACGATCAGTTCAAATTGTTCAGCTCATTATAGAGACGGAGTGTGCCTATCTTCAGCAAATCATAAACATAGATGGACAATAACCAAACATTCTAACATGCATACAATCTGTCATGAGTTCAAGATTTTCTTGACTGCTGAGGTTGCATTATTACTGGTACGTGTATAATGTCCGTGTGGAAAATACATAACTACACATAGTTAATATATTCCTAAAAGCTATGCATCCAAACTAAATTAATACAGCGACTGGTACAGGGCTGCAGAGGTAACACGAAATAGCCTGTAACAGTATTCTTCATTTTCTAAAAATTAATTAACCATCTTCCGCATTAAAAACATCGCAATATACATCAAAACAAAACCATTTGTCGTACAATTATATTAGCAGGAGTGAATTATATCAATTTATGTATAAACATTTTTCAACAAGAAATGTTAAAGCTATGTTATATCTCCTTCATTTTTTAATAATAGTTATTATTCAAAACAATTCCAACTTTTATTAGTATTGGTTACCCAGGTGTTTGGAATAGTAATATTGCGAAGTACTTAGCATTGTTCTGTTTTTGTATGAAAAACAAGTTCTGAGAACAACACAAATAATGTTGTTGTTTTTTTTATTTTGTACTGTTAGTTGTAGAAACAATGGGGCTTCCTTTATTTCACTAGAAACATTAATATTTATGATTGGAACATTCTGAAATGTTAGTACTGTTTTGCATGTCGGTTTCATTGTTGTGAAACGGCCCATAATGGTAATTTTATAGCTTAACCATAAATCGTTAATATTGGTTTTCACCTTAGATAATTTTCATTTATTTTCTGGCACTACTCATTATTAAATAAATAAATTTGTACGTGTTTGCATTACATAGGCAACGCCTTTAGTAATGTCAATGGGGCTATTGGTGGGCTTGAGAAAAATGCAGCTTGTGAAGGTATGTACTGATTCCTAAAAAAACATTGTCTTTAAACTTTGTCCAATTAAATAACACCGGTTAACAGGACAAACATTTCGTCAGATATCAATGATACGCATTTGCGCAATATTTGCAGCTGCAATTATTGTTTGTATCTGTCGTTCAAAAAACAATAACGTTGCGTGATTATTTTACGTTAAAGTACTAGTTTGATAGCAAAGTGTGAATGTATTGAATTCGAACAAAGGCATTGAGTCGATCAAATGTATTGTACACGTTTCTTTTGTGTAAAAATACTAAAATATGCATGCTGTCAATACATGTTTACATAATTTTGATATTCTGCATTCAAAGTTAAATTTGAATATCATCAGTAAATAAAATTTAACACTTTTAAATGCGATAGAATTGCAATAGAAATGTGGCACTTAAAGACGTTCGCAACAATTTATTTCAATGTTTATCAAACGACAAATTTGCACAAACATGCGTCAATTTATCCTAAAACTTAAACAGTCTTAAAAACATAGGGGTCACCGGCCTTGTTCCAGAAATATTGGGTTTTGAATACGGTACGTGTCGGAACCCTTTTTTAAAGTTTGTTTAACTAGTAATGTGGAATTATATAATGCGTTAACATTCAAACAAGGATGGCGATTTTTAAATGCATCTTTTTATAATGCTTCGTTTGGCAAACACAAATGAATTTTAATGATAAAACGCGCTTTATTTGCATTGCGAAATTAGTCTCCCATGGATTTAATTTCAGTACGTAGGCAGTTAAATACTATCTGCGTAATAATATACTGGTACATAAGACTGAAAGAATATTCAGGGGGTAGTCAAACACAAGAAAAAGACCAGTGCTAATTAACAGCCACGGCATGAGAGGCACTTTTCAGTTAATCGTTGTGTCACACACATTATCGGGGTATTTACCCAACAGAGATGCTGTTTATATCAAACCAGAAGGGGCACTTTGGCTGCAAATGTCATACATCTACTAAGTAAACGCTATCACAGCAACAAGCTCAAACTGAGGGCGGATTGTGCTGTGGCTCTGCTGAATTGAAACAAATAAGCACAAATAGCACGAATTCCGAAAAGCAAAATTGTTGTCAATTTATGGTCTGTCAGGACTCCAACATTTTCTCCCCCAGCATGTATCTGCTTGATGTTATATTAGTGCAACATGTATATGTTCACTGTTTTAAAGCTAGCACCGGAACCGATTATGACAGGATGACTGATATAAATAAAGATAGAAATAGTCTCAAAAAGTGTTATTTGTTCTCAAAATTAATTTAGCATAAGGAAAGACAGGAGTGCAACGTTTATGTCAATACAAAATATGATGAAATGTTTCAATCATGTCATATTGTTTAACAGTTTGTATAAGTCGGTATATCATAACTTAGCACAAACAGTACTGTTTGTAGACGTCAGAGACATCTTGTGGTAAATAGTGCATTTATAACAACAAATGTATATAAAATATATAGCACGTCCTCGATGATAAAACAGTCCTTTGCTGCACAAAAAATTGGTGATTACCAGAAATTCTGTTATGACAATAGTGTGCAATAACCAGTGCATGTAATAACAATCAATTGTTCAATGTATTTTTCAGTAGAAGTTATATGAAAAAGAAACATTTTATTATCTGTAAATATTGCCATGTTAGGTACCAAACAGGTGTTGTTCCAATACACAAACGAAACCTTGCAGATGTGGTACACTTAAAATTAAATATATTAAATATATTTTAACAATGTCATGTAGGTGCCATTTTTTCACATCCCATTAGGGTTTAATTTTCAAAGCTTTTTTTTTATCATAGTTATTGCACTTATTATGTTTGCATTGATAATGAAGATCTAAGCACCGTTGCGGATAAAAATGTAATATCTAGTCTTAATAATAGTGCATTATATTAAACAGCAAACAATAATGCCACAGAGGCTTCTGATGCGACCGGTGGGAAAGCTGTAAATGCAGGTATTTAATCGGTCCTTAATTTTTGTGTATCCATATTGTGTAAGTTTACATTCAATACAACGCATATATTAAGTACGACAGTTTGTAGATGTTTGACATTTGTCATATTTAAAATGTGTACCAACAATACTAACTATATAAAATTTAAGAAACTCGAGAGTTTTAGCAGATGTCTTAGATTTATAAAAACCTGCAAAATGAAGTTCAATTTGCGGACTTTCCATTTAATTGCTGCATCGAAATGTGTTGTACAAATGTACATGTATTTCCAGCTAATGACCAATTGCATATCCATAGTCTAAAACATGAACACATATAAATACACACAACAACAACACATTGGATTAATCCAAAGCATCCCGATTGTTATGGGACAACAATTAAATATGCATGTAATTCCTAAAATATAGCTTGAAATGTAATCATAATTTGCAGATGCATCCATCTTTCCAACAACTACACGAGTATTATACAAATCGGTTAAAAATTTGAGGAGGAAAAGGATGGTGTTGATTTTTGTTATGGTGGTGGTGGACTGGTGACAGGGTGCTGATGATGATGTTGTCGTTATAAGAACACCTCAACTAATATTTGACTGAACTGATCTACAATGTAATATTGTAATTTTTAAAAAGAATATAAAAAAATAATTAATTAATTTTTAAAGTGGATAATATGGCAAAGACAACACAAACAAACGGTACAGAAGATCGGTATCAGTCTGGCACATTTTGAACCTGCAAAAGATTTTACAGAGACAGGGGCCTGAAATGACATAATAAAGGACTAATGAAACGATCAATAACCGTCGATCAAAACATTGGTGTGAGAAATGGGAAATTGTTTAAAATACGTTTTCCATTACGACAGTACAGTATATAAATAGCTGGGAGTTGTATTGTTCCTTTTTTACAGAAGGCGAAGAAAATGGTGGAGCATCTCTTATAGAGACTGATGGCATGCCTAGAGACGGTACTGTGTTTATTGTATATTTCATCATGACAAGTCGTAAACTAATGTCCTTATGGCCACCTGACAGATCAGTGTGTACATAGTTTTCTGGCAGCTAAAAGCAGGTGTGCCATTATGGACAGATGTCACATTGCGCCGTAATTAACTTCTAAGTAATTGATTCAGAAATGTGGTAAAAACAGTACATATTATTGGCGAAATATGCATGTGTATAACATAATCAATGTTTGTCAATACATGTGAAGTATTATTATTTAAAGACTCCGTATATAAGTTCCTTGTGATTAATAAAAGTACTATCAACGCTGCCCTAGTCATTGATATATGGAACGCTATATCAGTCTTATTAATTTCTTTCATGTTTAGGATTGTCTTATTATGTCCAAAAGACGCGCAATTATGAAAACATGTCATTTCATCATGTTATATGATCAGGTGAGGTAAGGAAAAGGTTATTATGTCAACAAGATGTGTCATCGTGTCTACATGTCTACAACTGAAAATAACTTAGGGACTTGAATGTCATTTACATTGTGCGCATGCTGTTTTGTCTAATCGTATTGGTATTTTGCAATGTCCGGTACTTTCCGTGTGCTCTCATTGTAGGCCCAACAACACCCTTACATTTGAAAAAAAACAACATACCGTTTGAACAAAATTAATTTACTTTAGACATAATAAGACAATGTGACAACAAATTAAAACTTATAATTAACACAACAGTACATGGGCTTGACAAAAAACATTCTTGTTCCTCAATATAATAAATAATTGTCTTATTTCACTTATTTTCTCATTATTTTCCAACATCCACAACACATACTAATATGGCATTTTTGATTTCTAATCTAGTGGCACAAATCCTAAAATGCCTTTAGTTTATGGTAGCAGTTTTAACTTTATTTTTAGAGAGGTCATTTGTTATGATGCCACAAAAATACAGGCACATTCACTGATATACACACAGTGTCATAAAATATACTGGTGCAACATTATAGCAAATAGTTTCAAAACTAAAATATTTACCTAGAAGTACTACAATTTGTTATGCTTTGATGTTTTTGACGGCAATGTGTATTTTCACAGAACGATTTGGTATGCTGCCAGAGCCAAATCTCCCAGAACCTACGTATGTATATTTTGTTTTGAGTCTAATGTAAATATTTCTAATGCGAGATTTCATATCAGCAATTTATTTCCAAAGCATACTAAAACGAGTTTGAACGACATGGGAAACGCCAATATTTATATATATATAAGAAATACAAAAAAATACTTAGTTTCGTAGAACTTATAAGTGTAAGTATATTGGACTTGTACAGTAAAACACTATTTTGTGATTAAATTATGCCCACGTCATTTAAAAAAAATGTTTAAGCGTTATCCTGCTGCTACTACTGGTGCAACAGGAGGTTCACTTTCTTCATTGATATTGACAATATTCACTAAAATGTAGACAATTGATGTAGTGCATGTGTGTGTGAGAATGTATTTGTAAATGTATTCTAATATTCGATTAAAGTAGTGTTAACATGTTAACAATTATTAACGACACATTCTTCTCCTAAAACAAATACGTTACTTCTTGTTGCAGATTTAGAAAGAAAAAATATTGGCCAAACTTTGATCGCACATAGAGATGAGAGACGAATTGGTCATGGACCTTAATGTGTAACAGGTAAACGTTTCTTTATATGCATTACTTAATAATAACTTCCTTATTAGAAGACAACACAATGTTAAATCTATGAAAACATATATGCAGTATAGTTTAATAATTGTTCCACAACATGAACATGTATATTTCTTCTAGTAAAATAGCAACAGTCTATTGCAACAAACGTATTGAACATACAAGTCATACAAAACTATACATATGCATAATTCGTATTTCTGTTTAATAGTAGTTTTAGCGCGCCTTTTGATGTCTCTGTCTATGAAACTGTTTTTTTTGAGAGTTTGTTCCAAATACGTTTTTTTTTTTTTGAAATGTAATTATTTTCGGAAGAACGCAATATAATGGTATATTTGTTTTAGTGAAAGTTGTCAAAAAAAAAATTCAGTTTTGTTTTTTGTTATTGACTTAGTTTCACTTGCAAATATCCGGAGACATTTTGTAGAAGAGGGGAACTGTGTAGTACAGGCCATTTTTATTATGTCTCTTGTTTTGTATACGTCCATTTACTTTGTCAAACTTTAGTTTCGTGTCCAGTGTGCGTCCATCCGTGTATTGTGATGAAATACTTGTTATGTCCAATCATTATCATTTATTTATCTGATGCACGTTTTTCATTGGTTAATTTATCTGATGCACGTTTTTCATTGGTTAATTTATTTGATGCACGTTTTTCATTGGTTGGTCAGTAAATCTTTAATTACTTTCTTATGAAATCGCAAACCATGCTTGCATTCACCAAGACCGTTTAGTGGACGCAAGTCACACACTTTGGTCATTATTTTACCAACCTGGTGTATTGATAGATTGTTTTAATTTATAGAAAATTTTGTATTGTTATATTATAAAATGTGTGGAACTAATTGTATATTCATTTCATTTATTTCATTTCATGTTGTATTGCGTGCTTATAACTTGTTTCTGTTTGTTTGTGCAGTTGTTTTTATTTGTTTACATGTAAGTCTTTCCGTCCTATGGATATATTGGTCAGCGGCTAATAAAATGGGGAAAAAAAAGTTTTGGAATTGTGTAACCATTATTATTATTTATTTTTTATTTTTTTTAATTAGTAGTAGTTGTAGCAGTATTATTATATCTTCGTGTTCAATAAATAAAAACCAACATTAGCTGGGTCCGCTGTTCAGAAAGATTTACATCCAGTCGTCTTGAATCTGCATACACAATTGTGTTTAAAGTATTTTGTTAATGCACTCAGTGTATCAGAGATTTCAAATTCTGCTTGAAGAGAATTCCATGATTTTGAAGAAACATTGACAAAACTTCGATCCCTTGCGGTTCAGCTTCCTTATATCACGAAGATAACATTATCATTGTCGAATCTTAAGTTTATTTTGTAACAAGGTGCGTGTATGTACACTGGCGATTTACCATGTAAGGCTTTGTAAGTATGAGTATTTTAAGCAGAAACGCCTTAATAACTTATAGACGATTAAAGGTAAATAATCAAATTTCAAAGCAGTGTTAATTATTTATTTTTCATATACACTGGACAATAAAATATCGGTGACATAAAGTAGCAAATAAGACAAGGTGTACCTACCAGTCTGATTTGCCTGTCTACATCTGCTTGTCTGAATTCGTCTTACTACATGTGCATGTCATAATTTGTTTGTACATCTGCATGTAAGAATTCGTCTTACTACATCTGCTTGTCTGCGTATGCCTGTCTGCATCTTCATTTCAGAATTGCTTGTCAAAATGTGCTTGTCTGCATCTGCCTCACAATTTCCTGTCTACATCTGCTTGTCTTAGTTTTCCTTTCTGCATCTGGCAGTCTAAACTCCCATTACTTAATTGGTCTGTCTTCATCTACTTGCTGTGCCTGTTTGCAAGTGCCTATTTGCAACTGCATGTGTACAACTGCATGTTTGAAACAACGACCGCCTTATTTTATGTTTAAAGCAACCTGTTTGTTTTTTCAGCCTGTTTAATCTGCCGGTTTGTATACCCTCTTTTAAAGACCATACAGTGTCATCAGCATATGTGCAAAGAAGGATGATAACGCTTTCTGGCTTTCGAAGAACGATATTTATGTTTCTATTTGAATATGCCTGTTGCATCTGTCTGTCTGCATCCGCCTGTCTAATTTTACACAAACGGGTAATTATTAAACATTTAAGCA
The DNA here is from genome assembly GCA_027627225.1 of Congeria kusceri. Classification (NCBI taxonomy): domain Eukaryota; kingdom Metazoa; phylum Mollusca; class Bivalvia; order Myida; family Dreissenidae; genus Congeria; species Congeria kusceri. The sequence goes on along the minus strand of CM051026.1, from coordinate 65,911,470 downwards.
ACATTGTATAGTTTGAAACGTTTAAAGGTACATGAGACAGCGAAAGACGTAACGAAATTTTTTGAATTCCAGAAGTTTTCCGTATAGCGCTTTATGTCACATTTCACATGCCTTTATATTGTACTCACGACTTATACGATAAAGATGACACATTAATAGAGGTGTATTTAGTACCAGGTACAAGCATAAATTCAAGCGACTTTTTAGTTTCCATAATTAACAAAATAAACGTCGGTACAATGCAGGATAAATAACTTATATGCAATATAAGTGGCGGAAAGCAGAGACAGGCTGATTTTCATGTCCATCGGTGCATCGGATAATTATTCTCTACATGTATCTCGGCACCTACGGCCTATCATGATATAATATACTGTTAATACAACGGAAAAAAGGAAAACATTTAATCAAAGAAATATTAATGAAGTGTCATCAAATTGATCTGCATTTTCAAACGAAATATTAATAATTTGGCATTTCATTTAGATATATTTGATTAAATATTATACATATTTGTCTAAATTACACAAATCAAATTTTCAAATAGCCCGGTAGTCCAATGGGCGGGTATGTTATGATTGATCTACTCTATTTGTTAGGAGGTACTTATCAAAATTTCATAAGTAATAGTGTCTACTCATCGGTAACGCCTACTGGTATGCACGACAAAAGGTCTACGTCTGACTGGTTTTGCTTAATCCGTTTTAAACCTGCTGCTGATTCCTCGAATTTATTTTGTTTTCTCTATATTATGTTTATGTTCGGTCCTTTAATTTGTGTGTATCATTTCGCGTTTCATTATTGGTACGGGCAGGTATGTTATAATCGCCCTGCTCCGTTTGTTTGCATACCATACATTTATAAATAGTTACAAGCAATGTTGGTTATGTATTGAATGAGATAACTAGTGCAGGCGACACAATTTGATAACGTGTCTTATTGTCTATTATTAAACAGATCGCAAAGTTTCCTATCAATGACGCAATTTCCAAAATATACATTTCGTTTCTTCTTTGCCTCTTCTTTATGATACCAATCGACTTCACGTATAAGTGTATTCTTTATTTATGTTATGTTACAATATTACAATGTTTAAATCGTTCGACTCTATTTGTTCGTAAACTGTAAACCATATCTTAATAACAATTATAATCTATTGGTAAACGTGTCACACATGTTTATGTCTTACTCATTTAGAATTAATGAATGCCCCCCCCCCCCCCCACATCCCTTACTACTCACGGTGATTGTTAACGCAATTTCCAAAACATTTTAATTAGTTTCTTTGTATGAAGTTTTCCATATGGACAGGTAAGTAATAAACGGTTGGTTGCAAACCACGCCGTTATAAATATTCATAGTGTGCGTTACATGAACAAACATAAATCACCCCCGTTTTCCATTAAAACACTCTCCATAAAGTGCTATTACTGTACTAAATTTCTCATTCTATATTATGTCTTTGAATCAACAAAACTGACACCTTCGATGTTTTGTTTGTTTGATATTCTAGTTTCGCCACTATTAAGGCGAGAGAAAGAAACCGACAAAAGAAAACAACTGGAGTATAACGGTAATCTTAAAGCACGCGTAGGGACAAAGCACGAAATAATACAGCTTGAACTGGTATAAAGAAAGTAAAGTATTTTATCAAAATAGGAAAATACAAAGCTTACTGAAAGATCATTGTATGTATATTGTTTGGGTAGAATCAATATTTCCCAGACATTGATCATGTGCAAGTGTGGACATTTGACACGTCTCGTGGATTGTACATATTACAAGTTCCTGTGACTAACCCGTGATTTAATTAGTACATAATTTTATGTAACAATGACGCTGTCAGAGATAAGTAAATAACATACGTGAAAGAACATTTAATTGTGTGTTAATTTAAGCGAGTGTACGTATTGTTATATCTATTAATTGTGTACACGTAGTTTTATACACTCGCATTAAATAAGTGTAAATATATAAAATACAGTAATTATTTCAATTATCCCATGTTTTTTACCTATCTTTACAAAATCAGATACATGATTAACAAGTCGGAAATGGTATCTAGTATAAATAAGGGAGGTAATTTTTAGACAGTTATTTGTAGACAAACAAAATGGCGGTGTACAAGATTCGACGATTAGATATATTTTTAAGACCTGAATTATGATTTATGAATTATGACTACAATATGAATGTAACAGAATTTTTTTTTTTTTATTGTATTGTAGAAAACGAAAGTACAGAATAATATATGCTTTTGAAAGTTTGATATTCCGGTAAAAAGGTATTTGCGGGCTTAATGCTAAACATAAAATCTATTGTTTAGGAACGATTACGGGTACCATGAAACATAGACTTATATATTATGTTGACCGAAGATATTTTTGTTAATTTTAGGGAAGCATTAACCTATCATATGTTGACAAGCTATTATTACTTAAGTCCATACATAAAGCGTTAACCGGCCATACTGTTATAGATTTATTAGTACACGAAAGTTTAGTATTTGAAAAGGACTTGGGAATGACTGCACATAATGAATAAGTCAAACCGGGCGTTGGTGTCACTAAAATGTCCATACGTATCATTCAATTACGAATCCGTATATATCAAGTCATTTCATATCGGCAATAAACAACTACGTTAAACCTTACCATGAATAAACGTTGTTATGAAGTGATGAAGAAAATATTTTACTCATAGATGTATGTTATTGACATAAAATTTAGTGTAAACAAGTATGCTGTCTAAAAATAATCCTTATAGAACCGGTGACTCCAGGTACAAAAACCAAATAGCCTTTTGATTCATTGAATATGACATAACACAAGTTAAGTGCAATCATATATACTATTGAACATGTCTATCAAAACAAAATTGCAATCGAGGTAAAAACAAAATTACAAAATAATGTATAGATCTAATTGATCCGTTAATGAAATTCTGTCTAATGTAAACGGACAAGCATTGAGTATTGACAATGGCGAATTAGATTTTGAAGAACGATTGAGTACTTTATTTGTAAAATGCAACCTTAACGCTACTGTCACATATAGACCATATATGTTTGATTTATATTGATATGAAGGTTTTAAAAATATTACACATTAACAATACATTATATTGTGCGTCCAATGTTAATAAATTTGTTTTCTAAATAAAAATAATAATTTCGCACCTGATTCTTACGATATTGATTACGTACATCAATATTTCTGTATATTCCCCAACAATGTTTATATTATCATCATACAACACAAAGCAGATCACATGTTTATAAACTGTTCAAATATAACAAAAGTCATTTTTGTGCATACATTAACATTCATATATGACGACAGTTATTAGGTACACATGTTCTTGTATGAATTATGTTTACTTTGAACACACATGGTTGAACACATATGATAACATGATAGCAAATATGATACAGGTGTACGAGGTCAGATATTACTACACAACTTTTTAAACAAACAATATACGAAACATTTAACAGAAAAAATAAACATAAAAAGGTAAAGTAATAATATAAACTGATAGTCGTTATATTCGAAATATGGCATACAAGATTAAAATTGTAAAATGTATATCTTGTAAAAGAATGCAAATTACTAAATTTAAAAAAACCATGCACAAGAACAGTGTCATAATGAATAAACCGAACAAAATCATAGTGTCTAAATATAACACTGACGTTATATGAGAAAACTGACAAACATGAAACGTATTTGAAACATTTACATAATACATGCAAAGTTTCATCAGCAACGGTTTATTTCAGTACAAACATCATTCAATAATGTGTACAATTGAAACATTAGCTGAGGCATCATAAGTATCACGCTTATAAAAAATGGTCACGTGGTAAGACAGTATTCACAGTACAGACAATGATTAAAGGTATTCAAAAGAGATTACTTTGGAAAAATGATTTCTTTTTGTAAGACTGATATATTATCAAATCATACAAACTTGAACCATGCATCACACATATTGCGAAGTACTAAAGGTTTGCATTGTTGTCAAGGTCGTAGAAATTAATGTTGTCGAACATATAAAAAATGAATAAATTTAGAATGTTATAATTATAGTACTCCAATAGGATTCGACACCAGCTTCAAATAGCAATATACTGCAAGGTATAATTTTAAACACGCAAGTTAAGATGGGAAAACATAAGGGTAATCATATTACGGCAGCATATACAATCTTTATCCATGACATCATGTAGGCTGCATATTTGATTACTGATAAACAAGGAAAATAAACAACATATTCAGTTTACGAGTGGATATGCACAAAGTAACATACGAAACCTCAAGCACATATCAAATTTAAAAAAAGCATATTGGTATTTCTTTGCTACATGAGACCCTTATACGATGATAATATCCAATTACAATCAATTGCTTCTTACATTAATATATAGAGCTATCATTTTTATATGTTCTCACTTTGACAGACAGTACATTCGTATCCTGAACGAAATAATGAATTTGGTTACTTTAACCCATCATCATGACTGCATTTACGAAATAACACCCCGTGGGATCAAGTTTGTTGTATTTCCACCATTTTGAATACAGCAAACACGCGCAGTATGATGACGTGTCTCGTAACCTCATTTGATGTTTATCGTGCTGTTTAATGATTTTTGTTTGTTTATTTTCAGACTAAAGGCAGAACATTATGAGATAAATATAAGTGTTGACTAAAGATATGTTTATTTGCTCGGCACGAAAACCTGAACGACTCGCTAAGGCTTATTGTTTAGGTTTACTAAACCTAGTATTCTCTATATCACAAATTGTGTCAACGAACATTTGATCAAAAGAAGTATTGTAATGAAATATTTGTGTATGTTTATAATCTTCAATAATTGTTCTATAGGCCGTTTCCATGACTTTTTAATAAAAGTTAGTCGTTTTCTTTTTCATGTTATAGCTAATTTGTTTTTGTTTTTTTTTGCAAATATGTCTTTCTCTATTTCTAAAATTAACGTAGAATGTGTCGAGAAACCGAATTAATTGTTTCTAGTTGCTTTACAGTGGGCATTGCGTTACAGTTTCATTGATTCGATGTATAAAGTTGTTGCAGAATGATGCGCTGTTACGTGGTTATTTTGAACTTATTCAATAAAAAAAAAATATTTAGTATATGTTATCTGAAATAAATGTTGCTCGAACTGAATAAAATCAGATGTGCGAGCTTCATTGATGACCGTTGTTCAAACTAAGCAGTGGAATAAAACAAGGTTTAGTTTATTTTATAGTGTATATGTATTATTTGAACGAAAAAAAACATGTACACATGGCTATTCAGATTGTGTATTAGAAAAAAAGCTGCTTTAGAAACGACATTGTTGTAGAAATAGTTGTTCTTTTAAATAAATTAACAAATGCTGATATTCATTATTACATCATAACTTTAAAGTATTTATATGTTTCCAATTGGAACACACTAGTAATAAATTGATCTGCGTACGTTTGAATGATGTATTCTGGTGAATTAAAAGGAATTTTACATTTGTTCAATTCCAAAAACGTACTTTTAAATTGGCATACTCTCAATTAAAAAAATAGCGCCAAATACGAAAACGGCTAATACAACGTAGGAGTAAACAATCTGCATAGTATTAATACATAAACACCAAGTAACCTCCATGGATTACCGTATACATACCAAAAAATAGTCGTGTGGTCCAAATGAAAGTAGATATTGATTTGCTCTTCATGTCGCATAAAACTATAACTGCATATGTTGTATTACGGTTGGTTGTTCGAGTGGTCTCGTATGAAAGAATCGGCCGAGTTATTTACTGGTTTCTAACCTACATAACTTATAACAGAAGCTGAACGCACGTTCCATCACGTTTTTGTCCTTCTTAATGGTTTTGTAAAATAACTAGTCCTTTAATAATAATAAAATTGTGGGAAATACTCGGTACTTTTTCGTTGGTTAACAGTTGGTTATCGGGTTTTAAAACTGCGAATCGTGACCTTAACACTTTGAAATGGAGACCATAACAGGTTATAGCTTTATGGTTTTGCCTTGTCAAGTTTTGAATTTCAATAGTTCAATAGTTCATTGGAAATTTGTATTTTTAATTATTTGTATAATATGAAAAATAGTTATGCTTTTTATTCATAGATCATCCAAAAGAAGAACATCAAAATGAAGAAGAGCTCAATAATAACAGTCAGAATGGTAAATAAGGAAATTTATTTGAAAATCATAAATAGCATTTAAAAAATTCCATAATTTATAAACTACTGATAATTGCATGGATACAATGTAAAGAATATTTTGCTTTGGTTGGAATTGTGTACTTATTTGAAATACGTGGTTTTTACACTCACGGATTTGTGTTTATTAATTGCATTGAGATTTAAACGTGGAATATAATTTTAATATCAATTTATATAAGAACAATGGCCAATTACCTACACAATACAATAATGTTTCAATCTTATCATTTCGGCTCGGAAGAATCTTTGTGTATTATATATGCAGCAATTGGTGCCATATCTGGAGTCCATTTACTTGAAAGAGAGCCCAAACACTTGACAATCACTTAGTCGGTAAATCTGATGTACATGCATCAGTGGCGAGTTTTTAAATTAACATTATTGGACCCATTATGTTGTAAGTACCTATGGTTTGTTTCGTTTAAAAATAATGTATAATTGCGCCACAAACAGACATACGTACATGTGTATTTTGTTTTTATCATAATGAAAATAATAAAGATGTAAATGATGGTTACCATATTGTCCCATATGCATACTTGACCAAGTATGAACATGTTTAAAATGTGTTCACCAGTGCATAAACAAAGCATATATATTCATCTTTTATAATTCAAATGCACAAAGGCCATATGTTCACATATATTTGTTGGTAAACAACATCTATGTATTTGTTTAAATGTATTTTAACGGGTATGCCTATTTCTGCAAATGCCATGGACAAATCTCTATAATCTCGTCTACCCTCTCATGGTTTAATGTAATGGTTATGTCGGAAACTGGCACTTACCGATGGCAAGTGTCGCTTTTCACACAATCGACCGTTTTTCTATTCTGTGACAGAACCTTTTTTTCGAAAATAAATGTACATTTACCTATGGATACCTTTAAGTTTTATCGATCCAAGTCATATAAGCATAACTATTAGTTCAGAAATATGTTAGAAAGTTTATTATTGCAATTAAGCGCATGCATATACAGACACAATGTATACTATAAGTGGTACCCTTTTGCTCCATACAACGCCCTAAAAATCAATATTCAACGTAAACGATTTCCACGATATTTGTCTGACAATGCGCGTAGTAGTAAAAAGCCAGGCGTTGGTTAATTAACGTTACTTAGGAGTAGCGGTGTTAAATATCCTGTAGCGATCAGTCAATCCGTCAACTTATTATCAAATACCGATGGTGCAAAGTGTCGTGTCCTTTATTTCGATGTCTGAACAGATGTGTTACACTGAAGTATTCGTTATGGTTCACTGAAGCGTATATACTTGTTAATCATGGATTGAGTTGACCAATTATTCGTTTTTATTATGCCACTAGTGCACATTAACGTTGAAGACGATGACTGATCGATAACATAATGAACTCCTCCCACTTTATGTAATATCATGTCACTGACTGATAACACTTTTTAGCTCCGCCTACATTAACGATTATCATGCTACTATCCCACGTGCAATAATTCTTTAGCCCCGCTCACTTCTCGGAACTACTTTTTGTAGGCGTGGAATATCGCTTACGTCAAAATGTATGCAAATAATAGATATATACAATCATAGCATTTCAATTCACAAACATATAATTTACTGGACCAAAACATTCAAACATTATTCAATTAACAAGGATTAAGTTATTAGGACAAATAAGCATTATGCAAAAACATGCCATCTACAGCATAGAAAACCTGTCAAAATCTTAAAAAGCTGATATTTTTAAAGGCTGTAACAATTATTACAAAAATTAAAATTCATGAAAGAATTGGATGACATTTTGTGCCTGTTTATTTTATCTATACAAAAAACATGCACAATTACATAGTGCAGGCTAACCATTGTTGTAAGTTACAGTAGTGTGTAAGTGTAATTCTTACAAAGAAATAAGCTACTAAAATCATGTTTTTATGTCACTTTAATACAAATGCAATGTGTTAGGAAAATGCTTTAAAGAACAGTTATTTTAAATAAACAATTGAATTTAAATGTTCTAGAAATCAAAAGAAATCAAACAATCGAGCCGTGTAACAATTTAACAATCATTTTAATTGAAATGAAAGGTAAAGTAGAAAAGTACAACATGGTTTAAGATATTATGGTTAACAGAACTGAACTCTTACTTTTCGTAAGAAATTCCAATACATACACCAAATCAATTTACTTCTAAATGAAATGTAAAAGTAAAAGAAAAACAAATAAAAATTGAAAACAATAGGTTTTAGTGAAATAAAATGCAGAAAACTCAATTAGTTTTAAATTACTTCAGTCCAGCATGAACAAGGAAATGAATGAGGAAAATGAAATAAGGGAAATGATACACAACCAAAAGAAGATGGAATTGAAAAACATATATGACGGTCAACAATAAATTCTTCAATTCATAGTAAAACAACTAGTTATATACTGTTAGGACCTCATACACACGAGATAATCTGCCTATTGATACAGTAACACATGTCCACTAGAAAGTGTCTAAAATGTCATATCAATAATTGTGCTCAGTACTTTTGTAAGAACTTTCAAATGTCAATTCTTTGCTTTCACTGGCTGTCAACCTGAAAATATTAAAGAAATTCAGTCACGTTTTGGAAATTACTCACAATTTCATTGAAAAACAAACAACATATGTGTATACATTATTTAATTAAATTATATAAATATTTAAGTATTTGGCTCAAAAATGTGTATTGAATAAGCTAGGCAAAGTCCAACGATAATGTGCACTCAAGTCTCAAGCTGGTAGGCCTATTACCAGGACACTCACCAACTGCTGAATCTACCAGGAAGCACATGATAACAGACGCCTCGTGGTACCCGTCGTTGTCCCACAAATATTTTGCAGCTCAATACACCATGCGAGCCCACATCACAATCACAGCAAGCTGAATCTCTGAATCATGTAGTTGCGTTCCCCACCCACTTTGACATCACATATGGGGGGATAGTTTTTCAGAGGAATCGTCAATATCTCAACTTTGAACGCATTATGCACTGATGGAAATGTTAATTATCGAATCATTAAATAATAAATCCACTGATAGTTTATACTCTTAAATCCGCTGTTGTTGTTTTTTTGTCAAACCTACGTTGTTGAATGTTCACATAACACACGCTGACACAAACTTTTGAAAAAAATCGTTCATGTCGACTTTTTAGTCTACTTCTTGTGTCTGTTATTAGATAAATTGATAGTAATGTATTTATAATGTGTTCAATGTTACAATGAGTAACAATTTCTCGCTTCAGTTTTTTTGTGTATTAATTAAATGTGTGTTAAAATGTAATTGTTGGCGATTTTATCTAGAACGACTTTTTATGCATAACTATGCATCGCCGCAAGTAGTCGTCATCATGCTGTCTCATTTGCATATTTGTTGTACTGTACATTGCTAAATGTTCGCGATTATTTGTTTATTTTATTTTTATTATGAAAAAAACATTGCACAAAAGTGGCATATGGTTGGTGACTATTGATATCATGTGATATCAGACTCGTCCGTAATGGCTAAGAAAAGGCTCGACAAGCCTCGCCTTTACCTACGCCATATCGGACTCGTCTGATATCACATGATATCAAAAGTCACCAACCATATATTCTCTATATATTTCAGTAGTAAATAAAATCACATGGTTGCATAAGTCAATCAATTGACTTCAAATCCTTGTACAAAAAAATTTAGAAAAACAGAAAGGCGGAGCGACCTACATTTTGCTACTTGTTAATTCGAGTTTGATAATATTATAATTGTATTGCCCAGCTTCTAGGCTTACTCGAATAAAACATGTATGGCGTTTAGAATACCATTTTTAAAAATGAACACACAGCGAAATTAAACTAGCGATAATAACTGTTAAAGTAACAAGAGCTTAAAATTCAGTAATATTGCTGATATTAAGACAAATCCGTTTATATTTGACAAAACAATCACCTGTGATTCCGTAGTACGAAGTAGCGTAACGCGTATGCAGCAATTTCCCTTTTGATTCTTCTTTACCTAACTAGTCTATTGTAATGTTTTTTGTTGTAGTTTTTGTGTTTTTTGTTGTTTTTTTTACAGTTGTTTTAGTTAACACATTGTTTATGCAACCAACTTAATGCAAATGTCATACACTCTTTATCATTACATATATTTCATTCATATTGCCTTTTGAAATAAGGCATACACTCTCCACTGGGTATAATGTGACACCAGATATAGGCCCATTATCCATGCAAACTCGCTACATGTCAAAGAAAACAGCACCAACAACGGTAAGTAAAACGCCGATTTCAAGTATTCTGTTTATAATTTAATACATGTATGTGCTAACCTAGACTGCCTTGCAAAGACCCTCATATACTTTTTTTGACCAATATAGTAAATAAACAGTAAATAATCAGTACCTAAACGTAAAATGCTCGCTAAAAAATTAAGCCCCTTGTTTGTTTCTTATTGGGGAATTTAAACCTTTTTCGAAAAATGAGAATCGAGCGATTGGATAAGAATACTATAAAGAACATTTCCCGCATTTTCAACTACTTGTGTTGCTTATTAGGTACTTTATAAGTTTAAAAAAAAATGCCAACTCGTGTACGGAGTATTGCATGCTCGTGTAAGGAGTTTGGCATTTTATAAATAGTTAAGGTACTGGGTACTGCGCAAAGAAACATCACCATTTTTTATGATTTCTAGCATACAGACTTAACTTTCATTAAATACAATATTGATTATCCAAACCTAGATCAAGTACATACAATACACTATACAAAAGTAATAGTAAATTCGATTAATATGGGTTCATATTGTGCATTAGAAATACAATGTGTACCTAATTGAAAATCATTCATATGAAGAAATTAAAATCAGGGTGATAATCTGAACTTTTCTAAGGCAATTCTTTCACTAAGATCTCATAGATTTAATCATTATTTTCTGTGAGAAATTCTTAACTTGTTTGTTGATATTTGTAAACAAATCTTAGAAAAAATATAATATGTATTCAGAATTTCTCTTGTTATTATACAATATCATGGAAGAAGAGTTGCCTTAACTATAGCTAATATAATTACTAGAGCACACTTAGAGAACACTCGTCTCAGAATATAAAATACTTGTTTAGGATTTGTCATAAAATAAGTAAACAAATAAAACACAACCATCTAATATTATAATTAAATGGATATTTAAACTAGGAAAACTATTACAATAAAAACATAATATGACTCATTCACAGATTAACAGATTGACTAAGAGTATATTGTATTTTAATGTATTAAATTGCAATTAGTTGGCGACTTTGGAATTTCTAGTATACTTAAGATACTTTAGTATATACTAAATATTTTATACTCATTATATTTTTTATTTTTTAATTATTTTTACATGTTTTCAATTAAACTATAGGTGTTTGAAACTGTAGAATGTTGTCCTTTTGCTTAAAACTTTATAATTATATAACGTGTGCAATTAGACTAGTGAAAGTGAAAGTAGAAAGTAGTTCTTATTTTCCAATATTTGTTTGTGTTTAAACCTAAAACACCTATCTCTTTCCTTTTACAATCAATTGTCTGAAATTACTAACCATTGAGATTCATAAAAGTACTGAAATTTTCGCTGTTTGGTAATATAAAGTATTTACAATTTTAAAAGCTACTACGGTCACGTGATATTTGTTCCGGCAGTTATTTATCCCCCTAAGGGGAGAGATCACTGTGAGGAGTTTCTCTGATGTCATAGCATTTAACGTTGTATGCAAACATTTAAAACAAAATAAAAATCAACTAAAGACAGGCAACAATTACACAATTGGCCATATAGACTATAATATTTAGTAATTTGCACGACAAATATCGTACTTGTACAACAAACGTCAAATATATCTAACTTAGGCGTAATAACAACTAGAAAAGACACAACCCATACACCAGCTGTCTCGCTACTATGAGAAATCACAGTATATTAGTAAACATTACTCAGTACATAAGCCGGCGACGACCCCGTAAAGGAGCCCAGTACACCTGGCACAAAATAGACCCTTTTCACATTCCCGTTATCGACTGCTGTAGGAGTTGTCTCCCTTGATAAAGCGAATCGAGAACGAGGCTGACGATCTATTGGCTGTAATTGTCCATAAAGGAAAAAATCAGTGGAGAAAATGTCGAATAAACTTATAAAATGTTGTTTGTTTGTGTTCATTAAACGTATGTATATTGTATTCACTTAATTATGTATACGTGGATATGTTCCAAATACTTCAATTTTAATGCAAATATTGTAACATTCTCAACATAGCCAAATCTGCTAACGAAACTATGTTGGACATCAATTTATGATTATGTTACTTCATATTCTGATCTGAATTTGAAAAGATTGAAATAAGTCTATAATTGCTGAATTTCAAGGATTGCAGTGTACATAATAAATTATTAATTAATTAATTAATATTTAATTAACAGAAGCAGGTCGTTAATTTATTCCGGATTCAGTGTCGGCTGGTGTAATTATATAACAGCTTGACAGTTAATAAAATTATTATTATTATTATTATTATTATTATATTATTATCATTATTATTATTATTATTATTATTATTATTATGCAGTATTAGCAAGAAAGTGATATCCCGGAGTATGCTTTTTGTTCATTTAAGTGAAACAACTTAAGAATTCTACCGAGTTATCCAGAACTGATCAAAGATGTTTTTTCTCTCTAATTATATAGAACCAAAATAAACACAAATATGACTGAAAGAAACATCATTATTTAATATCAAAACGTTAAAAAGCGTTAATTATCGTTATATGTTTTTAAACTTTGTGTACAAACACATGTACATTCATTTATAAACTGTCGTGAGTTTAAGCAAATGCTCAGGATAATTGCCAATAAAATGTTGTTTTAAATAAAGTTATTATTTATTTTAAATGATAGTTATTTCACTTGTCATCAAGTAGAAGTTCATGAAATCAGTGGCACAGCTGCCGAGACAATAACCAGTGTATTACTTCGCTAATTGGTATGCACTTTGATTACGTAGTTGTGCCACATGTTATTTTAAAATTAGGACGTATATATACACATTATAGTTACATAATAATGGTCATGTGTTTATAGAAGATTATGATCTTATAATTGATAAGACCAGGTAGGAAGAATAAGAAATCTGTCAGTCTCAGAGAAATTACATAAATCTAAATTGCATATTGTTCCCCATTTTTAGCGACGATTTACTAAATAAACTGACACTCTTATCATATATCGTTATTATATTATGTACCATGCAATCTGTGTTTATTAAGAAGTAAACTAAGTGAATATTTATAACATTTTAAAAATAATAAACTGTAAATGCCCGCTATGCAACCAGTATTAACCACTATCAATACATCGTGAGCCTCGTTTTCGATTCGCCGATACATTTTTCTGTCGTGATAATCGCTAAAAATGGGTATGTGAAACTCGTCTATTATTGGATTCCATGTCATAGCTATTTATTATTCAAAATTATTGGAGCTTGGAACATGTGCTCTTTATAGCATTTGTAAACAATAGGTCGTATCACATTTTTCTATAGAGCTTTAAACTATTTAATAAATTACTGAAATGAGGAAGGACCGGCAATTTTTCCGCGAACATTTCCTTTTTAAAAGGAAAGTATGCACTGTTCGTCTACACCATGCGTTATATGAAGTACACGAATGTCTTCAAAATTAAGTTGGCAGTCTAAATAAGCACTTGTGTACAGCATATTATCAACAAATTAATTGAAATCGATATAAAACGTACGGCCTGTGGATTGAATCTGCTCTATTTTGTCTCAATAATGGGCCAATATCCGGAGTCACGTCATAACCAGTGCTCTCCAATAAAACCAGAAAACAACTAAACGTATTGCGGCACAATAACTACAATAAACACGAGTTGTTTTATTCAACATAAGACATTTTCTTAGTGACTTACCTTTCACATATTTATCTCAACTCGATTGTGTCCAAAGCCTGATGCTGATTGAGACAATGTCGAGTCCGTTTCCTGGGTAGAACCCGTACCTGGTGTCTTTTGAGGAAGATCTATAGAATTATCCCCGAGTAGAGATCTAACTCACGATCTCTCGATTTCAAGGCGGACATCATATCCATTACTGCGACGCCTAAAGAGACTTAAACTCGGGGTTTACAATATACCCATATTTATTAAACTAGTTGATAGTTTGATAAAGCGTTATATCAATGCCACATTGTTTATGGACAATATAATCAAATAAAGTACGATCATATTTCATTTCGGTCGATCGAAATATGATTGTAGTACATGTTTTAGGAGCTATGAATTAAATTCAGTAGGCAGGTTAGTCCAAGTTCTTAAAGGGTATATCATAGAAGCGGAAATAAAGTTAAATCAAGATTTACAAGCTTGATCATTATTTTTTTGTAATAATGGTTGTAACCTACAAACATGTACCAAAACAACTTATACGTGTGAAATCATACATAAGGTTAATTTCATTGTAATATTGTTGTTAAAATTGTTTGGCAACTCAGGAAATAAAAACCTATTGGAATAATAAAAACATTACTACTGTTTTTGTTTTATTTCATTCAGTTTTATTAACATACAATTGCCTTACAATACATATCGGCTGATCTCTTTTCACCTTAGGCTTTTCCGCAGTGTGCTTTATTTGAAGCGAAGGTCTCTTTTATCGTACGCTGACGTCAACATATTTATTTACAATTATTTGTTCGAATAGTTACTCTAGGGAATTATAAAAATAGAGTTTCATCTTGATAAAATATAATTGTGCAATCAATGTGCAATAACAAAATGTACATATAAACAATTAGAAATAAATATGATCGCCTGTTTTATGTTTGTTTACGTCTTGCATATAATAACTCGAAGTTGTTAGAACTTGATATCTCCTTCTTGTCTATGTATACTATAGACCTGCTGTACACAATCACAATGCGTTTGTTAATTATAATATATGCTACACTTGTTTTTTTTTTATGAATGTAAATGCAACGGTCCGTTAATACGAACACTTTATGTTTTAAACCGTAATTTAAATGTCGTTTTGTAGACTCTAGCACTGCCTACATATGTCTACCTGAGTGAAGGTAAGTTTTGTTTGGTATGTAAACAAATCAACTGAATAAAATATCTTGTAATCGTTGTATGTTTAAGAAGGATTACGGCTGATATTTTATAAACTTTGGCACACATTTACATAACTCGCTGTTAGATGACAGGTAGAAAGAAGATTGTTAGTGCAACATTGTTCGACGTATATTTAAACAAGGATTTGGAATAAATTTAAAGGTATGTTACAGTATATTAAAGTTAGTTAGGAAATTGTACAACTTCAATCAGCTGGTTAGTCAGTGAAATTGAAATATCTTTAAATCCGTGTATTTCGCCATTAACAGTGACAATGACGTTTCCGAACGAAATGAATGACAATAGTTATTATTAAAAAAGCACAGACAATAAGTAGCAAACTGAATTACATACAAAGTGTTATTTTGCTTGTTTTTTTGTCATAAATCATCTGAGTAGTTATTAGTGATAACAGCGACAGATGTATCTAGCGTGGATTACACACCATTAGCCACGAAATATATACACCTGGTTCATGTTTTCGTTAGCAAAATGTGTGATTGCTTTATAAATTAACACTTTCAATCGCGACAAACGCAAAAGAAAATGACCAAAATATGGTCTGGACAAACGGGGTACGTCAGTGATATTTGTACAATGGTATCTAAAGACAGTAATAAACAATAATGAAGACAGTATCTGATATTTAACGTGGTCATTTCATGTTTGAATGACTCGTTCAAACAGGTTGGTAACATGTTATAGTTAAAGCATCTTAGATAGTGCGTATATGATGCTGTAAACAACGACATAGTGTTTTAATTTGATCTACAAGAAGAGTTGGATTCGTCATTATGTGCTAGAACAATTTATAAAGACCGATTTGTTCGTGTATGAAATTTGAGACTAAAAAAATATGTTTGACAGAATTCCATATTAATAATGGGAAAATGATTGATATTCTATTTACGTGACATTGCAATGGTCTCATTGCGCATGTGCATTTAAAACCTGTCCAAGCGAGCAGCGGCCATGCAGAATAGTTGCGGTTAGTAAAACTAATCAAATCGTGTTATGTGTATTTATTTCAACATATTACACGATTATAGTCATTGCGTTTGTAAAACGAAGCCGCTATGGTATGATTATCAAATACAACATTTGGATAGTATCTTTTGTCAATTGTGTCAATCACTTTAGTTGTTCTTTCGTTTTACAGGTAGGTCAAACACGTTTTTTTCTTCCATAAAAACATATACGCCAAGATATGTCTGAAGAAAGTAACAAAAACGAACACATTTATACGAGTCTACTTAGCTACTGCACCATTTGTCTTTAGATAACGGTTGCAAGTATGTTTCAAATGTAACAAGAATGTCAGTATTATAGCCAGGAAGGAGATTATTAAGTACACTGGCTACCTTTAAGTGAGACAAATAACAGCTGGTGCTAAAATGGTTGACTTTTGCTACAAATGGTGGATGTTTTTCCTAGGTATTAAACATTGTTTCTGTAGTTCATCTAAAGACTATGCCTACGTTGGGGCCCAATATTCCATGTAATCACGTGTTTTATTTCAAAACCATAGCCTGTGATATAAAAAAGTTATTGAATGTACAATATAAACAGGTGTGTTGTTGACATGTAGAATTCACATCATGTTTTCGCATGTTTAATAATTTGAAGACTTTATTGGACCATTTATCGGACCATTTAATGAATATCGATATGCATTATAACCATACTTTATCAGACTGGCCAAGTTTGACACTTCTTGAGCAAATAATCGAATTTTCAGACTGTTAACACCTACTGTAAGCTCAAACATATTTATGGTGACGACTTTAAGTAAGAAATAACAACTTGTAATCAGCCATTGCCTTACACAATACAATACACCATAAATATATCTGCATTGTCCATTGCTCTTATTAGTGGTTAATGATGTTTAAACCTCATGGTTTTGGGTATGCCGGATTAAAAAAGTAGATAAAACCAATTGGATCATGTACATAAAATACGTTTATTTAAATATGTTGATCCTTTCTTTTTAGAGTTATCCAGTTATATGATACTGCAAGAAATATCATTTTGCTGCGGAAAAGAGCCTGTATTATATACCTTAGATTGTACACTTGAACTGTAAATTGATAAATAAAAGTTACTTGAAAATATGTGGACGTTGTTTGTTCCATATTCAACTTAATGTAAAAAGGCTTCTTACAGAGTAGTGACTACCTCTTACTTACAGAGTAGTGACTATGATGATCAGAATGTTAAATTGTTTATTAAAGTGGAGAATCGCACACAAAAATTGAAAACTTGAAAAAACACAACAACATGCTTTCAGTCGTTTGTTTATATGTTCACCATATATTAAAATATTATACATGCAATACACCATACAAATGGATAGTAAAATTAGCACATGCGATACGTCTGCAATACCGAATAGTAAATATCGTATTGATGCTAGAATACATACCAATAACGAGCAGCACATGGTTAATTCAACTATATAGTTGGACTGCTTCACCTAGTGAACAGCTTTATAGGTCAACCGGTAATGGACAGAAAGTGGTCATCTGATCATTGCAATTAGAGACTCGCTTGCTGAAAACGTGAATTAACATTAAAATATGATAATTACATGTTTATCATTCAAATATATGAATCCTTATTGAATAATCTCATATTGTAAAAAAAGTAAAATAAATGGTAATATACAATATTATTAAAACGAATGCACAATAATAATGTGATTTTGATAATTCATATATTAGTTAATGAATAGCTTGCCCATATCATTTGAATTCAGTTAGGTAATTATTTACTGTTCAAACGCTCAAGTGTGCTGGTTTCAACAGTGTATATACAAAACAATTGATAATGTTGATAACTGTATGGATGGACGAACTGATTGAGCTGCATACCTGCAACTATAATAGTTTGCTTTGTAAAAGTAAATATCTGATTACCAGTTATTTTTTTACTTAAAGTCGTCAACAGAAATATGTTTGTGCATAAAGTACGCTTTTTACAGCCTGGCAGTACGAACACTTGCTCCAGAAGGGTTCAACTTGGTTATTGAGTTAAAGTAAGGTTATGCTGCATATCGGTAGTCATATACAATTGTCTGATTTTGTCCTCAAACTAAGAAAAAAACGTATAAATGATGTCAGTTATAGATTTCAACCTGCACATATTGAACCTTCAATAACTTTTTTTTTAATTCAAAGGCTATGATCCTGATATTAAACACGTGATTACACGGAATATTTGGCCGCAATATGGACCAATTCTTTAAATGAAAAGCAGCAAATGTTGTTTTAACCACGGCAAAAACATTCACGATTTGTTCAGCCATTTTAATTACCAGCTGTTATTTGCCTCATTTCAATGCAGCCATAGTTCACTTTACGATACTATACGTCTAACATATACTTAATCACAAAATACCAAATTGTATTTGTACTTGACACCAAGTATAGCATTTTTATATCACAGTTTCCCAGTAAAGATAGTGAATGTATATACATTATATGCAATATAATGTATAATATTTAATTTGCATTCAGTATGGTTTTATACATGTATAAACAAATAAGCGTACATGCATATGTTGTACATGCATTTAATATGTATTGATGTTATAAAGAAACATAATTGGCAGCCATATGCCAGCGCGATGACTCTATGATAAAACAAGTTGTAATTTGGGAGTAAATGTATGTTTCTTTGAGCTGTATGACGTTCTATTGCTTGTTGCCTTATATTAGTATTATTATGCTTTAATACATATATATGTATCTATTAAGATTAATATATATATATATATTTCAAAAGTAAATATTAATTAAATATGCTGCTCAGATTATTTCAAATAATAGAAAAGTATGTTTCATTGTTATTATCCTAGCAGACAAAGGCGGTGCGAGTGCTCAAGAAAACGACCCCAGTCTT
Organism: Congeria kusceri; assembly: GCA_027627225.1. Lineage (NCBI taxonomy): Eukaryota > Metazoa > Mollusca > Bivalvia > Myida > Dreissenidae > Congeria > Congeria kusceri. The sequence continues at coordinate 65,892,178 of CM051026.1, read as the reverse complement.
CGTGACGAACAGCGGACCAACAACGGTAAGCACACAGACTATAACCATGATCTGTTTTACATTCACTAAATAATGATATGGGTATGATTATATTTGGTCCTTATACATACCTGCACGTTCAAATGTTTACGTTACGATATTATAATATGGTGCAATATTATAATATAGGTTTGACATACCCATTAGCATAAATATAAAATCTGAGTCTTATTTGTTTTGTTTGTTTTAACCAAACTGAATACAAAAATTTGTTGTGATACTGGTTTCGGGGACGCCTGCGTCATCCGTTAACAATTATGGCCTTTCTCACGACAGAGACTTCAGATTTCATCTAATATTGACCAAATATGCACATATCGTGTTCTCAGTTCAAAAATGGGCCAGATCGGATCGAAACACCAGAGTGATTACCCTTTTCTTAGAAAAAAAATCATGTGCTTGAATCTTTGATAAAAACTTATAGTTTACAGCAATCTTGCCCAAACTTGCTAAGAGTACGTCTGGCCACCAGAATTGGATAGATAGAATTGGATTGAAATAGATCAGTCAATATACTCCTGAAAAATTGTTTGTTAATGTTTTTTTCCAAGTTGTGATATGCGAGATAGGGACTTGTTAGTTTTTAATATCCATTCTTGAAGAAACTTGCATAGTTTGTGTATGCGAGCTCATATCGAGCCAGAAGCACAGAAGCACTAGAGTTATTTCTCCTTTTATGAAAACATCAGACTCTTTGAAGGCTTTATAAATATTTAAATTTTCATTAATTTAAACCATCTTACTTCAATTGTGTAAGCATGTCTTCTCACATAAAGGAGATATTTGACCAGATCAGTCTGTTCCACCACAGTTATCCCAACCTGTTTCGTAAAAACCACATTTTAACGTGCATCAACGACCTTTTATTGTTTTTTCAATCTGGACCAAACATCCAAACATCCATAAAGGTCAAACGTCCACAGGTTATGTATAAACATAAAATTTCTTGTACAATATGTGGGCCGAATAGGACTAAAATCATAAAAAAACTGTTGCCTAATAATCAATGACTTTATCCAACAGCCAGTGCGAGCAAATATGCACAGTATGTTATTGCAAATTTATAAACCAAGACCATTATACAAATGCAAGGTGCATACCAAAATTTTTGAACTGTTTAAGTAACAAGTAATTGTGTTAAATAACCAATAACTAAATAGAATTTAATTTGAATTGCATTTTTTTCTTTTTGTTATTTCTGACAGACATTTGTACAATCATATTCAAAAACAGCAACACATTTTCAAGGTAAGACTGTTTTGTTTAAAAGAATATCATTTCTATATATTCTGCCTATACACAACACGCGCAGTATCATATATATACCCATCTATTTTTCATATGCATTGCTGGAAACTCTGGAATGTGTGCGATGTGCAAAAGGTCAAGTATATTTCCCAAATAGGAACACTGATTTCCAAATCGGAAAACTATTCCGATCATAACGGAAATCGTAACAGTACTTTAAAATACTATTGCATAAAGGTCAGTGTCAGGTTAATGTTGGCGAGCTATAACACATACACAGGGACAAGCGGGTAGTAAAGAACATGTCACCGTATATTCTCATTTTTAATGGACGAAGTGTAATTAAAAGAACGGCGCATGACATCGATCCATTAGCTGTTAAGGTAATTCAAAAATAATGTTTACTCCAACGATATCATATTACTGCCTGTATTGAACAAGTAACTTTAATAGGTATTCGCAATGACCGGAAATGCATATCCCTAACACAACCTCATTTGATAATGACTTTCAGATGTAATTTAACAATTGTCAAAGCGCCATTGTACTCGCAGTCTAAAGCACTAAAATGATATCTCTCTCTCTCTCTCTCTCTCTCCCCCTCTCTCTCTCTCTCTCTCCCTCTCTCTCCCCCTCTCTCTCTCTCTCTCTCTCTCTCTCTCTCTCTCAATGGTCGAATATTTCAGAAGATAATTACCAAATGTATTTAAATGTTAATCCTATTTTTTAACTAATACATATAGCCAAAACACATTGGGAGTGCCAAAGTCAAAGTATTTTGTTGATATTACGTAATTATAGAATATCATACTTTAAATTCGTATACATTTACTACAGTAAAATTCTACAATATACGTGGTATGCACGTATTATGATATATTTGATTAAAACTCAACAAATTCCACCAACCAATCAAAACAACACTTGGGTATAGGCATCCCATTTACATTTTCTTAACAACGTCCACAATGCCGTATCTCTCTTAATGTTAGATATGCAGTTAGCACAAATATATAGTTAAACTAGAGCAGTATCCGTGTTTGCATATTGGGATTCGATCATTTTGCCCATATCAGGACAGTTCTTGAGGCGGAAATAATAATTGATTAAAAGCTTAACAAATATCAGCACGAATAACGCACATAGCTTTCATTGTGTGTATATGGATTTCAAGACGTTTTTTTTCGGTTTGAATATCACACAAACTCAGAAATAAATTTACGGTCAATTTTCAAATCATTCTATGCTGATGTTATTTGAGACTGCGTCATAGTTTGTAAATGCAATGAAGTTTGTAAAATAAAAATAACACATTTACATATACAAAGCAGATTGTATACAGTGTCAGTTGGATTTTACAGTGGACTTGTTAAACACATGATGTACACTTCTTTCTCTTTTAATTATTCGATTGATCAAGCTCTTAATGCCAATATTAATCAGGTCTTTGTTATAGTTTTAATTCGATTAATGTACGAAGCATGAAATCGTAGTATTTAGGAAATCATTTATTTAGTTAATCTAAGTGTATATTTAGGAGTACACACATTACCACAATGTAAATGTATATAAATGGACATTAATCGTTAGTAGTGAATAATAATCATTAACATTATATGACCAATAGCTAATTATAAGATTAAATATAACTAAAATAATATTAATTATAGCTAAACATAAAACTAAATATAGTTTAACATGAGATTAAATTAATTGTTATTCGAATATAACTAAACATGTGTAATTCCTTTTTTAATTTGGTCTTTTTAATTCGAAGTTTTAACTTGAAAACATAGGTTTCGATTTAGCTTTATTGTTTTAGTATACCCAAACAAGTATTTAATATAATATACGAGTATGGCTCTAAAAGGTGTACGAAAAGGAGGCTAACGTTGACCAAATTGTTCTAATTAGAAGAAAAAGTATTGGATTGATTAGTACCTTGCATTATCTGCTCGTAGCAATTTAACAATTTACATTACTGCTCATAATTTGCTGTTGGACTATTTAAACCAAGTCCAACATTAAAATATTGCAAAATGTTTACACATTCGGTCCCAACGTATGTATTTAATGAGGTAAAGAACAAAACTATGTTGGAACTTGTGACACACACAAAATGGTGAACAAACAAATCCATAGTGCATGTGGATATTTCTCATATGATGGGATATTGTATGTGTGTTACAGGTAAACAAGTAGACGTTAATGTTCAAGTGTCAATCAGGTATAATCGTCACGTAGTGCATAGCATAAGCACGTCATTTAATATTAAGTAGCTAGCGATATATCAAACGGTGCTTATTATGTTGATGCTTCATAATTAAACATACGCGTGATAATTATTTCAACAACGCTTAGTAGCAGATAAAATAATACTTACCGGACACTTGTGGATTAAAAAATATCCCATAGTTATGTAGTACATTGGCGTATTTTTATGTGCGTTGCATTTATTTATGTGTTAGCTGTGCTTGAATTAAAACAATCAAAATTTAAAACACTATAATTATGGAAATAAAATTTATATATTTTTATCTCGACCTTTAATTTTTTTATTCTAGTTATAAATATTAATTAAAGTGTAAATCATTGGTGCTTATTGGTATAGACCAAATAAAATGCTAAGAATGATACGCTTGAAATATTTCCTAAGTATTCCTTCGGCTTATTTCTTCACGTAGTATCGGTTTTAGCGACAATCGTATAATAAACACGATTGTCTAACGGAAATGTATGAATTGTTTGTAATCGTTTAAAATTATAATTAGGTTTAAAGGTCACAGATAGATTTTTTGTTCCTATATATATATATATATATATATATATATATATATATATAAATAAATGTTATTTTAAAATAATAATGCAGACCAGATACTATCGGTTGTATGTTAATAAAATATATATAACGTGTCTTTACATTTAATTACATATTAAAGCAGTTAAATAATTTGTTATTTATTTACTGTGGACTGCCCCGCCCCCTCTCACATACTTCCTGTACTTTCAATTAACCGCAAATGGGCGACAAAAATGGTATTTTGACGTTTTTTCTGATTACATTGAATATGTTCTTTTAACATGTAGTGACTTCCATGCGTATAAATGGTAATACAAAAGTAAAATAATAATATAATTAATACATAGTAATTAATGAGTAATGCAAAATTGTATCTTCAACGGAATGTGTATTCATTTGCCAGAGAGTTATTTTCAATCATTCACCTCCAAGTATACACAAATTGTATGATTTAAAACAATACATGCAGATAACAATCATTATGAAACTATAAATATACGCTTGTTTTTCTTACAATAGGACCAGAAGACCATGTTTATGGACATGAGGACAATACATTGGTTCCTGAACAATTTCAAAATGGTAAGAACAAATGCCATAAATACAAATTAATATATACCATCTTCCATATTAAATGCATCGCTATATACATCAAAGCAAACCATTGTGTCGTACAATTATATGAGCAGGAGTGAATAATATCAATTTATGTATGAATATTATTCAATAAGAAATGTTAAAGTTATGTTATATATTCTTCATTTTGAAATAATAGTTATTATTCAAAACAGTGCCAACTTTTATTAGTAGTGGTTACCCAAGTTTTTGGAATAGTAATATTGCGAAGTACTTAGCATTGTTCTTTTTTTGCATGAAATACAAATTCTGAGAAAAATACATCCAATGCATTTGTTTGTATTTTTTACAGTTAGTTGTAAAAACGACGGGGCTTAGTTTGTTTCACTAGAAGCATTCATCTTTATGATTGGAACAAACTGAAATTGTAGTACTGTTTTGCAAGTCGGTTTCATTTGTTGTGAAACCGCCCATAAGAGTAATTGTATAGCTTAACCAGAAATCGTTTATATTGATTTTCACCTTAGATACATTTCATTTATTTTTTAGCACTACTTGTTAAATAAATAAATATGTACGTGTTTGCACTACATAGGCAACGCCGTTAGTAATGTCAATGGGGCTATTGGTGGGCTTGAGGAAAATGCAGCTTGTGTAGGTATGTACTGATTTCTAACATACATTTTCTTTAAACTTTGTCCAATTAAATTTTGCGTCAGGACAATATGTCCGTCAGATATTAATAATACGCATTTGCGATATATTTGCAGCTGCAATTATGATGTGTACCTGTAGTTCAAAAACAATAATGTGGCGTGGTTCATTTACGTTCAAGTACTATTTGATAGCAAAGTATGAATGTATGAATTTGAACAAAGGCGTTGCGTCGATACAATGTATTTTACACGTGTCTTGAGTGCTGAAAATAACAAAAACATGTATGCTGTCAATACATGTTTTTATAATTTTGATATTCTGAATTTAAAGTTAAATTTGAATATCATTAGTCAATAAAATTCAAAACTTTTAAAGCGTCGGAATTGCAATAGAAATGTGGCACATAAAGACGTTCGCAACAATTTCTTTCATTGTTTATCTAACGACAAAAATTGCACAAACAGGCGTCAATTTATCCTAAAACTAAAACAGTCTTAAAAAATAGGGGTCACGGGCCTTGTTCCAGAAATATTGGGTTTTGAATACGGTACGTGTCGAAGCCCTTTTTTAAGTTTGCGTAACTAGTAATGTGGAATTATATAAAGCGTTAACATTCAAACAAGGATGGCGATTTTTAAATGAATCTTTACAATGTTTCGTTTAGGAAAATAAAGTGTGTGTTAATAATAACACGCGCTTTATTTGCTTTGCAAAATTAGTCTCCCATGGATTTAATTTCAGTAAGTAAGTAGTTAATACTATCTGCGTAATAATATACTGGTACATAAGACTCAAAGAATATTCAGGGGGTACTCGAATACTAGAAAAATACCAGTGCTAATTAACAGCCACGTTGTGACAGGCACTATTCAGTTCATCGTTGTGTCAGACACATTATCGGGGTATTTACTCATCAGAGATGCAGTTTATATCAAACCAGAAGGGGCACTTTGCCTACAAATGTCATACAACTACAACTAGTAAACGCTATCACAGCAACAAGCTCAAACTGAGGGCGGATTGTGCTGTGGTTCTGCAGAACTGAAACAAATAGGCACAAATAGCACGAATTCCGAAAAGCAACATTGTTATCAATTTATGTTCTGTCAGGACTCCAATAATTTCCTCTCCATTATTTATCTGCTTGACGTAATATTAGTGCAACATGTATATTTTCACTGTTTACTAGCGAGCACCTGAACCGATTATGAAAGGATGACTGATAGAAATAGAGATAGAAATTGTCTCCAAACGGAAGGAAAGACATCATTATACGTTTCAAATCACGTATGACTCGCAACCGAGTGCTCAGACAAAGCAAGTTACTTCGTGCAAAGGGCATTTTTGTGCGTGAAGATTAACCCCTTTAAATCTGGAAGTGTTCATGAGCGTGAAACGTAAAATGTCGGACGAAGTTAATAGTGTCTGGTCCAGAAACGGGACTATCTCCTACAAAGATGCAAGAGATGTGGTTCATCGTGTAGAATGGGAGGACTATCAACATTGGCTTGATCTACCCTGGCCAAAAAAGTAAAGGATTGTTTTTCCTTGACTTTAGAATAAACTATTTTCTATGCTATACTTTTTTTTAATTAGCTTTTTTATTTTCATTGTTCATGCTACTTTTTCTTTTTTGTACCCTATATAATGTACTTTAACTGGCCTTGTTATTTAAGAACTTAGCTCGCGCTTTGTAGAATCACTGCATGACTCGCACGAGGATTCCGTTTTTATTGAAAATAAATCGGATTAACTATTGTATCGAGCAAAATGTGACGTTGTAAATCTTGACAATGTATATAGCACACTGGTAATCTTTTTTTTGCCGAGGCTGAGCTCTATGAAATTAAACTTTTTCGACGCAAATGTTTTTCTTAGATGAGTTTAGCCTTTTAACCTATGAATCTGTCAAGCATTGAGATACCGTTATACGTTCTAGAAGATACGGTATAATATATTTTATTTACCCCACACTCTACATCACTGGAAATGATTACACGTGTTGTTGTTTGATGTAAAAAAACATTGTCATATACAGTTAAAAACTTAATTCTTACTACCATTTGCTACTGTTGTTAATGTTCTTGCACTTAAAATTGTATGTTAGTACTCTTGCGTCTTTGGAATATATCTATTATGCATAATCGAAACTACTAAGGAAGGTTGCTTAAATATTCTTAACTCAGCCTACGCGCAGTGTGTTTCAGCTGCAAAAGATGATAAGTTAGTGCTGCTTCTCTACCTATGGACAAAAACAATCTGACCTTATGGTAAATAAATATCGCCTCTCTTTAACTCTCGCTAATATAGGTCATACTTTAAAAACAGATATCAAGTCTAATCTCTAATTTTTAGTATACGCCAGGAAAGAGGACCCTTTTGCTTTCGCTTTCGCCTTAAAAAGGCCTCTCCTGGTTGGAAATGTAAATGATCAACAGTGGCCTTGATGCATCTTTTTGTCTTAAAAAGATGTATGGTATGGGTTGCACTGAAACAATTAAATTAATCTTAATAACTCTTCTCGTCTCAATTTAGTTGGTTGTAACTTAAATCAGTGTATCTGGACCGGGTTATATGGAAGAGTGTAGTTTATGTTAACTTCATGAAAATGTGTATCATCTGTTGACATTGTTTGCGATCTGGTATACGGTCGTGTCTGTGTATGGTTTTTTGCCTGTTGAAGTGTTTGTTTCTATTCGCATATTGTCTCTATATTAAATCATTTCTTTAATTGTACGTACGCATGTATGTATGAACTTGCAATTTCTGGTGTAGAATTATCTATTCGCTTAATTATCTTGTGTTGTCTAAACTCTATCAAACGCAAATATAGGTAGTCATATCGATACTTTTACAATAAACCGTATGATTTTTCATCGTTCATACATTCAAGCCACTTGAATAGTGGCCTGTTAAAACATCATTAGCACTGTCTATTGTAGATTGTATTTTTTGCATATTTTATTTGCTTTGCATATTGTATGAAATAATGATAATCCCCAACCGCTATATGTTGAATAAGGTAAAGCTGTGTGAAGATTTCTTTCATCCTATCTAATGCGACACCTATTAAAACGCTTTAAATAGCTTCTAAATTTAAAAAAAAAAAAAAAAAAAAAAAAAAAAAACATCAACAATTGTTAACGTTATTGTACACTAAACATCTACTTACATTTTTCATTTTAAATAAATGTAAACTTATAATGAATGGATAAAACTAGTATTAAAAAATACGTGATTGCATGGAAATTGCACTAGTGTATATTTCTTATTGCTGATAACTGTAAATAAAACAATCATGCTCATATCGACTGTAATTTTTAACATATTTAATTTTTAACATATTAAATTTTTTGAACAAATGATATGTACAATAACTTATGTATGTATAATATATCATAGAAACTTTTTCTGTAACAATCTGAGTTATATATAGCGTTGCTCCTGTCAATATCTAACATTGCAAGATATCAACATATGATGAAATCCTTGTTAACTGCCTTCAAAGATGTTCACTTACTCTTTCATGTTTGTTTTTTCTCTTATTCGCTTGTATTTTTTCCGTTCTGTATTACAAGGTAATGTTATGTTGACACTATGCATACAAGTACTACTTTTTATTATGTTTTTTAATTTGCTTATCTATGTGTGAGCTTAAAATTTTATCAGTCAACTGCAGAGGCATTCAGGGGAAAAAGAAGCGATTACAAGTTTTTCAATATTTGAAAGAAACAAAATGTGATATTTACTGCCTTCAAGATACACATTTTATTAACGAACAAATTAAAACTATTTACTCCGAATGGGGATCAGAGTGTTTCCTAAGTTATGGCTCTTCTAATTCGCGCGGTGTAGCAATACTCTTGTCGAAAGAACTTGAGTACAAAATACGTAATGTACAATACGACCAATTTGGTAACTATATTATTTTAGATGTAAATATTGGTGAAACAAGACTTACTCTTGCCTCTTTATACGGACCGAACTCTGATAGTCCCGAATTTTTCACAAATGTTTTTGATATTATTGGCACTATTGGGAATGACTCCTACTTAATTTGTGGCGACTTTAATTTGGTTCTTGACCCGAATCTGGATTATAATAACTACAAATCAATAAATAATAAAAATGCAAGAGATTGTATATTGAAAAATATTGAAGATCGTGATCTTACGGATCCTTTTAGGATATTATATCCTAACTTTAAACGATATACATGGAGAAGAACCAATCCAATACAACAAGCCCGGCTTGATTTTTATCTATTATCGTCATTTTTGTCACCATTTGTTCATGACAATAATATATTGCCCAGTTACCAATCTGATCATTCGATTGTAACTTTGACTTTAAAATTCACTGATTTTAAACACGGAAAGGGTCTGTGGAAACATAATAACATGCTTCTAAGTGACATTAATTACATTAACACAATAAATGATACAATTACCGAAATCAAAAAACAATATATGTTACCTGTGTACAATAAAGATAATATTGATACAATACCAGACCAAGACATACAGTTTTTAATAAACGACCAACTTTTTTTAGATACAGTTTTAATGGAAATAAGAGGTAAAGCTATTTCATATAGTTCGTATAAAACAAAATCGCGTAACAAGCGCGAAAACCAATTAAAAGTTGAAATTAAACAACACGAGGAATTGTTGACCGAGAGTAACCTGCAAATTATGCTTGAATTAAAAGATGAACTTATGAAAATACAAGAAGAGAAATTAAAAGGAGCTATAATAAGATCGCGAGCCGAATGGAAACAATTTGGAGAAAAACCATCAAATTTTTTTTGCAACCTCGAAAAATATAACTATACAACAAAAACGATCACAAGCCTAACAACTGATGACGGACTTGTTTTAGATAAGCAGGTTGATATCTTAAAAGAAACCTCTTTGTTTTATAAAACATTGTATCAAAACAATGATAATACCAACATTGATGATGATTTTAATAGTTTTATAGCAGATATTGACATACCTAAACTATCACATGAAGAGTCAAAACAATTAGAAGGGCCAATAGCACTAAGTGAGGCCTCTGTTGTCTTAAAAAACATGGCAAACAACAAAAGCCCTGGGTCGTCAGGTTTTACTGCTGATTTTTTCAAAGTTTTTTGGCCTAAATTAGGTACTTTTGTTTGTAGAGCTTTAAATCACGCATGTAAAAGCGGCAATTTGTCTATAACCCAAAGACAAGGGATAATTATTTGCATAACTAAGGGTGATAAACCCAGACAATCTTTAAAAAACTGGCGACCAATTACACTGTCAAACACTGTATATAAAATTGGTTCGGGAAGTATTGCTAATAGATTGAAACAATATATGAATAAACTTATAAACAATGACCAAACTGGTTTTATCAAAGGCAGGTTCATAGGAGAAAACACTAGGCTAATCTACGACATTTTGAAATACACTGAGGAAAATAATATTCCCGGACTTCTCCTGCTTATAGATTTTGAAATGGCTTTTGATTCCTTGTCATGGAGGTTTGTCAACAAAACACTCTCCCTTTTTAATTTCGGTACTGACATTAAAAATTGGTTTAATGTTTTATATAAGGATGGTATATCAGCAGTAATGCAGTGTGGGTTCTTATCCGAGTTTTTTCAAATACAACGTGGTTGTCGTCAGGGTGATCCCCTCAGTTGTTATATTTTTATTTTGTGTGCTGAAATTTTGTCACTTAAACTCAGGGCTAATCCAAAAATCAAAGGAATCAAAATCAATAATACTGAATACAAGTTATCGCAATTTGCTGATGATACGTCTATACTCCCGGATGGCTCTGCAGAATCCCTTAATGAAACCTTAGATGAATTGTCGTATTTCACATTATGTTCTGGCTTAAAGGTAAATTTCGACAAAACCAAAATAGTTTGGATAGGGAAGCATAAATTCAGTTCTGAAAGCATAAAAACTAGATGGAAGTTAAAATGGAACCAACATACTTTTGATATGCTTGGTTTAACATTTCACGTCGATCTTGACAAGATGATCGATCTTAATTATAAGGATAAATTGTCCAGAATTAGAACGCTGCTTAAAAACTGGTCCAGAAGGATATTAACGCCAATTGGAAGGATACAAATATTAAAAACGATTGCTTTGCCAGTGCTTAATCATTTGTTTGTTTCACTTCCCAATCCACCATATAAAATATTGGTAGAGCTAAATGATCTTTTTTTTAACTTTGTGTGGAATGGAAGTTCAAAAATTAACAAAAATGTACTTATTAAAGAATATACTGAAGGAGGTCTTACTATGGTCGACATTTTTTCATTTATAATTGCACTGAAATGTTCTTGGATCCGAAGGATCATCACAGGAAATGGTAAATGGATCAATATTGTAAAAATGACTATAGACACCCAAAAACTGTACAACTGTGGTGTTCATTATCCTGAAAACCTTATAAATAGAACGGACAATGCTTTTTGGAAGGACACTTTAAAATCGTTTGTTGATTTCCGCAAAGCAGAATCATTAAATATAAAATATATATTACAAACCCCAATATTCTATAATTCTGATATAACAATTGGTAATAAAAGTGTTTTCCTCAAAACATGGTTTGAAAATGGCGTGCATTTTATTGGCGATTTGATGAAGAAATACGATAGGTTAGAATTTTATGGTTATGAAGAACTGTGTAACAGATATAATTTCTATCCAAACTACTTGCATTATATAGGTATTACTAATGTCATAACTAAATACTTGAAGAAAAATGGTTTGTTTGACGAAACATCTGCTATGAACACGATTGCAGATTTTAACTATCTTGACTTTGTTAAGCCTTTTGTTCCCCTTCAAGTGATATCCATTTTAAAATATCCAAAAGGTACTCAACCCATGTACAATATTGTTAAAACAAATAAAACTTTACCAATCTGTATGTCAAAATGGACGAGCATTTTTGAAAATATTGAATTAAAAGACTGGAACCATATTTTTAGAATGCCATTTTGTATAACCAAAGATTCTACTCTACAGTGGTTTCAGTATAGAATCACACACCGAATTATTGGTACCAATTATTTTTGGTATAAAATCAATTATAAATCGTCAGCTGAATGCTCTTTCTGTCATAATATGCCGGAAACAATTGAGCACATTTTTTGGGAATGTAAACATATTAAAAAATTTATTGCTGATTTGTTTGAAGGTTTTGAGGTATTCGCTGACTTCATAAATGCGCCTTCGTTTATGTTAGGACATAAAAACTCAAGTGGTCCTCTTAATCTTACATTCCTTCTTACTAAAAGGTTTATTTATAATTGTAAAATGAATCAAACATTACCTACCATTATCGCGGCAAAATCATATTTCTCTATCCAGTATCATATTTTGAAGGAAATGAACTTCTGCAATTTAGATTCTAACTCAATAACTACAAATAAAGAATGGGATATTTTGTTAAGTCTGTTTCGGTAAATAATGTGATTTACATAGTTTATCCATTCTGTATATTGATAAGTTCAATATGTATCATTTTGGATATTGCTATTTACGCAATTATGATTTTTTCCTATTATGTACTTGTGAGCACTTGTCTACAATGTAATATTCTATGTTATACATGCTGAATTCTAATAAATACGCATGATGTACGGTGTGGAGGGGGATGCCCTCGACCCTCACACACCTATTGACGAGGAAAATAAAACATATAGAACGGAAAAAAAAAATAAAAAAAAAATAAAAAATAAAGAAATAGTCTCAAAACTTGTTATTTGTTCACAAAATTCATTTAAATTAAAGAAAGACAGGAGTGCAACGTTTATATCAATACAAAATATGATGAAATGTTTCAATCATGCCATATTTTTTTAACAGGTTGTATCAGTCGATATATCATAACGTAGTACAAACAGTACTGTTTGTAAACGTCAGAGACATCTTGTGGTAAATAGTGCATTTATAACATCAAATGTATATAAAATATATTGCAAGTCCTCGATGATGAAACAGTCCTTTGCTGCAAAACAAATTGGTGATTACCAGAAATTCTGTTATGACAATAGTGTGCAATAACCAGTGCATGTAATAACAATCAATTGTTCAATGTATTTATTCTGTATAAGTTATATAACAATGAAACATGTTATTATCTGTAAATATTGCCATGTTAAGTACCAAACAGATGTTGTTCCAATACACAAACGAAAGCTTGCTGATGTTGTACACTTTGACGATTAAATATATCTTTACAATGTCATTTTTAAACATCCCATTAGGGTTTAATTTTGAAAGCTTTTTTTTATCGTAGATGTTGCACGTATTATGTTTTCATTCATAATGAAGATCTAAGCACGGTTGCGGATAAAAAAGTAATATATAGTCTTAATAATAGTGCTTTATATTATACAGCAAACAACAATGCGACAGAGGCTTCTGATGCGACCGGTGGGAAAGCTGTAAATGCAGGTATTTAATCGGTCCTTTAATTTTTGTGTATCCGCATTGTGTGTGTTTACATTCAATACAACGCATATATTAAGTACGACAGTTTATAGATGTTTGACAATTGTCATATTTAAAACTGTTTACCAACAACACTAACTTTATAAAATTTAAGAAACTCGAGTGTTTTAGCAGCTGTCTAAGATTTTTAAATACCTGCAAAATGAAGTTCAGTATGCGTGCTTTCCATTTAATAACTGCATCGAAATCTGTTGTACAAATGTACATATATTTCCAGCCAATGACCAATTGCATATCCATAGTCTAAAACATGAACACATATAAATACACACAACTACAACACATGCGATTAATCCAAAGCATCCCGATTGTTATGGCACAGCAATTAAATTTTGCCAGTAATTCCTAAAATATAGCTTCAAATGTAATCATAATTTACAGATGCATCCATCTTTCCATCAACTACACGAGTATTATACAAATCGGTTAAACAGATGAGAAGGAAAAGGATGGTGTTGATTTTTGTTATGGTGGTGGTGGACTGCTGACAGGGTTGTGATGAGGATGTTGTCGTTATAACAACACCTCAACTAATATTTGACTGAACTGATCTACAATGTAATATTGTAATTTAAAAAAAAAGAATATCAAAAAATTAATTAATTAATTCTTAGAGTGGATAGTATGGCAAAGAAAAAAAAAAAACGGGACCCAAGATCGGTATAAGTCTGGCACATTGTGAACCTGCAAGAGATTCTACAGAGGCAGGGGCCTGAAATGATAAAAGACAAATGAAACGATCAATAACCGTCGATCAAGACATACGAGTCTTTTTATAATGCAAATAATAAAGATGCAAAATATGTTTACCATATTGTCACATATGCATACTTTATCAGTTTTTTCAACCAAGTATAAACATGTTTCAAATGTGTGCACCAGTGCATCAGCAAACCATATATTCGTATTTTTATAATTCAAATCCACATAGGCCATACGTTTACAAATATGTGTTGGGAAATAACATCTTTGTATTTGTTTGTTTGTTGTTGTATTTTATTTAACGATCACGTTATGAAGTAGAGCACGTTCACTTGATCATGTGGTTGTTGAATGTTATCATAAAATAATACATCTTTTTTTCAAGTATCCAGTGATGTTCAAGCAGAACAAGAATCCAACCAGGATCACGGTAACGTATTCAAGATAAAAACTAAGATGTATATGTGTTAGCATCATTGTAACTAGTTGTACCATCACATTGTTTTGAGGGCGTCATCATGGCGTTACCCTTATTTATTCGGAGAAACAATTATCGACATGCAGCAAAACACTAGATTTAACACTATGTTTATGAATGTCAACTATCGGCTTGTTTAACCTTTGCATGAATGCTATACGGAGCCATGGATATTCTGACTCATGTTAATCAGGATCGGTGTAGCCTGTAGTTGCAATGCTCTTTAAGCATAATTTTGTGGTCGCATTTCGATATTGTCAAAGATGTTGTATTTTTGTCATTATTTAGAAGACTTCCATTTGGATATCTAATCTAGTTGTCATTTTTAAAGTTTGGACTTACATACCCATAATGGTACTACAATTTGTTTACTAACAGAAACACACAATTACAGGTGATCGCTATGTTTAATAAAATAAAAATTATTAAATAACTACAATGACAATTTTGACTGCCAAACGTATAGTCGATTTATTATATATCACCTAAAATTGTGTTGTCATTTCTTGTCA
This sequence comes from Congeria kusceri, assembly GCA_027627225.1. Classification (NCBI taxonomy): domain Eukaryota; kingdom Metazoa; phylum Mollusca; class Bivalvia; order Myida; family Dreissenidae; genus Congeria; species Congeria kusceri. The sequence goes on along the minus strand of CM051026.1, from coordinate 65,876,653 downwards.
CAGCCATTTAAATGATATTCGTTCGTGCAATTAATTTATAATGCAAATGTGTTCAATGTGTGCATATAGTCAGCTGAAACAAATATAAGTACATGTATTTACATTTGAATTATTTTTTTGTTCAAATAGATTAAACCTAATACCCATATATGTACTTAGTTTCACTTTTGAGAAATAACATCGTATGATTCTGATAATTATACAAGCTCGTTAATGTTGTTCTTCAACACTTAAATATTAAACTTAACGTTTTGTGCGTAATGGGTTAGATTAACAATTAAAGGGAAGTGACTGTTTTAGCAAAATGATACGTGATTTAATGACATGCGTAATTTTATAGCTACAAATCATATACATAAAAATGTATGGAGTAAATGTACGTGCATCGTATGACATCGTTATATAAATACATGTACATAAATGTTTTGGTATATTCTTGAAATGAAGTAGAGTTAGTATTCGAAACTCTATTCTGAGAATAACTTACTGAACGGTCACTTTGGACAGCTAAAACGATGGTTTCAAACTCCTATGTTAATTTATTGCTTGGCATTGAATTGTATGTAATTTCAAAACCACAGTTTGCATGAAATAAATATAAAATGCTCTAGTGTGTTTATTAAACTTCTTCTATATTTCATATAGTCCCCGTGTTCTCATTATGCTCATCGCCCCATTTGCAGCCTGACTCTCTTCGGTAAAATATGGCTCCTTATGTCAAGATAAGTCAACATAAGTTTTAATGTATTATCTTAAAACGAGCTTGCCTATTTATGCAAATGACAAGGAAAAATCTCTATAATCTCGCCTAACCTCTCATGGATTTATGTGGTGGCTATGTCGAAAATTAATTATGTCCCGACGGTTGATCATAACTGTCAGTTACATAAAGCAAGCGTCGCTTGTCGCACAACCGTTTTCCTATTCTGTGACATAACTTTTTTATGGCTTCTTTTAGGTTTTATAGATCCAAGTCATATTAGCATAACTCTTATTTCAGAAATATTTAAGAAAGTTTATTATTGCCATTAAGCGCAAATGCAGACACACGTTTACGCCAGAAAATGCCATAGATATTCGACTTAAACAATTGCCGAGAAATTTAACTGACAATGCGCATAGCAGTACACAAAGCCAGGCGTTCATTTAGTAGCGTCGGAGAGGCAAGCAGTAAATGTGTTAAAATTCCAATAGCGATCAGTCAATCTGTCAACTAAAAATCAAACAACAATGCTGCAAAGTGTCGTGGCCCTTATTTCAATGTCCGAACAGATATGTTCTACTTAAGAATGTTAATTCGAGTTTGCTAATAGTATTATTGTATTGCCCAGCGTCTATGCTAATTTGAATAAAATATTGTGGTATTTAGAATAAAACATCGCGTCAATATTTACCTTTTTTTTTAAAAATGAACACACAGCAAAATTAAACTAGCGATAATACATGTTGAAGTTACAAGAAGTGCAATAATATTGCTGATTATAAGACAAACCGCATGTGCCGTTTAGTCAAAATCGAATGACATGTTTTGTTCATACATTTGTATGTAAGACTTCTAAGTTCTAAATCCAGATTTTAGCCAATATAGTAAACTAAAAACAGCAAATGTTTATATTTGCCAAAACAATCGCCGGTAATTCAGTAGTACGAAATATCCTTACACTTATGCAGTAATTGCCATTGTGACTCTTCTTTATTCTCACTAGTTTATTGCAATGTGTTTTTATTTTTTGCAACTGTTTTAGTTCAAACATTGTTTATGCAACCGAATTAATGTAAATGTAATTCAATCTTTATCATTACATATATTACACCTAATTACCTAATTTAATTATGGCTTTCACTCTCTAAAAAAAAGGAAAAAAACTAAACGTATTGCGGCACAATTACTTCAATAAACACGATATTTTTATTCAACATAAGACATTTTCTTCGTGACGAAGTTTTAACTTATTTATTTTAGCTCGATTGTGTCGAAAGCATAATGCTGACTGTGACATTATCGAGTCCGTTTCCTGGGTAGAACCAGTACTTGGTGTCTTTTGAGGAAGATGAATCGAACGCTTCCCTAATAGGTATCGAACACACGACCTCGAGAGCGCAAGGCGGATATCATATCCGTTACACGACTGCGACATCTAAAGAGGCTAAATTTCGAGGTTTAGCACATACCCCTATTGGTTTTGCTTATTTCATTCCGTGTTATCAAATTACACTTGCCGTTTAACGCATATCTGCTGATCTCATTTCACTTTAGGCTTTCTAGCAGTGTGTTTTATTTGAGGCGAAGGTCGTAATTATTGTATGATGACGTCAAAATGTATATACAATTATTTTTACGAATAGTTACTGGAGGAAATTCTCAAAAATAAGGTTTCATCTCGATATAATATAATAGTGCAATCAGTGTGTAATATCACAATGTAAATATCAACAATTTGAAATCAAATATGATCGCCTGTTTAATGTTTGTTTACTTGTTGCATATATCTTAGTTCTGTCTATGTATAATACAGGCTTTCTGCACACAATCACAATTCTAACTATAATACATGTTATGCTTGTTTTATGGCTGTAAATGCATCGGCCCTTTAAAACGAGCCCTTAATGCTTGTAAACCTTGATTTAAATGCCGTTTTGTAGACTCTAGCTATATATACATACGTCTCTCTGAGTAAAGGCAAGTTTAGAATACATATAACAAATCGATCGAACTGAAGAAAATCTCCTATAATCGTTATCTGTTTAAATAAGCATAAGTGCTCATATTTTATATATTGTGGCATACATAACTATCTGTTAGATGACAGGTAAAAAGAAGATTGTTTAGCGGGAAATTGTTAACAGTATATTTTAATAAGCATGTGGAATAAATTAATAAGTATGTTAAAGTTAGCTGGTTAGTCAGTGAAATTGGAATATCTTTAAATCTGTGTATTTCGTTATTGACTCTTACAATGACGCTTCCAAACGAAAATGGAATACAATAGTTAGTATTTAAAAAACAAGCTAAATTGGCTACACAGTGATTTTTGCTTAGTTTTTTCATTAATCATCTAAGTAATTATTAGTGATAACAGCGAATGATGTATCTAGCGAAAGTAAAAAAGCATTATTCTCGAAATATATACGGCTGGTTAATGTGTAATATGTAATGCGGCAGTCACACATTCCCGATTATGACTCCCGATAGCGTCCCGACAGCGGTACGATACAAATAATAAAAAAGTAAGAATTTCGGGACGCTATCCTGAGAATCGGGAATTATCAGTACATGTGCGGCGTGATCGGTCAAGCACTTCCGGCAGTTAGGATTGTCCCGTAAAATTCGGGAGACTCAGAAGAATGTGTTTAGTCGTGACTCTGTCGGGATAGATTTGGTTGTATCGGATCAAATTTGGGACCGTGTCGGGACGATGACAGGACAATGTCCTGTGGAACGGCGTGTGTGTGTGTGTGTGTGTGTGTGTGTGTGTGTGTGTGTGCGTGTGTGTGTGTGTGTGTGTGTGTGTGTGTGTGTGTGTGTGTGTGTGTGTGTGTGTGTGTGTGTGTGTGTGCTCTTGTATGCACGGTAAAATGAGGACATCCATCAGGATACACAGCAACGAATGAGGACTCGTTGACCAAGTGAGGACGTCCTCACTTGTCAACAGAGTAAATATGCTTCAAAATAATTATTTTTTCACAAAACATGTGAAAAACTTGTCAAATCGAAGAGTCCCACTTGTCGTCCGATTCCTAGCATTTTTCGGCGTGTGTATCATCATTTTACATTTCGACCATTTTTCGCAGATTCGGTTTTATACACACGATGACATTGCGCATGCGCACTCCTGTTACGTCATCTAGTTACGTCATCGTTTCGTTCAGTTTGGGAGCCGGTCGCCATTGTTAGAGTCGAAAGTGGGAATAAACTACAAATTTACAAATAAGATGGTAAGATTTTTGAAATTGACAATTATAATTATGGTGTTAAATATAGCGGTATAATTTTGTGAGTTCTTTCGCTTATGCATTGAAGTCTTTCTCCAAAATACGGGGCATAAACCCGGACAGTACTTAAATCTGGACACCTGACAAGTACTGTGTTTGCATGGTCAAAACCAATTATAAAATGAGATGATATTGATAAAATAATTATAGGAGCTATTTATTTTATGGGCAAAAACGTATTTGATGGATGTGTATAGTAATACATGTACGGTACATGACCGGATTTAGGGAATAAAAAATGTAGATCGGATAAAATAAAAGTTACTTTCGGGAAATTTAATTTTATTTCATTCTTTTCTAAAGATTTAATACAATTAGCCGATCGCTGAAACAAAATTGTAAATGGTTTTAAGTCTATAAAGCCTTCAGCCGCTAATAATAGCCCATGTTCTTGCAACAGATCTAAAAATAGATACAGGTAAACACATTACTCATCAAGACATCAGTGTTGTGAACTTGTGATGTCAATAGTCCAACATGGCGGACAATATGAAAATGGCATTACACATTTCAGTGATTATTGCAAATAACAATAAAAATAATGAAGAACATCGTATGATATTTATGGATTTATCACATGTGTGTACTCAACAACCGTGGCAAATGTTGTTTTTTTATGTATAAACAATGAGTGTAAATAGCACAAGTGAAAGTGTATCTCGGAATAAAAAGTCTTCAAGTTCAAGTCAACTTGACAAGAAAGAACAACTCCCAGATTCTTGGTCAAAATTGGCAAGTAACAAACATGGTTTTGATTTATATGTCAGTGGATTGGTATATGATCAGCTTTATTGCATATTCTGCATATTGTGTTTGTTTCAGCATATTCTGCATATTGTGTTTGTTTCAACAAACTGACTAATGGAATGGTGATTATATGACAAATTATATAAAAAGTAAGCATATTTCATTTAACCCCAGTTCATATCAGACATTATAAGCCAATTGGTTAGTATTAACTATTATACATTTTTTGTAAAGGTTTACACATAAGGGATGTCAACAAACAAGGCACCCTCCAAATACTTAAGTTTTTAATTGATTAAAAATGCATTACAATTCAAAAGATTGTTTGAAATAACAATGCTGTTAACAGTATAAATAAAAGGAGTGTTAAAATTATTAGTGTTTATCGGAGGTCTCCTTGAATATCACACTTGATGTTATCGGAAGTTTTGGGTAGGTTTACCAGTAATCAATCTGTGTAATTATTATGTTTGAATGAACTTAAGGTAGTGTATCCGTAATAAACTCCCGATGTCGACTGATGTCGGCATTGATCGTACATATGGTGGTTCAAAGCAACATGGAGCCATAACTCGTGTTCCATATTTTTAGAGTTATTGTCCGTTGTTAATTTGTATATATGAATTTAGTCCGGAGAACAACTCGATATCTAAAAGAGCTATCAACTTTAAATTTAATTGGTAGATAGATCTCATTGAGGGGAAGTGAAGTAAACAAGTGCAGTAACTCTCGCTTCAATTTTTATAAAGTCATTGCCCTTTGTTAATTTATATATTTGAATTTTGTCTGGATAATATATATAAAAACTATCAGATGTATATGTTATAATTAAACGAATATCAAACCAAACCAGCAAAGTCCCCTGACTAAGCGGCATTCGGGGGGTATTTCAGACAAGACAATGACAGTTCTAGTTTATTCTGATTGATGATTTTTAATAAACAAAATATTTTTTCCATGCAGGTCATGAGTGTTATTTCGCGTGTTCTTATATAAATTTAATGTATACATTCCTTTTTATGCCCGCACTTTCAGAGGGGGGAGGGCATTTATATTTGCCCTTGTCCATCCGTCAGATTTTTGTGTCGTGCATAACTCAAAAAGTATTAGTTATTACTGCAAGAGATATGAAACCTTACACACATATTAACCAGCATGTGCAATTGCGCACCTCCATATTTTGGTTTGGATGTTTTTGACATACCTGGATTTATGGATTTTTTTTGGCAAAAGAAATGTCTATTTTAACTTGTATCGCACTTAACTCAAATAGTTTTGCTGCTATAGCAATGAAACTTTACAAACATATTAACTTTTTTTCTATATTATGGGAGTTTTCAGACAAAAGTGGAATGTGGGGGCATCCGTGTCTTATGGACATATGTCTATTAGAATCTGTGACATATTTATTTGATAATTGTCATTTTGCTATGTAAACAAGTCTCTGTAAACAATGTGGAATGCTTAATAAAATTGTTTTCTTATGTTTACAAGGTTATTGGCTTCCAAGGAATTAATATGGCAGTGACTCAATGTGTAGTGTTGGCGAAGGGATTGAAATTGTCTTAAGGGTGGGTCTCAGCAAAGTTTTTGTCTGTCATATGTGCCAGTTATTCACAGAAATTAAGCAGGATGGTGCACAAACAATTAGACATTAAATCTACATGTAAAATGCTGTATATATATCACTGTATTTTTGCACGTCCCCATTTGAAGGTTACACTGTCCTCAGTGTGCGTTTACACTGTCCTCACTTGGTCTCGGTTAGATTAGATATTACTTTTTTTTACACAGGTCTTGATGACTGCAGTGTCGATGACTGTGATGTTGAACCAGATGGCCTAGAACCTGAACTGATACATATGGTGGTTCAAAGCAACTTGGAGCAAGGTATTCTTTGGTGTGAAACCTGTTGAAAAAAAGGTTTACCTAGGCTATATCTCCGGCTAGTTCAGTTAATTAAGAGTCGGTCTATCAACCTAGCATTCACAAGTTGGATCCAAATAAAGAAGGACTTCATATTTCTACCTACAACAATGATTGTAACCAAGAAAAGCCGCAGTAAAATTATTCATTAATATTATTAATTTTATTTGCCTTTGGACTTCAAACACCATTTTTCTGAGCGCTGGCTACTGTTACACATAGGAATGATTACTTGAAACCAAAAGTACTGGTGGGTTGCTTAGTTTTTTTGCCCTAAATTAACTTTAGGGTCATTGGAAGAATGGAATTTTAATTCTGTTTTAATTCTGAAAATAATTATGCACATAAATGTAAATAATGTCATTGTGTTTTTGCATGTCCCCCTTTGAAGGTTACACTGTCCTCAGTATTAGTTTACACTGTCCTCGTTTGGTGTCAGTAAGATTGGATATTACTTTTTTATTTACAGAGTACTGATGACCACATTGACGATGACTGTGATGTTGCACCAGATGAGCAAGAACCTGAACTAGAATATAATGGAGGTCCAAAGCGACATTGAGCAAGGTATTCTTTGTTGTGTAATCTGTTGAAAACTATTTTCATAGGATTCATCCGGATAATACAGTAAGAAGTATGCCAGTTTGTCAGTATAGCAGTCACAAGTTGGATCCACACTGGGGTAGCCTTAAGGGGTCTTTGAGCTTATCTGCGTATTTTGTATTCATCGTTCATCTGCACATCAAGCTTTTGCACAGTAGAGGCAACTCTTTTTGTCTACTAACACAATACTGAGACTTATGATTCGAAGCATAAATGAAGTTTTCTAGCCCTCATATTTTCAATATTCATTTTCTTTTAGGTCATACAAATCCATTATAAAATGTGAGTGCCAGTAAGGTACAGCATTTTCACGAAGTGGAATAAGTTTCTAATCATGTATGTTTTATTTTAAGTCTCCAGTGACAGAAGACCATGGACTGAAGGGGAAAAGACTATTGTGTTGTTTTCGATACCTACTTCTACCGAACTTTCTGGAAAACACCAGTGTGCAGAGCTTTTACGTCAACATGTAGAGTTACAATAGAGATCATGGACGATGATTAAACAGTTTATACAAAACCGTATTATGGCTGAAAAAACAAAACAAAAACAAAATATGTTGTTGCCTTATGTCAGTGTCATCAAACACTCGTCGCTGTACTGAATGCTGTACTAAAGTGCTACATATCACTGCTTCTTTTCAATGATGAGGCTTGGATGACTGCTGTAGTGAATATATAATTTAAAATTATTTCCTGGACTTTGCTGAAATTATGTGAATTGAATATATTGTACAAATACTACTGGCCCGATTAAAAAGAAACTATGAGAAGCTTCATTAGCAAGTGTGTGCACAAAAAAATATGTTCCGTTTCTGATCAGTGCCTTCTTGGAGTACTTTGTGTTTGACGACTGTTCAATTTAATTGCTGTTTTTTGCCCAGTTGGTTTTTAGCAACTACAGTGTACTGTTATCATCATTTTGTATAGAATATAGTGACCTGTTCAAATGGAATCAAATATCTTAGATGAACTTGGTCTAATTGCTTTTTTGAATTAAAAATCTCTTGTCTTGAGGTTCTAACTTCTTGGACTAGTTTTCAAATTTTCCAACGTATTGCGCGAAATTTGTGTTCCTCGAATTCAAGTGATTCCACAGTAATTAAATAAATATTTCATAAAAAAACTCACACAGTTTTAGTTGAATATATATTGATGTTTCGGCTATTCTGCCTTTTTCAAGATAATCAACAAAATTTAGCAAAGCAAAATGGTTGGAATTATAGATGTAGAGAATGCTAAACGATGTCATACATTTAAATGTGTTATGCTTTCGGATTTGATACAATACAATTATTCCCGATAGAAACATTTATAAAAAAGCAAAAATAGCAAGTTATGAAGATATTCTGGAGACCATTGTTTCTTTAATCTCTATGTTAATTTTGTCAGAAAATGTGTTTCTCTACATGATAATAAGCTTTATTACGTGACTATGTTGTTTGTGTACTGCTAATGTGCCACTGACCAATAGACTATCAGAACTGTTTGTATAAACTCCATACCAACTAAAATATTTGCCAGGACATGACTCAGTCTGTTTATCTTGCATTTTGTGTCACTTTCTTTGCTGTGAGCAATCCACTGCTAGTGACCAAACTTGACAGTTGTCACACTTATACATTATTAGACTACCACTAATTTGCGTATAGAATTGAATTACAAACTGATTTTATTTGACAATGATTGCATTCTACTGATTAATATATACAATTATATAATATATCCGGAAATTATCATGAATAAATACACTAACAAATATGTACGAGTTGTTACAGATTTATTTCAGATTGTACATTAATTGATAGAAATGTATAAAAATCTTGTACAGTTGTGTGACATCAACGCGTGCGCATAAAACGATGCAGCCTGTTTAGTTTATAAATGAAGGTCAATCACTGAATGCCAGGTATTCCCAATTCTATCTATTACATTTAATCATAATGATTGTAAAGCTGTTAATAGGGTTAAGATTTAATGGATTGCATGTCTTAAGTAGGTTTAAGGGGTACATCAAATATAGACACGTATTCAAAAATAATGTTTTGTGTATCGTTAAGAAAAAATAAACACAAGGTACGTTTTTCGACACACGGCTGCAGTCGGACTTGAACTCACACCTACAATGTACGCAACAACAATACCGTTGACATAAGTGGAATTTCTTCTGCATTTATATTTCATTCATAACGATTTTACTACTGCAAATGATTGTCCGTGCCCACGAAGTGTCCCACGGACAATTCTTTATAATTATTAAAAAAATATTTGGTGTTTATAAAATCGTAACCTATGTGATCAGCAATCATTTTATAAATACTTCCCATGCTTTAGTAATATTTGACCAATCATCAGAAACCTATTCTCATTGGTCAGCTATCGCGTGCGCGTGTAATAGCTATCGGGTAAGCAAGTAATCACTCTCGCGTGCACACGTAATAGCTATCGCGTGCGCACGTAATAGCTATCTCGTTCGCACATAATAGCTATCGCGTGCGCTCCTAACTCTATCGCGAACATACGAAATACTATCGCCTGCGCACGTAATATCTATCGCGTGCGCACGTTATAATATCGCGTCCGCACGTAATAACTATCGCCCGCCCACGTAATAACTATCGCGGGCTCACGTAATAACTATCGCTAATGAAATAGTTCCTATGTCCCCGAACCATTAAACCCCAGTGACAGCAGATCGGCCTTCGCGCGGCGCACTCACGGCGTCCAAGATATATGCAGAACGCTGAGGTGCGTGCTGTGCTGTCGCCAGCAACTTTGGGCGCTGTGACAAAGCCTAGAACCCCATGTCGCCGCGATTATTTTGACCATATTCAATAACATCGACGTTGCTCGGCGTCTGGACGACGCGCTGGAGAGAGCGCGGTGGGAACGCCGTAGCAACGCTTTGGCGTCTTCTTAATGTCTGCAAGCGCTGTGAATAGACTAGTCTTGTTCAAAGTTTATGTATTAACCAAATGTTCAAAATTCATATATTCAACAATGAAACACTCAACTGAATGAAATAATAAGAATTATGTACGGTGTATCGTTAAGACAAAATAAACACAAGTATTTTCGATACACGGCTGCAGTCGACTTGAACTAACACCTACAAAAGCCGTGCACGTCAATGAAAATTGTACGCAACTACAGTACCGTTGACAATATTGCAATTTCTTCTTCATTTATATTTCATGCATAACGATTTGACTACTACAATTGATTTTCCTCGGCCACGAAGTGTCACGGGGATAATTCTATAAAATCATTAAAATAAATATTTGGTCTTTATAAAATCGTAACGTATGTGTTAAGCAATCATTTTTAAATACTTCTCATGCTATAGTAATAATTGACCAATAATCAGATACCTATTCTCATTAGTCAGCTATCGCGTGCGCACCTTATAGCTATCGCGTGCGCACGTAATCAATATCATGTGTGCACGTAACAACTATCGCGTGCACACGTAATAGCTCGCGCTTGCGCACGTAATAGCTATCGCGTTCGCACAAAATAGCTATCGCGTGCGCACATAATACTATCGCGTGCATACGTAATACTATGGCCTGCGCACGTAATAGCTATCGTGAGGCACACGTAATAACTATCGCGTGCGCATGTAATAAATGACACTAATGAAATAGTTATCATGTTCTCGAACCATTAAACCCCAGTTACAGCAAATCGGCCTTCGCGCAACGCACCCACGGCGTCCAAAATATTTGCTGAACTCAGAGGTGCGCGCTGTGCAGTCGCCAGCAACTTTGGGCGCCCCGACAACGCCTAGAACGCCCTGTCGCCGAGATTATTTTTTCTATATTCAAAGACATCGACGTGGCTCGGCGTCTGCACGACGAGCTGGAAAGAGCGCGGTGGGAACGTAGTAGCAACAATGCGGCGTTCTTTTAAACTTTACAAGCGCCGTTAAGACGCTGTACGAACGCTGTAGGACTGGAGCCTATATGTATCGTTATGGCGTGTTGTCGTGTTGGCGTCCTTCAAACCCGCTAACAAGCCAGAAAGATGGCATAAAGCAGCCACCATACCAGCACACATTATGAAAGATTCAGTGTCTGTTAGAAGCTCATCAGCATCTCAAATGCATATGTTTATTTCCATATTTGACTAAAACATGTTGAAATGGATGTGTCGACTTCGCAAACACTGTCCTCAGTGACATGTCACACTGTCCTCAGTGGTGGGTCACACTGTCCTCAGTGGACGGTCGCAAAAATAATCAACTCCAGTTTTCCTTGTGTCCTGGGTCCGTTTTAACAAACATTTAGAGCCTGAATCCGAGACTTAAATACCAATAACTAAAATTTGAGACTTCTTCAGTTAGAAAATTGTTTCACTAAACAACTTCATGTTAGTGTTGTACACATTATGATGAAAGTGATGTTTTATGATAATGAAATAACGGTCTGTACGCTATATTGTTCTGTTTGTGTCTTAAAAGAACAACTCAGAACATTATGCACATGTTGGAGTTGTGAAATAGTTCATGATTTTAAATTATATAGCCTTCAAATGGTACGATGTATGCGGAAAAAGTACGGCGCCTGCGCAATGCGGCGTCAGTGGTATTCGTCACTGCTGTTTATTTAAAAGAACTCCTCGCGGTGGGTAAACCTTTAAGGGGATGTTACAGTGTTCCGTTAGGATCACTCGTTGTTTCGCATTGTCGACCTCTGGATTGCAAGTGCGAAAACGCGAAAGCACGATACGAGGACACGAGATAACGAAGCGATTACGCGAGATCACGATTCAAGATCGCAAAATTAATATGGAGATATTATTAGATTAAAAGATTAATAATAGACTTATAGGTTAATATCGCGATCTCCCATCGTGTTCTCGAATGTTCGACCTTTGTATTTACAAGGGCGAAAACGCGAGAGTACCCATTCTCGCGTCGTAATCTCGCGTTATCGCTCCGTCGTCTCATGCCATCGAATCGTGCTTTCGCATTTTCGCCATCGTAATCCATAGAGAGAGGGGAGTGGGTGGGTGGGTCGGGGGGCGGGGAAGAGAGGGAGAGAGAGAGATTTTGAGATTTTGACAATGCTAAACAACGAGTGGTCCTAACGTGACACCGTAGGATATTAAGCGTGAGTTCGCACGTTAGCCACTCAAAATAATATTAAATAACGTCATGCAGTTAAAAATAAGTATAAGAAATGGTAATCTAACCACATTTATTAAACTCTAAGGTGCAGAGTCCGGCTTTTCTGACAAATATAATTTGCGGTTTTTCCCATTACCTTTAAATTGACCTCGTACGGGTGCTGAATGGTATTTATGAACGCAAGTTATATTTTAAAAGATAACAAATAGATTTCTTGAAAAGAAATGGATAGATATCGTTCCGGAGCTTCGTTTACGTTAATTACTCAAATAAATAACTACAAACTACAGACTAGTGAACGCGTGTTTAACAGACGACATATCGATCTGGTTTAGGGTGCTATTCTCATTCGGACTATATACGAATGAATCAAATGAATATTACATATTGTAATAATGCATGCTGTTCGTTCGTCCTCTGTTGTCGAAAAATATAATTTTCGGCGTTTTAGCAAAGCGAATCAGACGAATATGTCAATGTAGATCCGATAGGTAATTTCACGTTTTTCTCTTGCATGAGTAGAGCTGATTAGGCATTCAGCGTTAGGATTGACTGACAGATATACACGTTAATTCTAAATCATTTACAGCGAAGTGATTTGAAACGTTATTGATACAAATGCAAATAATATGTTATTATATTTAAAAAAAAGAAAATATATTAATTATAATAAGAAACAAAACATTGAGCGTTACAGGCATTTGTTTTAATGAATGTTTTGTTCAATTTTCTACTACTTAGCACATGTACAGCTATATAATAACGCCTCATATCATTGCAATAAATATTATTTAATATTTTCTATTACTGAATGTTACGATTAATAGTATCTTGTTGTATATCAATGGTACAGTATCCTTGTAAATTGAGATAATCAAGCATTAATGTTTGCAATGAATTATGATGTATACTGGAATGGTATTATATAGCATAGTTATCCCACTGAGGGGTTTTTGTCTCCGGCCCAGACGTTAGACGAGGCTGCCTTAATAGTTGCTAACGAGTTGCTAACGAGCGGAATTCGTTGTGTCATGCAGTATGCTCTATAATTTTGTGAAATATTGTGTATTGTGTAATTGTTGAATATAGTTGAGAATGTTTATGTGATGCATGTGTTGTATGTATGACTCGTACAAACATAAGACGTAATAGTCTGTATCAGTCAGTCGGTCATACCATCGACTATACTATCGGTGGTACCTTGTTGTGTCAGTGTGACAGTATCCTTGTATGTTGAGATCATAGATCATTAATGCTTGCAATTCATTATGGTGTATACTGGAATAATATAGTATGGATATCCCACTTTGTTTTTTTTTCTCCGGTAGAGACGTAAGGCTTGGCTGCCTTGATAGTTGCTTACGAGCGGAACTCGTGGTAGCACACAGTATGCCGTATAATATTGTGAACTGTATTGTATTTTATATTGTTCTATGATTTTAGTTGAGCATGTTTATGTGATGAATGTGTGCATATTGTATTTTCGGACAGATGTCGTAATACAAGGCATCAGTCAGTCGGTCATACCAGCCGTTATACTATCGGTGGTACCTTGTTGTGTCAGTGTGACAATATCCTTGTATATTAAGATCATAGATCATTAATGCTTGCAATCCACCATGTTGTATACTGGAATAATATAGAATATATTATAGTTATCCCACTTTGGGATTTTTGTCTCCGGAAGAGACTGTAGGCGTGGCTGCCCTGATAGTTTCTTACGAGCGGAACTCGTGGTGGCATACAGTATGCCGTATAATGTTGTGACCTGTATTGTACTATGTATTGTTGAATGATATAGTTTAGCATGTTTATGTGATGCATGAGTGTATATTGTATGGACGGTCAGAAGACGTAGTACACGGTATCAGTCAGTCGGTCATACCAACCGCTATACCAGAAAACGTGTTTTTGGTTTGTTGTTTTGTTTCCCTATCGGGAGCGTAGTTGTAAAGGGAAAAATGTTCAGTTTGACTTTGATAATTAAGCATGCTCGGAGTGGCATTTTCGGTCATTTGTAGACCGACTTATTGAATATCTGTCAATGCAAAATATACCCGTCGTCGTTAATTTAGCAGCAAACATCGCCATCTCTTTCAGTTTACTCAAATATCCCCATGTTCTAAGCATATCTGCACTGTTTCACAGCATTATGTTGGATTTTATCGACAGTGCGCTGAACTGCTCCATTTTAATGAATCAGATTTCAATTTAAACGTTATCCACTCCAAATGCGTTTGTAATGCAAAATGTTCTCTCTGTTACCGCTTTTACCGATAGAGGAAAGTTAGGTGAAAGTAATTTATACTTATTTATTATATGTATTCGATATTGGTAATTCACAAGGACTAAATCCAAATACAAATAGCGTCAACAATGATCCTCTGATCATGTTCGGTTCATATACGAACAACTAACAATGCTATAGTTAATATTATTAATATAATAATGGCTTTAAAACTAAATTTGTAATTAAAGAGAAGCAATATAATCCAAAACTTTGTGTTATGTCCCCAGACAGCGGTGTGTAAAGTCCTCACTGTCTGTGTGTAAGTCCTCAGTGGTTGGGCTGTGCCCAGTTCGAATAAAACAAAAGTGCATTTACTTTAATATCCGATATATTCGAGATGTCGCTGTTATCAAATATCAAAGAATAATATTACTAAATAATAACAATAACATAATAAGCAGAGTAAAATAATATATTTTAATAAATACGATATTTTTATAATTTAAATATATTTTGTGTGTGATGTCCTCAGACAATGGTGTGTGAAGTCCCCACTGTTTGTGTGTAAGTTGTCCTCAGTGGTTGGTCTGTCCTCAGTGATAGGTCTGTCCTCAGTGTGAAGTGTATCAAGCAACTGTCCCCATTTGTCTGTAAAATGACATGTTTTATCCTTATATTTTAGACAAGAAATAAATAGCTGTAAAGGATGGAAATGCACTATAGAGCATGTATGTGAAATTAGAAAGTCATACGATGTTTGCATAATGGTGTCCCGAGTCGACTGCAAATTTCAGGTGTCCTCAGTCTACACCGTAGACACGTATGTGTGTGTGTGTGTGTGTGTGTGTGTGTGTGTGTTTGTACGACTATAGATGTGAGGACCTACTATTGAATGCACACCAACAATATGAGGACATTTTGGAAACCGAGGACTTAAACCCGGGTCCTCACATTGTTTTTCCATATAATCAATCTATAAGAGGACCTACGTTATTTGTATGAAAATTGCGAAGTCCTCACTTTGAATGGACTTAAAATCTCGTATACACTCCGTATACACAAATCCGCCTATTACGATATATCACGTGACATGAAAAGTGTATAAGTTGCTCCAATAAAATTGCTTCTTGCATATTTTCGTCATCCATTGTAAGAATCCATTTCATTGGTTGCACTCTCGTCCCAGTTGAACATGTCTAAAATCCTGTTCGACCCGGGTTCGTCCCGCGTTCGTCCTGGGCCAATATTGTAGAGCGATTTTTATGTTGAAATGTTGTGAAAATACGTATTTTTTAAAGATGCTATGAGACAAATATTTAATGACAAGGTGAATGTCAGTTTTTAAATAATGAACTTGATATAAATAAATATGAAATCACATTCGACTGTGAACTCGATTGTAGCCCGAAAGGTACCGCGCTTTAGACAGTCTTTTCAAGATGGCGTACTATATTGAGTAACCAGAGGTGAGTCACATAAGGGGATTTTCACCAGAGAAAAAAGCAGTTGCGTCGCATTTGCATGTTTTTAAACAAAAATATAATGTATTCGATCGTTTTGTTGACAATGGCTTAGGAAAATTAAATTAATTCCATCAAGAAGAATTTGGGTCCGTTCGCCCTATGTCCCGTACGCCCTAAAATATCGGCTTTATGAGTTTATCTAGTTCTAGCTACCATAACTTAAAATGTCGCTTTTGATATTTTGATACTTTGCGCGACTTAAAGTTATGGGAAAACACCCATAGCAAAGTCTACCAGAATTTGACAGTTGATCGACAGTCACCATAAAAACTCCCCAACAGTGCTTTTTAATGCAGAATTGACTAAAATAAGCAGCATAATTGGATAGATGGATAATTTTCACTCCTATATAGCATACTTTTGACAAAATACTGTCTAAACGCACCTCTAAATAACTGTTTCGTTACACAATGTAGCGGTTATGGTCTTTATCGAATACATTTGTGAAATGATAATCTCGTGCTATTTCTGTTTTGAAAGAAAACAGAATTCTATGGAGTTGAACCTCGCTGGTGCCTGTTTTATGAACACACTATACTTTTTGTACATAGACAAGGAATAATAGATTAAAACAATATATTAAAACAATGTGTACGCTGGTCAGACTTGAGTTATTGAACACAAAATGCATTACTGTTCAATCACTTGAGTTGTATTGACAATGTTATTGCATTTTACTAAGTACTCCTTATCTGTAACTCTGCTTGTTTCAGAATGGATGTCTTCTGGTGTAAAATTCCGGGCTTACCTAGAAAATTGTACTGGCCTGCTCAGGTCATCAAATGGAGTGGTGACAATGCAGACGTGTTTTGTTTCACCGAAAAAGCTATGTAAGCATTACCCATCTTTAGAGCATTGCTGCAAGATGCTTTTCGAAGAAAAGTCTAGCTATTCTACTGGGCCCAGTGTTAGGTTGAAGATTGTCGATATGCTAGTTTCTCAGGAATGGCTTGGGGTATTTCATTCAAAATTAAGACATGTATTCAACATATTGCAATGACCTTATTGTGTGGTAAATCTATTTTGAAATTTGTCAAAATTATGGGCCATTTTACACTTTGAAATGTACATATACACGATATAGGCAGTTTAAAGTTTTTTGGTAAGCTAGTTTCTCAGGAACGGCTTGAGGGATTTCATTTAAACTTCAAAAATGTATTCCCCATATTGAAATGACCCCATAGGCCAAATTTGGTACTAGTTTGAAATTTATCAACATTAAGGGCATTTATATATTTAGAAGTTAGCATAGGCTAAGTTTGGTAACTTAAGTTGGGTATTTGTCAAAATTAGGGGCCTTCCTACACTAACAAATTTTACATTTAAGCTAAATTGGCAGGTTAATGCTGTTCAAACTTTGATATTTTAATCAAACTTCATAATCAAGATAAACTGAATCAAGAACCCCCTTGGGATTGCATATGGGAAGGATGGGGTCAAGGTCACTGTTATTAAAAATAGCAAAATGTAGTGTGCTTAATTTCTTGAAAACAAATTGAGTTATTGTAACGAAACTTCATGCATAAATACGGTGTATCCGGAAAACAGTCAACAAATTTTGAGTTGGTAATCATTAACAAAGTATCGGTCCGACCACCAGACTGTCCGACAGTTTTTTAAAGACTAAATCCTATATTTAATTGAGTAAAGCAAACAAATATCGGATCAATTGAATAAAGCTCGGCTATGGTTTTTTAACGTTTTAAATTTTTTTGTTCAAGTTCTCAATAGATCCCAAATAGTTTGACGTCACCAGCGTGTGTCTCCCAATTATAATGTCCTTTCACTGAATTTGCTTGTATTACATGCCCAAATTAAAACAGATACGAGTCATTAAAAACATTCTGCATGTTGTCTATGAGGTGGGTGTTACCATTAAACTTAATAACTTTGTAGTGTTATTGATAGCGCAGTGCGTAATGTGCGTTACGTGAATAGTAAAATAAAATCGGAATTCGCTTTTAATATGCATATAGTTATTTCGAAGTTTGGTATTGATTTAAATAAACTATATATACTTTTTTAATATATTGTTTAATATTATTTTATATTAATGGATGTTAACAACAATGAAAAATATGTTTGTTTTAAGTGATAACGAAAAAAATGCTAGACTGAAGTTAATATGTATATATACAGAAGATTTCCATTTTGGTCGGGCAAGTTTTGACAGGTTTTTGGACCGAATGTCTGACACTTTTGAGCTTTCGGAAAGTCTGGCATATGGGGTTGATGGGGTCCATGTCACTTAGTACATATAGAAAAAATGTTTCTGCTCAGTTACTCAAGAACAAATTGATCTATTGTAATGAAACGAAATACATTGATTTTTATTGACAGTGTCCGTGTGTCCAAAGCAAAGCTATTGCCCTTTCCGGGTCCATTTCAAAAACTTAAAGAACAAGGAATCGGTACAATATAAATGTTAGCTGTTAATTGTTCATATTCAGGGCTTTCATCGATTAAAAATTGTGCAAAAAGTTGTAATGCTTGTTTGCATCAGTAAAACTTGCAGAGTTTTTAGTATGGTTGATACTCATAGTATTATTTAAAGTATGCATATGTACTGATAATAATGTAAGTTGTTTTGGTTGAAAATTCAAAAAAAAAGGTTTTACAATTACTATTTGTTATGATGCAAGCCCTTTATTTAGTTTGCTTCATGTTTTCTTTAAATTGGTCTGGTCAGTATGTTCGATATATGAGTAGGTAAGCACTTGTTTTGAGTTCACTTGTTCAATGTTTTTGTGGTTATACTGTTTGGGGCTTTTGGGCTTATACATGATAAGGCATAAAAAAAACAGTTGTTTGTTTCCACTAATCCGACCAGCCCTAATTTTTTGTGCCGACCCTAAACTTTTTTTGGTATTCCATGTTGAGTTTTCTATCATTTTTGCTTAATTTACTCAAATAACTATTGTGTTTGAGATCGTTTATGCTACATTCGATCATATTTACTAAATTAACTTTAAATGAACTAAAATTAACTAAAAAAAGAATGTTAAATAGAGATTTGGAAGATTCCTGCATGTCATTGCATATTCATTGCATATTCTTATGAAATTCGGAATCGTAAAAAAAGGTAACGAAAAAAAGTTTAGCCGACCTACCTACCCTATTTTTTTGGCTATGTTAGTGGAAACAAATGACTTTTTATTGGCCTTGTCAATATTGATCAGCATATATGATATGAGCCTCAATGAGGCCTAAGCTACTGTTTAAGGTTGTATGATGTGATCTTATAAGATATTTAGTTAGATAATAATCAATTGAAAAACATTCATAATCATCTCTTCAATGTGATGCAATTTCACTCTAAATAAAAGGCATCTAAAGCAAGTTTGTTATGCCCCCACGGAGTGGGAGGCGTTCAGCATTGTACTTGTTCGTCCGTATGTATGTACACATACGTGCGTACGTACGTCACGAAGCTTGTGTTTTCAACTCCTCTTTAACTACTGGGTTGATCTCGCTGAAACTTTCACAGTTGAATAGCCTTAATGTGTAGATGATCTCAAAGAAAGGAATTTTGGCTGCGACGAGTTTTGGCAGAATTATGGCCCTTTGTCTGTTTTTCCACTATGGAATATAAAAAATTACAGTCCCCAAATTTTGTGTTTTCAACTCCTCTTTAATTGCTTGGCGGATTTCGCTCAAACTTTCAGAGCTGAATGATCTTAATGTTTGTTTTAATATCATGTTTATGTTGCAGAAATCCTCAAAAGAAAGAAATTAAGTACAACTTTGGAAATTTTCTACAGCGACTTGCAGTTGGCTATAGGTACATAAATATATATACAATATATATTCAAACTATTTATTGTCAAAAAGGTTCTTAATGTCATAATACAATGTGCATATTATGTATATGTGTGTGTATTTTTAGCTCACCTGAGCACATAGTGCTCATGGGGAGCTTTTAGGATCGCCTTTTGTCCGTCGTCCGTCAGTGCGTGCGTGCGTTAACTTTTTCTTCTAACGACTTCTCCTCCTTAACCCCTTGGCAGATTTTAATGAAACTTCACAGGAATGATCCTTGGGTGACCCTCTTTCAAAGTTGTTCAAATCGTTCCGGTCCATTGCATATGTAGGTCACCAGAGCTAAAAATAGATTTAAAAAATGAAAACTTAAAAAATCTTCTTTGAAACCACAAGGGTCAGGGGTTTAATATTTGGTGTGTAACATCGTATGGTGGTCCTCTACCAAGTTTGTTCAAATCATTACCCTGGGATCGAAATTGGCCCCGCCCTAGGGGTTACTTGTTTTCCTTATATGTATATAGTGAAAACTTAAAAAATCTTCTCTGAAACCGCAAAAAAGGCCCAGAGGTTTGTTATTTGGCATGTACATGTAACATCTTATAGTGGTCCTCTGCAATGTTATTCATGATAGTACAGTTTACTTGTGTGTATCATTTGTGTGTTATTGTTATTCGAGGTTCGATCGTTTTTATGCCCCCCTTCGAAGAAGGCGGCATATAGCAGTCGCACTGTCCGTCTGTATGTCTGTACGTCTCTATGTCTGTGCGAAGCTTCCTGTCTCAGCCATAACTTTGCCGTGTATTGATGGATTTTGAAATAACTTGGCACAAATGTCAACCACCATAAGACGACATGTAAGTCACCAGGTCAAGTTTGCAACAATTTGTGTACCTTGAACTCAGGTGAGCGCTTTAGGGCCATCATGACCCTCTGGTCTATATTTCCACACAAAAGATGAAACCCTTACAGTGATCAAATTACTCTCTGCAGCAAGAACCAATGTGTTTGATCAAAATGAATTTATTATGGTGTTTGTCAAATAGCTACTGGCAAAATCAGGACTAGATATGCACAATTAAGTATATGATAAAAGTGAGGACTCGAAAACCAATTCTTGCCAAACATGTTCTCACATTATTTTCTTAATAGCTTCATCAGATAGACAGATTTGTTAATGGAAGTTGTGATAAAGCATTGCTCGCTTTCTTGTGATGCAGGAGATGATGGCCATGATGCTGCTGTAGAAGACACTCAACTAGTGCACCCACAACTTCAAGATGTGCCCAGAGATAACATAGAACAATCACACACCCAAGGTACTGCATGTTGTGAGAAAATCTTTGGTGCTCATATTTAACCATTCTCGGTGTTTGTCGAATAGTTACTAACAAAATAAGGACTCAACACACAATTCCGTATATGATAAAAGTGAGGACTCGAAAACCAATTCTTGGCAAACATGTTCTCACATTATTTTCTTAATAGCTTCATCAGATAGACAGATTTGTTAATATAAGTTGTGATAAAGCATTGCTCGCTTTCTTGTGATGCAGGAGATGATGGCCATGATGCTGCTGTAGAAGACACTCAACTAGTGCACCCACAACTTCAAGATGTGCCCAGAGATAACATAGAACAATCACACACCCAAGGTACTGCATGTTGTGAGAAAATCTTTGGTGCTCATATTTAACCATTCTCGGTGTTTGTCGAATAGTTACTAACAAAATAAGGACTCGACACACAATTCCGTATATGATAAAAGTGAGGACTCGAAAACCAATTCTTGCCAAACATGTTCTCACATTATTTTCTTAATAGCTTCATCAGATAGACAGATTTGTTAATATAAGTTGTGATAAAGCATTGCTCGCTTTCTTGTGATGCAGGAGATGATGGCCATGATGCTGCTGTAGAAGACACTCAACTAGTGCACCCACAACTTCAAGATGTGCCCAGAGATAACATAGAACAATCACACACCCAAGGTACTGCATGTTGTGAGAAAATCTTTGGTGCTCATATTTAACCATTCTCCGTGTTTGTCGAATAGTTACTAACAAAATAAGGACTCAACACACAATTCCGTATATGATAAAAGTGAGGACTCGAAAACCAATTCTTGCCAAGCATGTTCTCACATTATTTTCTTAATAGCTTCATCAGATAGACAGATTTGTTAATGGAAGTTGTGATAAAGCATTGCTCGCTTTCTTGTGATGCAGGAGATGATGGCCATGATGCTGCTGTAGAAGACACTCAACTAGTGCACCCACAACTTCAAGATGTGCCCAGAGATAACATAGAACAATCACACACCCAAGGTACTGCATGTTGTGAGAAAATCTTTGGTGCTCATATTTAACCATTCTCGGTGTTTGTCGAATAGTTACTAACAAAATAAGGACTCAACACACAATTCCGTATATGATAAAAGTGAGGACTCGAAAACCAATTCTTGCCAAACATGTTCTCACATTATTTTCTTAATAGCTTCATCAGATAGACAGATTTGTTAATGGAAGTTGTGATAAAGCATTGCTCGCTTTCTTGTGATGCAGGAGATGATGGCCATGATGCTGCTGTAGAAGACACTCAACTAGTGCACCCACAACTTCAAGATGTGCCCAGAGATAACATAGAACAATCACACACCCAAGGTACTGCATGTTGTGAGAAAATCTTTGGTGCTCATATTTAACCATTCATCTCCTACATCACTTGGTGTTTATCTTATTTTGAAAGATCTATTTAATAGTGAATAGTTTTGGTTAAACCAATTAGGGGGTAGGTTATTTTCCTCCCCTTTGGGTGTATCCAGAATCACAGCCCTGTTTTGCTCTGATATCATTTGACATTTACATGCTTGTTGTCACACCACTATCTTAAACTATTTTTTCAGGTGACTCTAGGAGAGTATTTGCTTGTTCTGGAAATTCGAATATCAAGGTACATACTGCTGCATATGAACATTAACATTCAACTAAACTTAACTTGATATTGTACTGAGACGCTTTTTATGCCCCCCTTCAAAGAAGGCGGCATATAGCAGTCGCACTGTCCGTCTGTACGTCTGTCTGTCTGTGCGAAGCATTCTTGTCTTTGCTATAACTCTGCCATTTATTGATGGATTTTGAAATAACTTGGCACAAATGTCAACCATCATAAGACGACGTGTCGCGTGTAACACCCGTCTCCCTACCTCAAAGGTCAAGGTCACAGATGTCAAAGGTCAAATTTTTTTATTTTTTTTTGACATAAGTGGAGTTTTGAGACAAAAGTGGAATGAGGGGGCATTGTATCAGTCGAGTTGGTTTTTTTCAGTCGTATCGCAAGAGAGACGCAGCATTGAGCGCGATGCTACTTGACACAACAAACAAGACTGATACAAGTTCTTAAAACACCATCTAATGTAATATTCAATTTATTATATACCTTTTTCGATATATTATTCTTTAAACCGAAAACAAAACAGGAAATATTTTATGTTAAGTATACAATATTTTTCTCTTAATATTGTTATGTGCCGAATCTGGCCGAGCGTTTGTATAGGCATAAAAAAGTATTTGGCTACTAGCATGATACGGAAGCAGAAAAAGCTTGTAGCGAATACGGTTTCCCGTATCTGAGTGTGTATTGTTGGCAAAAAATCGTTATTTATATAATAAATACTTCTTATCTATATGGTGTGATGTTTATTGTAAAAATGTAAATTTTATTCTGTATAAGTTTGGTTGCCCCTTTCTACTTGTTATGTGGTATTTTAAAATATTAATTATTAAAAATGATTATATTTTAGAAGCAGGTGGCTCAACTGGTAGCAAAACTAGGTGGCGAATATTCGACCCGCTTCGAAAAATCCACAACACATGTGATCATGGAAACAACTTCAGGTACATGTTTAACTATTGTAATGAAATTATATTTTTATTAGAATTTACTGGTTTAAATGCAACAAGTAAGAGTTGTCAAGATGTTTTGTATGTTTGTTAGTATAGCTTTTAAAAAGAGGATTTTTTTATTACCAATTAGGACGATTAATAACTTCATTGCACTAGTATTATTTGTTTTTCAGATACACATCGTTGCTGTGAAAGGTCATTAAAATACCTGCTGGGCATCTCACATCATTGCTGGATACTTGATAGCCAGTACATCCAGAAATGTTTGACAGCTGGATATTTTTTACTTGAGGTGAAATTTCCTGTTTGTATTTGGATATTTAAATATTCTTACAAATATTGTAATCCATTTGAATACAAAACACATGGTGATATTTCATCAAGAAAATCATTGGGGATAAACAACAACTTTGTGTATTGTTTATAAAAAGACTGTGCATAAAGTTACTATGACATTAATTGTAGTCAGTGTGTTCAATTTTTCTTATTTCCTTTTTCTAAATTTATTTTCTGACAAAGCCTATCTACTTTTAGATACAAAAAATTATATTTTTTAAAGGTGACTGGTCTACATGTTCCAGTATTAATGCTCAACAGTCTGATGCATATTGGCACACTCATGAATTTGCTTTAATTATTAAAAATATTAAAACATATGCTTTCAGAATGACTTTGAAATACTGGGAGATAATGTGTTTCCACTTGGGTTTGGTGCATCAATATCGAGGCAAAATAAGACATCAATAATGAGTGGTATGCAGATAACTTTCTGTGGGAATTCAACCGACTTTCCAAAAGGTATTGCTTAGTGCAAGCTGGAGTGATTTTATTTGCTTCTTTCTTGTGCCGTTTATGTGCACACTAGCAATGCAAAAATGTTTCACTTTTTTCACAATTATATGGCCTAAATTCACAAATGGTCTAATGGCAAAAATATGAAATTTTTATCAATTACATCAATGGTTTTATGGTTTCATGAGAGATTAAATGTCATTTGTCAAGTGTTCGTATGTCAAATGTATTTAAATACATTAATATAACCAGTTATGATGTGATTTTAGCTTGTAGTTCTCTTTTTATGCCCCTGGCATATAGCAGTCGCACTGTCCGTCTGTCCGAAGCATTCATGTCTTTGCTATAACTTTGCCATTTATTGATGGATTTTGAAATAACTTGGCACAAATGTCAACCATCATAAGACGACGTGTCGCGTGTAACACCCGTCTCCCTACCTCAAAGGTCAAGGTCACACTTAGAGGTCAAAGGTCAAAGTGGAGTTTTGAGACAAAAGTGGAATGAGGGCGCATCTGTGCCCTATGGACACATGTCTTGTTTAATGATATTTTTCACAATTTTGTGGAATTTACAACACATTTTTCACAAATTCACATAAAAGGGCATATTCACTGAAGCTGTATTTAATTAAGACGATCAATCTTTCTATACATTTGGAAATATTTTTACTGGTATGAATGAATAAGTACAAGTTGTAAATCAAATGGCTAAAATGTAATAATTAGTTTCTTATAAATTTGATGTGATTAATATTTTGTAGACACAGCAGAAGATATAGTCCTGTCATTGGGAGGCAAAGTCAGGAGCAACAGTTCTCTCATTGTTTCTCTTGATGAGACAGGTATATCATTTATGTTTTTTTTCTCACAAGTCAATTATTGGAAAAGGACAGTTCAAGGTCAAATTCACAATTGAAGCTCAGTTATGAAACTGTTATTTGACAACCAGACTATATCTCAACAAAAAATTATATGTGCATATTATATTACAATAACTTTAATATGAGTTCTATTCCTTATTGACTTACTGGTACATGAGGGAACGGGTGATTATCATGAACTTACTGCAGCATTTGTGTTTTATTGTTATACCCCTGTTACCAGGTAAAGGGGGGTATACTGGTATCACCATGGACGTCTGTCTGTCTGTCCGTAGACACAGACTTGTCTGTAGACGTTCCCCTAAACTATTCAAGGTACAACATTCAAACTTGCCGGCATTGTTCCTAATGATATGGAGTTGTGCATGTGCGATTTTTATCGTCATACGTTAAAAACTACAAAAGTTATGCCCCTTTTTCAACTTAGACATTCTATAACATCATGCTACATATTACGACATTTGGCATCTGGGGGTATTCTTCATCACTTTTGTTACAAATTCTAGTTATGGCTGTTAATAGATGTAGGTTATCATATTGAAGCTAATATAGAAATATTTATCTTACCATGTCTTAAATTTTTTTTTATAGGTGGTCCAAATACAATCAGCAGAGAGTGGTTGTTTGACTGCCTGAGCCAGTTCACTCTTCTTAACACTGATTTATACTGCAAGTGAGTATTATTTCCAGATCCAGTAGGTAATAGAAAATACTTGGCTAGTGTTGAGTACAGATAAGATTATTTAGCGAGGCTGAGAAAAACTTAACCACAAGCCTTGGCGAGTTGTTCAGGTTTTTGTGCTGAGCAAATAATCTTATCTGTGATTGACAAGAATACCTGGTATTCTGTTTATCCCATCTTTTTAGCTCGACTATTGAGTATTCACCGAATAGTCAGAGCTATACTACTCACCCAAATGTCGGCGTCGGCGTCCGCCTAATGCTCTGGTTAAGGTAAACGTGCAACATCTCCATATCACTGTTTCTACTACAGGTATTCAATTGAAAATTCACACATTTGTTCGGGGTCTTTGTGTGCGGTCACTGACCAAGTTCCATAACTCTGACCTGCAATTTAGCAGAATTATGCCCCTTTTTGTACTTAGAAAATTCTGGTTAATGTTTGCGTGCAACTACTCCATATCTCTATATTTACTACAGATATTGAAATTTAACGTTACAGATGTGTTCAGGGTCTTTATGAACATTCACTGACCAAGACCTATAACTGTGACCAGCTTTTTAGCAGTATTATGTCCCCTTTTGTACTTATAAAAGTCCGGTTAAGGTTTGCGTGCAAGTTGAAATTCTAGTTTCGACAGCTCATTTTATTCAATACTTACTTTCTTGCAGTGGAAAGAACTTGGACATCATGGATGAAGAAAGTGAAATGGAGGATGAAGAAAGTGAAATGGAGGTTGAAGAAAGTGAAATGGATCATGAAGAAGAAAGTGAAATGGACTATTGTCAAGACACTGCAAATGTGGACATGGAGGCTAAACATATTAATGTTGTTAAACCTTTTGACACATCTGATGAAGAATATAATGATGATGATGACAAAGACATGGACTATATACCAGACAGTAGTGACGAAGAAAGTGATGTTTGGGATGAAGAACCTATTTCAAACAGCCATAAAGCAAGCTTTCAAAATGTGAACATTGATGAGCAATGTTCTTCATCCTATGTGGACAAAGATATGACTTTTGAACCAGACATTGACAATGCCAGTGACAGCAGCCTGCAAGAGAGTGAAAACAAGGAAACCAATAATATGGATAAAGGAAGTAAAATACAAGGAGTATATGTCTTACCTAGCCAGAAGACAGCTGATGGGAAACGAAAATGGGATAAAAGGCAGTCATGTGTGTTTTGCTCTAAGCTATACCCAAAGCTTCCAAGACACTTAGAGGATGTACATTCTAATGAACTTGAAGTTCAGAGAGCATTAGCATTTGAGAAGGGTTCCAAAGAAAGAAAAGAAGCCTGGAAGTCTATTAGGAATAAAGGCAATTTTGCTCACAATTTGACAAGTTATAGTCAAGGGAAAGGAGAAGTAATACCATGCAAGCGTCCCCGTACATCTACTGAGGGTACAAAGTTCATTCAGTGCAAAGAATGTAAAGGAACATATCAAAGGTCAGAATTGTGGCGCCATGTCAAAGCTGCTCACTCGAATAAAAATGGAGAAAAGCATCAGAAAAAAAAATCACACCAGGTAGATAGTGCTGCTTTGTTGCCAGTTTCTCATGTTGCTACTCAGGAGTTTAGAGAAAAAATTCTAAATACAATGGCCAATGATGAGATATCCATTATTGCTCGTACAGATCGTGACATTGTTACATATGGACAAAGACAGTTTTTAAAGCAAAAGCAAAACAGGCATCAGTTTAGTTACATTAGACAAAAAATGAGGGAGTTGGGACGGTTTTTATTGAAAGCTAGCACTGTTGATCCTGAAGTTAGAACAGTGAGAGATTGTATAAATCCTCGGAAGTTCAATCTCTGTGTCACTGCTGTTAAGATGTTGTGTGGTTTCGATGAAGAAAGCATGAAATATGATACACCTTCACTTGCTAACAAAATTGGCCATTCCCTTCACAAAGTTGCCAAACAAGTGCGGATTGATGCTTTGTCAAGCGGAGACAAAGACCTTCAAGAAAATGCCGAACATTTTATCATAGTTTACAAAGAAGAATGGGAGGTTGTTGTCAGCCATGCAGCCCTTGAATCCATTGAGCTTAATAAATACAATAAACCCTCACCAATCCCACTGGCCAAAGATCTAATGGCTCTGTCTTTGATCTTGAAAGAGAAAGCTAATGCTATCATGGAATCTGGCAGGGCTGAGATAACGCCGAACGAATATAGAGAACTATCTGAAGTAACTTTAGCACAGCTAGTGCTATTCAATAAAAGGCGAGCAGGAGAAACGGAACGTCTTGAAGTTAAACAGTTCATTGATGGAGTTGAACACGGGAAGACTGTTCATGAAGAGGTACTGGAGTCATTATCACCACTTGAAAGGAAACTTGTTGATGTCATTGACCGAGTGGAAATTAGGGGGAAAAGAGGAAGACGCGTTGCCATTCTACTCCCACAAATCCTGAAAAAACAAGTCGATGTTCTTGTTAAGTGCAGATCTAGTGCTAACATTGACGAAAGTAACAAATATGTATTTGCCCGGCCTGGCGATTCTGAAACTCCAATAAGATCAACTGATGCTCTAAGAAAATACGCAGTACTGTGTGGTGCCAAGCAACCACATACTCTGACCTCAACTGGATTCAGAAAGCATGTGGCCACCATGTCACAAATGCTCAACTTGAAAGACAACGAACTAGATGTGCTTGCAACATTCCTCGGGCATGACATTCGAGTCCACCGGGAATATTATCGGTTACCAGAAAACACTATCCAGGTAAATAACCTTTCTTTTATTATTGTAAGTTTAGTTTAGTTTAGTTTAAAACTATTTATTTAAGCTCAATTGCATCAAAAGCCTAAGGCTTATTGACACACTCTCGAGTCCTTATCCTGGGTAGTACCAGTACTTGGTGTCTTAAGAGAAGATCTTGAGAACACTCCGAGAGTGGGGATCAAACCCGGGACCTCCTGATCGCTAGGCGGACACCATATTCACTTGCCACCACGACCTCAGAATTATTTCTATGTATAATTGTTGATTTATTAAGTCTATGCTGATATAGTCAAGGTTTACAATCTATGTCACCAATACAAAGAAAATGATTTTGATTTTTATACAATTATTTCTTGTATTCTTTGTGATATATTTTGCTTACCAAAACATGTCTGTGCCTCTCTGATGTATATGAATATTATGTCCAAGTAGTTTATATATAGAGCTCTGCATCATTGGCATTTAAGCCCCAAAGACTCCAAAACATTGTTTAAAAGTATTTTTAACTATAAGCTTGACAATTATTGAAAGTTTGGTGAATTAAATAAACCTTGTGACAGAGTGAGACCATTGAAATAGTATTTAATTATTTTTCATTATAAGATTTTTCTAATATGGTGGAAACACACATAAAGAGTTTTTGTGTCATAGGTTGCCAAAGTCAGCAAGTTACTCCTGGAAATGGAGCGTGGCAACATCAGCGTCTACAAGGGCAGAAGTTTAGAAGACATAGATTTTGATATGGACGGTATGGTACATTTTCACTTCTTTAATTGTTTTTTTTCTTTTTATCCCTGTCTGAAAGGTATTTTAATTGCCACAAAATTGTAACCATCGAGTGCAGCAGCACTAAGCACCAGGAGAAGACTGTTGTGTAGTAAAACAACATCCATGCCCATAGGTCAAGGCCACCGTGACCTTGAATGTTATAATGAATCCGCTTAATAACTTCCTTTACATTACCCAATTTCAATAAACATTGGCACAAGTGCCCCTTATGACTAGAAGATATGTAGTGTACAAAAGCCAATCCCATATCCGTAGGTCAATGGTTCAAAATGCACTTATTTGATCAAGACAAATAAGTGGGATGCTATTGTCTCATTCCGACAACTGTTGTTACTTGGTCAAGTGAAGATGTTATGAACAAACAGCTGTAATTTGGTCTCACCATAATCAATCATGCCATATGTGATATGTTATTAGTTAAAATTGTTTCGTATCAAGCTGATATTCAAAACCTGCAGTCACACAAATCTGACAAAATGTTACAATGTCTGACAAACATTTCGCACTGTCAGACACAATGTCTGACAAGAACTTTGAAAACTTCACATGTAACTTAAGTGTGTCGGACAGATTGACCAAATGTCTGACTAAGACTCCCATCTTATCAGACAATGTGTCTGTCAGGTTCTTCCGATGTTAAGCGGAGACTGTATATTTATTTATTTATTTATGTATAGCTTTGATGATATATTTGTTGCAGAACCATTGCAGTTCGAGAAGGAAGACGAGAGCATAGAGGTTGAAAGCACAGTGTTAAGTCTTTCAGAAAGTTATGATGCGGATCAACCAAAGCAAGGACCATCAAAGACAGGAAGAAAATCAAACAAACGAAGACCGTGGT
Source organism: Congeria kusceri (assembly GCA_027627225.1). Classification (NCBI taxonomy): domain Eukaryota; kingdom Metazoa; phylum Mollusca; class Bivalvia; order Myida; family Dreissenidae; genus Congeria; species Congeria kusceri. The sequence continues at coordinate 65,846,108 of CM051026.1, read as the reverse complement.
CAGCCGAAGAAAAATCTGCAGTGTTTAAACAACTCGGGAAACATATAAACATTGAACGATTGCCCGGAAAATTTGAAATTATGGAGGCTCAAAAAAAAGAAGCAGTTTTAAAAAATAGGCCATGGCAACAAATTAAATATTTCATCAAAAATCAAATAACCAAAAAGTAACTGGCAGGCATTGTGTGTAATTTAGTCAGCTTTTTCAGTGAGTTATTTCACTTTGATTAAAGGCACTTGTTCACAGTTTGGGAAAAAGACAATTTTCAAAAAATTGTCCTAGATTCGGAAAAGAATGTTTGCATTTTATTCAAACAAGCAATATAATAGTACTGACTAAGAAAAATGTTAAAATTATCTGTTAAGTTATTATCTCTAAATTAAAGAACCTGTCGAAAGCTCTTGTAAACTTTTCCTTAGAAACATGCAGTAACAATACACAGTACTATATTCTTCAATGTTGATTATTTTATTGTTTTCTGAAGCATAAAGTAGAAAATTTAAGTCTCTGTGAAACGTTCTCAATCATACATAAATAAATGACAGTCCGTAGTGTTTTAAGTTTGTATTAGCTTTAACTTGGCTGCTGTGAAAAAATGCCATGAAAAAACAAATAAACTAACCACCGTACATAATCCTGTTTTCTTTTGTACTTATTGCCTTAACAATCGATACTCAGTCTTATGTACAAACCATCATGTGCCAGATTGTGGATCTGACGCAAATCATTGCTGCTTATAAATTTATTTTGAGCTTAAAAACGAACTGATATTGTTAAAATGAATTACTTTACAAGTTGTATTGCCAAAAAAGAGGTCGAGTCGCAACAAAGGGTACCACAGCACAGTTTGCCAAAGAGTGTGTGCCTTACAAATGGCAAGTTCAGTTTTAATGGTAACTCAATACTCCTCCACCAGCGGCATCTATTACATGACTAACGCCATTGGGCCTAGCACCATCACAATCAAGTCATGAGGCTGTGACAGAGCCTGATTCTCTCCACTCGCAGACTTTTGGCTCATAGCCCTATTGCCCAGCCTTAAAATATGCCAAATACAATGCAAATGCCACCCACATCTACAGCGTTCGTACAGCATCCTCACGGTGCGGCTACACCGCGCTCTATAAGACACTACAGCGTTGCTACGGCGTGCCCACAGCGCTCTCTCCAGCGCGCCGTGCGAACATCGAAAGGCGTCGATGTCTTTGAACATGTTTAAAATGATCGCCGTGACAGGGCGTTCTAGGCGAAAGCATGGCGCTCCCACAGCGTTGCTGGCGACTGCACGGCGCGCACCTCGGCGTTCTGCATTTTGTTGGACGCCATGGGAGCGCCGCGAGAACGCCGTCCCGGTGTAACTGGGGTTTAACGAGTCACTACTTATAAATTCGTCGCACTTGACTAAAGAAACAATTTGTATCTGTTATATGTTTATGAACCAAATGGATACATTTCTAAAATTGCTAACTGTAACGAGTTACCTGAAGGCCTTGTAACGCCGCATTTTCAAGTCGCCACATAAACGAAACATTTCAACGCATATACGGATCAGACACGTTTATGCGGGGACGGTCAACGCATTTTGCGATCGTTGCTTTAGTATTTAACGCTATAGGAACAGTCGCATTTTTATATTGCCGGTAAATTGCGATTTTACGCATCAAGAGAACCAACACATTCCTTATTTCGTTTTTACGCTTATGTAGTCATACTTTAATTTGACACATGTAATGGGGAACATTAACTATGACTGCTAACTGCAGTAATGTAAAGCATACTACATAGCGCCATTGATTAAATAGTGGATTTGAACTGGGTCGATTCTACGAAGAATTATTTCGCTGAAAATAACTCCACTTTACTTTTTTTTCACACTGCGTTTTCAATTATTTCCTTGGCTAGAAAAGGCACGAGAACACAACTAGATATATTTTAACGTATAATAACAATACTAGTTACGGTTCGCGCCGTGAGAACTCCATTTTAGGGAGTGTTTAGAAACGCACTTATATGAAAAATGCACGTAACTTTATACGTACGTTAATTTTAGTGCGTAAACTTACGCATTGTACCAGAAACGGCTTCCAGGTGCAAATCTTGTGCTGCTTAGAAATTGATCACGAGCTTAAAAATGAACAGCATATTGATGAAAGTAAATACTTTTTAAGTTGTATTGCCAAAGAGCGGAGTCATACAAAGGGTACCACAGCACGGTCTGCCAAAAGCGACTGGAGGGTTAGATGTGCGCTTTAAAAATGACAGTTACACTTAAGTTTTCAGTTTTAATCGTTACTCAATATGGTAATGCTATAAGGATTCTTGATGTGTAGAGCTAGTATAAACCCTAGAGCACCTGTGGCAAAATCGTAGGAATAATTAACAAGGTAATAAAAGCGAAACAATTATAAAACTGACACTATTTTCGAAAATTATCTGATAATAATGAAAAATGTTAGAGAGAAGACTGGCTGTCTGTGATTTGTGGACGAAGTTACAGCGTTAACAGTGGCATTACCTGCTCCGTGATTATGTTACCATTATAAATGTCGGGTCAGTAATAATCATTGTTTGTACATGTAGTATTACACCTTTACTCCTGCATCTATGAAACACTTTTTGCTTAAATGCGACGATTTTAGAAACTTATAAAATGTAAGATTCCTTACTTATTTTGAAGAAAAGTCAGTTATCGAAAATACAACGACATTATTTAGCGCCGACAAACGCGTCAATCGAAAGGAAATCATTTGGATACTGACTGGAGAATATTATTTTTCATTGGCGCGTGTTCGGCGTCGAATATTTGCGTGCCGAAAAAGCGTATGTTTTCCGCTTCATGGAAACCCGGCGACTGAATATGCAACCGCTAAAAATGTGTAGCTAGCTGATTTTATTTTCTCATAATAAGTTCCATTCAAATGGGTTAACATGGTCTAAGTCGTACCTGAATCTTGGACAATAGATATTTACAGATGAAGGTTTCTTCTGTGACACATTCAAATAGAGGTCCTCAAAACGTGTTTTTATACAAGTATGTAAAATATGCAAATGAAGGTCCTCAGTTTGACGGCTTGTAACGATGTCCTCATAACGTATGCATTGAAGAAATGTGTGTATAATATGCAAATGAAGGTCCTCGTTTTCCAGTCCTCAGAAGTATATTCCAACAAGACAGGTCCTCGCTAAGTTTTCTCACCATTTAAATGAGTGTAACAAAGTTCTAAATAGCGCAATCCATAAACTGCAAAAATATGCAAATAACGCATTTTTAGCGAAGCGCTCTGCACATTGGAAAAGGACGTCCTCAGATTCCTGATTAAAAACTCAGTCCTCACATGGGTCCTTGTTTTTTGTACAAGTGTGTGTGTGTGTGTGTGTGTGTGTGTGTGTGTGTGTGTGTGTGTGTGTGTGTGTGTGTGTGTGTGTGTGTGTGTGTGTGTGTGTGTGTGTGTGTGTGTGTGTGTGTGTGTGTGTGTGTGTGTGTGTGTGTGTGTGTGTGTGTGTGTGTGTGTGTGTGTGTGTGTGTGTGTGTGTGTGTGTGTGTGTGTGTGTGTGTGTGTGTGTGTGTGTGTGTGTGTGTGTGTGTGTGTGTGTGTGTGTGTGTGTGTGTGTGTGTGTGTGTGTGTGTGTGTGTGTGTGTGTGTGTGTGTGTGTGTGCTGTGTGTGTTTGTGTGTGTTTTACATTAAGGACCAAACTTTAACCGGTTTGAATGCTTCCCGAGTATGGCCCCCGACAGCGTCCCGACAGCGCTACGATACAAATAATAAAACATTCGGGAATGTCGGGACGCTATAGGAGCTGTCGGGTCACTGTCGGATCGCATTTGGGAGACTTTTAATCACGCATTGAATGTTCAGTCCCGATTCGCATAATATTGTCCCTACTTTTGATATATTTGATTCGGGACGCTAAACGGCTCAATAACGGCATCAAAAAATCGGGAATGTGTGACTGAGGCTTAATAAATCAACACTTTCAAACGCAACAAATGTTAAAGAAAATAACCAATATATAATCGTAATAATTATGGCACGTTGTTAAAATATGTACAATGGTAACTGCAGACAGTGAAAGACAGTGTCTATTATTCGACGTGGTCAACTCATGTTTGTTTGACAGGTTAAAACAGATTGGTAACATGTAAAAGTTAAAGCGTCTTAGATAATTTGTATTCTTAGATAGTGCGTATGGTGCGGAACACAACGACATGTTCACGCGCCATTTGAATGGACTCATTGCGCATGTGCATTTAAAACCTGCCCAAGCAAGAAGTGGCCATGAGCAGTGGCGGTAAGTACATTAATAAAAATGTGTCATGTGTAATTATTTCAATATATTACACGATGAGATCCATTACGTTTGTAAAAAGAAGCCGCTAATGTATGATCATCAAATACAGCATTTGGATTACTACATTTTTCAATTGTGTCGATCACTTTTCAAATATACTTTCGTTTTACATATAGTTTAAACATTTTTTTTTCATTTAAGATATACGCCAAGATATGCGTAAAGAAAGTAACAAAAACGAACAAATGTATACTAGTCTACTTAACTACTGCATCATTTTTTTAGAATGGTTGCAATTATGTTTAAAATGTAACAAGACTGTCAGTATTGTAGTTGCCAATACTATCGTAAAAGCTCTAAGGTTTCAGACACCCTCTTTTTATGCCAAAATAGTTATGTTTTGCAGCACTTAATTTTCGTTAAGTCTGCTTAAAACCCATGATTTATGACTCTATATCTTCGGACACTTATTTAAAGTTAGATTTATTAATCAAACTCTGATGTTTATTTTTAAGTTTCCGAGATTTACGGTCTACGTTTAACATGTACTTTATCACAAAATACCACATTGTGTTTCTATTTGACACCATGTATGGAATCACAGTTTCCTAGTAAATATAGGGAATTACATATACATTATATGCAAAAGTTACCGTAATGTTTAATTCGCATTCAGTATGGGTTGTTACATGTATAAACAAATAAGCGTACATGCATATAGTGTTTAATAATATTGATATTCCATAGAAACATGATTGGCAGCCATGAGCCAATGATACAACGATTTGTGATATTCTATAGAAACATGATTGGCAGCCATGAACCAATGATAAAACGATTTGTAATTTTGGCGTTATTGTATGTTGCTTTGAGCTGTATGTAGTTCTATCGCTTGTTGTCATATATTATATTGCTTCAATACATGTACATGTCTATAGTATGATTAATTTATGTATGTTTCAAAAGTATATTTTAATTATATATATGCAGCAGAAATTATTTCAGATAGTAGAAACAAACGTTCTATTTTTATTATCCTAGGAGACAAAGGCGTAGCTAGAGCTCAAGAAAACGGTCCCAGTCTTCCTGAGGAGCAGCGGACCAACAGCGGTAAGCCTATAGACTAAGAATATAAGAATGATCTGCTTTACATACACTAAATAATGATATGGGTATCATTATGTTTGGTCATTATACATGTACGGTCAAATGTTTACGTCACAATAGTATAATATGGTTTAAACACAATCATAGAGGTTTGACATCCCCAATAGCATAAATATGATATCTGAGTCTTGTTTGTTTTGTTTGTTTTAACCAAACTTAACACAACTATTTGTTGTGATACTGGTTTCGAGGATTCCTGCGTCTTTGTTAACCATTTTGGACTTTCTCACGATAGAAGCGCCGGCTTTCATGTAATATTGATCAGATATGCACATGTTGTGTTATCGGTTCAAGTATGGGCCAGATCCGACCGGAAACACCAGAGAAATTACAATGTTTGTGTGAAAACAATCATGTTCTGAATGTGTTAATAAAATTTCTAGTTTCTAGCAATCTTGCCCAAACATGCTAAGAGTACGGGGGTATGGCCATGATAATTGGCTAGATCAGTCAATATACACCTGAGCAATTGTTTGTTTATGTTTTGTTTGTTTTTCCAAGTTGTGACATGCGAGATAGGGACTTGTTTATGTTTTCATCCAATCTTGTCGAAACTTGCACCGTTTCTGTATGCGAGCTCATATCAAATCAGAAGCACTGAGTTTTATTTCCCCTTATTTATGAAAAAACAACTCTTGAATGCTTGACAAATATTTCAATTTTCATTAATTTAAACAAACTTACTACAATTGTATAAGCATGCTTTCTCACATAAAGGAGAAATTTGACCAGACCAGTCTGTTCCACCACAGTTATTGCCACATGTTTCGTAAACAAGCAGATTTATAACGTGCATCCATGGACTTTTATTGTGCTGTCAATCTGGACCAAACATTCAAACATCCATAAAGGTCAAACGTCCACAGGTAATTATAAACATACAAATTCATGGACAATTTCGCGTGGGCCAAATCGGACTAAGAACTTTAAAATAGTTGCCTAATAATCTGTTCATTGTACGTTTAATTATATTGATAGTGAAATCTAAAACAATAATTATTGTACCCCATTATATCAATGACTTCATCCAACAGCCAGTGCGATCAAATAGCACAGTATGTTATTGCAAATTTATAAGCCAGGACCCTTTATAGAAATGCAAGGTGCATACTGAAACTTTTGAACTGTTTAAGTAACAAGTAATTATGTTTAATAACCAAGAACTAAACAGCATTTAATTTGAACTGCATTTCTTCCTGTTGTTATTTGTGACAAACACTTGTACACTCATATTCAAAAACCGCAACTCATTTTCAAATTAAGAGACTGTTTTGTTTAAATAAATATCGTTTCTATATATATTCTGCTTATACATAACACGCAAGATCATATATTTATACCTGACTATGTTTATCTCTATATGATCTACATTGCTTGTAACTCTGGAGTGTGCGTAGTGCAAAACGTCAACTATATGTCCCAAATGGGAACATTGATTTCCAAATTGGGAAACTATTCACTTTTTTGGTAAAATCTATCAAATTTAAATACACATTTCTTTAAAGGGAAAACGATGTAAAATTATGAAATTTAGAAAATTAGAGCTATCAGCCTTGAACCGTTTGAGACAACACATACTTTTCACGTAAAAGACGACTCTGTGCACTGACCAATTTTACTGGACCCCTCGAAAAAGATTATTTTATTTCCCCAATTTTTCTTTTCTGAAAACTGGCCCACGCTGATTATAAAACATGAACTTACGCGATTTTAGCTATTGTATGCAATCAATTGTACTTTGACTTTCTTGTTACATTTGAAACGTTAGAATCTCGACCTTAAATGGAATATTATTGTAAATTTAAACAAGGTTATGATTTTAAAAATTATTGAATTTTTGTTGAAAAAAAAAGAAAAACATCGGACTGAATTAACTCGATTAATGCTGTCTTCTCATTCCATAGAAAATGAAACTGGCAGATAGAATAATATAGAAAGAGTAAACAGAAATAGCAAATTATGTACACAAATGTAGTTGAATCTAAATATCATTTTTGTATTATGTTGCACTGCTTGTTCTTACTTTTGAAATGAATTTAATATTCCATTTAATTGGTCTAATGTCACACAATTTTAATACGTTATGTATAATAAAAGAGAACGTACAAAAAAAAAATTAACAAAATGTGAATATATTGCACCGAATTTAAGAAAAGTGAAGTTAGATATTATTCTGCCTTTCCTTAATGTGTAATTTCCAATTATATTATGAATCATTTGTGTATCACTAAAATATGGTTGAGCATACGTGTGGTTTCAATTAAGGATAAGCTACATGTGTATCTGCTTTCTCTTACTATGTGTTTAGATAAGATGAAAACAATATAGTTTATAACATTTAATATAACCAGTCTATAAATATATCATTTTGATAATACTAAGATATATTTCATTTAATATGTGTGTACAATTTTATATCTAATATGTGTCTTAAACCTACTAACAATGAAACGAACTTGCATGTTTACCTGCTTCTTCTCCGTATACACGTAAGTGTTACTTATTCAAATGAGCAAAATCAGAAATTACAAGTGTTACTTTGTGCAACAAAATAACATTGCATGTGTTTGTAAAATTGTATTCATTTTATCTGTTTTGATTTTAATTTAACGTATTGTAAATGGCGAAAGGCAAATTTGCCAATTAGCCAATAAATTCAGAACTGTTAATCGACAATAATCTATACATGTTATGACAATATATTGGAAAAACAATATTACAAGTTGCATACCCTATGGCTGAGTTTACTAATATTACTTATTAAATGATTTCGAATAAAATAATCCTTGATATTAATATGGTGTTTGTAGAACAAACCTTTCGCTGCATGCAATACAAAACTATAATTAATAGCTACGAGAGAAAGTTAAATTGTCGTTACACTTTGATATTTTACCCAAAGCAAAAGTAAAGTGATTTATAAATTAGTATTTGTTATTGTTGTTGTTGTTGTTGCACACATCTTTGAAACTATCGTTACATTTGTATAATGACCATAAAGAAAGAAATAGTTATATGCATTGTTGGGCTTCGTCGTATTTTCGTAGCAATCAATGTGAATACAGTGTATTGTTTAAAACACTTTGTTACAGGAATCGCTACTCACAGGCAGACGTAATACTACAGTCTTTATATTGTAACAGTTTGTCTTGGAATTGTTTGTTTGATTTGTTGCCGGTTTTGTGTCACAGATTAGTTTGTTGGCTAACAACAGCTTAGTGTTGCACGCAGTGCTTTATTGCTTTTCATCGGCGATTTGTATTATTATAAGTATGTACACTTAATAAGTGCAATCTCTATGCACATACATTACATTTGTATTAATATGACATCTACCCATTTTGAATGAGCAATACTCTTTAAAATTAACTTCTCTGCTGAACACCTTATGCGCTTTTTTCACATTTACATTGGTTAAAGCTTAGAAAGAGTAGTTACGAGCTCTGGGGTTAGTATTGATTAGCAAATACGATTTTAACATTTTAGCTAACAATATGACGATTGATAAGTTTAGTTACAAAACAAAACATGCGCAGTCACTTTTTGTAAGCAAGACATATATCAATAAAAACAACATCAAATAGAAATATCAAAACAATCAAATTCCTTCAACCAAATTGGGGCTAGGGTAGACAAGATACAGAGTTAACATTAAAAATATGACATTTAAGATAGTGTTTAATTCAGAGTTTTAGAAGAAAATAGAGTGCACAAGTTTGAAATGCATCAAACGGACGCTTTAAACGGCCAATAACTATAGCTTTACTATGGAAAGAGCAGCGTCGACACTGTTGTTTTCAATTGATAAAATAATACACTAAACCGAATTTCTAAGTAGCCATTTACCTTTTATCTTACTTCAGGAAAAGTTGAACAAAACAAAATTAATTCCTTATATTTCAGCAGTAAGTGTACATAAATTGACCATGATAACAAAAATCTGCAATTTACAATATATAGGTCAAATCGAATGTAAATTATTTTGCAAGTAGTCACTTAAAAATACATGTGTATGTTAAGTTGTTAACATGTGTGTTTGTATGTGCATGTTGCGCTGCAAATATAACCATTTCATCGGCTCTATACACTTACACATTTCTAAATTTTCACATTTCAAAATTGCTAACATTTGTTTTTGGCCATAGCATTTGTACATAGTAGGGTTTTTTTCTCATGGACACTGTATTTACCCTAACCGTTGAAGTTATCGCGAAAATGTATTTTCACAATGCTTTGCTGACAATATAAGGAATTCAAAGTTTTTCTTGTGTGTAAACTTGTTGGCATGTTTCTGTTCAACTTAACATGAAATAAGATAATAGGTAAATGGACAATGAGAAATTCGGTTTAGTGTATACATTTTTCGTTCGAATTTCTCAGATTATTCCGTTTGTAAAAGATGCTGATATAAACCAGGACAAGGAAATATTATCATTTGTTCATATATTTGTTTTATATATGATGTTACATTATGTACACACTAATTTTGCACATGTTTAACTTATCTGCAACTTTTTTATTAACATAATACACGCTAGAAAATATATAATATATAATAGAACACACGTTTATATGATAAATAACTTCGAACATATCGCTTGGATGTAGTGCTACACATTTATCAAATATATATTGATAAGTCATAATATCAACATGAGAAATGCAATTCTACTTCTTCTGTTTGTTTTTCATTTTTGTTGCGAAAACTATGTATTCGCATTTATATTTTAAAGGAATCAATGGCAATGCAAGAGGGGCGTCAGGGAGGACTGTTCGAAATGCATTAGGTGTAAACTCTCTTTTTAAAAATTGAAAATAATTTGCATATTATGTAATTTTATGTCTGATATCAATACTTTATTTGTGAAGGTGCCACGTGCAGCTGCAATGATAAAGTAAAGTAGATGCTGCGGGTACATTAAATCCAATACATACACAAGCAAAAATTGCAAAAAAACATCCAAATATTGGTTCAAGTAATCAAGGAATAATGTTTAAACTTAAACCAAAATAGGAAATGCAGGTACATATACATGGATTATCACAATCCTTAAATATATTTCCTTAAAATGTCGTCATTTTCCGACGATCGACTTTGTTTTGCGATGACACCAAAGAAAGCGGGAGGCATACTTACTTCACGTATACATTTTTAAACATGTACTGTGCAGCTGCAATTAAAACGTTGTGCCTGCAGTTCAAATTTGATTTTGATATAACATTTTATTATAATAACAATGATATAATTACCTACACTAACACGTCTTTTACACGTTCATACTATTTGTTGACGGATATACATTTAGGTATTATATTGAAACGACAACTTATTGCTGTTGATGCGGAAAATGAATTAATTAATACATGTGTGCTAATTAGTTTGAATATAACACAGATAACACTACTGATAATGGCGCAGATACTTCAGCTGGGTCAGGTGAAAATGCCGCCAATACAGGTATGAATTCACTTATAAAACGATTACAAACTAACTTGAGCTAAAAGCGCTAAATGTAAGTGTTTGGTCATGAATTTATGAAACGTGCACAAACGGCAATCAATATCTACCATTGGAATCAAACGATTAACATGTTAAAACAAGTATGATTGCCATGTGGGTAATTGTTCAGGAATCGCCATGCAAAACATGCGTATATTGCTAATTTGGGATCATAAGGACTATACAGTGTTAACATGTTCTGTACATTTCACCACATAAATATACATTATTACTTCTTTGGAATTGCATTGTTTCCTTTAATAGAAGACACAGAAAATGATCGGGCATCTTTTGTAGAGACTGAGACTGTAGAGACTGATGGCATTGGCAACATGTCTGGAGACGGTAAGGTGTTTAATTTATTGTTTACACTAAATTGTGATTCGACGTTTATTCGTGTACATATAGAAGACGTAGAGATCAATTTTATACACAGTTAAGCATTTGTTACCGCCAGCTTTTTAGTGCAATATTACTTTCCAGCAAGGGTAAAATAAAATATAGATAAAATATGAGCAGTGTTAACAACGCGTATTTATTGTTTGATTAATAAAGTTACACTTATGTTTAAATCGAGAATTAGACCTACCCGCCCCTAGCTTGCCGTATCAATGAAACTCTTTGGTGCATGGGCAACAGTGTAAAGATATGTGTTCTTGTATTGGAACAATTGTGGATATTATAATGAATATTCAGCAAAAATGTTCTTAACTAGACGTTAATGTACTGCACCTGTTAGACAACTGGAATTTCGTTCATGTGATAATAATCATGCACAATTTTAACCATACATTGTTTGGTTACTAAAATATTTCTGTATTATTTGTATAACTGAACAGTTGACTTCATAAACACACCTAACAACTAGTGAAATAAGTTATTTATATGAAACTTCAAAAAATATGTATAACATCCGAGACATAAACACTAATTTACGCATGTGGGAGGCACTAAGAGTTGCACTTGTCCGTCCGTCCATACGTACGTAAGTACGCCCTGAAATGTTGTACGATCGACTTCTCTTTAACTGCTGGGCCGATTTCGCTCAAACTATCAGTGCTGACGAATCTTAATGTGTTAAATATTGGCAGACTTATGGCCCTTTGTTGTTTATCCACTATATAATTTTGTGGACTCGACTCCTCGTTCACTGCTTGGCGGATTGCGCTCAAACTTTTTGATAGAATATATACTACCCGAACATGTATGGACTCCACTCCTCCGTTACTACTTGGCGGATTTCACAGCCGAACAATCTTAGCCTTTAGGTGATCGTAAAACATAATTTTTGGCTGCAACCAATTTTGACAAAATAATGTCCCTTTTTCCTTTTTTCCATTATACAATTTATATGAAAATAAATGTGTGAAGGCAAAAATTAGTGTTGGCGACACGCTCTTTGTCTGTGTCCAAACATGCATCGTGGGGCCATCTGTGTTTGTGACACATCCAGTCATATCGTATTTAGAATGATATGATTACAATACTTTAAAATGAATTTGCCTACTAGGTTTAAGTTATAGTTAAAGTACGGGCTGCTTATTTTCCGATTATCAAATTTCCCCAAATTTCGTAATCATAAAATGGTTCAAACCGGTTTATAGAGTGTTCACCTATATTGCAATTCCGTAACAATTAAGTCCACTATATATTCTGTGTTTAATGCTATATCAATTAATTGTTTATTGTTAATTTATAATAGGGCATTCAAATAAAAGTTACAAAATGATTCCCTATTCTAAGCTCTGTTATGGTTATGCAGGTTCCAATAGTAATTAACATTCGACTTAAACGACAAGCGAACTCTAATTCCAATACGTACCGCAGTAATAATAATACGATAATATTGATCAACCATTATTTGAGGGACTCGTACCTTGCATGTGTGTTAAACGATTATGCCATTTAATACGTGAGATATAGTATTTATGTTCAGGCATGTAGTATATGCAATGATTTTATAAATTTGACAGACAATTTGTCTGACCTAGTAGAAAACCTATGGATCTATACAGTCCAGCCATGATGGACTATCACGTCAATTAAGGTTATCTGAAATGTGCATACTTCAAGTAGTTTACTTATCTACCAACTAAAGTACTTGGTCTATAGGATATTCATTATTTTAAGGAATTGTTCTTAGTTTTTTTTAGAAGTTTCGTGAATAAAGACCATAGTATCTGATAATTTTAGGCCAACGGCTTGATTCGTGAACTTGAATTAATTTACCGGACTTGCGCTAAAGTTTATGGTAACAGTATGTTTTTTTGCGTATTAAAGTCTTGTCACAAAAGAACATTTCAAAAATCGATGATGATCAACTATAAGTCGTGTGACCAACCAATATCCTATGTTCGTCATCGATGATGACATCTGATATTAAAGATCGATACTATTATATTCTAGTACATGCGGCATCGCGCAATTATTTAGGAATTCAATTGAGGAAAAACTATTATCGTTTGGCCGTTGTACCATATGGTCTGAGTTGTTGCCTTTATATTTTCAATGAGACAATTCGCCCCATTGTTAGTTATTTCCGTTTATTAGGTGTTCGTGTATCGGTAATTGTGGACGATTTTCTGTTGCCTTCGGAAAACAGTACAGTACTGTAAATAATACACTTTTGCACATGACAATAAACTCAGCTACGTGCAAGACTGTGTGTTTTCAGTTGAAATGATTTTCTAATATATTATAATATATAACATCAAGTTTCTATCTTCAACAGTTACTTTATAAAAAGTATCGGATATTTATATATCTCCAGTCAACATTACGTGACAATCTTTAACGTGCTACTATGTATTGTTATTCACTGAAGAAGAATATTACAAGGGATGGCAGAGTATAACAATAAAAACAGCGCTAACATACCTGGAAACCGAGTAGCTAGCTTTCATTAAGAGTTTCATATTATAAGCATAGTCTTCCTTGCGTTTCGTTCCATTTTCAACCATTAGATACACTATTTCAACAAGCATACATCAGGTATATTCAATGAACATTGTAAAATGTTGTAATGAACAGCACATTCAGAAATAAATCAGATATGTTTTAAAATACAACATAGCACAATTCAACTCACTGCCTTGGAACGGTCGGCTTAAGCTGATTTATGGGCGTACACTACTCCCATATAAGCATTGTAATCGTCATTAAACATTAATCTTTCAACAGGCAGAATCAATCTTTTATATGATATTAGATAATATCACTTCACAGCGTTCGTTTCCGTCACTCTGGGATCTAGCAGTAGTGAGCAGACCTTCGAATTCATCGTCGTTGGGTCATTTCCAAACCTTCCGGGGACGTAGCCGTGGTTTCAAATAAAATATATATATCAAATATAAGATAATAATATGTTTCATATATTACTATATACAATGTATGTGTTAACTCAGCAGAAAGACGCAGGGGACATGGGGTAATTAAATTGTTTAAACACTTATTATTTTTGTTTCAAACTAACACGAAATAATAACACCTTGTCCTTGTTTCATAATTATGTATAACAAATAAGGTATTTTGATATTTTACTATCGCCTTTACAGAGAGTTCTTAGGTTTCTAATAAGTAATACAATTTACCTTACTCTTTTAATTACTGTTAACATTCTTTTAGTTGATGTAGCTGAACCTTGACTTTTTTTTATTAAATGCAATACATAAAAGAACAAATCATTTTAGGTATACTACAGTGTATGTGTCTAGACCACCTCTTCAAAAGCCGTGTATTCTGATAGATCTGTCTAACCTCCATACCACGAATGTGTTAACAAATGTATATTTCCGATGGAAATTGTACTGTGTTGTTTACATAATATTAAAACCCAAATAAAGATTTACCTGTTTACAACCATATACAACGAATTGAAAGTCCGTAGAACAACAAACGAAAGTTCCAGGTATGTTTTCAATAAGTTGTGTGTGATCGTAAACAGATTGATCAGTATTTGGTTTGACATTAGTTTATATTAACAATTACAATGTCTTAAACTTAACGTGTACATGCCATCTACATTTATCAGTTGTGTACGGTTAATAACATCTTAAATAAAGTCTAACTTAAAAGCATTTCCTTCTCTTAAACATGTATACATATATTCACATGTTATACATTTGCATTCATATATCTAAAGTATTGCGCAGTTTTATATTACATATCCTATGGGTAGGTTTGTAATGATCGTTCTGCTCTGTGTGCTTGCAAACCACGCCTAAATAAATATTAATAGCTAAAGAGTTTACTGATTACGCCTACTGATATACGCGACACAAGGCTTCACAAATTCCTATGTCTAAACTTTTTGCCCTTATGGAACATTATACTATTTCCACAACGTTTTCTTTTTCTTTTTCATTTCTGCTTAATGCTCTCATATGAATTATATCTATGGGTGGGTATGTGATGATCACTCCGCTCTATTTGGTTGTAAACCACGCGTTATACATATTCATAAGCAATGGCGGTTATTTATTGATTACGCCATAGATTTATGCGACCAACAAGCGTGCAATCGACGCATTTGCTTAGTTTCTTTTAAACTTCAGAATTTTCAAACAAAAAACAAAAAAAACTCATACATATTGTTCTCGCTTTTGCTTTATAATGCTGTCATATTAGTTATGCCTTTGGGTGGGTATTAATGATCGCTATGCCCTATCTGTTTGTAAACCCTCGTTTATAATATATTGTTATATATTTATGATACTGTAGTGCAGTGAAAATTACACATAGTTTGTAAGCGTAATGTTTTGGATTCGAATCCCGGAACAGGCACAATTAATTTGTTCAATTTATTTATTTATTTTCATTTATTTTATTGATCATTATGCTGACGTCATGACACGGAATATCATCATCAACCTCGATTCTGACACAAAAGAGAGCTGTACGATACTGCGAGCGAAACTTTGTGAATGCATTTTTATGTAGATACAATAACTAACTGAGGAATCAAGGAAAACAAATACAGAAACAAATAATTAGTGATGCTGAAGTAATGAAGTAAAATAAAATAACAAAAAAGAAAACTTTTGTCAGGATTCAAAGTCTAAAACACTATCCATCGCGCTATACTTACAGACACGTCTTGATTAGGGCTTTTGTTATATTTTTATAAAATATGTGCTTTACACGCTAGATAAACAATAACCCGATATAAATAAAACAGCCGAGCGCTACGGGAGAATAGTGCCAGGTAAATAAAATCCTGCAATATAAGCTTAACTGTTATTCGCAAACGTTTAAATATCATAACAATATTCATAACAAAACCAGCATTGGCAGATTCATGATTAGAGTATTTTCTGATAAGCTAATCTTTACAATGACATAATATGTCGCGACGTTAACCTAGTGCAAATCAGGTAAAATAACTGATTTTACGGTTCGTTAAAAACAAACAAATCGGTGGTGAACAAGGTTCAGTTGCTTTATATATGGTTATGACTGTATCGTGATTGTAAGGACTGCACTATGATTATACGAGAAACAAATAACATCTGCAAATTATATCATAGAGTAAGTAATAATACCAGTAATTGTGAACAAAAAAACTGAATGCGCCTTTTAAAATAAACTTTTTCCGCAAAACGGTATGGCCAGGCTTTATACTAAATATACATATAATTATACAGCAAATATGAAAGGATAGACACATTTTCCACAAAGTATCACAGTTTCATATGTTGGTAAAATGTCAATACAAAGAAGTCCATGGATGGTGGTAGCAAAGCTCCTAAAGGAAAACTTAAGTAAATTTATAAAATTCATAAAAGTCTTTACGTCTGTGGCTATTTCATGTTTGTTTTTTGTGTTTACATTTTTCAAACAAGAACAGCATGCTCAGATGTGTAGAACTTTACCCCTTCGTAAAGATAAAACATTGAATTTGACAAAAATCAATATAAAATTTCAGTTTCATACCATTGTTCGTGACCAGAAGACGCTCTGACATGTCATATAGTTGTTAACGGTGCAAAAGTTGTTATCAGGTGTATCGATAAGGATAAATACCCAACATATTATCATCTGATTAAACACGAAGATGTTCTAAGTACTCGTATCTCGTTCGATATGTTTACTTTAGTTAATACCACAAGGATTGCGAGCTCTCAAGAGTAGATAAAGATAACACTGTACAAGTTTTAGAAGTATGAAACATGTATAAACGAAACTATGAGTTACTATGTTCATGTCAAGTTGGTACGAACGAACCAGTTTTAACTGGTATGTATTGTTCTTGCGAATAACGGGTTAAGACCATGCATAAAACAAGAGAGTTAGTTGCTTGTAGAATCGAATGATCGTCGTGAATGTACATATATATCGGGATCAACAATTCCAATGAAGTTTGTTATTGTTTATAAATTGTTACTTCGTGACTTTTTTTACGCTGATACATGTGCCCTACCGACGAGTACACTTCGAGTGGAGACGTATATAGAGAATAACAGGTTACTGCCTGGTTTTGAGTAATATATCAGGTGAGGCTTAAATTAATATAACTGAATTCATATTAATATAACTGCGAGGCATGCCGAGCCGTTATTTTATTCTGCCGAACCTGATATAATACACAAGACCAGGCAGCACGGTTTCCCGCAGGATTTCTTGAAAGCATGTCGACATCCCCAAGATCGTTCAAATCCGCCCTCTTACTCTCCCTCCCCTCATGAAATCCTCCGTTCCGTTTTATCCCCATCTCCTCGTAATCGACCGCGTCGTCCGACCCCACCTCCCTGAAATTGGCTGTAACGATCGACCCCCACCTCCCCAAAGTCGACCGCAACGCTCGACCCCACCTGCGCGAAATTGGGCGGATCGCTAGACCCCAATTCCCGGAAAGCGGCCGCAATGCACGAATCCCGGCGGCCACCAAATCGACAGTATCGCTTGAATACCAAGCCTTCCTCTCAATCTGCACCTCTCCGTTCATTTGCTGCTGTTTAAATCTACCGTAGCTCCCTTATTCATGTATTATTTTGATTTCGAACAATCAAGAGTTGATTAAGATTGAACACCGTCTGAATCGCGTGATAGTATAATGAATCCGTCATGATTTGCGGGCGATTTAGAGTATAATTATGCAGTAATTAATTATCTTGGGAATTTGGGATTCTTCCATTTTATAAACCTGAAACTATGAAAAATAATTCTCCTACTAAAACGGCAATTAATGGCTTTTTCTTAATTGAATAAATATGTGTTGACCTAACTCCTTTGGAGGCATTTTACATCAAAATTACTAGTCTGCATTTTCTATGCATTATATTCACATTCGTTTTAAAGGTTAACTTGTCCCTCCTTAAAATTATGTCATGACCACTAATTGTCTCAAAAACTTGTGATTTCATTAATTGCTCTCGGATGCGAAAAAAAGACATCCATCTTTTTCAGTTATACTACATGCGGACATTAAAAGCCGAAAAATTACCTTTGATATTAAATACATGAATTCGCGATTCTTAATCGACATAAGATACGGTCATGTATCTCCTCGTAAAAAGAGCCCGACAAGCGAAGCAGGTCAGCGGGAAACCCTGAGGCAGTAACCTGTTTTTATATGTATCATACCACGGTTTTCAAAAATTTCCCCCAAAACAAGCTGGTTTTTTACATCCGAAAACTAAGAGCATTGCTGATTTTGCTGAGCCGGCTTTTACTTTTTTTAAGTACATGTAGTAATGGATTTCTAATAGTTGACTGGATAATACCTTATCATTAACATTTCATAATAACAAATGAGCTGTTTTCACTACAAATACATGTATATATTTAAGTCCTTATTTAGATTATATAAACATGTACATGCAAGGTACTGCAAGTATTGTGTGTTTCTATCTATTAAAACAAACAAATGGATATATCTAAATAATGAAATAAGCAAAACAAATGTATACAAATGATTATTATAATAACACATGTTCGATGGTATATATACACAATTATAAACATAAACATGTTATAAAAATATTAGAATGAATAAGTGCCTCAACAATGATAAACATAAATATGTTATAAAAATATTAGAATGAATAAGTGCCTCAACAATGATAAACATAAATATGTTATAAAAATATTAGGATGAATAAGTGCCTCAACAATGATAAACATAAACATGTTATAAAAATATTAGAATGAATAAGTGCCTCAACAATGATAAACATAAATATGTTATAAAATTATTAGAATGAATAAGTGTCTCAACAATGATAAACATAAATATGTTATAAAAATATTAGGATGAATAAGTGCCTCAAACGCAAATATACATACAGGCATTGAGTATATTGTGATAAATTAGCAGGTATTTACAGCGTTGAACATTTTAAAGTGAGCATACTGTTTTAACATACGTTAACATTAAAACTATCGAACAATAACGCAGTACATTTAAAACAGTAGTTCAATAAGACCTTATCCTAACTATAGGCAAATCAGGTACATAGATTTGGTGATAATGAACATTTACATGATTAATTTACTTTGCACACATATATTAATAACAACAAACATCGCACTACAAAGTTAAATCAGTGGAACAAAAGGCATTCAATTTATCCTATGTGGGAAAATTATCTCACCATGCTATTTAAGAAATTAATTTTCAATTTACTGTTGTTTATGGGCCAATAAACAACGATTAGAAGTTCTGATGCATAGGAATTTAACCACGAGGGCGTTAGCCCGAGTTGTTTAATAGCCACGCATCAGAACGACAAAGAGTTGTTTATTGACCGATAAACAACGATATTGCGAAAAGTATTTCGATTCTAACATGATTTGACATATATTTCTGCAACTATAATTGGAACAACATTTTAATATATTCCGCTCAGAATCGGGACTTTTGTATGCGTTGTTTATTGGGTAGTTTAACAACGATGATTTTGTTATTTTTGTATAGAACAATTAGCGTGTAATATGTTTAAATTATAGTTTCTTTACAAACACACTCAGGCAATTAAGACGCAATGGTAAAATTACATTAAAATTTATATGAGGCGTGTCGTTAGAAACCCGGTCTTAGTGTATGTGCGCCAAGTGTCGTCCCGTCTCCTCTAAACACAAATCCACTGTAGGCGTAAAGTGTCGCCCTGGAACTGCACAGGCTGATCTGGGACGACACTTTACGCACGTGCATTGAGCCCGTTTTTCCCACGACACGCCTCAATTAGTATGTATATTGGCTGTGTAGTAAACTAATTAAATGACGACAAACGTACACAATATTTACAGCAAACAAAACACGTTGCCAATTGTACGATAACTGTACACCACCTTCAAATTTTACGCTAAATCTTATTTTAACATTTGATATTAATCATATTATCCAACAAGTAACAAGCTCATCAACTAAATAATGTCTTATTCTGGGTCAATCAAACATACAAACCGAATAGTCAGCAAATATTCATGCCATTTTTGGAAAGTAATGTGCATAATTCTCAGTAAATATTCATTTTTCATTTTCATGTTTCACTCCCTGTGAATACAAGCAAATCATTAAGACATAAACGAAATAACATCCTCGTAAATATGGCTCGTTTACGGACACTGCCGTATATGCATGAAAAAACGTTACAATTATTATACAGTACTGAAATCGAGTTAAGGCTAGAATGAACTTTACCGGTACGCGAATCGCGCATGCTAAATGAGCAGGTGATCGTAGCTATGTGCAGGTAAGCAAATGTCCGCAATATTGGATTTAGCGATCGGTTACACCCAACTATGCCGATAGTCTGAGTTGTATTTGTACCGAAATAAACACTTTAAATGTTGTGTTTTCTTTTTATTTTCATGATTTAAATAAGTTGAGATATTAAGATGATTTCCAACAGCTTTTGAACTGACCAGAACGTTTTAACATGAATATTTGACTCTAGAAAAAAGCGGGAGTGTGGGGGCGGCTGCACTACTTATGAAAGAGAACATTTCATTCACTTAACTTTTCAAATACATGTTGTCAAATCACAATTTGCGACTAACCTCTATAATATAAAGTTGCCAAATGATAGCGCCCGTTTAATTATTTTGTAAGTTCTCTTTACAAAATTAAAAATGACTTATTTCATGCATAAAATGCGTCGATTTTTAGTTTTTAACAATTGGTTTTTATATAGATCTAAGTCATTTTATTTTTAATAGCGGGGGTTCGGGGCGGAATCCCCCCATCTAGAAAACATGACATTGTTTAAAAATTTAGTGCTTAAATATCTATAATGAGCCATTTTCTTCAGTATTTGTTACATAACGATGGTTTGACATTTATTTCACAGTGGCGGAAAGGCACATTAGATTTCGTTCTCTTCGCAATTCGTGTTTATTATTCATTTATATTCTTAATGAATATTTACCATAAATGCACCAACAAGTTCCAAAAACACGTAATTTTCCCTTGTATTGCGTTTTTATACATGTTCGACGCGCTAGAGCGTGCCATTCTATATACAAGCACGGAAGGCGCCTAAAAGCGCGTGCGCGCCTTAGATACACGCTTCGCGTGTACATATTCTAAAAACAACACGTACCGGTAAAGTTCAACTGTCCCCTAGTTCAGCGATGATCAAGATTTTTCATTGATCTTATATGCCATTGAAAATAATGTTAAGATATCGTTAATCCTGTGAAACACGTGTACGAACAAAACCGGTTGTAAATAGAGGAATAATCCTAGCGCGTTATTTAAATTGCCAATAGGATTCACGAGTGTCAGATTAATGTGTAACAAGCCTTATATCTACCTTAATATGTCTGTAAGTCGTCAATATCGTTAAACGAATGCTTATTGTTCACGAAACGAAATCAATATAAAAACCTACGTCCAGGCAATTGTTTAATTATAAATTGTACGCATTGCATCAGGTTTGCTTCTTTTTATTACTGCGATATGATTCCTATTTATATTTATTTAAGTAAATAAATGCACACTAATGAAAGGCACATTATGGTATATTAATGTGTATCGACAAAACAGATTGTACAAACCTCGGATGTACCAAGTTTTGGTGTGGTAGCAATGCATCTGAATAAATGCATTGATAAATATAGTAAGGAAACAAGCAAGTATAAATAAAGCAAGCAGGCAAGTAAGTAAATACATAAAGCATATATAATAGAATAGTGTATTTGCGACAATAACATGACTATATAATTTCTAAATTTATCGAAAACAAACTGAGTTTGGAAATGTATAAGCACATTCATACATTATATCATTGTCTAGATGAGATAAGATCGTCTTATTAAAAGCAACGATTGAAAAAAATAGTCACACACTCTATATATGTATCAACCATATAAAAGACAAATTATTCCAGATCGAAAGTTGTATTTACCTTCAATGCGGTCATCCTTTTTTGCAAGCTTTAGGTCCACTGTGAAAGGAAGAATTATTCGTTATTGGTATGGAACTAACTGTGCAACGTAATATTAATAACTTAACACTAAATTTCGAACAGATATGTTAAATGCTAATCTCTAATTTTAGCAATATTTACATTACCGAAAAATTTACATACAAAACGATACTGTTTCTCAGATATGAACACATATCTACTCTGTACAGATTTACATAAGTATTATACATTGGGCAGAATGATGTCCCTTTGCGCTCTAAACTATTACTTGTGGATGCCCATCAGCGAAGTCTTTAATAAACGTGAACAATTAATTCACGATTAACACTGCGTCTGTGCTGATAAATACATATATTATTAATAATTTGTCGTGCATAACATATTTCCGTATTATATAGTTCCGTTACAAAGCACATCGAACTATGGATATGTACATATATTATATGAGAAATGTATACTTCTTAAACTTGTATTTTCCATTCAAGCACGCACTTCAGAGGTTGCCGTGTCGGGAATACGACATAGCTAGAATAGTTGGCAAACAGCGTGTTCGTTTGCCACATAATAACCGATTTTGATCGCACTTTTTTGTTTAACTGATCCCGTTTTTAGCCCTGGTCAGAAAATGAATTTTGAACATAGTCTGGTATTTAATTTAATTTATGAAATGAATAGTCGAAAGTGTTTTACAATGCTTGTTCTGAACAGTTCCAATTCAGATTTTTGAGTTTTATTCAGTGTTATTTCGCATCATCCGATTATACAAAATGTACACTGCTAACAACACTACGTATTGCATGTTTTATTTAATAGTAGTCTAGGTTTCTTGTTTATGACCCATACTTATTTCATAAATATTTTGAACATATTTATACATATTTAAAGCCTGGCCTTAAACCAAAACAAAACACCTAGAAACTTACTTGAACTGTTAAACCTGTGACGCGTGTAACGGAGATCAACTGAAATATAAATACAATGTAGTAAGCAAAAGTAACTTGCTAATGACTTTTTATTATTTAAGCTACGTTTTGTAAGTTTAAACTGATTTATAAAAATGGTGTTCACACTCAGAATTATTTTAGAATACACATTCGAAAATGCTGTATAAGGCAGACACAATAATTGCAGGGACCTAAATATGAATTTAGGCAACTTTAGGTAATTAAATTCATGAATTAAAAAACAAAATACAGCCAATATGTACATATGTAATATATGCAGACAGCGATATTGATGACTCAATAATAATCTGGCAATAATAACACACTGTTTTCAATATGCAGAACATTTTCAACAATGTAAACAAACTATGCGATTTCCCGTTTTTGAAATAAGCTTCGTATTTACATCATACAACTTAATTGTTGAGTCGCCGGGTTCAATTTTGGTTGTGAGGTAGTTTAATCTGAGAACAATAAGTATAAACCGTAACAACTTCAATGTAAACTAAACGCGCACAACCTTCTCCAGTAGGTTTTAATGAAACCATTGACTTTTTTATATCTTCGTGCATTGCGTTGTATATAAAATGGTTATTTGTATTCAGTTGTTAACAGTATATTTTTACTGATGATACAGGTTTAATCCATAGTATAGTCCGTGTTTTCTGCACTGTCAAACGTTGAAACAATTTCACGGTGGATGAATGCGTTATTTATAACCTCGGCCAGCATTCGTGATTTTCTGAAAGCGTTCTTCGGTATCGGGTAGACAATACTACCTGTGGTGTATGATATTTATACCAGGGGTTTCAATACTGCAGTAATTTTACCTACAAAATATTGAAGAGCGATCAGATTAGTAGTATATTGCTCGTCATGCTCAAGTAGATTTTGCATTTGGCTGGTTCGAGTCCCGTCTTTACAAATACATAGTTTGAGTAAAAAGGTACCATTTTAAATGAAAATTTCAGTTTTTATAAACATTAGACTTTATTTTTGCATATTATGTCTTTTTCTTTTATCTTTTGTTGTATTACATTTTTAATGCTCATTAACATAAATAATAAATAATTCATAGCGTCACAACTTAAAAACAAAATCAGATAAGCGCTTCTTTGTCTTTATCAATGTCCGTCTCTGTGGTGTTTTAATATAATTGTATTCGTGGAAATTAAAATTTACTATAACCAATCGTGTTGAAACAATAAACAATGATAAAACATCGCGCTTAATAATTTTTTTTTATATCTGTCTGGGATTCGAAACCGGGCCGTTCGGTTAACAATCGATAATTTTCGTCTTTAAACCACTCGACCATTTCGACTGATACTCTATGCAAAATTGCTTTGGTTATTTATATTGTATTTTGCATATCATAAAAGTATACTCGTCAATACGACGAAAAAATGCGACGAACGTCAGATTCTAAAAATTAACACATTCACCCACCGTGAAATCATTCATGCTTTGACAGTTCAGAAAAAAAGAGACTATATTTGATGTAATAGGGGCATGTCGATGGTAGTTCACATAACTACGGACACGCGTTTTAATACGAGATGTTGTCTTATTTGTCTCAAAAATAGTGTTCAAGTAGGACAATACACACTGTACATGTTTTGATGGAATCGAGTCGTTAAGACAAACTAATTACAAAATAATACACGTTGTATGTTTGACCCCAGTAAGATTCTGATTCACGTCTACAAATTCGCGCTCTTCAATGTTAAATTCCCTACGCTACTCCACGCCTAAAAATGTTGCGCATGCGCGTAACAGTACGTGCATTTCATTCTTATCGATTTATTGCTGCTGGTTGTTTCCTCATATCCGCGAAAGTGTAATATAATGACACATATTTATAAAATATAATTATATACGTATGTTGTTTATGTTAAAAAGCCCTTTGCCTTTAATAATGTTTCAATAGGAATTAATACTCAAATACATTTTTGCAATTTTTATGGTCGAGGCGCCATCAACACAGGTATAGGAGTACTAACAGATATGCTGATTTGCATAATAATTTTGAGAGGAAAATTCCACTACTTTTTTTCTGATTCTTGCATTGGTGATGGGTAGTTGGTGGATTAGTAGGATATAGAAATGTTGATGGTGGTGATAATGTTAATGTTGGTAGGGATGTCTCATTAAACGTACTTTTGTAATTATTATATCAACTTTAAAATACCAATACACTGGATACAATGTAACACGTATACATACACCCTTAATACAAGGTAGCTGTTCATACCAATGGGTGATGCAATGGATGATATTTCCTCATCGTCTTCGTCATCCTCGTCATCTTCATCCTCTTCATACTCCTTCATATTCCTTGTTCATCATACTCGTGACCATTTTCTTCATCATCTTAGTCACCATTATCCTCATGATCTTGTTCATCTCCACCATTATTATTTTCGTTATCATTCTCATTCTCTTCATGATCATCATGGTCATTTTCTTCATTTTGTCCATAATCATATGTATCGTCTTCATCGTGTACGTCAGCATTGCCTTCATGGTTGGTTTCTTCTAAAAAGTACAGCAGTTCAGATATTTAATTCCAAATCAATCTATAAGAAACATTAAGGTCAGTGGGTGTTTTTTTTTCAACGTAATACGCAAATGTGATCTGATTCTTATTTAATATTCGAGTCTTTAACAAATTGTATATGCATTCTGAAATTGATATAATCACCTGTCCCTTTGCAGAATGAAATACTTGGTCTACATCCGCCAATAAATGCAGCTGTATTGGCTGACCGTTCTTGCATTTTCCATCTTGTTATCCACACGGTGTCAACCACATTCTCGTACGTTTCGCCATGTGATGTTTGTTACGTGCTTCTTACATCATTCGTGTCGGCACTGAAAAACTCGTTTAACACGTTAACTGTGCGTGCTCTTATACAATCGTTGTTTGGAGCAATTGTCCTGTATGCTTTCATGCAAGTGTTGCGGAAAACACGCTCTCGTTCTCTGCCTTTAAACATAGAACCAAATTTCAACCTGGTTTTGGTCACCCGAGCAGATGACTTTGCTTTATATATTATGAACTGGCATTCTCGTTAGTTTTTCCGGAAAGCGGTACGATTGTCTGGCCTTTTGGCTTTGGTTGATTGTTTGTTTTTTGTAATTGCTTGACCATTTCTTCAGCATTCGATATATTGGTATCAAGTTGTATCCAGTTTCGCAAGACTGTCTTGTCTTGCCCAACGACTTCATTGATGTCATATACGTCGGAACAAGGCCTGTATAAACAGAAAGCACAGGTCAGGCAGCACGATCGTTTATGGTTTTTGCTGTAAAATTCAATCTTTTCTTTTTGCACTTGACATAATATATCGACGTCGTCCACAGTATATCCTGGTTCTACGTTGCGAATATTATCGTGGTGTCCACTCGTTTCCTCTAAGTGTTTGCAAACCGAATTAGCGGGTATTGAGTCTTCCATACAAGTCTGTGCAATATATTCGTCCGCCATATCACTAGCTCTGTCGTGAATGTCATGGTTTTCTTTATGGTGAGCACACGAAGCCATGTTAAAAGTCATTTTCGATTTCAAATGTTGTTATTATTTTCACAAAACTTACCCGCTTTCTAGTAGTTATAAACAACAACTATTTGTATTATACGATAAGTCAGCGTCCCGTTTGCTCAAATCAAGTGAACTTACAGATCTTGACTTTCAGTCTTTTTTACACTGATTAATTTTTTTTTTACTTCCGCTTGCAATAACACTGTCTTCACCGCACAAGTATTTTATAAGTGACATACGATTTGCATGTATATGTTTATCGCCTGTACATTAAATATTATACATTATACTTGATAAACTATTTAATACGTGTTGTACGTACTTAGAAATGAACGATATATATACTTAACTACACACTGAAGTTTCTCAAATGGATTTTCGCGTATGTAAATATAGAACTTATTACCAGTATCTAATCGTACAACAACATGTACTTAAACACACGTGTATTTGTTACCATGATCAGACAATTCGTTGTCACTCCACAATTTATATTAAACAACTCGGTTTAAATACATTACCTTCATTAGACTACTAGTATTCAAGTCACAATGCTAGCAGAATGTATTTAATTAAAATATCCCATTGCGTGTTAGTACAGCGCATTGCGTACAGTGTCATCATGTGTATACAGCTGCGTGTTTATCAACGAAAATAGGTTACGCATTGGGTATACAAAATATGGTATGCCTGTATGTATGGAAACAACTAACTAAGACATACCAGTATCTAATTGGAGTTATTCGTACAAAGAACTTAAAACAAAACCATGTAATTGTTCGGTCTCGGTATAAAGCATTAATTTAACAAATGTGTAACACGTGGTTACTTTCGTGGTAGCAGAAATATATTACATTGTATAATGATGACAATATGTGTTGTTTTTAAAAAACGAACGCAGACCATGAAAGCAAATAAAAGACGTATGGGTCTGCCAATCAAGCTGACTAAAGTGCGCGATTTTCCGAATACAATGTTCAATGATGAGCTAAACGATACAATTGCTGATTTCCAAATACGGTATTTAGATCTAATCAAAACTGTGTTTAATTAATACCGTTTGTTCATGAGAAATTAAAACAAATTTCTCTGGCTTTTAGAGGTAAAGTCAGTAAACAGTTTACACTTGGCAAAACACATATGTACAATCATGGTGTATTCATGGTGAAAAGTTCATTTCAACTAGAAACAGTATTTATACATAAACACGAAAATATAAATGAACTACAGGTTGTTGGTAATAATTTCCACTCTGTAGCATGTATTTGAACACTACTGTTTCCATTGTAGATGGTTGATGTGTTTTTTTACAGCTTACTTATATTAAATATGTTCTTTATTAAATTTAAATTATTTTTTTTATACAATATCAATACGCATTACAATATTTTTAATGGTCTAGTTAGCGAACAAGCATCATTATTAAAGGTATAATATCAAATCTGTAAAGTGTTGTTTGTTGTTTTTCTGACCCAAAATACAGATACTTGTTCTTACGTGAGTACAGCAAGGATATTTTTTAATTTGAATGTGCAGCTGCAAGTTGGTTCACGCGATTTTCATGAATATAATGTTTGTATGTTTAAATTGCAATATGTATAAGAGGTATCAGTGAATTTCAAGTTCAAGATTGATAACTCTTGTCGAATGACCGAATGCCAAATACATGAGTTATATTTCCTGAGTTTTGTTATGTTATTTGTGTATCAAAGGCTAAACATATTCTTAACCAAATGCGTGATAAATGTATTTTGTGTTTAATTTTGTCGGAAAAGCATATGATCACCGTCTTGTCCTTCTTCCATCCACCCATCCCGAATACTCGTCCAAGATATTTTCATGCAGCCACGGCTTTCAATTAAATGAAAATTGATGAGCCTTTTGGTTGGATATTCCACTTCGGTGATCCACCTGGAGTTATGGGCAACACATAGTTCATTGGTGGGTCAAAGCGACAAAACTACCCGGAAAAACAAATGGAATTCAATTAAACCGTCCGAGAGGCTTTATTACATGTACTAACTTGTTAGCAGTATATGTGTCTGTTAGATTCGAAACAATACTTATTGTTGAAGTTATGGTCCTTTGATAATTTCTGCAAATAGTACATTTCTTTTTCATTGCTTTCTCAGCAAGCACATGCTGTAAATCAATGCATGCTATAAGGTATTGTTAATACTAGGGTTTGAACATATTGTCTATATATTCCTAGTCGGTGCTTTTTTCAAACCGTGTGTTTATTATTAAAATGTGTACGCTGCCAAATTTATTCATGCTTTACACAGCTCAACATTATTTACCACAAAGCATTCGTGTTTGTAGAAGAATAATACATTTTGAAATACGTTTACAGACAATGTGTAATTATGCCTATTTTTTACAACATGATAGTGCTACCATTTTCTTTTTAATGTAGCCACCTTAGTGAAAGACTGATTAGGTATTGCAGTACAAACGATTTAAGTTATAAACAGTATACATGCCTTTCTCATTTTCTTCTATTGACTTTAAAGATTCCAGTTTATATCTGGGTTGTCCTCTCTGCACGTCATTATAAAATCGTACCAATATTTAATATTTATCAACAGGTTCAGCATGCGCTTTCTACTTTGTTAGTAAGCAAGCCACACATGAAGTGATATCTATAGCCTGTGTTCAGAGTTTAAAGACTAGTATAATTTAAGTAGTTATTTCAAAAAATATCTAAATATACCTTTGATATATTGCACCCAAATTGCAAAATAATGATTTCGCTCACAGCTGACAAATCTGGAGACATTTTGGTAAATTACAAAATACTCTGCCACTCATTGTTATTTGGCACAGGTACAATATGATGAACATATAGAGGTAATCCGTAAAGGCTCACAACTAGTGTCCAAGCATACACAATGGGCTCAATAATAAAATACACCTTTTAAATAAAACGTTTTATATGCGTGTATACTGAAATATAGACTAGTTCTTTATTAATTCATCGTATTCGTTTACTGTAAACGAACGATTTGTTGACATGCTTAAAGACCTTGACATGATATATATTTGGCCGAAATTGATCCGGATAGTGTGTTTGTTTACATATAATTTGTGCTGCATATTTCATTCCAAACATCGAAATGTACATGTTCGGAACGTTTTTTCTTTCAAACATATAATCGGACTTCTTATTGATAATCATTAAAACTGGTGATGTTTTCTCAGGACTAATATCAAGTAGTTTAACTTCTTGTAGTCAGCACAGTGTACTTATCCGTAGTAACCAGAATAACAAAATGTGTGTATCTATTTTGTACTCAATTTAAACTTTAAATGATAAGCGGGACTTTATGGACGTAATATGAGAATAAAATTACAGTTATGTTGCATCGTGTTTTACTGTATCATATATCTTGGGCGAATATGTACCTATTATTAAAATAAGTAGGGTGTTTGCAAGATGAGTTGCAATACTTAAGGGAATTATGTGAATGACTAAAGATCAACATTATTGTGTATTTTGCATTCAATATAGTCTGTTAATTTAAAACCTTTTCATTTTAAATATATAGATGCTTGACTAGAATACTAGTATCAAGTTGTTGTTATCAAAATGTGAAAATGTTATTGCTCAAACAGAAAGAACTTTGATGAGCTATGTACGAACTGCAATAAATTTAATTTATTTGCAAGTATACTTTTGAGGAGAAAAAAGTAAAAAAAGAAAGATTACTCAACTTGAAAAGTCTGTACGAAATGACTATCGGATTTAATAACCGTGGGCAACTTATATACTTATTTTGTAGGACGATACGTTGCATATGAACTTGTAAGTGTGCCTCGAATGTTTGCTAAAAAAATTATCTTGGTAATTATGGGAATAGGAATGTGGATTACCTTATTCATGGAGAGTACCGCAAAGTTCTGTATGATTAAAAAAAGACCTCGTCACAGAATGGCAAATTGTATATTTTCAAACTTTTTTGTCATAAAGACCAAAAAGAGAGATACATTTTATATAAACAAGCGAAATAGCACTCCTGACAAAGAAATAAATTGAGTATTACATGTAGATTATGGATAAAGATCAATTAAAATGAAATTAAAAAGAGAGTATAACGTTTCTCTTAGGTATTTGGAACATACATATGTATATGTAAATACGCCAACATAAGACTGAATTGCCGAGTGGATAGCGCGTCACATTTTTGATTTTGAAGGTCTTGGATTTAAAACATACGAAAATCTGTGAATAAGTCCCTTTAATGATTAAAAGTACTTTCTGTTCGCATAAACAAAATTATGTTGTTTAGTACACCGTTTCACGCATGCGCATTACAAGATGGCGGAAAGTAGCAGTAAACAATTATTTATTGCAGTTTTGTAATATACAATTATAGTTATAAATGCTATAATTCATTACGAAGCATATATGTAAACACAGTTCTGGTATGGCTAAATGACAATTAAACAATGCTTAAAGATAGGCCTGTGCAGAAATGTGTTGTTGTCGACCACGTGTTAAAACAGACACTTTCCAACCAGTCAATAATTAAAAATGTTCTATATATACGATAGTCCATTCGTTTTTCGCTAGCCTTCCTGCGTTATTGCAATTAGGATCATGCATTCAACGTGTATTTGTCTCTGTTGGAACAGATGCAGAGGTTAGCGTGACTTTTCTTGAAAGAGAGGCCCCTTCAACAGAAAGCAGTATCGGTAAATATAGTATAATGTAAAAGTTTGTAGTACACTTGTATTCACCTTGATATTAAGAAACAGTGTGAATTAAAAACATGTCCTTCAACTGAATATATTAACACTTTACGTGCATGCATAATTGTTGTGTATATAAACTCACATGTTTTTACTATTACAGGGGTACATCCATTAACTCGTCCGTGTAAGTATACGTGTACTAAATCTACACCAATATCACATCAAGAAAATGTTGATGTGTCTTAAAAATACTACAAACGTATCAGTTATTTTATTGGATGACATAATTACTGATAATCAGATTTACAGATACTTGTAGAAGTTATATATTTCAAACAAAGAATAAAACTATACTACTAATTTAGTGCATTAATAAATTATGCTACTAATTTAGTGCATTTATTCCAAATTTCACACTTATCTAAAAATTCTCATTTTATTATGCAAACAATTTAGCACTGGAAAACTAAAAAGCTTTGATATAATTGTGTTCATTGTAATATGCCATCATAAGTATGTTTTTTTCTCCAATGCCAATATTACATATATAAAGAGGCATCAACACTTGGCGTGTGCGTGCAGGTGTTACATGACAATGAATGTGTATAAGTTGTAAGTGAAGGAATAGTTTACAGAATGTTACAAGTTGCAAAATGCTATTTCTATTGTAACATGTGCCAAATATCTGAAAGTTGGACTTCACTGTTTTAAAATATTTTTTGTTTATTAAATGACATGTGAAGTTTAGAATGAGCATACGCTTTAAAAAAAATGTGATTATCATTTGTTCATAGCATAGCAATTCATAGTACTACATAATTGCTATACCAAAAACATCTTTGGTCAACACATTTTGTTAACAAAGTATGCAATACCGTAATATAAAGTACATGAAAACATCCATGCAGAACTATATTACATTGTAATTATACAAATTATAGTAGCAAACAAACAAGAAAAATAGAATAAAAACAATATTATA
Organism: Congeria kusceri; assembly: GCA_027627225.1. Taxonomy (NCBI): domain Eukaryota; kingdom Metazoa; phylum Mollusca; class Bivalvia; order Myida; family Dreissenidae; genus Congeria; species Congeria kusceri. Next base: position 65,813,616 of record CM051026.1, on the reverse strand, counting down.
TTGTAGTTAAGGGTAATACATATACAGAAATGCAAAGCATCAATGCAAAAAAGAAATTAATTATAGTTCAAAACATACAAGAAAAGTAAACTTTGCAAACTATTGTTATTTAAATAAATACATGTACACAAATACATAGCTTATTACGTGTTTGTCTCTAGCATCAATGTGTGTAAGTCAGACTTTATTCTTCACATTTTAAAATGATTTGTGTTTAGAAAAGCTTTAGCATCATAAACAATAGTAATATGTTTAAATTGTCTTTCATTTTAATAAATCAATATAGAAAATATTTTAATTCATAAATATAAAATACATTAATCATAAATTGTATAAAATGTATGTCTTGTGTGCATAGAAAAGAGTGGTGTCTTAATAAAAAAAATTGCCGATCGACTGTAAATTGTCTGAATAGTCCAATCAATAGTTTAAAGACTGGAGTTTAGGAAAGTGAATGTTAACTGTTTACTGTTATCTAACTTAATGTTTGTTATAATAATAATATTGCAATTTATGAAGAGTGAAACGTGAATTATGTACTTTTGTACAATGTTATTTAAGTGCCGGAGACCCTGTCTATACACTGTTTAATTCATATAATGACTATTGTGTATGTACTTGATAAGCAACTTAATATTTCCCGCTATTTGTCAAAATGTTCCAATTTATTATTAAAAGTTTGTATTAATATTTTATTATAATACCTATATAATACATATTATTGCCTGAAAATTATGCGTATGCATTCGCTCATTTTGAACATGTAAAGGTTCATCTTTGTCAATATTATGACCGTGTGTATTGCTCTTGGTGATTTTGTTGTATATCCAAGTATAAATAGTTTTTATTAATAAATGAAAAACGCCATAAATTATTTACTTTAATTTCTGACATTCCAAAAAGAGATGTTCTAAAGTTTTCTCAGTTTGTTAGCAACAGGTACTCAAGGTTCCTGGGTATTTTTTCCTTATACAAAATACTATTTGTTCTAAGTATCCGTAATATTAATCTGTATTGAAAACATTGAATCTAGACATTCTTTGTTATTAAAAAATCACGTCCTTTCTTTTGGCTCCATACTGTTTGTAATTATTTTAAACAATATTGGCAAAACAGTCTTATAGTGTGCCAGTTCAATGTTAACAGTATGCTTAAGAGCATTGTAAACGGTGCTTTTCTATTGTTCTTCTTGTATATCATATAACACCGGTATACAAAAAACATACAACACTTGATCGACTAACACATTTATAATATTACTAGAAAAAAAGCTATAATTGTTCTGTTTGACACAAAAGTTAATAATTATCATTTGGGCGTTATTATTTATGAACGTTTGTCAAACGGCCCAAAACAGGTGTGCTAATGTTGTGTTTTGCTCATTTATTTGTATGTTATGAAACATTACACAACACATGTTACAATTCTGTCAAGGACAACACAATCTTTCCAAAAACTTTAAAATAATGTCACAGTGATATAACAAAACACTATACATACGTGTATTCGTGTACATGCAATATTCTACAGTTAGTCCAAGAAATAAATGCAACACAACACAATATGCAGCAAAATGCGAAGCGTTCCTACACATTTTGGTATATAATAGCCTACCGTGCTCTGTATTTGAAAGGGCCGTACCATAACACCTTTCAACAATTGTATTTAATTTCAATTAGGGATAGGCAATAAACACTACTTTAAGAGAAAACACATACACATTTATTTTGCCCTTATACAATACTTTGTTCAGATTAACATTAAGAATTAAATGCAATTCTAAACTATCCCAAATTTATATTGCGCGCTCAAATTTAGAAGGTGTCATTTTGACCAGTTTCATTTTTATTTAACTGTAGATTTGTAAAAACAAATTATAACAAAAAGACGAATGTTCTATACATTGGTGCCAAAATGAATCCATTGTATGCATATATCAATGGCTGATGGGGATATTTGCGGACACACAACGTTTATAATTCATGAAATTGTTTTTCAGATGACCACCTCGTAGTCGTACAAGTAGTAAATTCCATACAAAGACAACCGGGTCATCAAGGAGGTAACATACATGAAACATCTGTATATATGTAACTTCATCGTTGCTATTAAAAGCTGGAGTGCGTAATTTGTTCCATGGTTATTATTTACGATAGTATACATAACTAGAATTTGACTTCTATATTGACATCAGTATTTATATGATTTTGTTGTACGAGTTGTACTAATGCTGCTACAGCTGATGGCTAGAATCCGTTTTACTGTTTAACTTAAATACTGACTTCAGCATTTTATGAAACATATATGATGTTGTTGTATGTGTTTAACTGACATATTTTTCAGGGTATACATTTATACCTACAGGGCAAGTTACATACAGCAATGTATTACCGAAGCCCTCTCTGCCTTTTGCAAGGTATGCAATACCTTGTCGGGATTATTATAACACGTTTATGTGGCGTCTTGTTCTGTCATATACCAGGGTTTCGTTATATGTTATCTGATACCAACACAAATTTATAATACAATGTAATTACTACAGTAAGTTCAATAATTATCAAGATAATAAATACATTCCAATAAACATAGAATGTTTTTAGTATTTCAGAATTCGGTATACTTATTATGTAGACATATTTTGATATCAACACTATACCGTATAAATCAATCGAAAATATGCAACAATTAAACGTATGAGCATTTACAATCGCTTTCATACTATTATGTTTAATTTTCAGGCACATGGCGGCGCAATGACGGTCATAAGACATCAATAATTGTCCTGTTTTGGACGAAATATACAAACGTCATATGCAGATTTCTTAGCTATAGTATTGTGTTCATTATACGTTTTTTTACAAAACATATTTTAGTTATTGGCAAATTTATAATATATGGCTTATGCATTTCTCACTATTTTAGAAATGTGAAGCATACATTAATTAACTGAGAATTTCAACACGAATGTGCATGATTGAACAAGTTTTTAGAAGGGAGATAACTATTACAATATCGTTTTGCAATCACATATATATAAAATGATTTTTTTTTAAGATATGTTTTAATATTCACTTTGAAACTATTCACTATTTAAATAGTAATATAATATAGATTTTCTTTAATTTATATATGTTATGATATGAATACATTACACATTTAATTATTGAAACAATGTACTTGCCGGTTTTGATATTACACAGATGTGATTATACTTCATCTTGATATTGTATGAACACTGGCCTTTTTTGATACAACTCTATATGCTTATATCATGAGATTGGTATGTGTATTGCGTCTAATAATTAATATGTCTCGAGGTACATGTTGAGGTGTCAATGCATGGTTATGGTGCTGATGCACAGTTGCTTTGTAGGATTTATAGCAATATATTTTGGGTCTAAAACCATACGGCTAATGTTACTTTTTTATGCCAAATTATGTTGTTGTTGTTGCTTTGTTTTGTTCCAGGTCAAGTTCTGGAGATGTCGGCATTCTCAAACAAACGATTCACATAAGCTTGTGTGAAGTGAAAAGCCATTCAGCTTAAATTGATATAACACAACAGTGGACAATTTCATTGCCCCAATATCATAGTGCTCTTGTTTTAATTAACCTGTGTTATATCCCCTTACAAGATAGCCCAAATCAAGTTAGTTATTAACATTGACGTCAATAATTACATTTGTATTTATACATGCTTGTTTTCAATTGTTATTTGGAGCAATGGAAATAAAATACGTAAATTTATTTTGTCAATTGATTGTTTACTTATATTTTGATATTATGTTCATTATAGATTGTTCGTTGATGACACTTGTTACAATTTGACAATAGCATTTTCACATAAAAGGATCGGTCAGGAGAAAGAATGCATTGAAAAAGCAATACCTAATATGTGGAGTTTTTTTTTTAAACACGCGCACATTTCCAGTACCGTAGCATAATTAATCAATACGTCATCAATAAGTAATACTATTGTCTGAAACTCGATTGTCATTAATATTTGGACAGTGAATAACACATTCCTATAAAGTGGCAATTAACACACCTAGATTGTTCCTTTTTACATAAACTACATGTAGTTGCAATAGATAAAGCTTATAAAAAAGAATTGTCATTGGTACCATTTGACTAAATTAAATCGACTAAACAATTTTGACATCTGTGAGCATAACTCAACGAGTGTTATATTTGACATCTTTATTATTTTAAATTAACCGAGAAAAACTTTATCAGACGTTAAATAGTTGAAGTAAGCACCAATAATTCTCATTAGAAGGGCATTGCTAAACAGTTACTGGTTATAATGTAACGTTTGTTTCAAACTCACTAAAATCACTGTTAGTGTCAGAAACATCAAAATCGATTGTATGAATGATGTATAAACTACATCAAGTTCATGTCATAGATAGCAGATACAGTTTCACCAGCATGATGTGACTTTAGTGTCTACAAATTTCTCAATATACAAATATGGCACTGATAACTATGTACACTAGTGTTCACAATTTCAATATCCATAAAGATATGTATTGTTTGTGTATATTTCATCTCCAGCTAATCAGTGTTTGTTTTTGTTGCCATACGGAACTCATATTGATTGTTTTCTGGTAAAGATCCGAGGTTCACACTTTGCCTGTACAGCTGCTCACTTTTTGACACACGGGCGCGTAGCAGGGTAGGCGTTCTTAGTCATTACGTGTCTAGTGCTGTACATTATAGAAACAGAATGAATGTATTTATACAAAACAAATTATTCATGCATTACACCGACACACGTTTACAATTATTGGAGCTATTTTAAATCCGGAAAAAGTTTGGTTTATCGACCTACCAACAGACACACATACCAACGGACAATATTTGCAAAGCAATATACCCCCTGTATACTTAAAGTGATACGTAACAAAATGTTGCTATTCAAGACAGACTTAATTCATTGTCTTATTTGAAAATGTTATTATAAACGATGCCTTTCGATGAATGCCATTTTAAAAACACTATGAGGTATAATCTGAATAGATAATAAACATGCTGTCGTTAAACTTTGGTTTAATCGAAAGTTTATTCTTAGCTTTTAACTTTACATCAGCAACACAACTATGCATTGACACCACAACTTATGTCTCGCGACCATAACTTTTTGAAAAATGAACATTTAACATAATACGTTACTGAAGGTGCCAATTTGTGTGAAGCCGTTGATGGAAATTCTTTTAACAATGAAGTTTATTGGTCGAAAAGTTGTTAAATGTAGCAAAATCGCTGACATTTGCAAATATGTTAAAGTTGTCTTTGTCAACATTGAAGCAGTCAACGTTTCGAAAGTTCTACAGGATACCATTTCGTAAGTTTTTGTAACTAGAGTAAAGCATCTGCATATTTGTGTCTAATAGCATTCTCCGATTTTTTAAATTCTCGCTCACAAGTTTTTAATAAGCAAAAATACAGAGTCGTACTTACCGCTAGCGTCCATGTCTTGATATTGACAACACATTGGAAGCTGCATTGCGACATGTTCTATACATAACGCTCACGTTATGGTCGCAATGATTCCACGGGGTGAAGGAGTCCATTCCCCAAAGGTTATCTGGAATATTTTAACATGTATGCATAAATGTATTAAGGTAACATATATTCTGATACATGAACTATATTAAAATGGGAATTAACATTGGTTGTCTTGAAAAACAGACCATTACTTATGAAAAACGAGTATCATTCCTAAATAAAAATGCAAAAGTAGTAAATTTAACCCAAGGCATAAGCATCATACAAACACTTCTTTAGTAAGCTAAATAAGTTAAAACCATGTTCTAGATATGTAACTATGGGATAAATGAATGTTTTTGAATTTATCAGTGCCATCCCTGCTATGCTGCTATGGTATGGGAAATGACTCTGAGGAGTTTGAGTGACACACATCGCAGTGACCTCCCCTGCTATGCTGCTCTGATATGGGGGATCACTCTGAGGAGTTTGAGTCACACACATCACAGTGCCATCTCCTGCTACGGTGCTCTGACATGGGAGATCACTCTGAGGAGTTTGAGTCACGCACATCGCAGTGACCTCCCCTGCTATGCTGCTCTGATATGGGAGATCAGTCTGAGGTGTTTGAGTCACACACATCATAACAACCTCCCATGTTTAGCTGCTTTGATATGGGAGATCACTCTGATGAATTTGAGTCTCACACATCACAGTGACCTCCCCTGCCATGGTGCTCTGATATGGGAGATCAGTCTGAGGTGTTTGAGTCACACACATCACAGTGACCTCCCATGCTATGCTGCTTTGATATGGGAGATCATTCTGAGGTGTTTTAGTCACACACATCACAGTGATCTCTCCTGATATGCTGATTTGATATGGGAGATCACTATTAAGTGTTTGAGTCACACACATACACTGACCTCCCTTGCTATGCTGGTTGATATAAAAATGTGTGATTTCTGAGTGATGAATCATAGCTGAAACAACTTAAGCTAGGATAAATACTCTCTTTGTATTATTTTGGTATTTTAATTTAGTAATATGGAAAGTAGTTTTCTTGCGTCATAAATAGGGATTGCATACATGTTTGTAATGTGTTAAATTGTGCGATTACATACGTGACTTTTCATTTACATCCTACAGTAATGTTCCACCCCTTGATTAGTTATTGTCATGGTTTAAATAAGGCGCAGACTGTTAAATATAGCTATGTAGTAAATCATCATTCGATTGTAATTTTATTGTTTATCTTAATTTATTTTGTTTTCATAGTTGTTGGATGAAGTGTCATTTGTTTAAACAAACTATATACATACAAAATATTCATTTCGCATTTAGTTACGGATTGCTCGACTAATTGACTAATTGTTCTTACCAAGCGAAGCACGCCACCACGAATATTGATAAGCGGCGATCAATACTTACCGATCCCTTCTACTGGTATAGTTAGATAGTTTACATTTATCAGATGACTTAATAGTTAGACGTTAAATAAAATACGCAGATGTGTTTTAAGAACCAAACTGCTGCATTAAAATGTAAACCCATGATCTAATTATTCACACGCATGTCCTTAAGCATAAATAGAGCGTTAAACAGCATTTAAGCGTTGTTTTATAATTTATATTTAAGTGCAGTAAAACACTTGAATACATTGGTATTCATTTTAGAATCATAGCTTGCACTTGGGTTTGTCTATTTATCGAAGTGTGATCGATATTTCAAAATATATTTTAAATGTTTATATCGCACTACTGTATTTCCGTTTATAAACGCCAGATCGATATCGACAAACGATCACATATCAGATTACCTCAAGTTTCAACAGACACACTTCAATGCATTTTCTTAAAGCAACGTTCGCACTAGCATTACTAATAAATAAATACAAATTAATTGTTAACATCTAACATATAACTATGGTTGACATATATCATTTTCATGACGAAATTCAAAGACCAATCACGTAATTTACAATAGTATTTATAGCTGAATAATAATTGTAAATGGTAATTCAAAACTATTGTTATTCTTTAGTATTATACAAATAGTATTATAATAAAAAAAATATGTATAAAATTATCATACAGCTGCAAAATGTACTTAGATTGGTAAACTATGTTCAACCTATTACGATTCTGCAAACACATCTAAAATTATAAAACATTTATAAAATACATGTAAAAATAGTTAAAACTAATTGTAATAACTGCATGCAAAATGCTTCTAAATAAGCGCGTGTTTATATATTGTATACACATTACACGATTAGTTATTTATTCTACCAAAGTTATATTGTTTTTTATATATAATATGCAAGGATAATAAATATTTCAAACTCTAGTTTAGATATATTATACATTGATTCGGTATTTTATCAGGATTATAAAGGGTAAATTTCCTTTCAAAAGGCAATACCAATTAAACATAACATAGCTATAAATATAACAATATGCATAAATGTGCATATATGTGCATATATGTGCATACCCACACAAAAGTTACTTTTGTTGTAAACGATATTATCAATCGTTTGGATACAAGCTTTGTAATGTCTTATATAATAACTAAATACATTTAACAATAATAAAAAGAAATACTGAAATGCAGTAACGAATATAACAAAAATGCCAGCATAGATCTTTGCATTGTAGTTGTAGCTGAAGGAAGATATTATGTATGCGACATACATAAGACGTCGTATTACAATAACAAATACCACGTCCTCAAATATAATCTGATTAAATTACGCAACAAGGAAAATATAACATTCGAAAATATTCGTTAACAACATTTCAATGTAAGGCTACGGCAATGAGTAATACATAAAAAATCAGCATACAAATGTTTGTTTAAATAATACATGCCGCTAATGTGTAAACATAATTTCCTGGCTCTGCAATGTACATAGTGGATTGCTTGATGCTCTATTTTTAATTGTAAAGTCTTTATATAAATATGATAACACAGTTTTAGAGTGCTCGTAACTGTTAATGTTATTAAACATGAATTGCTGAGTATGACGATATTTCGGTCCATTATCAGCAAGCAATAATTACCGCAATGATTGTACACTGTGATACCGATTATTTGTGGTTTAAAATAGATATATTACACATTGTGCAAGCACCTGCTCAACATATCCATAAGAACATCGCTTTAAGTTGGTTTTGAGTACACAACTATGTAAAGAGAATTGGAGTGTACTTGAAAGTTAGTTACAGGATATGATACATTATATCAGATAGACGTATAGCCAGAACGTTTGAGTATATATTAAATCACATGCTCACATTTATCTACTGGACATTGGATTTAACATGTGCAATCGGAATTTATCTGACATTTATTTGATTTATTTTATACCTACGGATTGCTAAACTTGTTATTCGCATTTTAATTTTCATGTGCTATTTTATTTAATTTTCGCTTTATTTAAAAAGTACTTACTACAATATAGAACGTATTCAAAACCTACTTACCAACGATTTTTATTTTTGATCATTTTCGTTTAACTATTAACAATGTTCTTATTATAGAAATGACAATAATGAATTGAACACATGATTACATATGTTAAAATATGGTGATTAGGAAATTTGAAATTTAACGTACATTCTTTATAACAATTACACATAGGTGTTGGTCACCTTTTTGCGTTACACACACATATTTCCCAATGAAACAACCTGTGTTGTATATGAGATAGATATCACCCAACTTAACCATTTAAAACGGGTAAACATATTTTGAAGATAAAAGAATACCCCCAAATATGTAGTGCTATGTGGAAATGGACAAAAAATAAAGCATTCATGTCATATTTACAAATATGGTTTTTAGTAAAATTGTTCAATTATATAATAATATTTTAGCGATAAAGCAAATGCATGTGGATTTATTAATAAAAAAGTATAATGTTGTTTAAGTTATATAATGATAAATGTATAATACTGAATGACTGTTGGAAATAGAAGAATATACACTATCACCAAATTGGATGTAATTGGATTCGTCCCTTTTCGAAGATGATTGAACCCCAACGAATGAAAATATGATTTGGTATAACGATTGTTTTTTAGTATACATACATTTCGTTCTCAAATTAATTAACCTATAAAAAGTGATCGATTGCTCGCTAGTTTCATTGTACTAATAGTTAACTGTTTCAATCAATTCAAAACACCTTAATATCGTTATTTCAGTTGTCTTGCTATACAAAACATGCACAGGCATAAACATCAGTAAAGAATGAATGTTTATTGGATGATATTAATACAACAGGGGGTATAACTCTTTTCCTTTAAATAAAAAAGCGTCTATGAGTATATGATTTGCGTGCAGGAAATGCAAAGAGAAAACATCACAAAAGCATAATATATATGTATTAAAACAGATTGTTTTATTTTGAATCTTCACCAAGCTCTACAGTAATTTGTGTATACAAGCTGTACATGCATTTAAACGACTTTAATTAATCTGAAATTACGTAATAGTTTGGCCCTGGGTGAAAGGACTCAGAACGACTAAAATAAAAAATGACTTCAGGTATCAAATGGTGCTTTTAGGGACATCACATGTTATTCCCTGTGTGTGTTTTTTTTTTGATAGAGCAAAACACAGGAACGCAATTCAATAACGCGTTAATTGTTTACGAACTTACGAATCTGAAACATATACAGTTATATTTAGATTGTCACCGGTGCATGTATTATTTCGAGTACTTTGACCTAATTTCGAATATTTACGCTTAATTCAAATTTGATGTTCTCCGACAGTAATAATCGGCTGTTGAATATGATACTTGTTTCTAATTATAGGCCATGCGCATGACACCAGTTTTGAGGAGGAGCAGAGCGATATTGAAGGTTCGTCAAAAATTGAACAATATTAAGGATTAAAAGGGTGAATGTCGATAATGTCAGGTGTGATAATGTGATCGTGAAACGAAATCGAACACTACTCTCAACTTATTAATGTTTTTATTCAGATTAAGACTTTATCACTTCCCCATAATGCTTACAATACATGTGTTCAGCCTGAACATTCAGCACTTCAAATTATACATTTCATAATTCGACAGAGAAACAGACAGACTGACAGACATAAAGAATGACAGGCAGACACAAAGACATACATACAGACAGACAAGCATACTTCCAGACAGCTAGAAAGACAGACAGACAGAAAGAAAGACACTCAGTCAGATATACATACATAAAGACAAACATATATATATACGGACAGTAAGGCATGCAGATAACAAATAGACAAATTGTAAAACAAATAGACACTCAGGCAGCCAGACTGACAGACAAACAAAAAGGCATACAGTCAGTCAGACAAACAGAAACACATCAAGGCAGTCAGACTGACGGACAAACAGACATACAAACGAGCAATCAATACAAACGAACAAACTTGCAGACAGACATAATAGGTAACAGACATACAGACAGTCAGGCAGGTCTGTAACAAGTATACACAATTTTAGTATTCAAAAACATATGAAATATTACTCAGTTCCATGTTGTTGAACACAATTAGACCATGTATGTAAAATGCATGGATACAAGTTGCTAAATACTATATACAACAAAATGAACATGAATACATTTTAATGAAGGATATGTTAAATATGACTTTGGTTTCCCTCAAATACTTCTAAAATGAAATTTAACATGTAATACAGTGACCACATTATTATGATTATTGTTATTATTATTAATCTTTATTATTATATTATTATTATTATTATTATTATTATCATCATTATTATTATTATTATTATTATTATAATTATTATTATTAATTTTTTCTAAGATATTAAAAAAATTCAAAATCTTAGATCGCCTATTTCTACATGCATAACAATTATTATGCTGTGTATTTTGATCAAAACAAATACCCCAAAGCGTCTGTTTTTGTCTGCGTGTTTCAACAGCCTGACCTGGTTGTCTGTCTGTCTATAATTTCAAATAAATATATTTTTATTTTACAAACATTCAAATTTGCATACTGCATTACGAAATATGAAAGGACAGAGCGACATTAAAAGTTATTAAATCGAAGTATTTTCTATGCCACCCTGCATGACACCATGTCTCCCCTTTTTCCAGCCTGCCTTCCACCGTGTCTGCATTTATGGCACAATGCCTACCACGTCAGCATGTCTGTACCCAGCATGTTTATCTGCAACACATTTATATGTTTGTTTTGCACCATAATGTATGTCTGGATGTGTTTTTGCCATCCTGCCTACTGTCTACATTGTACTTTCACCCATTGTCAATTTTTATCTCCCTGTCTAACTCTCAAGTAGTATACCTGTCATACGTGCATGACTGTATTTCTGTCTGCCTGAACTACCTGTCTGCCTGAATTTCGTGTCTGCTTGTCTGTCAGTCTGCTTGTTTACCTGCCTGACCTGTCTGTCCTGTCTGGTCTGTCTGATAGATCTGTCTGCCCCTCTCTCAGTCTGCCTGCCTGTTTGATATGTATGCCTGCCTGCCTGCTTAGTATGTTTGTCCGTCTGACCTGTTCGACAATCCTGCCTCCTTGTCTGATTGACATACCTGACCTGTCTGCCTGACCTGATGCTTGGCTTTCTGTGTATTAGTTTTTCTTCCCTCTCTGCATGTATGCCTGCCTGCCTGTCTGTCTGTCTACCTTTCTGCTTGCCTGCATATCTGCCTGTCTTATGTAGCCTGTCTTCCTGGCCTGTATGCATGTCTTCCTGATCTGCCGTATGTATCAACCTCAGTACCCTCCTGTCTGCCTGACCTGTCTAACTTTACTAATCAGCTCGACCTACTGGACCCGCCTGATCTGTCTGACCTCTTTGCTAGCCTCTCGGCCTTGCATGCCTGACCTTCCTGACCACTCTTACTTACCTGACCTGGCCTTCCTTACTTCCTTAACATGCCTGTCTTGTCTGACATGTTTGCCAGGTTGATATGCCTGACATAGCTGACCTGCCTGAGTGTGCCATTTCTTTGCACATAATTTATAATTCCAAAATAAATATAATTTAATATCACCGCTAATCGAATTGGCGTACGGCAGAACAAATCTATTGAAGGTTAGGTGATTACAATATATTTTCTGCAACCCTGCATAACAAACTGTCTCCCATTTTCCAGCTTGCCCTCCACCGTGTCTGCATGTTGTGGCACTTTGCTTGTGCAATGTCAGCAAGTCTGTACTCTGCTTATGTGTCCTCATCACGTGTGTTGCACCATGATTTATGTATGACTGCATTTCTGTCATCATGCATACATTCCACTGTGCCAAACATTCTCACTGCTGACCTTCCAGATCTGCATGTCTCCATACTGCTTCACTCTCTACGTCTAAAGCAGTAAACCAGCATGACCTGCCTTCCTGCCTTACCTGTCTTCCTATCTGTCTGCCTTGTCTGCCTGTTCTGTCTGACATGTCTGTTTCCCTGTCTGATTGTTCTGTCTGCCCTGTCTGGCTGACATATCTGCCCGTCTGCCTGTCTGGCTGACACGTCTGCCTGCCTGTCTGCTTGTCCGTCTGAGCTGCCTTAACTGCCTGACCAACCTGCCTGCCTGTCTGACTGACATGTCTGACCTGTCTGCCTGTCTGCATTTCATGTCTGCTTATCTCTCAGTCTGCCCGTATGTCTGCATGTCATACCTGCCCGACTTGCATGTCTGCCTGTCTGTCTGCCTTTATGTCTGCTTATCTCTCAGTCTGCCTGTATGTCAGTCTGCGTGTCAGCAAGTCTGACTGATCTATCTGACTGACCTTTATTTTCGTCTGCCTGTCTATCTAATATGCCTGTCTGCCTGTTTAATCTGGCTGCCGGCATGTTTAATCTGTCTGACCTGCCTGTCTTTCTACCAGCGTGTCTGCCTGAGTGACCTGCCTGCCCGACTGCCTTGCTACCTTTCTGTCTCTCTGTATTTCTGCCTGCCATGCCGTCCTAGCCTGCCTATTTGTTTGTCTGCACTATCTGCCTTTCTGCCGGTCTAAATGACCTGCTAACCATTTTGGCAAACAGCAGAACGGAAACCGCCTTCTTTGTTTATCTGTCTAATTTACATCATTATGTCCTATCTATTACTTTGTCCGCCCTGACAGCCAGTATTCAAACTTATTCTGCATACAACAATATTAGACAAACCATAGTCTTATTACTTACGTGTAACCATGTGTGTTTGCCTGAATTTTAATATATTAATATGCATATAACTGTATTTCTGCCTTTCTTCAAAATGTGTGTATGCCTGTCTGTCTGTTTGCCTCCCTGTCTCACTAACATGCATTGCTGCCTGTTTTCCACACTACCAGTCTGTCTCCGCACTGCAACAAAAACACAAACACTTGTCAATATGCAGAGTTACAATCATATAATATTTGCTTATGTGTGTACTATTATTACACACTCGAATTAATGTTTGATAATTCTTAGGATAACCTTGGTTGTAAACGAAGTACTGGTATAAAATAACAAAACATTAACTTACAGCGGTAGATACCTGCGTTTTGTGCTAAAAATATGTCGTACTGTCTTAAATAGAAAATAGAATTCCATTAAATAATTTAAGGGTATTAAATCAGTGGTTGATGCCTCGTCAGATACGATGTTCTTTGTAAGATTATGCATTCCACAAGTAGGGGTATTACTTTGAAGGTACTATTTCTGAGGACGGGGTGCTTTTTCTGGACAGAGAGCCACCATCAATAAACAGCATGATAGGTAAATATGTTTACGTATGTAATTACAGTGGTTATTTTGAAATTATTAAACGTATCGTTTGATCAGAATTGAAATCAATTATACAAATACAGTATTAAAACACCATTTTACTTGAAAGATAACATCACTTTTCCTGAATATATTAACTACTTTCTTAACTTACATTTACAGGTGTAAAGATACCGGGTAAGATTTTATTTGTTTGTACAGAATGACCAACATTGGAACCGTGTCATTTGTATCGTACATTCTTCTCACAAAGTTTATTTAAGCAAAACTTTAGTTAACAATATTCACAAATATACATAATACATAATAAAACGTATTAAATACTGACATAATAAATTTTCAAATGTCATATTTCTAGCACAATCAAAACAATTAACATTATGTTAAAACTTATCAAAATGCAGTCTTAAGTTTCAAGACATACATTTATTTGAATGCAATATTCATTGAGACTGATCAAAGAGTGATTGATTTTGTTCGGATACCTCATATACAATTATTAAATTATCAATTCGCTGGGTTTGAAAAAACAATGCAACGTAAGCACTGAAGGAAACGCCCTTTGGTAAATGTGTTAATAAATCGCATGATTGAGGTAATATTTTAATCATATGTTTTCTCTATATTGCACAGCTCAAAGTGATGTAGCCTAAAGAAATATACATATATTAAGCAATGTATCGGTAGTTTATTAACGCCTGTTGGTAGTGTAGTTTCTCCAAACACTTCGTTACCAATTTTGAACCAAAATGCAAACATATATTGGTTTCTTGAGAAAAAAAATCAACAATATAATATTAGTGTATAAAATTCCTTTACTCATCCCATTGTTTCGGTCGATTGTGAGTTTGTAAGTTAGACCATTTAGATGTATAATATCAGTAACCAATATAGTTTAAATACAAAAATGTCCATAGAAGCAAGACAATGCAAACGCAACTTGGTAAATGAAAATTACAAACATACTTTGCAAAAATGTGCAACATACGATAAACATCACGCCAATGGAAGGGCTGTACAAGTTTTCCTGTTTTTGTTTAATGTACATGAATACGCATCATAAGATAATATATGTACATTTAAGCACATATTGTACAGATGGGTTGCACACCTTATTAAACTTTAACAGGTAAATTCAAGTAATTGTTGTCCAAGAGATTTTAACAATGGGAAAAACATAATTGATTTGAATAAAACATAAACGTTTTAATTGCTAATTCATCTTTACATTACTATAGTGAAATTATTTTGGTATGGTGGATAATGTCTTTCAATATATACAAATACTATACATGATCTCAGATTTCCAAAAAGAATGTTTAACATTGTCAAATAAAGCCTACAATCAATGACATTATAGTGGATTTAATTCAAAATCGTTAAATGTAATCGATTGTGAGCTTTAACGTAAACAAAATCGGCCGTTTTCTGAGAAATATTATATTCAATAATTGTAGGTTTAAGACAAAGAAATGTAGTCTACGCACATTTTTGGGAACCTTTAAGATTTATCCTTTTATCCACCCTCCCCTAAATATATCCACCACTTCCCTTTAAACCACAGAATATCGAATCAACTTAAACACCCAATGCTTTGCATGGAACCTTCCAAGGCGATGACCTCAGTTTTATTCGCGTGTGTTTTGCGTTGTTATGTGTTTATGTGATGTGCTGTGTTGTTGTTTGTTTGGAAATTTGTCATTTGCCATAAATAAAGAACCTCGGGCTGCAAAAATAAGAGTTCTCTCCTGCTTTCGCAACTGGAGTTTCACTTTGTTTATATTCTATTAAAAATGTTGTTGTTTTTCCATTTAAATAATGTATTATTATGTGGAAAATAACTTCATTGTCGCTATTTTTACCCCCTATTGTTTTGGTGGTGATCTTGAATATAAGTATATGCTAAATTTAAGAAACACGTCTGCTTATTTGTCTATCCAAGCTCTCCTTTGAAGAAAACTCGGTATCGCAACAGCTACACTTTCATACGTCTGTGTGTCGACGTTCGTGTAGTGTCAATTCCAACGCCAATTTCAATGTATCCCCACAGATATCACACACCGATTATTATATTATCAGTATTATTATTTTCAAACCATTATCGGCACTTTATTATTATTAGTTTATTATTATCAAATAAACCTTTAAACACAATTATTTAATAAAACTAACAATGGAACGACTTCCGTTGGCAAGAAAAGATTTGCTTTACCATCAAAAGACGTTTCATCAGCTAATCAAAGTATGATTGCATTTTAGCTTCAAAATTGGTAACGAATTGTTTAGAAAAACTACACACGCAATTGAGAAGAGTTTGCTTATTACATGTACAATTTTTGCGCTATATCGCTTTGGAATATTCTTTTTCAAAAATTGAACTATTTGTAAACTATTACTTCCACTGGGGGATTTGTTTACAAATTTACAAGTAAGCGTTTTCGTTTGTGCTTACGCAGTACTCGTTGTCTATTCGCAGTACATTTGACATATTCATCAGATTAGCCAATGACAATGATGTACTAAGTTATGTTATATCCTGACCTGACATGTGTTACTATGCTTAAGCAGTTAACATTCATACACTGGTAACATTATTCTGAAATGTCAGGTCAAGTCAAGTTTATTTGGCAAATACAATTGTTCATAGCCAAAAAGCAAACATACAAGAGAACGTAATGACAGTGTAAAATAAATACAAATAAATGTAATGAACAGTATGCAACAAAGTGGGTATGGAATAACATTTTTAAAATTATGCAAATATATAAAACAAATCATACTCAAAAGAGTTGTTCTCTGTCTCAAAATACAATTTACTGGTTTTACACAAATATTTGGTAAATTCTGATAATGCAAATGATATAACTATTTTAGGAATGAAACATCGGATTACTAATAGCAGGTTTATCAAGTATTGTCAAACTTTTAACATAGGTATCGGAGAAGCATGTAGTGCACTATAATTTAGGTGTGCATAATGTACTGAATAAACACGCAAAGTAGTTGTTCAACACTTTCAACGAAAACCAACCCAAGCAGTACAAAATATTTGATCGTTTCGCATCACGAACGCTTTATAATTATATCCATTTCAGCAGATGCTGACCTGTCAACGATTCATACTTTAAATCTAATTATCTCAGTAGTGCAATGTCGCTCCTTACATACATTTTTTCATATATTTAGAAAGTTCGAAAATTGTTAATTTGACAAACTGAGAACATGCCATTTTAATATGAATTAAATCGGTTCTATGTTATTCCTACATATGTCAATTATCCCATTAGGTAGCATGGACTTCCTGAAAACCATACACCCCAAACGTTTTAATATAACTAAATTTTATTTTTTATTTCAACCAAAAACAACCTAGATATTTCGGTAAGGACACCAGGCGCAGATTATTGGTTTGAGACATTGCAATATCAAAGTCAACTGAAAATATATAGTTTCCAAACATAAAGAATGTTTACATTCTTAATGTTTCAGCTAAACAGAAAATGATGTGTTTTTGTGTACATATTCAAGAGCTGATATGTAAACTGAAATGGAAATTCATTGTAAAGTTTAAAACGTACTGATGATTTCCACAGTTATCAATGATTTCATTTATAAAAAGGGTCTATCACATAATTGATGAAATTGTGTCTTTGTAAGTAGTAGGAACTAATACAATTATAAGATGTGTAATCAATGTATTTTCAGGACAGCACCTCGTAGTTTGCCTCTTTCAACATTCCTTCAATCAAAGAGGTAACATTACATGTAATAAACCATTCATATAATCACTTACATTCATTTCATTATGTTTGTGTCCGTATGTTTGTTTAAACAGTTATATTTGTATATATGATCAATGTAATTGTGCTAATATGAACTAGTTTACATGTTTGATCAGTTCGTGAAAATGCTGTTGTACGTTATATTAGACTGTTTCAACCAAGACACCAATCACATTTGGTGATACGATTGCTGCTTTTTCTGGTTTTCGATACAATATGGTCTTGATATAAAATAAGTTAAGGAAATTTGAAATGCAATGTCGTAGGCTATTAGAGACCTTGACATTATGCGATGAATGCTAATGTGAGTCCCATGCTGATAATGTTTATGTTTACAGGTGCAGGGATAGTTCTTCCTAAGCCCGATCTGCCAAACGCTTTACAAAGTGAAGGTAAAAGTAGTGTATTTCCTGTAATGTTCATGACACTCATTTAAATGCGCCTGTTTTTAAAACGGTGCGTTTCTTCCTTCAGTGAAAAAGTTATGTGTAAGGCTGCAGAAATTCATCTTTGGACAAACTTTTTAAATTAAAGATATTTATTGGAACATATCAAATATGTTATTGTTCTTAATGAAGGTTATATTTTCGTTATGGATTTTAAGTGATTTATAACTATTTTATGAAACAAATGTAAAGTCATATAAGAAATATAATTTACGTAATAAATGATGAATGTTATTGTTGTTGTCAGCTTCAGCGGTATGACGGAAGTCGTTAAATAGGAAACGATGATCTAGTCGAGGAGAAGAAGAATCGAACTGCCGTGTTTATGGATGACTGTACTGGTTTAGGGTGTTATATGAGAATTTTACAGGGCTATCCTTTTTGCGTTCTTTTTACGTGTTTACTATATTTTATATTATTATATTTTATTTAATATACACATCGTTGAAACTTATATTCAGATGAATGTTTATCACATTTTTGTGTTGGTTAGCAGTATAAGGTAGGCAAGCACACTTGTTAATTCGAAACTAGATGCTTTTCTGCAATAATTAATATTTATGAAAGCAGGGGTTTATAAATAAATATAACGTTATAAAAATATTCAGATTCATAAGAAGTATTGTAAGTATACAATACACAGCTAGATGTATAGTTGTGTTATTTTCTTTTAAAATTAGTCTGAAGGCATTTTGGTAAAACATCTATCAACATAAATACGTTTGTTCTTAAAAATTTATATAGACAACATAAAAGATAACGTAATTGTCACAATTTCACTTTTATTTTTGTTGAATTGAAATGTAACTGAAATGTTTCTCCATCAGTATTAACGTTTATTAGTTCACCTGAGCACAAAGTGCTTTTTGACCGTCTTTTGTCTGTCGTCCATCGTGCGTCGCCAGTCGTGTGCCGTGCGTCAACGTGTTCATTCAAACAATATATACCCTAAACCGCTTGGTAGATATTGACAAAACTTCACAGGCATAATCCTTTGATAACATGCTATCAAAATTGTTCAAACCGTTATGGTTTGCTTCATATGTAAGTCACCAGAGCTACAAATATATTTAAAAAGTGAAAACTTTAAAAATCTCCTCTAAAACCACAAGTCTGAAAGCTTTCATTTTTGATGTTTGACGTCCTCTTGTAATCCACTACAAAGAGTGTTCAATTGTTTCCCCTAAAATTAACTTTTGCACCGTTCCAGGCGTCACGTGGCTTATATCGACTTGAATAGCAAAATAACAATATTCTCCTCTGAAACCCAAAGGCCCAGAGGTTTCGTAATTGATATTTAACATTGTTAATTCGTCCTCTTCAAAATTGTTCAAAGTATGCCCCTGGGACACAATTGGCCACGCCCTGTTGGTCATATGGTTTCAAAAGACTTATATGGCAAGTGGGCTTTAAAAATGTTCTCCACTGAAACCGTAATGCCCAGAGGTTTAATTATTTGGCATGAAACATTGTTTAGTGGTCCTCTACACGATTGTTCAAATTACGCCCCTGGGGTAAAAAAGAAGTATAGCCCCGGAGTCACATATTTCTGAAGACTTATCTGGCAAATGGATATTAACAATCTTCTCTTCTAAAGCCGCAAGCTCCAGAGGTTTCGTATTCGGTATGCCAATGTGTAATGTGGTCCTTTGAACATTGGCCACTCCATGGTAGTCACATGGTTTATGGATACTTAAATTGCAAAATGATGTTTAAAATCTTCACCTCCGAAACCCAAATCCCCAGAGGTTTCGCAATTGATATGTAACATCGTGAATTGGTCCTTTTAAACTATTGTTCAAATCATGCCCCTGGGATAAAATTTGCGACGTCCTGGGGGTCATATTGTTGCAGTAGACTTATATGGCAAGTTGGCTTTAAAAATCTTCTCCTCTGAAACCGCAAGGCCCAAATTTTTCATATTTTGCGTGAAACATTGTATAGTGGTCCTCTACAAATATTGTTCAAATTATGCCCTGGGATGAAATTGGCAACGCCTTGGTGGTCATATTGTTTCAAAAGAAGTTGGTTTTAAAAATCTTCTTCTGTGAAACCGCAAAGCCGGGAGGTTTCGTATTTGGTATGTAACTTTGTATTGTGGTTCTATACAAAGAAAATTTAAAGTATGCCCCTGTGGTAAAATGTGGCCACGCTCTAGGAGTCAAATGGCTGATATATGGATAAATAACAAAATAAATTAAAAATCTTCTCTGAACCGCAACGCCCGAGGTTTCGTAATTGGTATCCAACATCTAATTGTAGTCATCTACAAAGATTGTTCAAATAATGCCCCTGGGGTAAAATTGGCTAGACCTGGGGTTATTTGGTATTAATAGACTTAAATGGCAAGCGGTCTTTAAAACTCTTCTCATGCAAAACCGCAAGGTCAAGAGGTTTCAATTTCGGCGTGAAACATTGTATAGTGGACCTCTACAAGGATTGTTCAAATTATGCCCCTGTGGTGAAAAGATGCCATGACCCGAGGTCACACGTTTTCCAAGACGTATTAGATTTATGTTGACTTTAAATATCTTCCTTGAAACTGCAAGGCCCAGAGTTTTAATATTTGGCACGTAACATGATAAAGCGGTCATATATAATGAGTGTTCAAAGTATGCTCATGTGGTCAAACATGTGTCATATGGTTTATATCGGCTTTGAATAAAGCGTTCTAAGGCGGTGACCCCAGTGTTATCCATTTGTGTTTTGTGTTTGTTATGTGCTTTTGTGATGTGCTGTTTATTTGTTTTGGCAATTGGTCACTTGCCATAAATAAAGGACCTCGGGCTGCTAATTGGGGTCGCAACTGGAGTTTTGCTTGGTTTATATTTACATGTACATAGCAAAGTGACTTCTTTTTCAACGCAATGCCCAGATCTTCACACTCATGTATTCATGTGAGCGCTTGATGGCCATGTCACCCTCTTGTTATTATATGTGACTATAGTATAACGACATATTGACATAACTTAAATTCCAAATAAGTCTACATTTGCAAGAACATTATACATTATACAGGCATACAGACAGAACGAAAAGCATGTTTTGTATTATCTCGTTAACTCAGGCTGATTCAGCTGTAGTAGACTCATTTTTGACCATACAACGTTCTTTATTATGGCAACTGTTCAAATGCTTCAATAACACAATATACAAGTATACAAACACAAACATGAGTTACCATGAATTCACCATTTTGGAAGATTTCTATTGTTTGTTCTGGTATAAGATGGTTGACACAATGTGGTAGTCTAATAACTTTAGTTTGAACTACTATCCTGTCTCGTTACATAATATGAGTCGATTAAAATAAATTAAAGCCGCAGTCCATAAAATATAAGTCAATGGATATTAAAATTGTATTAGTTCTAATGAACGTTAATTGCATTTATTCGACTGAAAAATTGTTTTATTATTTACGAATGGCATTTTATAATGTCTGTGTTCAAAAACGCTTGGTAGGAACTGAATATACACTAATGTACATGCTGATTTTACTCCAGAGGCACCAGCTATCGCATGCAGATAACTTTATCATAAAATGTTACTAAAACGTTCTTATTTTACCGATTTAAATCTGTTTTATATATTTTGATCGGTAAGAAGCCCTCTAGAACCGATTTCTGCAAAGTTTTATTGTTTTAATATTTATGGACTGCGGCTTTAAACACACAATGGCGTATTATATTTTTATATCAGTGTGCGATTAAACACTAACCAGAAACGTGCAAATATAGTAAAATAATCACTTCTGTGTCTAAATTTAGATCGGTATTGTTTGCATAAATTATACAGAAAGACATGCTTGGAAAAACGTCATCAAAGACTATAGAAGAGAACATGTGTTTGGTGAATAATTCGCATATGTTTTTTCTTGAAGACTGAATAATTTGCACACAATAATGTTTATCATGTACCATGACCACGAGTACTTTTACACTAAGGTAAACCTACTTACTTACACACACTAAACAATAACATGACATAAAAGTCTATTGGTAGCACTATATACTTTAAGTTAGCTGTGCTGTTTGTGTAAGTTGTAATGATTTACAAATGGCCATAGAGTTGTGTTTTATACATGTCTAAACACAACAGGGGGTATACTTCTGGAAACAATATTTGAGAGTGTGATGCAGCTGAATTTCCATCAGTACTCAGTACCATCAGTACTAATCAAGCTGATCCGAATTGTATTACCATGCCATATCAGTTTGATCGAACAGTTTATTATATTACTAGTAAAACGTGCATATTTTAGACTGACGTGAACACATATTGCGTACATGGCATATTATGTGAACAAATACATGTGGGCTGGTATTCAACTATAAAATATGCCAATTGTCAATACAACGCAGCACAATACACAACACAAAAAATAAAACACAAAACAAACACCAAAGATAAAAAGTATTGACATAGGGGTCATCGCCTTGGAAAGGTAAATTAAAAATATGTATGGTTTAAAGTTTCAAAGGCATGTCGAGCCGGAATTGACGGCAAAACGCATTCATTTTAATATAAATTCACTATGTAATGCATTAATCAATCATTCAATTGAGTTACTATTTATTATTAGGGTATCCATGGCAACGAAAACCAACTTTCTTAGGTATATGAATGATGACATAGAGTAAGCAAAAACCATCTACAACTATTCCAAGCGTAAAGTTGGTAATGAATTGTATATCTTGCACATTTTTTTCACTACGAACAAGCCTTTTCAAATAAAACATAAACTTAGAAAACACAAACACTAAAAAGTATAACCAAACCTCGTAGAATACATTTTTATTAATGACTAATCAAATTAATTTGGATAGAAAATGTGCCAAGATACGCCAGTTCCACTGCTGTATTTTAATTGATCCCTGAATTCAAAAGTCACACAAGATCAGTACCGTGTATGACCACCGTCTGCTGCAATTACAGCCCGGTATCGAGCTCTAATAGAAACGGTGTGCCGTTGGATTGAGCGTCTTCCAATATGCACGTATTTGGACTGTATGTAATGTATTGGTCTGTATATCAAATACACAATATTAAATACTCACCTTCCAAACCCTTAACCCTTAAAGGAACTTGTTCACATATGTTTTGAAACAAAAAATGTCAGTATATGTCCTTACTGCAAAAGCTATTGCATCAGGGATAATTTAAAACAAATATTATATAACGAAACAAGTTAAATTAATTTTAAAATATTTCTACGCCGGGACTCGAACACGGGACCTTTGAAATTAAAAATCTAATGCGCTAACCACTCGGCCATTCGGACTTATACACCTGGTTGTGTATTTTGACGCTATGGAAGTGATACACGTGCTTTGCAAAATACCGATGAAAAACTTTACAAACGCTTTATATTTTCCATTTCGATCGAGGATTATCCATAAACAAAACTGTGACTAAATTGTCCCTTTGCCAATATTTGAACAGTTCACTTCAAAAGTAACACACATTATGGCTGTTTTGTACATGATAAGCAAAAGACAAAAAATATATGAACACCATTGCTCCTTGTAAGGTAACCTCACACAAACACGTGCGTGGTATATAAAGGGCCCTTAAAGTAAATCACACATATATACGTGAATAACATGGTTAAATGTTTATGTTGAAATAATGCATTCATAAAATAAGGCTTATGTTAGTGTAATTATATATTGCGATATTTGATGGATTCATATTTTGCACTTGGTCATCATGTGCATCTCATTCATTAGTTAAGCTAGAATCAAGGCCACTGTCATAACCAGTTACAATCATGAATGACATTTGGTGCTCTTTTAAAATCTGAGCTATTTACCAAGCAAGAGTCATAAGTTTTTTACTTTCCAACATTTTGTACTTTGAAATTCTTTGATATATGTTATGTTTCTCCAATGCTGATTGTTTCATACCACTATGTATTGCTGATTTTCAGAACTGAGAATTTTATGTATTTATTTAATGTGTAGCTTTTGCAGCATTTATCTGCATGTTGCACATTTTTACTCAACTGTTTCTTTTTCACAATGGCGGCAAATCCGGCACAAAATCTAGTCCGTGCATTTAGTGTTTAGCATACATTATATAAATATATTCAATAAGTAGTTATACGCAGATTAAGGCACGAAAATAATAGTAAAATTATTTATGGACCAATGATGATTTTCATCAACGTTGTTCGTGATTTCTTTGAAATGCATGCAGAAGCATTATTGTATTTAGCATAAGTGTTCTGAAACTTAACATTTATTTAAATGGGAGTTAACTTATGCTGTCTTGTCAAACAACCCATTACATAGATTAAAGGATTGTCTTTCATACAAAACGCTTAAACACATGAATTTGCTTCTTTTATGAGCACAAGTTCCATACAAAATATTCTAAATAATTTCTTTAAAATTTAAAATTAATTACATTATCATTTTGTTAAATAAGATGAAATAAGTAAATTAGAAAAGTGTGTTCCAAATAAATGTTTATAATGTGTTTGATATTACACCCATATGAACTTCTAACTAGGCATTCGCTTAATAAGCTATCAGCTTATATCATACATAACTGGACAAAAATAATAAAACATATTATAAAAACAAAAACCTCGCAACCAAGTTACCGTTACCATAGTAATCCATCGTCTGCCTACTCGGCCCACACCATTTTAAGTCAACTGTAACATGTTTACTGTTAAAGAAATCTGGTTATTTGTCAGTTTTAAGCTGATGATGTAACATTTAGATCAATGTCTTTACATGAAAAAACACATTGACTTCCTTAACACATCGCTGTTACATGTGCATAGTGTATAATGTCAATGTTTGTGCTCGTGTATTTTTTTGCCATGGATTCTGAAATAATTGAAAAACGAAAGGTTATAATACAGTTTTGTGATAGTACTGGGAATACGCCATTGCATACGATACCGACTTTTAGAGAAGTCTTTTGGGGAATCTTCGGTTAAGCGAACAACTGTCTATACGTGGTATAAACTTTGTCAAGGTGGCAGAGAATCAACACAGGATAATCTGAGACCTGGCCAGCCGAACATCATAAGTCGAATATTGCCTATTGTGAAAGAAATTGTTGGACGATGATCGTATACTAGCTACTAGAGGAATATTGTTTTTTTATGATAACCAGTTTTTTTATGATGTTTGCACCTCAAAGGTGCGAATATATGAGACGTTTGTGGTGGCGTTTGGGCGATACTTCGAGAAATAGTGACTTTTGAGCTGAGTAACGTCATAATTTGTTGACATCGACCTGGGCCGCCCCTAGTTACATGTACATGTTCAACTGTTATTTGTGAATCCTTAATCGTATCGTGCTGAAATTTTGAATGTAAATACAGAATTGGTGTACATTTATTTCAGTATTTGTTTCATTATTATCCTCCCATTGCCTTCTATGATGAAGCGGTTGTCCGGGTATTAAATGAATATCCCTAGTATAATGTTTATTGTGATACCGATAAATATACAATACATCAAGCATTAAAATCGGTAAAATAATAACGTTTTTGGTTACTTTTTATCGCACAATTATCTGTATGCGATAGCTGGTGATGCCCCCGGAGTAAACCAGAGTCTACATTAGTACATATTCCGTTCGTACTAAGCGTTTTCGAACATACGCATTATAAAATGCCTTTCGTGAATACGACTCAGTTTTAAAGTTGAATATACGCCATCTATGTTCATTAGAAATAGTGCTAATTTAATATGTATCTAATTATGTTCTATGGACCGCGGCTTTAAATCCGAATGAAACACACGCTATGAAACACAAGGTGTAACTGACGAGATTTCGTATTCGGATTCGTAAAGTTCCACATTGTTTAAAGTCGCTTCTCTATTTACATTTGAACGCGTTATCCGTTATCCTTATCCGTGTCCGCAACCGATGTTTGTCATCAATATTTAAGAGCAGTAAACACTTGAATAAACAAGTATTGATTTTAGAACCGTATCTTGCACTACTGTCTATCCGTTCATCACCGTGTGATCGATATTTGAAGGTTGACAGAAGGTATCAAATTACCTCAAGTTCAATATACATATTTCAATGAGGCGACTTTAAGCAGCGTTCGCAATTGTTACACAATGTATATAAATTGTAATTGCCAACTTATTACGCATACTAAAACAATATTACTTAATAGTGAAGTTTATAATCATGGTACACACATATCCTTTTACAAAATGCACAGAGCAAATTACACGAGGTGTCATAATTTAGAATGCTCTATAAAACAATAGCTCTGAATTATCATTTTACAGTATGATACAAATTCTAAATTAATGTACATTTACAATAGTAAAAGTAGTTACAAGCATGATGATTGTGTGAATAAAGCTAAAGTTTTAATACATGTATAACATAAATGTAGATGTAGTAAAAACTACATGTATAATGCATGCATGTACATGCATAATGCCTGTAGTTACATTTGATTTTACATTTGGTATACAAATTTAGCGACTACTTATTTATAAGTTTTTCGTTAAATTTATGTTATTTTACTTAATATGAGAGGATAATACTACATCAAATTTCAGTGGATATATATTATACATTGAATCGTTTATCAGGGTTTTAAGGGTAATTTCCCATTAAAGGCAATACCTGTTAATGATATGCCAACAATGTATGTAACAATGTACACATATGGTAACTTTTGTTGTAAATGTGTGTATTTATAAATCTAATGGGCTCAATCACTGCAATGTCTTATATTATAAATAAAAACAACACTCTGAAGAAGAAAAGTTTATATGCAGTAGTGAATCTAACTAAAATGCTAGCTTTTATCATTGCAGTGTAGTTGTAGGTTTTACCTTTACTCTTGAGTATAATACTTAAGGAAGATATTTCGTATGCAAAACATATATGAAGTCGTATTACAATAACAAATACCGTCTCTACATCAACTATCCGGATTAAATAACGCAACGAGGAAAATATTTAAATGAAACACAATATTTTATAGCATGTTCAATGTAAGCCTTTGACAATAGGTACGTGTATTATACAACGAAGGAAAATGCCCGCATACGAACATTAAAAGATAAAATAAATAGTCCAGCATAAAACAATGATTTTTTTTCTGTTCTACTAATACATGTTTTTTGTACATCGTTTTAAATATTAAACCCAATTTCCGAAAATGTACATCTTTATGTGTTTGTAATAGGTTTTTACTTGATGATTTTTTTATATGATCTTATCATACAGCTATTGTATTTACGTGACTCTTGACGTTACTAAATATGATTTGCTGGGTATACCGATATTCCAGCCTATTATCTTCAAGCAATAAGTACGAAATCATTGTCATAATGAAATATAGATGTATCAGATCTTCAAAAAATAGACTGGTATGCCAATGTTGGTTATATTCACTGACTGGTTTAAATGTGATAACATCTACTCATCGTTTATATAACGCCGCTTTAAATATACAATAGTGCGTGCACATAATTAAAGTTTACTTAATATACAAGAATTTGCATCAGATAGCCGTTGAGTTTACGAATTTATCAAAACACACGTTCACTTCTTTTATCTACGGTACATTGGATTTTATCTCAGCAGTTTGAATATACCAGCATTCAAATTTAAATTTAATCAAAATATGGATTGTTCGAGTATAGGTCTATTCACTTCGTTTCATTTTCAGTGGTATTTATTTTTGTATTTCTTTTCATTTAATCAAAATATATATATAATTACGTATTTATATTTTAATCGTTTTATCGTTTAATAAGAACAATATTTGTTTTATTATAGACTTGACGGTACATGAACTAAATACAGGACTAAAACAGTTTTAACTTCCGATCGGTGATTGTCAAGGCAGAAAATTAACGTACATTATTAAAAATAATTTCCTTGGTCAAACGAGTGACTACATGTGGAAACAAATCAGAATAGGATCTTGGACAAAATTTGCGAATATATGTCAATATGCTGAAACGGACATTGCACATAATAGAACATTCATGTGATATTAAACAATATTGATTATATTGTGATGTTTCAGCAATATTCGAATAATGTAGCAATAAAGAGCATGCATGTGAATCTGATTTTAGAAAAACCGTTGAGCGGAAAATTATTTACTTAATATGGTAAAAGGTTAATGATTGAATACGCATCGATTTTGCGACAGAGGGAATCGTTAAGGATTATCATGATTAAGGGTGTATTGATTCCAATATTAGGATTATCGAGCGTGCGGGGTATTGATTTCATTTTGTTACAACCTGTATTCTGACTGTTTATCCTTTTTTTTGAAAGTCGTTTAAATGTTTACCTTTCACAATATGTTTGTGAATAAATAAATGACGCTTTTCAAATAGAGCACTCAATGTGATCAGTACCTAAATAATTCGGTGGTTTACATTCATAATAGGACACAACATATTTACTTCGACGTTTAAATGAAATATTCTACCGGAATAATAATCTATATATTTTTGGGTGGACAAACCAAATGTAACGAGCTAAACATGTTATTGGGCTATTCTAATAAGCGAGGAATAAAACAATACTTTAATTATAAAGTATGTTTTCGAAGATGATGTGGCCAACGGACTGTAAGGCCGAATGATCGTACCTGAATTAACCATGCATGACCGGGTGGACAACCATGTGCTTAGAGATGGCGAGATAAGCGGTTCAAACCAGGAATGACAATAAAGTTATGGGAAACCAAGTTATGGATGTAAGCGACACACTACCTAGCGGAAATCGGATTTAGAAATTGTAGCTATTACACATTTTTTTGTATTTTACTTGAATAAAATGTGTTACTTTTATCATTATGCTGTATAAACTAAATTATTCAACAGTAAATAAAAATCAGTTTGACAAAAATGTTTTATAAATAGAACACATGCAACTTTCGTTTCCGAAAACAAAATGGAGGGTAAACTGGAGAAATTTTGGCGGGCTTTAAAGAAACTGATTGCCTTTCATTATATTGTTTATTTAGATCTATGTATTGTATAATTTATATTAAATGAACATGTACAGAACGGTTTATTCAAACAATATTTCAATTATTTATTCACTGTATGACAAGTTCATGTGTTTTAATTTTATATATATTTTTGTTATTGTTGTCCCTTTACTTTTAGTTTGATTACTCCACTAACTAAACCTTGCATGTGATAATTTAACTCCTTGATTTGAATCAGTTACACTGGTCAGGGTCGTTTAAATTTGCAGGTGAATTTGATGAGGTTTACCAGAACGACCATGGCCAAGGACAGACTGATGATGAAGGTGAGGCGGTAATTTTCCAATTGACTATTCCACAAAGGTTGGCATATGACTCATTATTTCACTGATTAACAGTTTACTTAGTTTTTCGCCTGATTACGTCTTAGTATAATTAACAAATAAGAGTACACGATGCAATGCCTATGATGCAATTTCCATCAATGAATTATATCGCGGAAATAGTATTTGTGACTGTCAAAATATGTCTTTATTTACAAATGAGATAACATTCTTATATAAACATACAAGGATCAAGTAATACAGACAAACTGAAAATGCGTTGATATTCAAAAGAATGCAATTTTATCGATGTTTTATTAACCACTGTTTAATCCAAATGGGAATGAATCCTTGAACTGCACTGGCAGAACCTGCCAGCAGCGTGCATGCATGTGCCATTATTCTTGTTTTTACAATCAACAGAGTCTTCGTTTGGAGTTGAAGCATCTAACGTTCCAAGAGGGAGTTATAATTCTTCAGCTTGCAACAGCCATACATCTGATGAGCTGCCATCCCAGACATGGCGCAATTTTAGCATAGAGTCATTAGAAAACGATAATGCCTCCGACGCTGGGCATACGTCCAACATACTGTTGGATCCATGTTTGGTAGATGATGAAACTGTTCGCAAAGCGAGTTACAATACCAGATCATCATTTACAGAAGGCAGCGATATAGAAGAAGATGCTGAGATGGATTTGTTTGGTCATCGTAATGAAATTTGCAGAGCTGAATACAGCCCGTCCAATTCCTTTAGTCAAGACATTCTTGTTCGCGACACACATCTTTCGATAAGTGTTATTGCAGGTCTGGTGCTTGTTTAATTTTGAACTAATTTTGAATTAAAACTTTGAATTCTAATTTAAACAGGAGCCATGAACTGGGCTTACACGTTCAATAAACTGCACAAGCCATTAACGTTCCATATTGAAAATAATTGTAATTTATAAATAGCTACTACTGTTACCATTGACGGAAATGTACATCAATACTTATGATATTTGTGTATTTTAGTGCGTTATACACGATACATATGTTAATGAAGGTGAATATGCATTATACACATTTAACAAACATTTGACAATGATTTTAAGGCATATTTGAAGACTCTTAGATATTGCTACTGGTAACTTACTTCTATGTGGATATATTCACATAAGCATATGCAGGATGCAGGCAAATCAGCATTAAATCTAACTACTATATTTATGCAAGGCAAATAACTTTGCAAAAGAGTATAAAGCTTCAGAAAATAAAGATCTGATTATCATACTTAGGACTGGAGAAAGGATAGGTGCTATGGTAACTGATGTGCATATTCTAAATTCTTTTTCAGATGTTGTCAGAGAACTCCCAGTACCAAACTTGGTTGACCCTATGTAGGTTTTTAACAATATAACAATATGATAAATATCAACGTGTTCAAGTATACATACATGTAAATAAACCTTTACATTATACAATACATTTTACTTGACAGAAATAAGTCTACAAAATACCTTACAATTTCCAATTTCAGGTTAGGAGAGCTGGAAAGTATGGGGATGAATGGAGTTTGGTCCATTGAAGAAGAACAACAGCGTGTGCAATTTGTTGTTACAGGTTTGGTATTAGTTGATCTTGAACAGTGATTAGTTTTGTTTTAGTATATTAATTTTAAGTAAACCATTGATATATTCATGCTACAATTCTGGCAATCGAACGTTGAGAAACAAAGGTGTATTTACTTTTGTTTTAGTAAGTTATTCTACATAATATAATTTATAATATAGTCTTTAGTTGATTGTGTTTTTTTAATTTTCTCATAAAAGCTCTGTATATCAGTCAAACTTAAAAATGGAATTATCAATGTAATCATTGCCAAGCGCTGGTAAATACAGATCGTGTACCCACATTTGTAAAACGATTTCAAATGGTTTATTAGCTCACCAGAGCACAAAGTGCTCAAGGGTGAACTATTTTGGTCAGTCACCTCCGTTGTCTGCTCAAATTAATTTCAAAGAAATGTTTCTTGGGTGACCGATAAAACATGGCCGCGAGCAGTTTTCCTTATACGGCTATAAAGACATATATGAAGCTCTTTTTTATAGAAACTGCTGACTGGATTTGAACATAATTTCACACAAATTTTCCTCAGGAGGCCATTTACCGTTTATCACATTTCTTCAAATTAATTTTATTTGTTACAAACATGGCCAGCAGTGGACGGAGCAATTTTACTTCTATGGCTATATTAAAAAATCTTGTCGTCCAAAACCACTGGCTGGATTTCAAAATACGTTTACAGAAATGTTCCTAGGGTGACCCTCTACCAAATGTCTGCACATTATTTTGATTATTTAAAAAAATACATGGCCGCCAGGGGCGGGGCAGTTTTCCCTATATGCCTATATTGGAAACTTGGAAATTCGTCTTGTCAGAAACAGCTAACTGGATTTTAAAATAAGCTCACAAAACTGTTCCTTGGTAGACCATCTACCAAAATTATTTAAATTATTTGGATTCGTTGAAACATGACCGCTCGTGTGCGGGGAAGCTTTTCTTATATGGCTATTCAGAAACATTTGAAGAAAAATAATTGTCAGAAAATGCCGACCGGATTTTAAAATAATTTGAAAGAAACGTTCCTTGGGTGACCGTCTACCAAATGTTTTCAAACTATTTTGATGTATTAAAAAAAACATGGCCGCCAGGGGCTGGACAATCTTCGCTATATGGCTATGTAGACAACTTTAAAAATATTTTTGTCTGAAGCCATGTGGCTGGATTTCAAAACAAGTTTTCAGAAATGTTCCATGGCTGACACACTACCAAATGTCGTCATTGTTTGTTTGATTGGTTAAAAACATGGCCGCCAGGGGGCGGGGCAGTTTTCCTTATATGGCTATATTAAAAAAATGAAAATCTTCTTGTCAGAAACTGCTTCACAGAATTGTTCCTTGGAAGACCATCTACCAAAATTATTTAAATTATTTGGATTCGTTGAAACATGACCGCTCGGGTGCGTGGAAGCTTTTCTTATATGGCTATATAGAAACATTGAAGAAAAAAAAAAGTCAGAAAATGCCGACTGGATTTGAAAATAATTTCACAAAAATATTGCTTTGGGTGACCCTCTACCAACTGATGCCTCTGTGTTACAATTTGCCACGCCCTGGGGGTCATATTGTTCAAATAGACTTATACATGTATTGCAAGTGGGTATTATAATATTATCCTCTGAGACCGCAAGGCCCATAGGTTATATATTTTGCGTGCAACAATGTATAGTGGTCCACAACAAATACTGTTATGGCCCTGTTGTCAAAGGAAGCCATTCCGCAGGGCAACAGTGTTTCTAATGCTTTAAATGGCAAATGGGCTTTATAAATCTTCTTCTCTGAAACCGCAAGGCCCAGAGGTTTCATATTTGACATGAATCATTGTGTACTGGTCCTATACAACGATTGTTCAAATTATGCCCCAAGGATTAAAAGAAGGCACGCCTGGGGATCGCAGGTTTTCTGTAGACTTATATGGCAAGTTTACTTTAAAAATCTTCTCCTTTGGAACCGCTAGGCCCAAGTGTTTTCTATCCTTTGTATTTCAAGTAATATATGCAATTAAATTATTAATTAAAGTGCCACTGAATTACACGCAATGTTAATATATATGTAAATATTTATTTAAAATAATGCGACATTTTATTGGGAAAAAAATACAATGAATTTCAATTTTATACTGATGAAGTTACGCTTTTGGAATGTATGTATTCACACTTATTTATTATCGCAATACTTAAAGGGACAATTTTGAACGCCTGATATAATTATTGCCATGAGTACGCTGTTAACAAGTTAGTGAGTTTGTAGAGGTAAACATTAATACTATAGCGTTGATATAATATGAAAAGGGATAAATGTTTTAGTTAGTTAACATAAACCAAAGTACCTCATCAGACAAGTAAAAAACGATATTTAGCGCTTACAATACAATAATACACTTCAGAAAGTAACTTTTGTTGAGTAAATGCAAACGATTTAAACTATAATTATGCAGAGGAAACAACTTGAACACTTGAATAGATGGTAATAAACTAGTACTCACAGGGTAGTAAAACACTGGAAAGGGACCATTGCTAACAAAAATCGTTTGAATGAGAAAGTAATCTTGGATTGGATAATACAATAATCATATAATCTCCATTTGCAGGGAATTATACTCTATATCAGCAAAATAAACAAAACATAAGAAGAAGCATACAAAATCTAAGAAATACAAAAAATTTGATTCCGATGAAAATGAAAATCAATGTATAAATTAAACAGTGTACATTATATTTAAAACATGTGCTAACATTGCCAATTGTTAACTTGTTATGTAAAACTAGATGTAAGGCACAATTTAATTTTAATCAGTGAAATTAGTCTAATCTGAAAATAGCACAAAGATCTTTATGAACTTTATATATATATAAGATAATATTTTGGCAAAATGTGAATAAACAAATACGAATATAAATATTTGGAAGTTTAATCTACAGCAGCCCATCGCCGCAAATCCCAAAACAAAGTCTGTAGTTACCATTTCTTTGAATGTTGGCTTTGTCAATTAAACCTAACTAAGTGTTTATCTTTAACATTTTTAGAATCGATAACGGTTGCCGTTTCGCTCAAAAATATATATTAATACTTGATACAGTTTAAAATTTAGAACTCTTTAAACGCTACCTGAACACGAAGACTATAAAACATTATTGTCAGAAACCACTGGTTGGATTTTAAAATACTTTCACAGAAATGTTTCGTGGGTGAAGCTCTATCAAAATACTTTAAATTATTTTGAAAACGTTAAAAAACATGACCGCCAGGGACCATAGCCTTTTTACTTATATGGCTTTATTGAAAATAACATACTAAACAACACTTCTTGTCAATAACTACTGCTTGGATATCGAAATACGTTCACAGAAATATTCTGTCGGTAGTCATCTACCTAAATGCTTGATTTTGATTCGTTAAAAGCATGGCAGCCATGGAGCG
Organism: Congeria kusceri; assembly: GCA_027627225.1. Lineage (NCBI taxonomy): Eukaryota > Metazoa > Mollusca > Bivalvia > Myida > Dreissenidae > Congeria > Congeria kusceri. Next base: position 65,778,857 of record CM051026.1, on the reverse strand, counting down.
GGGCCTTTTTTCTTAAGTGGCAATACTGAAAACTTTAAAACTCTTCTTGTCAGTAACCAATGGTTGGATTTCAAAATAAGTTAGCAGAAATGTTCATTTGGTTGTCTCCTACCAAAATACAAAAATTATTGTGACGCGTTAAATCACATGACCCACAAGGGACGAAGCCTTTTATCCCTATATGGCTACATTGGAAATTTAAAAAAAAGCATTCTTATCAGTAACCACTGGTTAAATTTCGAAATAATTTCACATAATTGTTCCTTGGATGACCCTCTACCAAACTACTTCAAACATATTGTAATACATTGAAAAATAGTATTCCCAGGGCGCGGGGCCTGTTTCTTTTTATGTCTATATTAAAACAACTAAAAATCAGTGACCACTGGTATGATTTCGAAATATTTTCACAGAAATGTTACGTTGTCGGCTCCTCTTCCAAAATACCTTAAATTATTTTGATACGTTAAACAACTAGGTCGCCAGGTGTTTTGCCTTATATGGGTATATTGAAAACTTTAAACTCTTCTTGTCAGAAACCACTGGTTGAATTTCGAAATAATTACACAATACTGTTCCTATTGTGGTCTTCTACCTAAATACATATACTTTAAATTATTTTAATTGTTTTAACAACATGGCACCGAGGGGGCGTGGTATTTTTCCTGATATGCCTGTTGCTTTATTTTAATTAAAAAAATATTTGTCTCAGAAACCATTTGTTGGATTTGGAAATAACTTCACAGAGATGTTCCTTGGGTGATCCAAATACCAATACCTTTTATTAATTATTGATGTTTAAAAAACAGACATGGCCTCCTGTGGCTTTATTAAAAACTTCAATAATATTCATTTATGTGCCATTTTGATTCAATAAACTCATGTGAGCAACCAAATGCCATGTTAGCCCTCTTGTTTATTCGAAGGCGCCTGGTTCTGAATAGCCACATACTGTTACTTATAGGAAAGGAATGCTTTAAACATGGATAAAAGCTTGCACAACACTAATTAAGCAATAGCATTGTAGCATTAACATTATAAACATACAAAGGCCTTTCATACCTCCTTCACACAGAACACTATTTATGCCTGTTTCCGGAGCAAAGCCAATGTATACAATATTAAATAAGACCGAACAATGCTTACCAATAAAACAAAAATGTTCAGGTAAATTAAATATTGAAATTACTGACAATGTTTGGAAGGATATTTTTCGTGAACCATTTTCTATAACTAAAGATGTGAAAATGCAATGGTTTCAATACAGAATTATACACAGAATACTTGGAACAAATAGTCTACTTTTTAAAATGAATCTGAAAGATTCTCCCAAATGTACCTTTTGCAAAAGTTGTGAGGAAACGATTGAACATTTTTTCTGGGAATGTCCTATTTCAAAAATTATTATTGAAAACATTTTCCCCAAACAGTTGTTTCCATTTTGTAACATATATACTTTTCTTCTGGGATATATAGAAAAGAATAGTGATGCTGTCAACAATGCTTTTATTTATGCCAAGTTTTATCTGTATAAATGCAAGATGTCTTCAACACAACCAACGGTTGAAAATGGAAGACACTTTATGAAATCACAATATGACAGTCTTAAAGATGTAGCAATATATGAAAAGAAAGTTGACAGTTTACTTGCTTGGAAAGATATTTTGAATGTCAATGTATCACAGAACCACCTCTTTTTGCAGTTGACTGAAAACACTTCATAGCACTATCTAGAGTATTTACGTACGTTTTTTTCTCTATACATATACGTGCTTGTTTTGTAGAAACGCTTTCCATAACAGTTCAACCTTACTCAATAATACATTTTCTATGTGTGTTACACGAATATAGCCCTGCATTTATCCACCATGCGTTCCTAAATACTAAAAAACCTCTACAAACTACAAACTTTATCCAAACATATCATATGTCCAGTGCTCAATAGACCCAAGTCAAAGCAAGACCTGTTACCTTTCCCTTCCCCCCTTCCCACACTTATTATTTGATTCTTTAATCCTATTTTTTTTCTTCCTTGTGCATGTGTGCATCTCTAAAAAGCGTACTTTATTTACCTTATGATGTCTACTTTATGTGTGTGCACTTACATGAAATAAAGGTATAATTTTGAAAAAAAAAACAAAAAAAAAAACAAAAAAAAAACATTATAATCCATGATATTTAAATCAGAAGCGAAAGTACTCGAATTATGAGTGTATTAAATATTCCATACATTATGATCACAATAACACGATCAAAATAGGTCAAATGCGTGTAATAATATGTATATAATACCCAATGGAAACATTAAAACTATTGTGAAATTTACTTTAATTTGACGTTTGATTGCAATCCAAGTTATCGGTACATGTATATTGGAAATCTTGGTAATTTACTGTGGTAGATTATTCTATGGTGAGCCCCCAACATACAACTTAGCATGTTTTTGATCCAAAACTGTTCACTTTAGGATTAAATAAAGCATTTGTTCTTTTGAGCTTGAGAGAATTTTTCAACATATGCATATACAAGTTTTTAATTTAACGGACTGAAATATAAAACAGAACTTGCTTACATGTATTTCAAAGTTTATATTTTACATTAATCGTTAAGGTTTAAGTTATCTGATACTCATGTTAATTGACTTTTCAGCAAGCGAAGTCATAATGGCTTTGGATCATATATAAACCAGCAGTTATCAAGGTTGTAATTTGATTTTTGATAGAACATGAAACATAATAAAATTGGCTCCGATTTACATGATGCAGTAATAAGTTGTTTTTAAAAATAACCATTAACTGATATTGTGTAGATCTTTTTCGAGCTCTGTCTTCCATATTGTTTTAACAAGACATAATTGTGCTATAGACACAAGCATAGAGCAAATGTTAGTTTTCACTTAAATAATAAATACAGGACACATTGATCAGCATGATAAAATTACCAAGAAAAGTGGCTTAAAATTTCATACGGACACAGTGAAACTTGATACATCAAAAGCCTTTGTTAGTCTGAAATGACCATATTAACAATACAACCTTTATACGTTCCCTAATTATAAAATCTAAATGACCACTAAAACATTAATAAACACCATGATTATTCTCTAGCAGATCAACTGTTTAAAACAAGTGTCAATTCTGAAAAGCAACATTCACCATATACATGTGTACAGTGAATGGTCCCATTAACATTTCAGGACTATCAAATAGTTTGCATCCCATTAACCACTTGTAAACTTGTTTCCAAAATATGCAATATTTTGATGCAATCCAAGGACAAGACATTTAATATAACAAAAAGATCAAATGCTTTGTATATAGCAACATGCATGGTAAAATATATTGTCATCCTATCGATGAAGCTAAAAATTGCACCAAATACTGATTCTGTGATATATAATATCAAGTAACTGTCAAGAAAATTGTAATAATCCTCATATTTTTTAAGCCTAGAGCATAATTAAAGTAGACATGACCATGTATTTATAAACTGTATGTTCAGTTACGATTTAACCAACCTGAAACTCTAAACATTTAAAAACAGGAACATACCTACAGTACTCGTACATCTGTTATTGGTGGTTGGTCCATAATTGCGTTTTTCAGAACAAAACTTAATGCCTCGTCGTATTGGACTGATTAGGCAACCGTTATATAAAATACATAATGCTCTTTTGTTATCAACTTGTGTTGTTTTTTCCAGGTTTAGAACTTCCAATGCCAAATCTAGTTTACCCCAGGTATGTGTATTTTTATTATAAACGCGTTTTTATAATTTTGATTACGCCACTAATGACCATAGCTTTGAATAATGGGCTGTAAAAGGATTTCCTCTCCTTTTGATCAAGTTTTTTTTCTATAAATATTTTGTAATAAATATTATATACCATTTATATATGCATACTATGGGTTGGATTAAAAAAAAACAATGCTTTAGTGGGACGCATGTTGGAAGACATTAACTTTGTAGTAAGAAAGCCCATACTTAAATCGCTGTATTCAAAAGTACGTGTTTGCATAAGGGACTGTAGTGGAAAGAAGCAGTATGTGGTGATCGGTGATTTTTAGGCATCAATTTAAGGACGAAGTTAGATATACAATGACAACTGCATATATTGTCTTCTATCTGTAATAAATGAGCACAATATTAATATACGTTATTTGAAATAAAGATACATGTAAATATTTGTTGCAATAAAAGTTCAAATATTTTAATATTTTCATAAGAAAACTATTTTTATGTCTGTCATGTTTATCAGAAAGCCCAAACAATTCACCCCATTTATGCTATTGATGTTTTTTCAGGCAAAGCCATGTCGATAAAAATTAGGTACGTAGTTCAAACGGATGCAATGTCTTAAAATATTATCCGGCAAAGATTATATGTTGTGTTTTGCTGCCATTTGTATCCTCTATACTAAACATTTACAGTTTCTTTATCGTTGAGCATATAGTGTACATATGGTAAATCAGTTATTTTAATATATATGTGATTCTAACTCTTTATTGAAAGTTTTTTTAAGCTAGCTTGAAAATATACCTTTTCTGTCCATACAGGTTTGTTCCCTTGGACCTACACTGTCAAGTCACCGTCAGCTTTCTTGTGCTCGGAGCAGAGAACAACTGGAAAAATATGCCCACTCGCGTGCCTTCACGTGTCTCTGGAGTTTTATTTATCTTATATTTCATAGTCTTAAAATCTGAGTACATAGGAAATAGACATTTGTATACATTCTGCAGGCCATGAATAAAGATAACTACAACATATTTCAAAAGGATGTTTAATACGGCAAGAATCTAGAAATAAGAGTACACGTTTTTTATATCCTTAACTAAGCAAGGACAGCGTGCACTAAATTTGAAGTTCGTATTTGAGTATATTTAAATTTAAATTAATGCTTATCATGTATCTTTCACCATTGTGTTCATAATATAAATTGTGTTCATTTTTACCACAATGTGTTCAGTGAAAATAATATGTATTTTAACAGTTTATACGTATCGTTTGAATTCAGTGATTTACATGTACATGTATTTTACATGTAAAATTATACATTGACTTTAGTATTATATTGTTCTCATATAGAATACAACAATATGCAGTTTTAATGAAGCTGACTTCCATTAGTATATATAACTCTCAATAAGTAAAATTCATTTTTCAACTTTAAGACGTTTACATTTACTGATTGACTCGTCTGTTGTAGGTTTAAAACAGCATTTTTGTAAGTGTCGCTGTAAACAGTCAGTGACTATTCATTATATCAATTGGTGAACAAATGTGTGTCCTTGTTAGTATTTATATACACAAGAACAGTGTAAGGGAAGTAAATCTTATTGTCTCAAAAAACCTGACAATGTATAAAATATTTTTATTTTATTTTTGCATGCAAAGTAAGAAACTCTCCAAACAGTACCGAATTGTATTTAGTATTATTTAATATACTGATATGTTCTGAGACGAACACATATGGATAGTTTGTTTAATTATTGCAAATTATTGTATGTGGGCATAGTCATAAATGCTTTCCTTTCAGAAATGTTGAATTGTAGAATGGCATTGATTAATGAGCTATATTTTTTGCTTGACTGTATCTGCAATTGGAATTCTTATGTTTGTTTTATTCGTAGTTTATAATTATACGAAATCGGAACTGTAATTTTTGTATTCATTGTTTGAATAAAAATACATCTGCAATTACAATGTTTGTTTCATGCATAGTTTGATTTCACAGCCAAATGGTCAAGTGTAAATATTAAGTAAAGTTAGTAGTTCAAAGCATGTTTATTGCAGGTTGAGCAGGAGTTTAAAAACAATTAAAAATTATATTAAACAAATTAGCTTGACAAGTGTGGTACCATTTTGTGGTTTGGGGAATTTCTTTTTATTACGTCCATGCAACTTTACAGCACAAATCAGTGTTTGCCACAAAAACACTCATTCGCAAAAAAGTATTCAAACATAATTTCGAAACTTTATTTGAAAATAATATGAAATGTCAACTTAATATGAGAAAATCATTATCTAATGGTGTAATAATAGTAGTGGACGATATCACGAATACGATGTACATGTTCTAGGACTACACTTCAATTACACTGCTCGCCTTTTCATTTATAAATAGTATAAACCGTTTTGTATCAATGCCATTCATGAGTTAAACCTCTGACAAATATAATTATCTGCGCTAGCTGTCAGTCCATCGACATACTTGCAGAAAGCTTGCTGGACGCTGGTTGACAAAATGAGTTCGACACATATAACCATAGCAATACTCCGCGCGTAACAAGTCCAGTTTGCATGCATCGAGCATGCACTGTACAGCAATCAACTGTATTAAAATATGATTTCTTAGACTGCTTATCAGCATCGCTCATCTAGATATGCGTTACCCACGTAAGTTCTGATGAAATTCTTGGTAATAGGGCGCACGCTTCTGATAAGCATTACATTAAGATAAAATAAGTACGTTGGTCATACAAGCGACTATAGAGAATTTAATGTTTAGTTAGAAAATAAAAGGCATGTGTAAAGATTGGTACGGTCCTATGAATACTGTGTGTCAGTTAATTACAATTACTTATTTTTAAAAGAAGTATTGCATCTGGAATATTGTGGATTTATTAGCACAGTGCCTTTCCTTCAAATTGTATGTGGTGAATAATACGCCATACTGTTTAAAAAGAGCGCGTAATTGCTATTTCAAGATCAATAACTCGGGTAGTATTGTAAATTGATTAACATATCGAATGTTCCGCGATCATGATCTTCACTAGATATGATTAAGGATAGGTGTAAATTAGAGTAACAATATACAACCAGGTCTTTGGGGAAAATGGTAAATTATCAGGTTACGTCTTTGTTTACTAAGGTATACCTTACCCATAATATCACTATAGTTTACGATCTATTTATAGACTCCGTTACGACCGTCGACGATAAAATGAAGCCTTTATGAAATGATGGCTTCGGTTATTATTGATTGCACCGTTCATGCCTATATATACTATATAAATTAGCACTGGCTAAAACGTCTTACTTCACACAGTAAGATATGTTTTACCTTCTGTTAAACTAACTGTAAGACCTAATGTATGGATTACAAGTCGGAAATTTTATATATCGCAAATGAAATGAGCTTACTGTGTACACCTTTCAACAGTTATTTGTCAACAGACAAAATGGCGTGGTACTAGATTTGATATCTAAAAATACTGTTTCTACTTGTGAGCTGTTTAAGCATAATTTTCAACTAACCATTGGAAAATAAATTTTTTGCTACTCCTGTAAAAGCCTCAAATTGTAAAACTTCATTTTGCATCCAAAAGGCGATACGTTAGTGCTTAAATTAAAGTAACAAAAAACACATGAGTGAAAAGGTAGACTGCATATACTAAACAAACAAAATAATATAACATTCCATTTTAAATCATAATCATTTTAGCTCGACTATTCACCGAATATTTCGAGCTATACAACCCACCTGTTTGCCGGCGTCGGCGACCGCGTCGGAGTAATGCTCTGGTTATGGTTTGCGTTCATCAAGTCAATATCTCCGTAACTACGACAGTGGTTTAATATAAACGTTCGTGCAACAACTTCATATCTCTGCATCTACTACAGATATTAAACTGATATTTTACAAAAGCCTCCAGGGTCATTATGTTATCTCACTGGCCCAAACGCATAACTGTGACCAGTAATTTAGCAGAATTATGCCCCTTTTTGTACTTAAAAATGTCAGGTTAAGTTTTCGTGCAAGAGAAAACCCAGGTAAAGGTTTGCGTCCAACAAGAACTTGTATCTGTTACTACTATAACTGTTCAATTGAAACTTGACAAATGTGTTCGGGGTCATTATGTGAGTGTGTGTACTTGTGACCAGCATTTAAGCAGAATTGTGCCCATTATTGTACTTTTATTGATATTCAGATTAAAGTTTAAGAGCAACAACTCAATATCTCTATAAATACTACATAGGTTTAATTGCAACTTCAAACATGTCTTCAGGGCCATTATATAAAGTCACTGACCAAGGCCCATAGCTCTGACATGCAATTTAGCAGAATTATGCCCCTTATTGTACGGACACATTTATGTCGATGTTTGCGTGCAACAACTCCTTAACGGATTTAGCTATTGTAATGAAACGTCATTCATAGCTTATAGCGAGGCATGACTTGGAATTGCATATGGATGGGTGGGGTCAAGTTCAATGTCACCTTTACAAAAAATAGGAAAACGGTTTCCTCTCAAAAGCTTGAGAACGCATTGGGGTATTTAAATGAAACTTAATACATAGATACCTATATTGAGCCCTTGAACATGTGTCCGCTCAATCACTTGAGAACGCATTTAGATATTTTCATGAAACTCCATACATAGATACCTTATATCGAAATCTCGCATGGAACTACGCATGAGGTTGGTGGGGTCAAGGTCAAGGTCACCATTACTTAAATAGTCAAACAGTTTCTGCTTCATAGCTTGATAATAAATTGAGATATTTTAGTGAAACTTAATATGTAGATACCTTTTATATAGACCTCGCTTGGGATTGCCTATGGGGTTAGTGGGATCAAGGTCAAGGTCACCATTACTAAAAACTTTATTTATGTTCGAAAATTTAGGTTTTCGTTGAATTTTCACGTTTCTTGTTTGCAGTGATGAAGGCCCGTAACTCTGACAAAGCGGTTGAATAGTCTAGCTCGCTGGCCTGAGACAGCTCTTGTTATTTATATTGTTAAGGAAGGAGTTGTTTGTCTAAAGCAAGTATCACAGTTTAGTGTTTTGAGAACATAGGTACATATACAAATAATCCTCTTGGAGCACGATACATGTATTCACCAAATTTATTTAATAGAAACGTTTGATCAGGAAGCGTTTCTGGTGGTTGAGAAATGAAAGTGCATACAAAAACAAGCACGTATTCCTGCAAAATAGTGTTGAAGTATCGTCCTATTCCTGTTTAGAAACAGCTGGTGATGTGCATGAAGATTAAGATGTTAAAGCCAAAAGAATGACAAGAGACAAATTGAAAATTAACCGTGTTTGTGTTTTCCTTAGATATAACTTAAGTAAAATCTTTAAATTCACTAATTTATAAAATATGTGGCTGTTTCATGTCGAGGTATTGTTGCGGTAAAATGTTTCAAACCAGTAAATATTGCTTCGATGTTTAATATTTTACCCGTTTGTTAACAAAATCATTGGATAACACAGATATAATTTTATTTGAAATTTCCACTTAAGTACAACTTAAGATAAAATTTCCCTATGGAGTTATGTACAACTGATGAGAACGCCCTCGTAGTTGAATTCATACGCATCAGAATTCCCAATCGTTGTTTATTTGCCAATAAACAACTAAAATTCGAAAATTATTCCTTAAATACAATATGAAATTTAAAGTTGATTATTCTTAGGGAGTCGACTATGTTAAGTACTGGTATATTTAATAGAAAACGCCCAGACAGACCTACGTGAAATACATATAGACATTAGTGTTTGCCCTCAATGTGTGTTTAATTACAACTATATAGCGAGAACTAGCGTCAGTGATTGAAACATTATTTTATATAGAGCATTCGTTCAATTTACTGCGATAGCTGTGTAATTACATCAATTTAGATCACGTATACACATGTATTTATATTTGAAGGAACCGGTTTAGAGGAATGGGTGAATTTCCGTGACAGGGAGCCACATTCACTAACGAGCCGAGTCGGTAAATAGCCTTCAACTTGCTTAGTACAATATATTTTCTCAATATACCTTAAAAACCGAATCAAAACTGTCCATTAAAAATACATTATACAAGTCAATACTGTTAATTTAAAATCGGTACACCAGTAAGAAATGTATTAACTGTTAATATGAAACGTGTATTCATATGTTTGTGTAAATGCAATTATTGTACAATTTCCAGATGCGGAACGTCACGCACGAAAGTATATATTGCTTGTCATGCTACATTACCTCATAGTGTTTTTTTTTATTTGCATGTTATATAACAAAAATGTGAGTATAAAACGACAATTACACAATTACTTGTATTTAGTTTAAACCTATTTACTTGAGATCGACTGAGACATTTTTGGTGCGTTTCTTATGTTGAACTAGTATTGGTATCTTTTGAGAAAGTGTATTATTTTGAAAACTACCGAGTAGGGGTTGAACTCGCGACCTCCATAACAACACTACGACCTCAATTGCATTTACATATATTACTTATTATTACACTCGCTGGAAGTTGACAAGACTTTACAGGATTGATCAGTACAAAGTGTGGCTGTGCATATGTTCGGAATGTCATGGTGGGTGAATTGTGGGCGGAGTAAAGGCGGTGCGTGTGGGAGACATATGTTGTTTTTATCAAAAACAAACTCTATTCTTTGTTTGATTATATGTTATCTTGAAGGACACTGAAGATAATGGGATTTAACCTTATTTTATTTTTAAAACGGACCAACACAAATTATGAGCATGTGCAATCTTGTGAGGATTTTGCTTTAAATCAGTTGTCTTTAAAAAAAGGTTCAGGTTATGGTGTGAATGATTTAGTTTAAATAATGTAATTGTTAAATACTCAAATTAATGGTGGACGTTGTCATTTCAAAATGACTATATTTATAATTATGTGTGTCATGATAAATATGCAATAATATAGGTAAAACGTGTTCTTTTTTGTGCGTTTAAGACCCATGTTTCCGTGTTTCTTTGCAGCTAATTTGAAACTTATACTCAATATAACGTATAAACAATGGAATGAGTCATTTATACAAACATTTAGTTATTGACTCAGCACCATCAACTGTTATTCACCAAGTAAGTGAAATCAAATAAAATCCGCGACCCTGTAGATATTACTGTATAGTATAAAAAACTCAAATCAACGGCAGTGTTATATAAAACCAATGTCAAGCCGCATATTACATGTAGCATAGTTTTTAATGTTGGTGTGTTTATAATTTTAATAATTATTTGAAAATATGTTTTGCATCACATGCCGTATACAGATCTAGATGTATTTTAAGAGACAAAATGTTCCAATCTGCTAAGACAGCTGAACATATTATCTGATATATACAATTGTGACTGCGAACAGAATTACGGTAAATTATTTTGAAACAGATAAAACTAGAAATGTGTCCATAAAACACGAATGCCCCCGCTAATTGGGACTGGACACAGAAATGTATTAGCTGGTAAAATTTAATGTTCATCACACGTTTGTGTATTAAATGAAGGTGATATAAATGCGCATGAAAAACAATGGGTGGGAACTATTTGTAGAGTGTGACTTTGACCTTGGAGTTACGGATCGGGGTTTTTTGTGCGACATATTGTCTCATGATGGTGAACATTTCTACCAAGTATTTTCAAAATCCGTCCAAAAATGAAAGAGTTATTGACCGGACACGAAATGGACGGACGGACGCACGGACGGACGTACGAAAGCACGCACGGACAGGGGTAACACGTAATGCCCCTTTACCATTCTTCGAATTGCGGGGGCACAATACAATGCAGTAAATATGATAACAAAAGTACATGTATGCCTCAATGTCTTTATAAATGTCTTTCAGATGTTACACAGAACATGTATACAAAGTATTCAACGTTATGTACGTATTACATGTATTCATATGAAGTATAAACTATATTGTCTACCTATAAACTACAAGCATACAACATTTTAATTTAATATTTTTTTGCAACACGTATTTTTCTTTATTAGGATAAACTATCAATCATTTCCATAATGTGTGCAACTACGTAACATATGTTTATATACTTAATATATATACATTATGAGTAATTGGTATTCCGGCCATTTGAATGCGAAGAATAATTAGCTTTATTAGCTACTTTTAGAATGCTCGAAATGTTGACTGTTTTGATAATGATTGACATTTGCTTAAGATTAAGTAGTGTATTTGTGTTGAAAACTTTATTTTGTTGTTGTTGTTTTCAGTCTTTAAGCTGCCAAGACCAAACCTGGTTTACCCCAGTTATGTGGGCCTTTATTTTGCAACTCAAATGCGTGACTTAAGCCGAACGAAATAATGAATCCAACTGCAATGATATTCATTTATTAGGGCGATTTGGGCTTTCCGTGCAAAATATTGTTTAGTAAATTTGTCACTTTTGAAAATGCGTTTTATTTGTGTGCGGAACGCTCGATTGGTTTGATTGAAAACATAAGTGCCAACGCGGCCGTGGGTCGCTTACCTAAGGTTAATGAATCATACTGGTTTGCAAAACTGTTAAAGCATGTTCAAAGGTGATGTCACAGTTTACAACTGACGTCAACGATGAGCCACTGACAGCGTATATAGCATATTATAGCGTATTCAAAAATTTGAAGAAGTTTGGTGGACAGTCATCCATGACACATTTTTGTTTTCAATTTACTTCAAACTACAGTTAGTGGTTTTAGAATATTTGCAAATTTTTTATTAAAGCCATGTAAGATAATCTAATTCCCTGACGGCCATGTATGTTTTTTATCATAATACACGTAATTGAATAAATTTGGCAGATGATCACTAAAGGAACAATGCTGTGATATTAATTCGAAATCCAAGCCAGTTGTTGCAGATAAGAAGATTTTTAATATTTTCAATATAGCAATATATGGATATAAGCCCCGCACCCTGGCGTCCATGTTTTAATGTATCAAAATAATTTGAAACATTTTGATAAAAAGTTACCCAAGGAACAATTTTCTAATTCTTTATCTAGTCCAACCAGTTGTTACTAACAAGAAGATTTTTCATGTTTTCAATATACACACATAAGGGAAAAGACCCCTCTCCCTGGCTGCTATGGTTTTAATGTATCACAATTATTTGACGTATTTTGATAGAGGGTCAGGCAAGGAACATTAATGAAAAATTATTTTCAAAATCCAACAAGTGGTTAATGATCAGAAGATTTTTAATGTGTTTATTCAACAAAACCATGTTTTTTAACAAATACAAATAATTTGAAGTGTTATGGTAAAGGACCACCAAAGGAACATTCACACCAAGTTTGGTTTAGTTTCACAAAGCGGTTTCAGTTGAGATTTTGAATTAAACTGTTGACGACGTATGACGACGGACGCAGACGGACGCCGGACATTGACTGACCAGCATAGCTCAATCTTGAGCAACTTGTGCTCAGATGAGCTAAGAAGGCTCTGTGCTGGAATACATTTACCTCTTACTTAAATCACTGTCTCTTATTTGTAAAAAAAAATGCATGAGTATAAGAGACCGTGGTCGGAAGCGATTTGGTGTGGTATTGAACGATGCTTTCTACACATCAATTTAAAAATGCAAAATGAGCTGTAATAATGTAATAATTATTTGGAAGAAATTGTTTAAGAGTTTTTATATTTCCATAAGTCTAGTAGTTATGTGTATCTAAACGATAACATAAAGTCCTTATAAATAAACCTCGTGTATGAATCATTTTTTAGGCAAAGCCAGAGTGATGTCAGTAAGGTATGTAGTTTAAACATATGCTATTACACAAGAATATGCTTCGACTGACACTATAAGTTGTGAGTTGCTGTAATGTGTATCGTATTGACTGAAATTTGACAGTTTCTTTTAACAAATCGGTTAATTCGGTTCTTTAAATGCATACTAGTAGTTTGCCTTACTCTCTATCGGAGGTTGATCTTTATGTTCGAACGTTTTTCGATGTATGTTTAAGCTCCCCGAAACATTTCGGGGGAGCACATAGTCGCCGCTTTGTCTGTCCATCCGTCCTGCCGTCCTTTCGGCCGACTTTCTCGTCTGGGCTATTTTTCAGCATTTACTGTCTGGAATTCAATGAAACTTTATGGAAAGCTTCATTACCAAGAGGAGGTGTGCATACTACCATGACGTTCCGCTTCAATCAATTTTTTGGCAGAGTTATTGGCCTTTGACGATTTCTGTGATAGGTATATATTCTTGAACAATTCTTGATTTGCTTGTCCGGGCTATTTCTCAGCAACTACTGGTTAGAATTCAACAACATGTGTTGGAAATCTTCATTACCAAGAGGAGGTATGCATATTACCGGTACGTTCCGCTTCAATGATTTATCTCAGAGATATTGGGACTTTGAACATTTCTAAAATTAGTATATTGTTCATGAATCCTTGTCCGGGCTTTTCTCAGCAACTACTTGCCAGATTTCAATAACATTGTATGGGGAGCTTCATTGCCAAGAGGAGTTGTGCACATAAGCAGGATGTTCCGCCTCAATGATTTTTCTCAGAGTTATGGGACTTTATGGAACATTTCTGAAATTAGTATATCGTGCATAAATTCTTGTCAGGGCTATTTCTCAGCAACTACTGGCCAGATTCCAATGAAACTGGGGAGCTTCATTTCCAAGAGGAAGTACTAATTGAATGAATGTTAACAAGGTAATGGGACATAGAAGATTTCTGAAATTAGTTCATAGCGCATATTTGTCTGGGCTGTTTATCATCAACTACAAGCCATATGTCAAGACAACTTTATGGGAATCTTCATTGCAAAGAAGATGTATGCTTATTAACGTGTCGTTCCGCTTTCAAGATTTTTCTCTGAGTTATGGGACTTCGAATATTTAAGTTGCGTCATGTCTATTTCTTTGGAAGTGCTGTATGAGATACTAGATAAAAAGTTACATTGCTAGGATCATAAAACCATAATACAGTAAGTATAAATTACTTTGATTTGTTTTATAGTTGTGGAACTTGTATCTATATTGTGTATGTTCATATGGCTTTTTGGTGCACGTTCACATCCAGTTTTTATGTCATATTTGGTCCTGCAGTGCTAGTGATTTTTAGTCATATTAATATCTCTGCCCTTCTCATTGCATTTATATTACTTGAAAAGGCGCATTGGGGAGCATCCATCAGTTTTACTAATAACCCTGTGTTAATATATTAGATGGCTTCAGTGGAACCTAGCTCTGGACGTCAGCTTTATTTCACCTGGAGCAGTACTGGACCTGTTTAACCTTGCTTTTCGTAATTGAGTAACCGACTATAACTTTAAAAAAGAAAATTTTAATAATAATAATTACATCATTAGTTTTGGATGAAATAAACCGAAAATAATGAGTCACAATAGTTTAACACAGCAAACATAATAAATACTTTCCAATCTTTATAGTTTTGAAATATCATCACTGGTCAATTACAATGTGTAATATGTGCATATATGTATATAACGGATATCACCATTGTGTTAAATGTTTCAACAGTGATCGTTTTTATTACGCTGTGTTCTTTTAACATTGATACATATTTTTATTTATTCAGTCATTTACATTAATAGTTTTACAGTTTATTGAGTAATACAGTGGGCAATATGCCCATGAGTATACAAAAGAAGGTATAATAATATGCATAAAAACAAAGTCAAAGGTCAACAATAACATCCATACTGAACGTCAATGTTTACATATATAAACATTTATCAAATAAATATCGAAATTATTCAGCAATAGATAATAAGCGAGAGGTAGTATATATATTGTATAATCAACATCATACATTAGTCATAATACGTATAGAAAGAATTTCTAATTTGCAAAGCTTTATAAATAAACATTGCCAATTTTGTATTAACACTGCTATTTTGAGAGGTAAGTAATTCTATAAATTTGATCATATTTGGTCTAAGATAATAAAATGGGCTTATGTAAATCTTTCTAACATCATGATACAATGAACACTCAAGGATACAATTGTATTCATCTTCAAGAACATTGCATAAGTAACATTTGCTTTTTTCATAAGGTATAACTGTTGGTTTATGCCATCTACCAGTTTCAACTTTAAGTCTATGTGCACGTAATTCAGAGTTCCATCTTTGTAAAAATATATATGCTACTCTGACTTTAAACATACTTAAAAAGACATCTACATCCCCAACACCTTGATTTAACCACACATCATTAAAACCACAATTTCCTAATAAATTTTTAACCATATATACCCATGATTTTCTATTGTGATAAATATCAAAGTCTCTGTACATGATATAATAAACAATTTTAACATATTTGATAGATTGCATGTGTACTACTTTCAGCCAATATTTAATTACATTAAGTGCATGTCTAACCGATAAAGGTGTTC
Organism: Congeria kusceri; assembly: GCA_027627225.1. Lineage (NCBI taxonomy): Eukaryota > Metazoa > Mollusca > Bivalvia > Myida > Dreissenidae > Congeria > Congeria kusceri. The sequence continues at coordinate 65,762,738 of CM051026.1, read as the reverse complement.
ATCCCAATTCACCATATATAAAGTTATTCTGTGTTTGTCTTCGGACTCCTAGTAATTCTTTACAAACATTTAAATGTATTCGCACTATTTGAATACTGTTATGAAGCCCCCATATCTCTGAACCATAGCTTAAAACTGGATAAATTAGTTTATCGAACATTTCTAACCTGTGGTGTATTGTAATATTATTAAATCTTGACAAACATTGTCTTAATTTAAAGATAGCTTTCAAAGATTGTCCAGACACACTGTCAAAAGTTTTTGAAAATGAACCTCCAGAAGAGAAAACAAAACCCAAGTAAGTAAATTGATCAACAATCTCTAAATGATTATCATCATAGAAAAACTGTAAATTCCTCCGCAGTCTTCGTCCTTTTTAAAAAAAACCATGATTTTAGTCTTTTGTGAGTTTACCATTAGTTTCCATCTATCGCAATATTGTTTTAATAAATTTAACCCTTCTTGCAAACCAGTCTCAGTCTCTGAAAACAACACAATATCATCTGCATACAACAAAATAAGTAACTTAAACACGTCTGAAGTTATTCCTTCATAATTATTAGTCAGCAAAAATTCCTCAGTATCATTCAAATACATCGAACATAAAAAAGGAGACAATGATACACCCTGGCGTACCCCTAAACATACATGTAAAGATATCACTAACCTCGTTATCATATTTAACTCTTGACTTAACAGTTCTATACATTGAGCGGATGATGTTCAGCATTTTACCCCTAACACCAAGCTTAATAAGTTTATACCAAGTAATATCTCTAACAACATAATCGAATTCTATAATAAAGTCTATAAATGCTACGTACAACTTTTTATTCTTATTCAATAAGTAACTTATTACATTATGTAACACAAAAATATTATCTATAGTACCCATCTTTTGTCTGAATCCTGCCCGAGCCTCTATGTAAACATTATACCTTTCTGCCCAATCTGTTAGTCTGTCATTTAAAAATTTTGTGAATAGTTTCCCTAATGTACTTAACAAAGTAATACCCCAGTAATTATTTGTACTATTTATATCCCTTTTCTTATGCAATGGTACCACATAACCTTCTGACCATGTTTCTGGAAAGTAACCCAAATCAAAAATCTTATTAAACAATTTACAAATAACTGTCGAAAACACATCTATTTCACATCCATATTTAAACAATTCATTAAGAAAACAATCTGGCCCGCCCGCCTTACCATTGTTTAATTTCTTACAGCTTTTTTAAATTTCATTTGTTGTTATAGTACTATTCAGTTCCTCGAACATAATGTTCAATTCTCCATCTAAATACCGTTCATTAAAATATAATATGTCATCATCTGGTTGAAAAAACACAGAATCGGGATCATTTATAGATTTAAAATAATTCACAAAATCATCTGATGTCAATGAGCTAGAATTGCTTACAACTGAACCCTTTAACATTTTCCAATATAACTTGGCATTATTTTTTCTAGCTAATTCTAATATATGTGTTTGTAATTTATCAAAATCACATTTTTTATTTCTAACACAATTTTTGTAGTTTGATATAGCTTCTACCAGATCTCTCCTGGTAACATCACAAGGGTTGTTTCTATAATAATTTAGACACTTATAATAAAAACTCTTGAATTGTTTACAATCATGATCAAAATACACAGCATCCTTACCAGTGTTTATATAACCATTATTACCATTTAAATCTCTTTTAAATAGAGGCTTGCAAACGCCATCTAATATATCTGTAAAGACTTGAATATTATCATCTAAATCTGCATTTGACGTTGATACATGTATATGTTCACATAAAGATTCAAAACGTGTAGCACTATCATGTGATCCTAATGCATGCATATACAAATCCTTTTTACTATCATCCCATTTATACTTGTATAATAATTTTAAATTATCCTCCTTAGTGTTTGAATTATAACCACAATTAAGTTTACATACATTTAAATTAAAAGTAATTACACAGTGATCAGAAACAATATTAGGATCCTGAATGTTAAATGTTTTAAACAATTTAAACAACTGACTTTTGCACAAAACATAATCAACAACACTACAACCTTGTGAGTTTACAACCGTAAATTTACCTATGTCTTTATCTAAACCACACCTTCCGTTTACAATCCTTAAACCTGTTGCAATACAAAATTCTAGCAATATTTTACCATATTCATTTACCGTTTTATCTTGACTATTTCTTAAAATAACATCATCCATAGTATAGTCATCAAGCAATAAATTAAATACATATTTATTTTCGTTTTCAGCATAATTTGGCTTAATACCCACTCGTGCGTTTAAATCTCCACACAGTACAAAATTACAATCATTACCATATTGATTATTAAAATAAATCATGTCATTTGTCAATAAATCAAAAATAATGGTGTCATTACATGTTTTTCTGCTACTACCGTGAGGAACATTGTATATCAAACAGAGAAATACATCATTATGTAAATTAAATAAGTTTCCATTTAATTTTAACCACATAATACCATCATCAGTGCATTTCAGACATTCAACATAATTAAATAAACGTTCATGTATATAGGCAATTACACCACCGGTGTCCCTCCTAGCACCTAATGTTTTGTTTTTTCTATTAAGAGCATAATAATTAAAACCCTCTACATTGTTTAAAATACTATCATTTAACCACGTTCCAGTAAATAATAAATATCATGTTCACTAAATAGCTGTTTGATGTCTGCGGTTTCTAGTTTATTATAGGATTTTCCCTTCAGTCCTTGAATGTTCAAAACACAAAATTTGACCTCTCGTGACCCCTCATCACCGTTGTACTTCTTGTCCATTCCATGCGTTTCATTGGCTACCGATTTGCTGTTCCTTCGAGCCTCCACACTACTGTTCTGCCTCGTCGCTTTTCCATTGTCCGTAATTTGGGATCCCACACTACTGTTCTGCCTCGTCACTTTTCCATTGTCCATAATTTGGGATCCCACGTTTCACTTCTCTGTTGTTCTATTTTTAGAATTTGGCGTACATGTGTTTTTAACTGTGGGATTTCCAGTTCGTTTTGAGTTTACATTTGTGGAATTCTGCTGTTTTTGTATGGTTTTATTTCATTTGCGTTATAAACAGTATCAGCATATGTTTGTTCCTGTTGGCAATTAATTTCTGTGCGTAACTGTACCGAGGTAGGCTTTCACTTGCATTTTTTTTAAGCTGTCCTTTATCACGTGGTAATGTTTTGTTTACCTTATCGTGGCGTTTTAACACTGATTGATTTTCCGGGCAGTCTGACTCTTCATAGACTTCGCTCTCACTTTCACCTTCGCTTTCACTAATAGCATTGATCATCTGCTCATCTATCACCGTTTCAGTAGAGTAACCTTTTTCATGGTTTTCTGTGTTCGGAGTCAATTTATCTGCACTTGTACATGAGTTTCCCAGTGTTAATCTATCAAGACTTTGTACTTGGAACCATTCTGGGACCATGTCTATAATTGTTTTGCCATTGATACATAGTCTAGCTGGATACTTAATCTGCACTTTATGCCCTTTCACTCTTGCATCTCTTGCTTCGTTCGATTTGTACAGGGTCGATCGTGCTTTCGTTATTTCCTTTGGGTATTGCCTATCAACGCCAAGTGGGCTCCCTTTCAGTTTATATACATTTGTCATTATAGTCTCAGTATCAGTCCCGAAAGCGTATCACAATATGTCTTTAGGATCCCTGTTCCTGGAATCAAAACGGCCCATTCTATGAGCTCTCTCGATGTGCAATGCCCGTGGTGTCAATATCTAGCTCATCGCTTATAAAATTTAGTACTAAGTGTGAACAATTACTTTTAAGTCGTTCAGTCAGCCCGTAGATCACTATGTTGTTCCTCATGCTCCTTGCCTCCGCATCTACTGACTTGTATGAGAGCACTTTAGAGTTCCGCACTTGATCTTCAATTAGCCTCCCCATTCGTGTAACTCGGTCATCCATTTCTATGTAACTTTTGTTGATACATGTAATTTCTTTGTTCCATCTTGTCTTTTGATTTTCAATCTCACTAATTTTGGCATAATTTTTGTTCAACTGCTCAAATATAGATGTGAGTTTGTCGTCTAATGTCATTTTTGCAAATGAGTTTGAAGAAATCGACCCACTCGACCCACTCGATCCACTTTTAAATTTTCTCTTCTTTGTTCTGTTTACAGTTTCGAACCCGCCATTTTGTTTTTCCGGAAACCGATTGTTTATTTCAATGTTATACTCCATGTTATCCTCACTTTCTCCGGAAATAATCTCCTCCATACTTACATAGATACTTTCTTACTTCACCAGCACAAACAAATCCTTAGTATTGCACCTTTATATTTGTTAAAACATGTATTTTTTAATCTCACGTTTTTACACGTCTACACTGACTAATGACCTTGACCTTGACGTCAATATGTAATGTACCTGTTACATAATACATTCAAAAATGTGTTATGAGTGCAAGGTGTCCATGCATTTCCTTAATAAATCATATTTTAAAAATAGTTGGTGATTTAATATCTAGATACTGTCAACGAAAAAAATGTTTGTTTTCTATTGCAGTATATGATATTAGATTGTGGAAATGCGCTATATTCATACATGTACATTAAATACATAATAAATAATATTATACATAGTGAGATATTAGTTAAAAAAAATCAGCAAAAGTGTTCCAAAAAAATAAAACCCCAAACGGGTATCGAACTCGCGACTTAGGAGTTATACTAAGAAATAGCAGTAAAATGCGTTTGTAAAATAAAACGTGTTTAAAATATGGTTATACAAAATACTCACAATTCTGACGTCATAATGTAAACATGATCCTGGCCAAACAAACACACCCATATTATAAATGGATTTTTATCTCAGAATGCGAAAAATTTCCCCATTATACATACGTTATTGTAACCGTTATTATTTGACAGTATTAATATCTGTATTCGATATTTATTTAAGAAATTACATTGTTGAGGCACTCTTCGTTCACACCGTCCCTTTAATGTATTAATGCAGCTGATTGTTTTCTACCTGTTGTATTAATGCAGCTGTTATTGGTCAGTACATGGAATTGTATGCCATTATTATTGTATACGTAACAGTGAACTGGAAGTAACTCATATTACTACACAAATTAGGGGTACTTCAAATATTAAACATACTTTATTTGTAAAGTGAAACGTCAAAAGAGTTAATGAATGTTAAATGTATTATTGTAAACATATATATTATATAGTAATGTAATGCATATGCCTGTCACCGAGTGGCAAATAAGTTAGGTTTCAGTTTTTATGTTAACAATGAAATTGTTTAGTTTGTGTCATACATTGTTTGAATATTTAGACAACTAGTCAGCTGTATGAAATAAATATTGAGGTTTTTGCCTTGAGTTTCTTTTCTGCTGATGTAGGTGGAAAATCGAGATATGAGAATTACATTTGCTGACTTAGTGTGCGATGATTGTTAGGGCTTGGAATAGTTTTTATATGTCCTTCAAAAACGTATACTTAAATTGTTTTGTGACAAAACACTCTCGTCTGCACGCAAATATCCCAATATAAGTGTGTAACATAAGTTCAAAATGATATAAACTCGCAGCTATCAAACACTAATAAAAACAACATCAACGCATACACAAATGATGTAATTATACCAACTAACATTACTATACAAATAATATACATGTCAAGGAAGTGCAATACAATGCAATTCTAGATTCTACATTTGCACATCAATTGTGCATTGTCATTAGTTATTTAAAACTCCAAACAAAAGTTTCTGCTCTAGTTACCCCTATCATGCTATCGACATAATTACATTAAGCTGGCTGAGCGATAGTTAACCAATGAGTTTGACTTCTAAAGTCATAGAGACGGTCCACGTGTAATGATTTCATAACCGAACGTAACATTTTGAAGCCCTCGTCTATATAATAGAAAAATGATGGTGCATCTCAGAACACAGCTGTGTCCATGCCAGTAGGCTGACATTAAATTAAATTCTTATGAATATGACGAACGCTTTGAGTAATCATTACATTAGTTGTTTGCCACATTATAACATTTACAAAGACATTGCAACAACGGATTATAGTTGTCAGTTTGTGCTAGTCTTGAACGTGCAGGGTACAGACTAGAAAGCTATTCTGAATACCCTGTGGTGAGTTCTAAAACCAACAATACATTGCTCATTGCAAATGCGAAACCGAAATCGCACGAAGAATGTGCAGAATACATCCACCGTAATTGGGTTTTATGTTAAATATAATTCTTAATTTTGTAATCAACCACTCTGCCTTCTAAAAACAACCTAACTGTTTAAGGAATTTGTTTAAAGAACGATAACTCGTGTTGTATTGTCAACGATTATCATGCGTAATTACCGTTCCCGGTGTTAAATTCAAACCGATTGCATTCACTCTGGAAATGTGCGTAATATGTTGTTCCATAGTATTAACAAATACTATCAAAATAAACGATGTATGATTATTATACATATGTTGTTTAACCTTATATTACCTAGGGTATGGATACATTGATGTCCATGTTAGCATTGGTTCTCTCCATACCTGATGTAAAACTGGCACCGCCCATATCGATATATACTATATACTACTATTACTGTCTTAAACTTGCAACCATACATTGAAAGTCAAGGCATGAATTGCATTTTAAAGTAATAAATGTGTCTCAATGATGGGTTTATGTTCGTGTACTATCACGAATAAGAAAGATCAGAGGTGAAAAAGTAGAAGGCGTATATTGGGATAGATCTATGATGATGTCAACAGAAAAGACATTGCATGGGTTAAACGACTCAAAGACTAAAGCAGTCAGTGTATATGATGGTAGAGAGAGTCTTGACAAGCGAGATTGAACCTGAAACGTTCAGTGAACAAAACGAATGTTTGCAACTTTTTTAACCTCTAATATAACAAAAGGCAATAAACCAGCAGTTCGGATCGGGTCGCCAAAACCAAAAATATACACATTAGAAAACCACGAATTGTTCGGCACATAATTATTACGAAAGAAAATGAGAATAACATGGTCTAATTTGTCCATGTAGGTGATTACGATTTTAAATTATATGAATATGCACTGTTTCTGCAAATGCAAAAAACCTTGGTTGATAGGAAAGGGCAAACAATTGTTTTTGGAATCATGAAAATTGTAATTATTATATTTTAATCACCAACACTTGCTATATAGTATTTGTTTTTCACATATAGAGCACACTACAGAAATACATAATATATGTTTTACTGACTGTTTTAAGAGTCGGCCAAACATTGCCTGCTACCAAATAAAGACCAACCGATAACCAGTGGCTGTTGATGGTCTTTAAAGGCCCTGTAGCAGGTTGTTTGGGGGTCGCCGATTGGTTGTCGATGGTCGCCGATTGGTCTTTAGACGCATATTAGTCACAGATGGTCTTCGATGTTGCGACATCTTAATATCGCTCGCCGTATTGTTTTCGTCACAAAATCCAAATTTAAAAAAAAACGAACCTACAATTTTACATCCATTCTTTTACATGACAGGAGACGTATAATATTTAGAATTTAAAAGTGTTACATGCCGTTTTCAAAGAAGGGCAATGGCAGGGGCAAGAGAAAATTGCTGGTAATGGAAAGTGTACCTGATAGTTTACCATAACGGCGAGACGGAGGACCCCGATCCTGAAAACACCACCATGGAAGCAGCAGATCAACATTAACCGTTTCTTCGTGAGCCAATTGTGGATGATGACGATAGGCGAAAAGATGTCAGGACCTCCAGGGAAAAAGTCTAAGTAAGCAGTAGACGAACAGCTGTTCCCGGAACAGGAGGGTGATGGGGCGGAATGGTTCGAGCCCCATGTGATTTTTCTACGACCAAAGATGGAAGGATTTTAAGGACCGGAGATGTAGTGTTAAGCTGCAAGCAGATAAGGAAATGAGGATTAGTGGTAAGTGAACATAACATAACAATTTAAATGGAAAATCTTTATTTAATCCTAAGTTGTATAATGTTTTATTATAACAAGTCTTTGATGGTTGTTGATGGTCGCACGAAGATCGCCGACGTTTCATTAGACATATCGCCGAACAGTCCCATTCGTCACCCGATCAAACGCCGACCAGTCTCCGACTAGAATTCCATTGTTTTTTTCTGGGTTTCGGTCGCTGTTGTTAGGTTGATGTTGATCGCCGTATATTTTAGTTGACGGTGATAGATAATACGTCAGCGACCTATATGAGACCGAGACATTACTTTACTTAAGAAGAACTATACAAAAGCCAGGAATTTAGTCTAGTAAAAAAAGGGAAGTAACTGTTTGCAGCCGCGGGTGTTTCACAGTCAACAGACAAAATGGCTGTGTTCTAGATTCAATATTTTAAATTTAACAATTATGATATGATTATAAAAGTATACTACACCATTTTACTAGAAGCATGAACAGCTGCCACATATATTTAGAAGTAGCAATAAACTGCAAAACAATTATTGTATGCACTATATATACACTGACCGACATTATGTCTGAATCATATGTATACATACGTTAGGTACATGTATTCAAAATCTATTAAGGAACTGTCAATGAAATGATCGCCATTCAAAACGTATCATAATCATATTACACCGATAACAGATTGGATCTTATACTTTACGAATAAAGGTCCTGAAAGAATATTTTATTTGACTCCATGCTCTGAGCTTTAACTTGAAAACGATCTGTTATGTATATAGAGTAAAATAACTGCGGTATGAAAGACAAATAAAATTAATTGATCAATTTGATTTTTGAAAACAGTTGTCAGGCCAATACCGGTAATTGCAGCAAAATCGTTCGCAGTAGAAATAGAGCATTAGACTAGACACCGCGAAATTGCAAACCTTGTTACAAAGCTATACAATACAACACACGATAATTTTGTTGTATAAAGCCATAAATCAAAGTATCCGCCAAAGGAACAATCAATGGGCCTGTTCAGATAATGATAAACATTAAATATGCTTGAACGAAATATAACCGTGTATTGTTAATGTATTGGAAATATGATACGTTTGAACACAATAAGCTTAAATATGGTTAAAAAAAAAAAAAAGAGTAAAAACCCTGAAAATTGCTTATGTATTTGTTTGAAAATGCTTATGGCATAAAAGTTGAAAACCGTGCAAAAGTAGTAAAATAAATAGAGTTCGGTGTGACTGCATGATCAGGCTACATAATACTAATAAACGATTCGAATTTAAGTCACATGTGTACTTATTTTATATTATAGATTTTATTTCGTTACTTTTTATGTTTTTGGTCATTGAAATATTAATATGAACACACACTATAACGTTATGCTAAGGCCGTACATGTATTATATGCAATAACTGATTAACCATGGAAAACATACTGACTAAAAACAAACTATGTGCACAGTATTTTCTAGATTAAAACCATGCACAATCAAAACTATGTACATATGGGGTTCCGTAAATACGTGTCGAATATACATTTAGCTGTGTTTTGTGAAGAAGTTGTAACATAGTATAAGTAACTAAGTAAACATGATTTTGTATATTTTAGTGATTCATTTCAAATACTATTTTCAGTATTTTAATTAACTATTTGTTTTAATTTAATTAAGTGTATATTTTGCAAACACGAGCCTCACTTTGCTCGGAAACTCTGCTTAAAATAAGTAAACCTCTCTTGATAAAATAGTTTGGGATACGTGAGAAAATTAAGTAATATGTTTTGATGTTATATGTTTTGAAGGTTATTAGTTCGTTCCCATTGTCCACCATAAATCTTTAACTTCCTTAAATAAGAAAACAACAACAAAACAAATATAACAAAACAAAAACAAAAAATGCCTTATTTTGCAGCGCCCCTGCTTTAGTACGGTAAATATGTTAGATTATGTTTTAAATTGAAAAGCTTACTTAAATAGCGTAATAGTATTACTGGGAATATATCAAATGGTTAAATTCGAATCTTAAATCAGATTTGAATGTGCTGGAATGTAAAGAATGTCACGTTACTCATACTGGATCTTTGGATAATGGTATAATATACAGGTATATAAAATAGCACTTCATGTATATAACAAGAGGATTTTTATTTTATATCTAGGACTACCAGTTTTGTTGTTTTATTGAATTCATTCTTAAAATTAATGTAGTCAATAAGAGTGTGTATTTTGAAAAACTATGTTCAAATATTGCAGGTAATTTACCACAATATATTATTTATCGGGTTTATTCACTGGGTAAGACGTTGTGCTATAGACTATAAACTTCAAAACAATTTCAACTTTCTTTGTTTATGTTTCAACCGGAAGCAAGATTTTCTAATCGGTTACACACCACTAACATAATTATCGAAAACGAAAGCGGTCAACACATTTGTCGTCAGAACATTCTCCCCTACCTTGTTAAAATATAGTTTTATCAAACGTCAAAAATACGAGATGCATACTAATTGCTTAACTATATTCAGTGGAAGCGTTTCTATTTACTGTATATACATACTTATAAAAAAGACATCTGTCTATCAGACTATTTCTATGACTTAAAGTAGACCTCTATCAACGGTTTTACAAACTATTACAGATTTGTCCTATAAGGTGACATCATCTCAACAATGAGTAAATTCAAATCTTATTATTATTCTACTAGAAGAACATTTCAATTTCTCAAATGAGATACTTTAATCTCCAAATTCTCTCTCAGACAATCTATGTTCCTTGAAAAGATCATAGTATTCAATTACAAGTTTGTGTAAACATTAACAATGTTTCCAAGCATCTAAAGAACAACAACACAAATTAACATGACTTCAATGAACTAAGCTATTACATTTTACATGTTACTATCTGGTAACTAAGTTATGTAAAGCAATAATTAGAAAGTAATGTCTTTCAAAGCTATCTCAGTTATTAGGAACAACCACATAGGTACATGGTAATAAACACTTAAAGTATGACTAGTTATTCCAAAAGTTAATACTGAAATTATAATACTACAAACAATCACAAAAACATTACAGAAATCTAGCATACTATGCAGCAATAAATCTTTAAGTTCAGGACAAGTCGTATAAGGAAATTGTATTTAATATAAGAATAATCTGTCACTCGGAAAATGAAAAATAAGACATTTTACACTTTTTTGAAGCAATTCGTAAATCTGGAAATAGGAAATGAGAACAATTGTTGAACAGGTTCAATTCTAAGTGAACACTTTCAACAAATAGTTTTCTTCAGGTTATAACTGCATACAAATTGGTAAAATCATCAAGAATAAGCATACATACATAATGACAAGGAACACATCATATTTATATGTAATACTGTTATATCATCACAATGCAATATGGTAATATAAAATTTCATTATTGAACACAAGGCAATAGTTAAAGCAATTCAATTTCTTCAAAATACATAATGTTTGTTCTTGCATGAATCAGGATACACAGGGGATTAGTATACCCCTTTACGCACAATGTAATCCTGCATATCAAACTTTTTACGCCTTAAATGAGATAATTTGGTTGCTCTGTCGATTATTGTGCCACTTAACACAACAACCAAAAGAAAATGAACTTATTTACATTATCACTAAGTCTTGATGCTGAGTTCTTCCTCTTGATGACGCTAGGTTGCGCTTTAGTTCATCAATTATCGTTGTCTGGCTCGATTAAGCAGAGTCTTGTAACGAATCTCTTGAACACCGATTGTCCTATGCGAACACTAACAGCACGAACATGGCCATCAGCTCCCGGGAAATCTCAACTACTCGAGCAAGTGGCCATCGACCTCTTGTTAACTCGAGATCGAGCACCAGAACGACGTCTCCTATGCCCAAGTCTCTGTGTTGTTGGAACCACTTCTTTCTGCCAGCAAGCATTGGCAAAAACTCGTTCAACCAACGTTTCCAGTAGTGTTTCACGAGTTCTTGTATGCGTCTCCAGCGTTTCAGTGGACTATAGTTCGTGTCATCTAATGTATCAGGAGCGAACTGTCCTCCAACTTGTCCAAACAGGAAATGGTTTGGAGTAAGAGGTGTACAATCAGCAACATTTGCTGACTGGTAAATAATCTTTCTTTACTTTGCAATGTTCAATGACTCTAGTGACCCATGCACGAGTTTTTACAAGTTTTATCCAATTTGAATATCTTTCTGGGTATAGTCGCCATTCTCCTTTCGACACATGAAATGTTTGCACGTTTGTTTGTCCGGTTTGTCTAATTTCAAGTTTCCCTTCATTACTCATATCAATGTTGCTCTTTCATTCATTTTCACTTTCTTTTGAGGAAGCTGGGTCATTCCCACCAAATGTTAGCTACAGCCAGAATGGCTACAGGTAATCCTCTTGATACTTTGTCTGCTGGGCAGTCGTTTGTTGGAACATATCTCCACTGACTTGGGTTTGTATCTCTGTGAATATTACCAATTCTATGTTTTATATTGTCTGCTTTTGTTCCTAATCCAGAAAAGGACATTTATACTATCTGACCAAAATGTTACTTGTTTGATTTCTATTTCAAGAACTCCGCAAATTCGCGATGCAAGTTTTAAACCAAGGGTTGCAAAAAGTAATTCAAATCTGGGGAAGCTAGTAGATTCTGTAGGAGCAACACGACTTTTCGCAGCAACAAAGCGTACAGTCGCATTGTCATTTTTATACTGCCATCTCGAATATACGACTGCTCCATATGCTATCCATGATGCATCTACAAATGTATGAATTGACATGGACTGCAATTCTGTTTCACTGTTTTCACTTTGAAAACAACGTGAAATCTTGATCTTATCTAAATCTTTAAGCTCTTAGAACCACCTTTGAAATTTCAACATCTCTGTTTCTCTCACTTTTTCATCCCAGTGAACTCTGCTTAGCCAGACGTCCTGCATGATTTCTTTTCCTCGCACTACATACGGCGCTAAAAACCCTAAAGGATCAAATATCCTGCTGATAGTCTTCAAGACATTTATCTTTGTTATTTCAATTGGCATTGTCATTTGATCACCAATTTTGAATATGAATTCATCATCGTTGGCTAGCCAGTACTCCAAGAGCTTTAGTTGTTGGTAGATTTCCTGTCCCTAGATCTATTTCTGCAGCTCTGTCTTCTTCTGGTATTGTTTCTAACAGGTCTAGTGAGTTTGAGACCCACTTGCTTGCATGCATATCAGCTTTCAGCCATAATTCTCTTAATTGTCTACATAGTTATATTCCTTCTGCTACATTTTTTCGCGGAATCCAAGCTATCATCCATGTAGTGGATTTCAGAATCGTCTCAACTGCCATCGGATACATGTCAGCTTACAGTATTAAATTATTTGGGATACATACTGGGCTAGATATGGTGATGAGTTCACCCCGAACACCAAACGTGTGAATTCAAATGTTTCCATGGGTCTTTCTGGTGATTCTCTCCATAAGAATATTTGGTATTTTTGATCTTCATTTGCTAAGCCAACTTTAAAATACATCTCAGCTATGTCACACAGTACTGCAATATGATTTCTCATGAACCTCAGCAGCACAGCAAACAGTTTTCTTTGCAATTTTGGCCCTGCACTAAGGCACTCATTCAAACTTGTACCTTCGTGATTGTATGATGCTTCAAATACAATGCAAACTTTTGTTGTTTCCTTTTCTGGCCTAACTACTGCAAAATGTGACAGATACCATCCCTTTTCATTGTCTTTTCTTTCAACTTTCCTAACATAACCGTTCTCTTTATATTTCTTTATGATTCCACTATATTCTTGCTTCAATTCAGGTGAATTTTTCAATTTTTTATCAGTGGCATATAGCCTTTTCAATGCGGTGCTATACTTATCTGGTAATGTCAATTTATCTGATTTCCATGGCAATGAAACTATTGTATATTGTTTTTGTGTTCAATACTATTTCTGTTTGCATCTGCACTTTCTTTTCTTCTGGTGACATTTGGTTACGCTCAATTTCACTTTCAACTTCCCATAACTGTTTCGATGAAGTCTCCAAGCTACTAGCATGGAACATGGAACATGAACATGCTGGTGCTAGTGTGAATATTATCTCTGTTTATCGGTCCGACACATGCTCATCCGAGTGGAGTAAATCTACCAACTGGTTCTCCAGCACCACCTATTATCTCTCCTAGTGATCTATGGAGCTTCGCGTAGTCAAGGCCTATAGTAAATCTATATTCTTCCTTCTACAGGCACTGGGGAATTGGATGTCTTTAAGATGTGGCCACTGCTATTTCATCCTTCGCCAATTCACTGTTTGTAGTTTCACAGATATATATCTTGTTGTTCGGGCTTCCACTGAAAGTTCAAAGTCTCTATTTGTGCTCTGAAGTTTGAAACTTACATTCATAGTGCTGAATTTATCTTTTGTCTTTCTTTCACCTTGAAGTTGTAATATACATGCAACATATTCGTTAAGATAAGAATGTGGTACTAACATCATCTAACAATGCACTGATGACTAATTCACGATTGCCAGCTGATACTATTACTGGAATTGTTCTCAGAGCAATACTTGTTGTATTATTAACACTGAATGTTTTTGATTCACCTTTGTGCACAGAACTAGATGAAATTCTCTAGCTTTCACATTCAAAACTTCTCAGTGCAACATCCTGTTGAGCGTTTTAGTGCAGCCATTTATTCCACACTGTCCCTTAAATGTACATTCTTTCCCCATATGATTACCTTTGAGGCATCTGATGCAAAGTCTAGCATCTTTGGCTTCTTTCCAACTTTCTTCAATGTTCATAGCTTTGATTTTCTGACATTCCCATACAGTGTGATTGTTGACACTGAACAGATTGTTTTTGCTTTGTATCAGTTTTTCCAAAGAAAGTCTTTTGAGGTTTCATTCGAGGTTTTTCATGACGTGTCAAACCAAACATGGTCTCATTTTCATGTACTGCGTGTTCATTCTCTTCATTCACAAACTTTCTCAAAGTGTCAACGGAGTCTGGTAACGATTTGTCGTGAAGTGTTACCCGATAGCGTGTTAACAGGGTTTGAAATAGTTTCTTTGACAGACGGTGGTACAGTGAGCCTCCTTCAAGATCATGAAGATGGTTTACTTCCCTCAAGTTAATGACTGCTATGTCTAGTAAATCAGCGAAGTTTTCAAGTTCTTTCGACGTTTCATTCTTCAACGGCTGGAAATTCTCCAATTCATCTAAGAATTGGTTTACTACTCTCGTAGTTTCACCTTATTTTCTGTGAAGTCTTTCTTTTGCAGCATCAAAAGCCTCTTTAGAATGTCCCAGGTTTTCAATAGAGTGTAGCGCTTCGCCCCCTAAATACTGTCGTAATTGAAGAAATGTGTACTGTGGTGTATTCGTCAATACATGCTTGAAAAAGCTGCCTTCCATGCAGGGTACCTTGTCTTATCACCTGTGAACACGGGTATCTGTACTCTTTGGAGTTGTTTCCACATATATTTGCCAAATGCCGAATCAGATTTACCATCGTCTTCATGGATGGATTCATAATCGTGGTCAGACTTGGAGCTTACTGTGAATAGTTCATCTTACAAACACATAAGTGCATGATATTGTTTTTCAAAAATGACATTCATTCATTTAAAATACTTGCCAACTCTGCTTTCTCTTTCACTATCAAGGCCAGGTCGTTGACACTTTGAACTGCAGAATCCATAGCCTCTTCAACTTTGTTGAGACACTCTTGTGCCAGACCTTTGCTAGGCGCATCATCACTCAAAATGTCTTTCATTTTGTTACGCGCCCATGTTTACGCCGCTTTGCACCTCAATTTCTTCACTTTTGACTCCTCTAAATTTTCTTGTGGGGAGTTCCCCTCGTCCTTGTCCCACATTTTGAATGAGTAGAAACCAGCAAACCTCGCTCTGCTACCAAAATAAGTGTGCTTTAGCTATAAACGTCAAAAACAATTTCAACTTTCTTTGTTTACTTTTCAACCGGAAGCAAGATTTTCTTTCTAATTGGTTGCACACAACTAACATAATTATCGAACACGAAAGCGGTCAACTATTTTCTCTTCAGAACAGCCGTGATACCGGATATTGGCCAATAATCGAGCCAAAGTAGAGCAGCGATATAGAAAACAGTTCGAACAACATTAAGTAAAACACCGATTTCAAGTATTCTGTTAACAATTTTATACTGGTATGTGCTGATCTAGTTTGCCTACTAAATTACAAAGACCGTCATATACTTACTTTGACCGATACAATCGATAAACTGTGAATAATCAGTAAATAACGTAAAGTGCTCGCTGACAAAAATGCAGCTCCTCTTTTGTTTCTTTCAATTATTGATAAGTTTAAACCTGTTTAGAAAAATGTGAATCAAACGATTGTTTACGTATACTATAATGAACATTCCCTGACATGTTCAGCTACTTTTTTGCGTATTAAGTAAGTTCTACTTCTTCAACAATGCCAACTCGTGTACTGAGTATTACATGCTCGTGTACGGAGTATTGCATTGTATCAAAATTTAGTGTACCGAGTATTGCGAAAAGAGTCATTACCGTGTTTGATGATTTATACCATAAATACCTAACTTTCATTAAATAAAAGAGTAATTATCCAAAGCTGTATCGATACATACAATATAGTATACAATAATTATAGTAGAATCGATTAATATTATACAAATATTGTCGCCAATATGGTGTGATGGGGCACAACAAAATCCATTTTGAACTAGGCGACATACATGATATTGCTCGGCTGAAAAGTCCATACTTGTTTTATTATATGACTTATAAAATAAACGACAGCTGATAAAATTGTTACTAAAACACAATTGTATGTTTCAATAATTATATTAACACAAAAAGACAAGTAAATCAATTAAATTAAATGCTTATCTTAACTCATGTTTACGTTTCTTTTCAGAGAAACCGATGCATGGCTGTTTTATCACAATCATCTTTAATTATTCAAATTCACAATCGCTAAAGAAAAGGCAAATGAGAGTAACATTCAGCGCTGTCGATTATTTCTGCATTTAATCAAACACAAATAAATAATACAAAATAATATCAGATCTTATCAGATCTGTACATGTCAGTCGTGGCAATCGTGTAAATCGTATACAATTCTTGAACGGTTAAAAAATTCTCTACGATAAACACGATTAACTGCGATCATTTCTCCATCGGGATCATCGTATCAGATCTTATTGCATCGTAATAAAGCGCGACAAATCGTATATAATCGTGCTTCCAAATCGTGGTGATCGGGAGCGATCGTAAACTAGAAAAACACCACGCTCTCCTTAGCTGTCTTGCGATACCAAGAATCAATGCATTCAATAGTCAGTCGGGCTGTATTTATATCATTCGGGTCCAGTCGTAGCTCAAATCGTGACCTCGATCATGATCGTGATAGATATTCATACTTGAATAGCGTATCGGAACTTATCTGCATGTACTAGAAAGTCCTAATTCTAGGAAACCGATCGTGATTATTGTGTCAGATCGAGACCCAATCGTGGACTCGATCGAAACAATCCCAACGGAACGTATGTAATCGTATCTATACTGGAGATAAGACCGTGAAAGATCGTGACACCTGTATTTGACAAATCGTATCAAAACGTATGGACTCGCATCCAAGCCTAAAATCTCGGCTAAATACCACGATCAGCTACGAATGGCCAATCGTGGCGGATGGCACGACAGTGGGAACCTAGCATAAACGGAGTACTTATCGTGCAAGCTTGATCGTATTCCGGTTTAAGCGAGCAATGAACTGCTTTGTCGGTAAACCCCTTAATGAGTACAGGAACATATTTTATACCATTTATTGACTTATGCAAACTGTTAAAACAACATACCAATGAACTTACGACATGTAAAAGTTATACAATTAGCCATATACACTATAATATTTAAAGCAATTCGAACGGCAAATGCCGTACTCGTACACCAAACGCTAACTCTGTCAAACTACTGTGTAATTACAACCAAAAAAGACGCACACCAAACACTGGCTCACTTACACCGATGAGAAATCACAGTATATTAGTAAACAATTCTCAGTACAGTAGCCTGCAATACCCCGTACACGAGCAACTGAAAAAAGCAATCCCCAGTACACCTGTCACAATAATATTGCAGTCCATATCTCAGCCATTTATAAATCAAATTTACTGGAACTTCGAACATGTGTTCATAATAGCATATGTAAACAATCGCTCGATTCACCTTTGTCTATGCATGTTTAAAATATTAAATACTTGACTAAAATGATCGAGGACCGGCAATTTTTCAGCGAGCATTTGTTTTTTAAACGATTATTATGTACTGTTCATCTACAACATGGTCATAGCAATTACATGAATGTCTTCCAAATGTATTTGGCAGTCTACGAAATCATCTGTTTATAGCATAGTACAAACGAATTAATTTAAATCGGCATAAAACTAACCGTTTGTGTAGTGAACCTGCTCTATTTTGATTCGATAATTGGCCAATACCCGGTGTGACGTCCTACCCAGTGTTATTGAAAACTTATTGATTCCGTATTTCACAAAATAATCGGTACACCGCGTAGTTAGAATTCATAAAATTACAGCATATTAGCGAGCATTTAGTTTGACAATGAACATTCGAATAAGCTTTGGTTAGGGTTGGACATGTTGGAACTAATCATTTAAACCGGAACAAGTTATTGTGCTTCACAAACAAATCCAAAACACAAAATATAAAGTATGTGTTTGAAGGAGGTGTGATAAGCGGTTGTGATCAGAATGTTTAAATCGAAACGGCAAACCGAGTTGTGGATGTAAGCGACTAACTCAACAACAGAAAAGTAAACAAATTAGTTTTTTATTTTATTTACGTATAGCCATGCGTACTTAATTAAATAAACAATTCGATGATCAATACGTATGTTGATGATACAAGTATATGTATTATAATCCAATATAGGCACATTCCAATTCAATGCAATTTCACAGCACGAAATGTAAAGCGTCACTTGCTTTTAATCTGAAACCAAACCATTGTTAACATAACAACGCATGGAAAGTATGTGCCTGTATATATTAAATAATACAAAAACACAACTAAATATTCTTCTTACAGGATGACCCAATATGTGTATGGTGATAACGAAGAGTTTACAGGTTTGGTTCAACAAAGTGGATGTAATGGATACCTTGGGCCTTGGGCAAGATTCCATTCGAATACGATTGGACGGCATGCGATAATACAAATAACTTAGTACTGGCATTGGTATAATAACTGTTATATATATTGTATCATTTATAATATAACTTGCTTACAGTAATATAGCAATATGGTTGGAAATATCAATTTCTGAATTGTTTACTTGTACACATAGTTACCAGAGGAAGTTAAAAAAGTTTATATATGTGTTGAGGTTGCACGTCACTTAATTTATACAACTGAGTAGTGAAAACGTATACATCAGAATGTAGCTGTATTCCTCATACAACATACCAAATGCGCTTACGAATTTTAATAATGATATTTATTATTATTTTAAAATTCTGACTTATATATGGTTGATAAACACCATGCTTAAGTGTGGCTTTCATTTGCCAAACAAAATTGTATTTCTAATTGAATATGTTATTACATTATGTTATTTTATTTTTCTAAAATAGTACTGACCTGCATTTGTTCATGTCCCTTAAACCCAGAACGTCCTCGAGAGGATGTACAACATTACGTGGAGCTGGTGTTGATGGCAGTTAGACGTCCACTATTCAAAGTATTCCTATCAACAACGTAAGATGCCTAATTTAAATTAGATACCCAAATGCAAGTGTGTTTATTATCCATAATTAGATAATCTGTGCGACTTATCAAAACTGTAGGTTGAACATTAGGCAAACATAACGTCCGCCCTTTGTTCATGTCTACCTAATTCTATCTGTATCTGCCTTCTAGTCCATCATGCGGCTTGTTTCCTAACTGTACATGCATATCCCTGGTTTGTCCTGCTGTTTGTAAATCCCTATATCTTTCTAAATGTACCTGCTTGCGAGTCACTTTGTACTGCTGTTTGTTTTTGCATATCTCCTTGTAACTTTTTTTTGCCTGCTTCAACCTTCTGTTGTTTGCTTCTTCCCGAATGTACCTGCTTGCCAGTTTGGATTGATGCTAGTTCCTTCCTATCAACGTCTGTGCCCCCAATTTTCCTCTGTACTTCTATTTACGAGTACATGTCTGCCAGTCAGTCCGGCTGTTTGCACCTTCCAATCAATATGAGTCTGAATCTGGTTGCATAATTTATACTGCTGTTTATTTTACTGACTATATAGTCCTTACTGTATCTGCCTGCCACTCTGTACTGATGGTTGTTCCTGCATATATTTTCCTAACTGTATACGCATGCAAAACTGTTTTGCTGTTTGTTCATGTCTATCTTTCCCAGATAGTAGTGTCTGCCAGTCTGCCATGTTGTTTGTTTCTGCCTATCTATTCCTAACTGTATCTGTATGTCAGTCTTAAGTGCTGTCTGTCTAACCCACCACTTCTTAACTACATATATGTTGAAGTCTGTACCTTCTGTTTGCTCATGTCTGTAACTTTCTCACTGCACATGACTGCTAGTCGGACCTGCTATTTATGCATGTCTATATATTGCTAATTCCTACTCATGCTGTTGGTTTCTGTCTCTTTAACTGTATCTGGCTGTTATTTCTCTCCATTCTTACTGTGAATTACTGTCTATCTGTTCTCAACTGTATATATCTGCCACTGTGTTATGATGTTTGTTTCTATCTATCTTTTCATGCTTGTATCGGTCTGCCATGTCCTGGTGTTGTGTGTTCCTGCCTATCTCCTTTTAACTGTTTCAGCCTGCCTCTTTCTTATGCTAACTGTTCCTTCCTACCTTTTTCTAACTGAATCAGTCTGTCAAACTGTTTTGCTGTTTGTTTCTGTCTATCTGTTCTTATAGTATCTGCCTGCCAATCTGTTCTGTTATTTCTTCCTATCTATTCCTAACTGTATCTGCTTAACTGTATGCCCTGCTGTTTGTTACTGTCTGTCTATTCCTAACTATATGTCTGGCATTCTTGTCTCTGTTTATTCCTGCCTATCTCTTCCTAAGTATGTCTGCATGACTAAATGTTCTGTTGTTTTTTTCCTGCCTTCCTAACTGTATATGCCTGCCAGTCTGTCACTTTCTTTTGTTGCATGTTCCTGCCTATATCATCCTAACTGCTCAGCATGTCTCACTGTTTTGCTAACTGTGTCCGTCTGTCTCTTCCTAACTGTATCTGTCCGCCACTCTATTCTGATATTTGTTCCTGCCTATCACGTACTAACTGGATACGCCTGTCTGTTATGCTATTTATTGCTGACTATATATGCCTTACTCTATCTGCTAGTTAGTTTTTTTTCAAGCTCTTTGTTTCGTTCTGTTTAATTATATCTGCCTCTCTGTAGGGCCCTATGTTTGTCTACATGATTGTCTGTTCCTAACAGTCAGTTAATGTTTGTATCTACGTGCCATTATGTTTGTCGGCTCCAGTATGTCTGTTCGACCCTGTCTGTGACTGTCTGTGCCTACCTGTGTGTACCTGTGTCTTCCTGTGCCTACACGTTTGAGTTTGCCACTGCATACCCTAGGCCTATTTTTGACTGTCTGTGCACGACTTTACCTGCCTGTATATGTCTGTGTCAGCCTGTGACTGAGTTGACCAAATAATGTACGATTTGAATCTAAAAAGTAGGGGTTGACCAGAACATAGTGTACGGGATGACCATGGTACGAGTTGACTCGTTACCATTCATGATAATGGTTACACTGAACCATTACGCATTATAATTTTCGTGTTTGTTTTCTCTGATTTGATGATAACTTTTTATTGTTTGATGACATTGTTTTTATTTTGGGGTGACATTTTAATCGGCATAATTTGTTTGCAAGTCTGGGAAAATAGACGCTGCGGTTTTGGTATTATTGGTTATTACAACAATCGCCTAACTGATGACAAATAGCATTGTGCAATTGCTGTTGGCTCCCAGCTCCGTAGCAAAAATCAAACGGTCCCGCTTGGCAGCCAGTAACCAAACCGGTGAATTCAGGTTCCAGAACGAATTTGTCTTAATTTATTTAAATTCGACAACATTTTAGATAAACCATGGGTAAGTGTATAATGTTTGAACGGACATTCATTTATGCGTCGAATAAGATCAAGTTCGAGTAAAAATTATGCACAATTATTATGAATTTTCAAACAAATGATTTGGAACATATTAAATGTATGTTTCGGACACTCTATGTTTTCGGACATTCACAAAATCGGCCAAAATCAATATTGTTCGTGTCACTTTGTTTTCTAACACTTTTAGAAAAGGATTAACATTACGATTTATGTCGTTTCTGATGTTTGTTACTGCCTTTTGTATTCCTGATTGCGTCGGCTTGCCATTCTGTCCTGCTGTCTGTTACTGATTGCCTATTTCAAACTGTATCTACTTGCCAGACTGTTCCTGCTGTCTGTTATTGTTTGTCTCTTCCCTACTGTATCTGCCTGACACGTTGTACTGCTGTTTGTCCCTGCCTCATTCTAACTCTTTCTGCCACAAACTGCCGTTGTTGTTTTTACCAATCTCTTCCCAATTGTAGCTGCCTGCCAGTTTGTACTGATGTCAGTCCCTCCCTATTAAGGTCTAACTGCTTGTGCACCCACTCCGTCCTTTTATTTGTACCTGTTTATTTCTACTTACGAGTACATGTCTGCCAGTCATGTCTGTTGTTTGAACCTTTATATCAATGTATGTCTCAAACTAGTTGCATAACTTTTACTTCTATTTATTTTACTATTTATATATTCCTAACTGTATCTGCCTGACAGTCTGTTCAGCTGTTTGGTCTGCCTAACTCTTCTTAACTGTATACATCTGCCTTCCAGTTTCATCTGATGCTTGTTCCTGCCTATCTCTTCCTAACTGTTAAGGCCTGCCAAATTGTTCTGCTGTTTATAATGTCTACCTTTATTCCAAATAGTATTTGCCTGCCAGTCTGCAATGTTGTTTGTTTCTGCCTATCTATTCCTAACTGTATCTGCCTGTCAGTATTTTAGATGCTTTAAGTTGCTGTCTGCTTTTGCTTACCATTCTTAACTACATCTGCGAGCACATGTATATCTCTTTGTTATTGTACATATTTGCCAGTTTGATCTGCTTTTTGTCAATGTCTATCTATTGCTAAAAATGTATGCCTTTCAGTCTTTCTTGCTGTTGGTTTCCGTCAATTTATTCCTTACTTTATCTGGTTGCTAGTTTTTTTGTGCAGTTTTTTTCCTGTCTGTCTCTTTCTAACTGTGCATCCTTTTCTTTTGCCCTGCTGTTTGTAACTGTTTACCCGTTCTTAAATGTATCTGCTGTGTTTTTCTGCCTATCTCTTCTCAACTGTCTGCCAGTCTTTTCTGCTGTTTGTTTCTATCTATCTTGTCATATTTGTATCTGCCTGCCATGCCATTTTCTTATATGTTCCTTACTATCTCTTCATAACTGTTTTGCTGTGAGTTCATTTATCTCTTTCTTAATGGTAGTTTGTTCAGTCTGCCAGTCTGCCAGTCTGTTATGTTGCTTGTTTCTTCCTATTTATTCCTAACTGTATCTGCGTACCTGTCTGTCCTGCTATATTATATGCTATGTTGATATTCCCGGTCTATCTCTTCCTAACGGTATATGTCTGCCTGCACCTGTACCTGCCTGATCTGCTAATTGTTGCTATACATGTATGTGTATTCATATTTGTATATGTCCTCCATTTTCTTGTGTTGTATGTTCCTGCCTATTGCTTCCTAACCGTTTCAGCCAGCCTCTGGTTTACTGTTGTGCCTGTATCTTCCTAACTGTGTATATCTGCCTGTCTCTTCTGATATTTTATCAACTGTATACGCAGTCGCCCGAGTGGCTGTTCTGCTGTTTATTCATGCCTATATATGCCTTACTGTAACTGCCTGTAGGGTCATGCCTATGCCTACATGGCAGTTCCTAACAGACAGTTCATGCTGTATATACCTGCCATTATGTTTATGGGCTCCATTCGTGCTGTTCATGCCTGTCATTTGCTGTCTGTGTGTTCCTACCTGTTTGTGACTGTATGTGTCCTCTTGTGCCTACCTGTGCCTACCTGTGTCTACCTGTGCGTACCTGTATCTACCTGTACCTATCTGTGCCTACCTAAGCTTGCCTGTGCGTACCTTTATCTGCATGTACTCTAACTGTGTCTAAATGTACCTACCTGTGTCAACTGTGTCTGCCAATGCCTACTTGTGTCAACTGTGCCTACTTGTGCCTACCTCTGTATGCCTGTGCATGCCTGTACCTACACGTTTGTGCCTGTCAGTGCTTACCCTATGCCTGTTTTGACTGCCTGTGAATAAATTTGCCTCTCTGTACTTACCTTTGAATGCCTGTTCCTGCCTGTGTCTGCCAGTGTTTGCATGATACTGCCTGTATGTGTCTGCTTGTGACTGTGCCTGCCTATACCTGCCGGAACATGCCTGTGTCTGCTTGTGTATGTCTGTGTCTGCCTGTACCTGCCTTTGTCTGGCTACACATGTCTGTGTCTGCCAGTGTATGTCTGTGTGTGTTTGTGTTTGACTGTATTTACCCGTGTTTGCCTGTACCTGCCTGTGTCTGCCTGTGACAGCCCGTGTCTGGCTGTGACTGCCTCTGACTGCTTTTATCTTCCAGTGTGTGTTTATGCCTTCATGAGCATGTGTCTGTCTGTGTATGTCTGTGTCTTCCTCTTATTGACTGTGTCTGGCTGTGACTGCCTATGTCTGGCTGTGACTGCCTATGACTTCCTGTGCCAGCTTATGCTCGCCCGTGACTTTCTGTTTATGTCCGTGTTTTCCTATTTGCCTGTTTCTGCCTATGATTGAATGTGTCTACCTGTGCTCCATGTGTCTGCCTGTGACTGCATGTATATTCCCGTAAATGCCTATGACAGCCTATTACTTCATGTGTCTGCATGTGACTCCTTAAGCGCTTTCCTGTGTCAGCCTGATGGCGCCTTCCTGTTACTGCCTGTTTCTGCCTCTGGTTGGCCGTACATGATTAAACTGCCTGTGTCTATCTCTTTCTACTTGTATATGTTTGCCAGTCGGTTATGCTGGTTGTTCCAGTCTGTATCTACATAACTATATCTGCTTGTCTGACAGTTCTGTTATTTGTACCTTCCTATTTCTTCCTTACAGTTGCCGTCTACCAGTATGTTCTGCTGTTTTGCCCTCCTTTCTCGTTCTAACTCTCTGTGCTTTTAAGTCTGTTTCTTCTGTTGGTCAACGTAAGTATACTCCTAACGGTTTCTGCCTGATAGTACGTTACTCTGTTTGCTCCTGTCAACAGCTGACCAAATATGTACGAGTTGAATCTGGAGGATAGGGGTAAACAAACACCGTACCATATTGACCATGGTACGAGTCGACTCGTTACCGTCTTTCATATAACTCAATAAGAGTCCAATAATACAATCTTTACGAGCGTCAAGCTACAATGGTAAAGGTTACACTGAACCGTAACAAATTAGAATTTTCGATTTTGCTCTGATGTAGTAATTACTTTTGATCTACATGGACATTGTTTTTGATTTGGGGTGAACTTTTTAGTCGTCAGATTTTGTTTGCAATAAAAACTGAAAAAGTTATTTCTTTTGAAAATCTGAAAAAAGGGTCGGCGTTTTTGTAAATATGTGTTATTAAACAATCGACTAATTGTTAATTTTGATAGGATAGTGACGAAGCAATATTTTGTTATCATTTCATCATTTCTTGTTTATATTCCATGATATTTTACAAATAATGGTCAAAAGCCTGCGATCCAATTGTACATTGCTGCCAGCCTGTTCCTATTGTTTGTGACTGCATTTTTTTTTCTGCCTGCGTCTGCTTGCCTGTCTGTCCTGCTGTCTGTTACTGACTTTAACTGATCTCCATCTAACTCTTTCTGCCTGCCACAAGATTCTGTTGTGTTGTTACCGTTCATAAAACTCATTAAGCGTCCAATAATACAATCAGTGTTGTGTGTTTCTGCCAGTTTCTTCCCAACTGTACCTGCTTGCCAGTTTTTACTAATGCTAGTTCCTCCTTATTTGCGTCTATATGTCCGTGCCCCACTCTGTCCTGTTATTTCTTCCTGTTTGCTTCTACTTACGAGTACATGTCAGCCAGTCATGTCTGCTGATTTCACCTTCCTATCAATGTCTATCTGAATCTGGGTGCAGAACGTTTACTATTGTTTATTTTCCTGTCTATATATTCCTAAATGCACCTGCTCTTCTTAAATTTAACTGCCTTCCAGTTTCATCTGATGTTTGTCCCTGACTATCTCTTCCTCACTGTATACGCCTGCCAAACTGTTCTGCTGTTTGTTCATGTCTGTTTTTTCCAAATAATCTTTGACAACCAGTCTGTCATATTGTTCGTTTATGCCTATCTATTCCTAACTGTATCTGCCTGTCAGTCATTACTGCAGTCTGTTCTAGCCTACCACTTCTTAACTACATCTGCGTGTCTGTACCTGCTGTTTGCTCATGTCTATCTCTTTGTGACTGTACATGTCTGCCAGTATGGTCTGCTTTTTTTTATGTTCATGTCTATTTACTTCTTATATTATCTGCCTTCCAATCTGTAATGCTGTTAAATTATGTCTATGTATTCTGTATCTTGTTTGTTCTGCTGTTTTACCCTGTCTCTGTCTTCCTGTGAACTCACTGTGAATCCTGCCAATCTGACCTGCTATGTCTTAATGTCTTTCCTTTCCTGACTGTATCTGCCTGCCACTTCGTACTTCTGGTTTTGTCTCCCTATCTCTTCTCAGCTATAATTGTCTGCCAGTCAGTTCTGCTGTTCCTATTTGTATCTGTCTGCCATTTTCTTGTGTTGTATGTTATTGCCGATCTTTTCGTATCTGTTTCTCACTGCCTCTTTATTCTGCTGACTGTTCCTTCCTACCTCTTCCTAACTGAAACAGTCTGTTAATCTGTTCCGCTGTTTATTCCTTCCTATCTGTTCCTATAATATCTGCCTGCCGGTTGCTCTGTTGTTTGTTTCTTCCAATCTATTTCTAACTGTGCCTGCTTAACTGTCTGTCCTGCTGTTTCTTACTGTCTATCTATTCCTGATTATACGTATGGCATTCTGTTTTGCAGTTTATTCCTACCTATATTTTTCTTACTGCTTCTGAATGACTAAATGTTCTGCTAATTTTCCCTGCCTATCTTTTTCAAACTGTATATGCCTGCCAGTCTATTCTGTTGATTGTTACTATATATATATATTCCTATTTGTATATGTCTGCCATTGTCTTTTGTTGTATGTTTTTCCCTTTACATGTATAAGAGTAGATTTTACCTTAGTCTGGACCAGCTAAGTTGAGCCATTTGCAAAAGTAATGAATTGGCTATGTTTTTTCCTTCTTTCTCATAGCAATACTAATATGTTAGAATCAGATACATGCTTCGTTTGTTCTATTAAATATGATATATATATGTGATGCATATTCATTCACATGCACCTAGTTTATTACAAAGCAACTTGGTTATGTACATGAATCTTCCTAACTCTTTCAGCTTACTCTTTGTTTTGCTTACTCTTTCTGCCTTCATTTCCTAACTGTATCTTTCTGCAAGTCTCTTCTGGTAGTTTTTCCTGCCTATCTCTTTATTACTGTATACGCCTGAGTGCCTGTTCGCCTGTTTATTCCTAGCCATATATGCCTTAATGTATCTGCAAATTAGTCTTTGAAAGCTGATTGTTCCGGCCTGTATATTCCTTAATTATATCTGCCTGCCTATAGGGTCTTACTTATGTCGACATGACTGTCTGTTCCTAACTACAGTTCGTGTCTATATCTTCGTGCCATTATGTTTGTGGTCTTCTGCCTTGCTTTTCCTGCCTGTCATTTCCTGTCTGTCTTTTCCTCCCTGTACGTGACTGTCTATCCTCCTGTGCCTACCTGTGCCTATCTGTGATTGCCTGTGCCTATGTGTTCCTTCATGTGTCTGCTTTTTCCTATCTGTGCTTGCCTGTGTGTCTGCCAGTGCATACCTTATGCCTATTTTTTGACTGTGCATGAGTTTGATTGCCTGTGTCCGTGTGTGACTGCCTGTGTCTGGCTTTGACTGAATTGACCGAATAATGACGACTTGAATCTAGAAGATTGGGGTTGCCCAGAATATGGTACTAGAAGACCATGGTACCCGTTGACTCGTTACCGTTCATAGAACTTAATAAGCATCCAATAATGCAATCTTTATTAGTGTCTGGTTACAAGGTAAATTGTTACATTGAACCATCACGCATTATGATTTTCGTTTCTTTTCTTCTGCCGTAGTGATAACTATTAACTGATTCTTACTGCTGTTTATTTTACTGTCTATATGTCCTAACTGTATCTGCCTGTCAGTCTATACTGTTGTCTGTTCTAGCCTACCACAATGTAACTACGTCTGCGTGCAAGTCTGTAACTGCTGTTTGCTCATGTCTGTCTCTTTGGGATTGTACATATCTACCAGTTTGCCCTGCAATTCGTTCATGTCTATTTTATGTTGTGTGTTGAGTTGGATGTAATATCCAATATTGTATAGGCAATTGGTCACTTGCCTAAAATAAAGGACCAACGGATGGTAATAAGGGTTTCTCTCCTGATGATGTCTCTGGATTTTCATTATTCCTATATCTATTTCCAATAGTATCTGCCTTCCAGTCTGTCTTGCTGATGGTTTCTGTCTATTTATTCCTAACTGTATTTGGCTGCTAGTTTTTGCTGCTGTTTGTTCCCTGTCTCTCTCTTCCTAACTGTGCATCCTGCCAACCTACCCTAATGTTTGTTACTGCGTGTCCTTTCCTAACAGTATCTGCCTGCCACTTTGTACTGTTATTTGTGTCTGCATATCTCTGTTCAACTGTATATGATTGCCAGTCTGTTCTGATGTTTGTTTCCATCTATCTAGTCCGCCATTTTCTTTTGTTGTATGTTCCTGCCTACCTCTTGCTAACTGTTTCACCCTGCCTGTCTATCTTGTCCTAATAGTATCTTCCTGCCAGTCTGTTATGTTGTTTGTTTATTCCTGTCAATTTCTAAATGTATCTGCTGAACTGTCTGTCCTGCTGTTTGTTACTGTCTATCTTTACCTAACTATATTTCTGGCATTATGTTCTGCTGCTTATTCCTCCCTATCTCTTCATAACCGTATCGGCATAACTAAATGTTCTGCTTATATGCCCTGCCTATATCTTCCTAACTGTATGTGGATGAGAGTTTGTTCCTGTCATTGTTACTATATATCTATTCATATTTATTTCGGTCTGCCATATTCATGTCTTGTATGTTCCCGCCTAGCCTTCCTCTCTGTTTGCTAACTGCGTCTGCCTTTCAAATCCTAACTGTACATGTCTGCCAGTGTCAACTGTGCCTGCCGACGCCTACCTGTTTCAGCCTGTGCCTATTTGTGCCTACATGTGCCTACAAGTTTGTGCTGCCCGTGCTTATCTTATGCCTAATTGTGACTGCTTGTGAATCACATTGAATGCCTGTGCAAATATGGTGGCGCCTTAAGAAGTGGCCCCAAAATTGACACAAAATTATTATCTGCATGATTTCAATGTCTTCCTTTGTGCCACCATGCCTACACGTGTTTCACACAGTCTGTTATTCTACCATCCTGCCAACCGTATTGTATCACATCCAGCTAGGATACGTGGTTGTTACTGCAGTTGTCACCCAGCCTTCCATTCTGTCACATTGTCTGCCTTCTGTAACCCTGTCTCAGACAGCTAGGCAGATGAGACAGACAGACAGACAGGGAAGCATGCAAACAGTCTAACAAATAGGCAGGTTAGGAAGACAGAAAAGTAGGCATGGTGGCCCTGGCTGACCTGATTGTCTGTCTGACAGACCTGTCTACATCCATGTCCTCATGCAAGGCTGCATGTCTGCAACCTTGTATGCCTGTCCGCATCCATTCCTAACTTTCTGCTAAATTAACATGCCAGATCGAAATTATATTAACTTGTATGCTTCAATGGCTTACTCTTAACACACTGTCTATGTGTCTGCCTTTCAGCCACCATGCATGCCTGTCTGAAACACTGTCTGCCTTGTTGCCACCATGTTCGCCTTTCTACAAAAATGTCAGGCGTTCTGCAAACTGTTTGTCATACTTTGTGCTTGTCTGCTTCTTTGTCTGCCTGTCTGACAGGCCAACATGCATGTCTGTATGTCTGACATTCTGTCTGACCTGCCTCAATATCTGTTTGACTGACCTGTCTGACTGTCTGTCTGCGACCCTGTTTGCTTCTCTGACTTTCTGTCAGTCACAATGCTAGCTTGTTTGATATTTTTTCTGCCTGCCTGTCTGACCTGTCTGCAATGCATTTCTGCTACATTTCTGCCAGATAAGCCTGTCTGTTTGAATTTCCTCACCTTTCTTACCAGCCTAGCCTCTATGCCTGACATGTCTAACCAGCCTGCCTGCCTGTCGACCTACTTCCTGCTTGTCTGACTGCCAGTTTGACCTGGCTGAGTATGCCATTTGTTCTGCATATGATTAATTTTCAAAAAAGTATACATGTATTTTTATTTAACAGACAATCGAATTGGCATAGGGCAGAACGAAAATGTTCAAGGACAGAACAACATTACAGGTGAGAATAGTTAAATATTCTTTCAGCCACCCTGCATGAAACACTGTATTCTCTTATTCCAGCCCGCCTTCCGCCATGTGTGGCACCATGCATGGACGTAACCAGCAATTTTGTACCCTGCTTATTTGGCTTCCACGCTTTTATAGGATTTGTAACTAAATTTATGTTTGACTGCCTTAGTGCCATCCTTCCTACATCCGACTTCGTCAGCCTATCTCAATCCTGATCTTCCTGATCTGCCTGTTTACAATACTGACAAGACCATATTCACGGACAGTAACACATTACACATTTCTCTCCTGACGTTCTTGATTTTCCGGTTTACCATACTGGCACCCTGTCTGTTTCTCAACCAGACAACCTGTCTGACCTGTTTGACTGTCTAACCGGTCTGTCTGTCTGAACTGTATGTCTACAATTCTAACTATCTGACCTCTCAGCTGTCAACCTGCTTGTCTGTCGGTCTGCACAGTTGCCAGTCTGCACGTCGTTTGGCTTGTCTGTCTGACCTGTCTATGTGACCTGTCTGACTAATCTGTCTTCCCGCCTGGCTATCTGTTTCTCTGCATTCCTGACCCGCCAGCCTGACTGCCTGTCTGCTTATTTGACTGTCTGACTGCCTTTCGACCTATGCGTCTGTTTGTCAGCCTAGTGCCTGACTGTCAGATTTGTCTGCCTGACCTTCCTGACTTTTCTGTCGTCCGACCAGAGCTTCATGATTTGTCTGCCTCCCTGCTTGTTAGCTTGCCTGTACGTCTGTGTGTTTGCCTGCTTGCCAGATAGTCTGCCATCCTGTTTTCTTGTCTCTCTGTATGTCTGCCTGACATGCCCACCCTTCTACCTGACTGTTTGTTTCTTTGCCTTCCTGCCTGGCCTGTCTAACATCTCTCATCTATCTTACCTGTCTGACCTGCATTTTGGCCTGACATGCATGATTGTCTGCCCTTCCTTAACTGCCTGCTTCCCTGACCTGACCTGTCTGACTTGCCTGCCGGCCCACCTGTCTACCTGTCTGGCTATCTGTCTGTCTGCCTTCTTGACCTATTCACTTGCCTGATCTGCCTGACCTTCCTGCATGCTTGATCTGCCTGATATATAATACCTATCTCACCTATATTATTGACCTGTCTGGCATGTTTGCCTGTATTCATGTATGTCTGTATGTCAACCTGTCAGCATGCCTGACTGTCTGACCAGCTGGCTGTCTAACGGACCTGTCTTACCAGCATGCCTGACCTCTCTGTACGTATGTCTGTCTATATGTCTGCCTTCATGCCAGTCTGTCTGTGTCTGCTAGTTTGACCAGTCTGACCTGCTGGTCTGTCTGACCTGCCATACCTACTTACCCTTTCTGTATGTATGTACGTCTGCCTTTCTCAATGTCTGTCTACCTGACTGCCCTGTCTGTCTTCCTGACCTGATTTCCAGCCTGCTTGCCTGTCAGTCTACCTTCCAGCCTGTCTGACTGACATACATAACCTGAGTGTGCGAACTGTTTCTTTTTGTTTAGTTAATAATTCCAAAATAAATATATTTTATACCACAGACATGCGAATGGATATAGTTCATACAAAAATATTCAAGCATAGAGCAACATTCAAATTTAGTAGAATTAAGTATACTCTAGGCAACACTGCAGGACGCCCTCTCTCCTCAATTTCTAGCTTGCCTTCCATTGTGTCTGCATTTATGGCACCATGCCTGCCACTATGTCATCATGTCTGTAACCTGAATAATTGTCTGCAACACTTGTATTTGTTTTATATGTACAATAATGTATGTTAGCCTTTCTCTCTTCTGGCCCTCCTAATGCCTGATTTCAGTACTGTATGCCTGTCTACCTCAAACTACATGCCAAACATACTTTACCTGTTTGCCAGTCTCTTTGACATGTCTGCCAGCCTAGCCTGTCTGTCTGTCTGCTTGTCCGCCTGAGCTGCCCGACAATCATATTTTCCTGTCTGACTTACACACCTTACCTCTTCGCCTGCCAGTCTGCCTGCCACACTCGCCTGACCTGCCCGAATGTCTGCCTGTCTGCATAAGAATGTCTCTCTGTCTGTCTGTCTGACATTCTGCCGGCTTGACCTGTCTGCCTGACTCTGCTGCCTGACCTGCCAGTTAGGACCTGATGCCTGGCTGTCTGTCTATCTGCTTGTCTGTCCCGTCTGCCTGCCTACCTGATTACCTTTGGTAGCCTGTCTGTCTGTCTGACTGACCTGCTTACAAGCCTGTCTGCATGTCTGCCTGATCATCCATACCTTTATGACAAGCCTGACTTGTCTGCTAGACTTGCTTGCCAGCCAGCCTGTCCAGCCTGACGTGCCTGTTTGCAAACTTTCCTGCCTATCTGCCTGCCCTACCTGTCTGCTGATCAGGCTGTTCATTTTATAATGAATTAAGGGTTATTATGACAATCCGTGAGCAATTCTGCTTTTAGGATAATTCCCTGACAGAATAGACATATCGATCTTAATCGGAAATAGTACATGTTCTTTATATCATAAAATGTTAAATGTTCACACGCGAACATGTTCACGTTTTTCGGAATCATTCATTTTAGATTTTTATACGAAAGTAAATATATCGCAATTCTCTGCGCTTCACAATTTTAATATTCCTATAAATCGCGGTCAAAATATTTACGCTTTTCATGCGGATGACCTATTGTTGTGCATGTCAGCAAAATTGTCGGGCGCTTTTCTAGCAGATCTGGCTTTTTACGTAAAAAACATTGCATCTTAACTGTCAATAGATGTGATTACGTCACATGAACATTAAAATTCAGATACGCGATTCGGATTTCGATTTTATTACAAACAAATATATATTTAAAATAGTTTGGTTTTGAAATGAATAAGTATAGTTTTAAAACTGTTAATATACTGATTGTAATATACACTCATGTATACTAAAATGTTGAATTATCTTTGCTTACTGGTATTGAATACAGTGTGTATGTAAATTATACAATACGACGGTCCGGTCGTGTCCATTACCGCGCAAATAGACATGGGTTTAAGAAGAACAATGTCTACTTTAATTAATACCGGAATAATTCATTTTGAAACACTTCATAAACTAGATTAACAGTTTAATATAACTGTAAAAATCATACTATAAAAAATAAGAAGAATTTATCGTAAAGCCGACCCACTTGCTACGCCCGCTTCTAAGTCTGATACTGCGTCATGTGTTAAGCTTTTCTTGAATGTGACGTACGCATGTTAAAATTTCCGTACGTAAAAGTTCAACTAACATTTTATTCAATAGTATATCATTGCCTGCTTTAGAATGATCCGAGTTGTAAAAAAAAACACACACACACACAACTTAATTTTATTTATAAAATGCGGGATTGTCGGAAAAGGCTGAATTGTTCATGTAATTGAATTTTTGGACGTGTGTTTGTAATTAGTCAAGTAGTAAGCATTAACGGCACGCCAACAAATACACCACGACGTCAACTCCAAAAGTAACGTCAAATTACGTCAGAGCGCCTATACAGTAGTCGTGTTTGACGTTGTAACGTAAACATATGTGTGTTTGCAAGATTTTAACAATATTACATCCTAAAAATTGAAAAACATAGCCTATATAGTGATAGAAATTTCGTTAGTTTTCAAAATGAGGCCAAATTCGGCCCTTAACTCATTTAGTAGTAGTTTGATGAAATGTCATTTATTTATTTTTAGCTTCTACGTCTTTTTGAATGTCATGTCGCATTTAATTATATATTGTTCTTATTAAGTAATTTGCAAAACAAGCAAAGTCAAATATTTATATGCAGATATCAATGCTTCATCAAACCATCATTTCTACTCGTGTAGTTATGATAGTTTACATATATCAGATGACCGTATATCCCGCACAAGTGTTTTCCCGTTTATAAACGTCCGATCCATATTGACAAACGATCAATAATCAAATTATCAAAAGTTTCTATAGATATACGTTAAAAGTGACTTCAAATTGAAACAATTGCACATACATTTTGGTCACCTTTTGCGTAACACACACGTTTTTACCTAATGAAACAACCTTTGTTGTATATAAAATATCAACCAACTTAATCATTTTAAGCGGGTAGAAATATTTTGAAGATAATTAAATACCCGCGAATAGGGAGTGCTATGTGGAAATGGACATTTATGTCATATTTACAAATATTGTTTTTAGTAAAATTGTTTAATTATATTGTAATATTTTAGCGATAAATCGAATGCATGTGGATTTATTAATAGAAAAGTATAATATTGTTTTATTTATATAAAGATGAATGTATAATACTGGATAACTGTTGGAAATAGAAGAATGTACACTATCACCAAATTGGATGTAACTGGATTCATCCCTTTTCGAAGAAGATTGAACACCAATGGATGAAAAAATGGTTTGTTATAACCATTGTTTTTTAGTATAAATAAATTGTATTCATAGTTTTATTAAACTATAAAACGTGATCGATTCCTCGCAAGTGTCTTTGTATTAATAGTTTACTGTTGTAATCAATTCAAAATACCATAATAAGTTATTTCTGTTGTCTTACTATACAAAACATGCACAAGCATGAACAGTAGTAAAGAACAGTAGCAAAGAATGAATGTTTATTGGATGATATTATGCATAATACAGCAGGGAGTATAACTCTTTCCTTTAAATAAAAAGCGTCTACGAGTACAAGATTTGCGTGCGAAAAATAACAAGAAAAAACATCACAAAACATACTCTATATGCATTAAAACAGATTGTTTTATTTTGAATATTCACCCCGCTCTATGGTAAACGTATGTTATTAATCTGAAGTTACTTAATAATTACGCTTTTGGTGAAAGGACTCAGTAAGAATCGAATAACAATGGCGGCAGGTATAATGGGGCTTTTAGTGAAATCACATGTTATTTTCTGTATGTTTTTGATCGAGAAAAACACGTTAACACAATTCAATTGCGCGTTAATTGTTAACGAACTTACAAATCTGAAACATGTACAGTTAGATTTAGATTGTCCCCGGTGCATCTATTATTACGAGTAATTTGACCTAATTTCGAATATTTACACTTAGTTCAATTTTGATGCTCTCCGACAGTAATAATCTGCTGTTTAAACTGATACTTGTTTTTTATTATAGGCAACGCGCATGACAACAGTTCTGAGGAGGAGCAGAGCGATATTGAAGGTTCGTCCAACGTTGAACAATATTAAGGATTGAAACTGTGAATGTCGATAATGTCAGGTGTCCACAATCACTTGTGATCGTAAAACGAAATCGAACACTACTCTCAATCTATTGATGTTTTTATTCAGAGTAAGACTGTATTACCTCCCTATAATGCTTACAATACATGTGTTCAACCAGAACCTTCAGCACTTCAAATCATACTTTTCATAATTCTACAGACAGAGAAACAGCCAGGCTGACAGACAGAAATAATGGCAGGCAGACAAACAGACATACATAAAGAAACACAAACATACAGACAGACAGACAGACAGAAAGAAAGACAGGCAGCCATACATACATACAAACAGACAGACACACATACATACAGACAGACAGAAAGAAAGACAGAAAGAAAGACAGAAAGAAAGACAGACAGTAAGACATACATACATACAGACAAATATATAGACAAACAGACAGTAAGGCATGCATATAACAAACATACTTTCATGTTGTAAAACAAATAGACAGACACACAGGCAGCCAGACTGACAGACTACATAAAGGCATACATGCAGTCAGACAAACAGATAGACACTGTAACAGTCAGACTGGCAGACAAACAGACAGATATGCAGGCAGTCAGACAAACACTCATACATACAAGCAATCATACAGGCAAACAAACAGACAGACACAGTAACATAAAGAAATGCAGACATGTTGGCTAATATGGTGCATACAAGCAGTCAGTCAGGCAGATAGGGTGGCAGACAGGTTGGCAGATTGACAGACAGTCTGGGTAGCAGACAGGTAGACAAGACAGTCAGTGTGACATACTTGTATCCATGTGTGTAAAATGCATGGATACAAGTTGTTAAATACTATAAACAACAAAAAGAACATGAATACATTTTACTGAAGGATATGTTAAATATGATTATGGTTTCTCTTAATGACTCCTAAAATGAAGTTTAACATGTAATGAAACACATTGACCACATTATTAATTATTATTAGTATTGTTTGTACTATTATTATTATTATTATTATTGTTATTATTATTATTATTATTATCATTATTATTATGATTATTATTGTTATTATTATTATTATTATTATTATTATTACTATTATCATTATTATTAGTAGTAATATTATTAGGATTTTTAAGATGATGATACATTTTCAAAACTAAGATCGCCTATTTCTACTTGCATAACAATTATTACGCTGTGTATTGTGATGAAAACAAATGACCAAAAGAGATAATCCCAGAGATAAATCCAAGTAAATCTAACTTTAATTTCTGCATGTATTATATTATCTGAAAAGAGGGAGGACAACTTCACAGGGGATACTATGTCTACATATTCCCAAGCAGCAGAACACTGTTGACAAATATAATGTTGCCTTAAGACGTGGCACCAAAAATGACACAAAATTATTATCTGCATGATTGCAATGTCTTCCTTTGTGCCACCATGCCTACACGTGTTTCACACAGTCTGTTATTCTACCATCCTGCCAAGCGTATTGTGTCACATCCAGCTAGGAAACATGTCTGTTACTGCAGTTGTCACCCTGCCTTCCATTCTGTCACACTGTCTGCCTTCTGTAACCCTGTCTCAGACAGCTAGGCAGTTCAGACAGACAGACAGACAGACAGGGAAGCATGCAGACAGTCTAACAAATAGGCAGGTTAGGATGGCTTCTCTGTCTGCCAGTCTGACAGGCCAACATGCCTGTCTGTATGTCTGACACTCTGCCTGACCTGCCTTAATATCTGTTCGACTGACCTGTCTGACTGCCTGTCTGCGATCTGTTTGCTTCTCTGACTTTCTGTCAGTCACAATGCTAGCTTGCCTGATATTTTTCCTGTCTGCCTGACTGACCTGTCTGCAATGCATTTCTGCTACATTTCTGTCTTCCAGACCTGGCTGTCCTCCAACCGTCCTGCCATTCTGCCTGATCAGCCTGTTTGTTTGAATTTCCTTACCTTTCTTACCAGCCTAGCCCCTATGCCTGACATGTCTGACCAGCCTGTCTGCCTCTTGAACTACTTCATGCCTGTCTGACTGCCAGTTTGACCTGGCTGAGTATGCCATTTGTTTTGCA
The DNA here is from genome assembly GCA_027627225.1 of Congeria kusceri. Lineage (NCBI taxonomy): Eukaryota > Metazoa > Mollusca > Bivalvia > Myida > Dreissenidae > Congeria > Congeria kusceri. The sequence goes on along the minus strand of CM051026.1, from coordinate 65,724,817 downwards.
TATAATTAATTTTCAAAATAAGTATACATGTATATTTCTAAAACAGACAATCGAATTGGCATCGGGCAGAACGAAAATGTTCAAGGACAGAACAACATTACAGGTGAGGATTGTTAAATATTATTTCAGCCACCCTGCATGAAACACTTCCTTTATTCCAGCCTGCCTTCCGCCATTTGTGGCACCATGCATGAACGTAACCAGCAATTTTGCACCCTGATTATTTGGCTTCCACACTTTTATAGGATTTGTACCTTAATATATGTTTGACTGCCTTAGTGCCATCCTTCCTACATCCCACTTTGTCAGCCTATCTCTCTCCTGACCTTCCTGATCTGCTTGTTTACCATACTGGCAAGAAAATATTCAAGGACATAACAACATTACACAATTCACTCCTGACGTTCCTGATCTTTCTGTTTACCATACTGGCACCCTGTCTGCTTCTCGACCAGAAAACCTGTCTGACCTGTTTGACTGTCTAACCGGTCTGTCTGTCTGAACTGTATGTCTACAATTCTGTCTGACTGACCTCTCAGCTGTCAGCCTGCTTGTCTGTCAGTCTGCACAGTTGCCAGTCTGCACGTCGTTTGGCCTGTCTGTCTGACCTGTCTATCTGACCTGTCTGACTAATCTGTCTGCCCGCCTGCCTGTCCGTTTGCCAGCATTCCTGACCCGCCTGCCTGCTTATTTGCCTGTCTGTCTGCTTTTCTACTTATGCGTCTGTTTGCCAGCCTAGTGCTTGACTGTCAGATTTGTCTGCCTGAACTTCCTGACCTTTATGTCTGCCTACCTGACCTTCATGACTTGTCTACCTGCCTGCATGTTAGCTTGCCTGTACGTCTGTGTGTTTGCATGCTTGCCAGCTAGTCTGCCAGCCTGTTTTCTTGTCTGTATGTCTGTCTGCCTAGCATGCCCACCCTTCTACCTGCCTGTTTGTTTCTTTGCCTTCCTGCCTAGCCTGTTTAACCTTTCTCATCTATCTGACCTGTCTTACCTGTATTTTGGTCTGACATGCATGACTGTCTGCCTTCCTGAACTGCCTGCTTCCCTGACCCTACCTGTCGGACTTGCCTGCCTGCCCACCTGTCCACCTGTCTGGCTATCTATCTGTCTGCCTTCGTGACCTGTTTCACTCGCCTGATCTGCCTGACATTCTGCATGCTTGATCTGCCTGATATATCATACCTATCTTACGTATATTATTGACCTGTCTGACATGCATGTTTGCCTTGATGCATGTATGCATGTATGTCTGTATGTCTGCCTGTCAATATGCCTGCCTGTCTGACCAGACTGTCTAACGGACCTGTCTTACCTGCATGCCTGACCTCTCTGTATGTATGTCTGTCTATTTGTCTGCCTTCATGCCAGTCTGTCTGTGTCTGCTAGTTTGACCAGTCTGACCTGCTGTTCTGTCTGACCTGCCCTACCAGCTTTCTGTATGTCTGCGCGTCTGCCTTTCTCAATGTCTGTCTGCGGGCCTTTTGCCTGTCTTCCTGACCTGATTTCCAGCCGGCTTGCCTGTCAGTCTGCCTTACACCTGTCTGACTGACCTACATAACCGGAGTGTGCGAATTGTTTTTGTTTTTTTTATAATTTATAATTCCAAAATAAATATATTTTATACCACAGCCATGCGAATTGATATACTGCATACGAAAATATTCAAGTATAGAGCAACATTCAAATTTAGTAGAATTAAGTATACTTTATGCCACCCTGCAGGACGCCCTCTCTCCTCTTGTTCTAGCTTGCCTTCCATTGTGTCTGCAATTATGGCACCATGCCTGCCACTATGTAAGCAAGTCTTTAACCTGAATAATTGTATGCAACACTTTAATGTTTTATTTGTACCATAATGTGTGTCTGGTAGTCTTTCTGTTGTCCTGCCTACATTCCACTATGTCAGCCTTTCTCTCTTCTGATCTTCCTGGTATGCCTGATTTCAGTACTGTCTTCCTGTATACCTCAAACTACATGCCAGACATACTTTACCTGTTTGTCTATCTGCATGTCTGCCTGATCTGTCATACCTTTATGACCAGCCTGACCTGTCTGCTGGACTTGACTGCCAGCCAGCCTGACCAGCCTGACCTGCCTGTCTGCAAACTTTCCTGCCTATCTGCCTGACCTTCCTGTCTGCTGACCACGCTGTTCATTTTGACCAGCCTTACCTACCTGTCCTGCCTGTCTTCTCTGACCTGTTTGGCAGCCTGTCTGTCTGACCTGCTTGTCTGCCTGACCTGCCTGCATTCATGTTTGCCTGTCTGCCTGACCTGCTTGTCTGCCTGACCTGCCTGTCTGCCTGACCTGCCTATTCACCTGACCTGCTTTTTTGCCTGTCTGTCAGTCTGCTTTTCTGTATGTCGGCTTGTCTGTCAGTATGTCTACCTGACATGTATGTCTGCCTTACCTGTCTATCCTTTCTGCCTGTCTGACTGACCCGTCTGCCCGTCTGCCTGTCTGTTAGATATGTCTGCTTGTCCATCTGCGCTTCATGACCAGCCTGTCTGCCTGTCTGACTAAAATGACTGACCTGTCTGCCTCTCTGTGCGTCATACCTGCCTGACCTACATGGCTGTCAACATGCATGTCTGCTTATATATATCTGTTAGTCGGTCTGTCTGCCTGACCTGTCTGCCTGTCTTACTGACTTGTTTGACTGACCTATCTTATAGATCTATGTGTACGTCTGTCTGACTGCCTCTCTGTCTGCCTGCATTTCTACCTGCCTGTCTGCCTGCCTGACTTACCTGCCTGCCTTTTTACCTTTTCTTAACTTACATTCACAGGTGTTCAGATACCGGTAAGTTTGTTTTTGTTTGTATTGAATGACCGACATTTTAGCTGTATCATATGTATCGTACATTCTTTTCACTAAGCTCAATTAAGCAAAACTCGTCGAAAAAATGTAAAAAAGAAGAACAATAATAATAATAAATAATAATAAATATGTAATATTGGCATAATTAAATTACAAATGGCATATTACCAGCACAATCGAAACAATAAAATGATATTAATATGTTTTAAAATGCAATCTTAGTTTTGAAATATATATTTATAATTTATGCAATACAATGTTTATTAATGGGGCAGCTACACAGATTTCGACTATGATAAGTATTTTTATAAAATTGGCGTTGTTCATTTTCTATGATACATTTTTTGTTCATATTTGAAAAGCATACTGCTCGTGCTTAGTTAGACGTTTGACATATATCTTTTTTTTCGAGATAATTGTGCTACCCGGTAAACACACCCTAGTTATTTTCTACACAAAAAGGCATACTAAATATCAGAATAACTGCGGGTATATTTTGCAACCAAAACAACATAACAGACAAGAAGTGTTCAAATATTCTTTTTTTGGAGAAATGTTTGTCAAACCCCAAAATGTGAAGCTGTCCCTTAAAGACTCGCCCAGGTGTGAAATGATTGTGTATGAATACATCATATATACTGCCTTTCTGTCTGACTGACCTGTTTACAAGCCTGTCTGCATGTCTGCCTGATCTGCCATACATGTACCTTTATGACAAGCCTGACCTGCCTACCGGACTTGCCCTTAACCTACCTTACCAGCTTGACCTGCCTGTCTGCAAACTTTCCTGTCTATCTGCCTGACATTCCTGTCTGCTGACAAGGCTGACCATCTTGATCAGCCTTACCTACCTGTCCTGCCTGACTTACCTGACCTGTTTGGCAGCCTCTCTGCCTGACCTGCCAAAATTGCCTGATCTACCTGCCTTCCTTTTTGCCTGTCTGCCTGACCTGTTTGTCTGCCTGACCTGCCTGTCTGCCTGACCTGCCTGATCACCTGACCTGCCTGTCTGCCTGTGTGCTTGTATGTCAGTCTGCTTGTCTGTCTGTCGTCTTGTCTGTCTGTCCCCTTTATCTGTCTCGCCTGTCTGACTGAACCTGTCAGACTGACCTGTCTGACTGAACCTGTCAGACTGACCTGTCAGCCCTGTCTGACTGACCCGTCTGCCTGTCTGTCAGATATGTCTGCCTGTCCACCTCAGCTTCATGACAAGCCTGTATGCCTGTCTGACTGACACGCCTGACCTGTCTGCCTCTCTGCGTGTCATGCCTGCCTGACCTGCATGTCTGCCAGCCTGCATGTCTGCTTATCTGTTAGTCAGTCTGTCTGCCTGACCTGCCTGCCTGTCTTATTGTCTTGTCTGGCTGACCTGTCTTACTGACCTATGTGTACGCCTATCAGGCCTGTCTGTCTGCCTGCCTTTCTACCTGTCTATCTGGTTACTTGACATGCCTGTCTGTCTTTTTACCATATTTATGTCTGAATGACTGTCTGTTTACCTCCCTAAGCTGCCTCACATGTCTGCCTGTCTGCCCCGCTCACGCTATATATACAACAGAACGGAAATGTTGAGGGTCAGAACAACATTCAATGTTAAATTATGTATAATTGCTGCCACTCTGCATTCGACCTTGTCTGATCCTTTCCATACTACATGTCTCCCTTTATGCAACTTTAACTGCCTGCTTTGTTTACATAGCGCCAAATTTGTTAATGTCTGTATTATTAAAGCACACTGCAATATATGTTGGATTGTTTGTAAACGATGTACTGGTATACAATGAAGAAAAATTAACATAAAGCGGTAGATACCTGTGTTTTGAACTCGACAATATAATAACATTTAATAGTTTAAGGATGTCAAAACAGTGGTTGATTTCGCTTCTTGTACCACGTCCTTGTAAGATTATGCATTCCAGATGTATGTGTATTACCTTGTAGATACTATTTCAGAGGATGGGGTTACTTTTCTCGAAAGAGAGCCACAGTCTATAAACAGCATGATCGGTAAATATTATCTCGTATTTAATTAATGTGGTAGTTTAGAAATTATTAAACGAATCGTTTGAATTGAAACCAATTATACAAATAAAGTATTATAACACCATTTTACCTGAACGGTAAATCAAAGTTTCCTGGGTATATTAACTTATTTCTTAACTTACATTTACAGGTGTTCAGATGCCGGGTAAGTGTGCATTTGTTTGTATCGACTGACCGATATTGGAGCCGTTTCAATAGTAACGTACATTCTTATCACAAAGCTTATTTCAGACAAACTTTAATTAACAATATTCACAATAAAATAAGAAAACGAATGTAATAATGATATAAAACATTTACAAATGGCATATTTTTAGCATAATCAAATCAAGTAAAATTATGTTTACACTTACCAAAATGAAGTATTAGTTTCAAAATATATATTCATTTTAATGCAATCTTCGTTAAGACGCGACGAGGTGTGAATTGATTTTGACTGCGTAACTCATGCATATATATGTATATAAATTATCAATTTATAATTTGACATATTGGTAAAATTATCCAATGAAAATGATGTACTAAATTCAGTAAAATGTTGTCCTGACATGTGTTACTATGCTTGAGCAATTAACATTCATAGGCTGGTAACATTACTCTGACAAGAAACATCGGATTATTTATAGCAGGTGTATCAACACGAGATGTAACCTGATAATGCTGGCTCAGAAGATAGTGCATGCTCAGAAGATAATGCAGGCTTCAATTGAGGAGGAGAGAGTGGGGTACGAAGTTTATGTAAGGATGGATTGAGTAAGGGTAAACAGACATAACATTAGGTAGCCCCCCTCCCCCCCATTCAACCTCTTCAACATAATTCTGTATTATCTTTTGAGCCAGCAATATCAGGGTACAGATCGTGATCAAATTATTATCTAACGTTTAACATCGGTTATGAAGTAACATTTAGTTCACTATAGTTTAGGTATGCATCATCCACGTGAACCACCTACGCGTAGTAGGTGATTCACGTGTTTTAAACAATTTCAACGAAAACAACCTAACTATTCAATCATCTCTCTTAAAAAGCGCTTTATAATTGTATCCATTTCAACAGATGATTACCATCAGGCTATCAACGAAACGATATGTTCAATATATTTTAATGTCAGTAGTGCATTTGCGCTCAGTTATATACAGTTGTCTTTTATATTTAGAATCTAATACAAAAGTTTGGATTCAATTGTCAATTCTTTTGTCTGGGAACATCAAATATATCTGAAAATATATTGTGTCCAAAACTAAAAAGTGTTTACATTCTAAATGTTTCACCTTAACATAAAATTATGTTTTATATATTCAACAGATGGTATGTAAACTAGGGGTGCAACAATACGGAAAAATCCTTATTGCAATATCTTGCAATACATTAAGCCCATATTGCAATACGTATTGAATACATATTGAATACATAACGACGAAATTAATAGACAATACAAGAACACCTATAATTTACATCTTATACACGTTTTTACTCAATTTTACTGTTTAGTATCTTAAGCACGGTAATACATGTAACTACATTAATAACAAGCAGATTATTTAAATGTCCAGTTGCCAAACTTCAAACATATCTTGAATAAGTGAATAGTATGCTATAATCACCAACATTCTTAATTTCTTATTGTAATCACATGATACAAAGGGAACTGCAGCAATTGAACTAAAGTGCATGATCTGGTACTGTAAACAGTTAACTATGTAACATAGTATTTAAATGTTACTCTTTCAGAAAAATAAGCATTTTTGATAATATATTCATTATATTTTGTTTGTGATGAATTCATACAATTTTTTATCAATAAAACATGTGCATTTAATAACCATGCATTAATTTTATTCCAATTTGAACAAACAATAAAATCCGTTACAAATACAGGTAACACCAGGCTGTTAAAACTAAGAATATTGACAGTGCCGAACTAGGCTATTGTCTAGCAGTTTGTAGTAAGTGTGTAACACACTGAGTGGTGTCCAAAAGCATCAATCAATACTACTGTACCTGAATTACGGTAAAACGCTTCATATACGTCATGGAAAAGGCTATGTGAAGACATGTGCTTGTGTTTCATTAATGTTTAATTATATTTTTGAGTCCAAGAAATTGACTAAGTATAAAAGGCATATATTGTTAGCTTTTTGTTTTTTTTCCCATCAATTAACGTATTTTTGTATCTGTTATATTTCCAGATTGCATGATGCAATGCGAATTACAAATGTTATCTATTAAATTTACACATATACTAAAAAAGGCCCTCCGCCTGATAAAACTATGATATTACCACAATTTATATAATACATTAGTAATTATTCTACTTTTTTTACCAGACAAACTCAACGCAATAGTATATTAATATATAGTACATGCTTAATTTTTGTATTGCCAACTTTGAATTGCAAGCCTTATAATTATATATCACATCAGAGCCTAACACTCATTACATGTTTGTACCTCATGTTATTATGTTTTCATGATCTGAGTGAACTAAAGAGTTTTGACTTGACTTGAACAACACAAGCACTGTCGATAGAGAATTCAGGATTTAAGTGATCTAGGGGAAATGTTAAGGGTGTCACAAAATCAGAATGTTGTTTTGCTGCTGTGGATACATTGGAGATTTAAATCGGGTGATGCAATAAACATGTATTGGAATTAAAATGGTAACTGTGTTATAAGGGGAAACTTATTGAATATGAACATGAATATTTACTTTCAAGCTGGATTAATGTGTTTCGTGTATAAGGTATCGTAATTACTAATTATTTTGTTAAATGGTGTTTTGTACATACAATTGTTGTTAGGTTTGCTGTACAACAATACCGTATCGCGATACGATATTGCAATTGCATGTATCGCGATATACCGATATACCGGTGTATCGTTGCACCCCTTATGTAAACTGAACTAGAAAGTCAGTGTAAAGTTCAATAAGTACAAGTACTAAAGATTTCTTCACTTATCAAGGATTTATCAAGGATTTTTAAATGGGTTCTATCACATAATTGGTGAAATTGTGTCTTGGTACGTAGTAGGAGCTTATACAATTACAATATGTATAATCTATGTATTTTCAGGCCAACACCTTGTAGTTCGTCGCTTTTACTCCGATCAAAGAGGTAACATCTTTTGTAATGAACCTTTCATTTAGTCAGTTACATTCATTTCATAATTTGTATGTCCTTATGTTTGTTTTAACAATTGTATTTGGATATTTGACCAGCGCTATATTGTTGCTAAGAACTTGTTTACACGTGTTCATTTGATCAGTTAGTGAAACTGATGTTGTGAGATATATTCTACTTTTTCAACCAAGCTAAAACAGCATTTACATGTGGTGATCCAATTGCTGCTTTTCTGGTCATGAAATGAAATAAGTGAAGGAAATTCAGAATGCAATGTCTTAGGCTATTAACAATAGCTGATTTGAGACCGTGACATTATGTGATGAAGGTTCATATTATATGTAATCCCACGTTGATAAGTATCCTGTAGGCAACCGAATATATTTGTGTACTTAATTGTTATACAATTCTGTATGTGTTATTAAAAAAATGTTTTCTATTGATCATAACGTTGCTTCGTCGCCCAATTGTTTACAGGTGCAGGGGTTCTTCCTAAGCCCGATCTGCCTAACGCAAGGTATGTTATATGACAAAGTGAAGGTAAAAGCAGGGTATTTCCTGTAATGTCCATGCCAATCATTTAAATGCGCCTGTTTGCTTCTTTCAATGAAATATTTACGAGTAAGGTTGCATATATTCATCTTTGGACAAACTTTTTAATTTAAATATATTTATCGGAACATATCAATTATGTTATTGTTCTTAATGAACGCTATATTTTCCTTATGGATTTTAAGTGATTTAAAACGACTTTATGAAACAAATTTAATGTCATATATGAAATATAATTTACGTAATAAATTATGAATGTTATTGTTGTAGTCAGCTTCAGCGAAAGTCGTTAAATAGGAGACGCTGATCTAGTCATGGAATAGAAGAATCGACCTGCCGTGTTATGCATGACTGTACTGGTTTAGGGTTTTATATGAGACTTTTACAGGGCGATCCTGTTTGTGTTAATTTAACGTGTTTACTTTATTTTATATTATTAATTTTCATTTAATATACAAATCTTTGAAACTTATGTTAAGATGAATGTTTGTCACATTTTTGTGGTAGTTAGCAGTATAAGGGAGACAAGCACACTTGTTAATTCGAAACTAGATGCTTTTCTGCAATAATTAATGTTTATGAATGCAGAGGTTTATAACAAAAATATAACGTTATAAAAATATTCAGATTCATTAGAAGTATTGTAAGTATACAGTACACAACTAGCTGTATAGTTTTGTTCTTTTCTTTTAAAATTAGTCTGAAAGCATTTTGGTAAAACATCTATCAACATAACTACGTTTGTTCTTAAAAATGTATACAGACAAAATAAAAGATCATGTAATTGTCACAAATTCACGTTTATATTTGTTGAAATGAAATGTAACTGAAATATTTCTACATCAGTATCAACGTTTATTAGTTCACCTCAGCACAAAGTGCTTTTTTGACCGTCTTTTGTCCGTCGTCCATCGTGCGTCGCCAGTCGTGTGCCGTGCGTCAACGTGTTCATTCAAACAAAATCTACTCCTTGGTAGATGTTCACCAAACTTCACAGGCATGATCCTTGGATAACATGCTTTCAAAATTGTTCAAACGTTATGGTCTGCTGCATATGTAAGTCACCAGAGCTACAAATATATTTAAAAAGTGTAAACTTTAAAAATCTCCTCTAAAACCACGAGGCTGAAAGATTTCATATTTGATGTTTGACGTCCTCGAGTAATCCACTACAAATAGTGTTCAATTGTTTCCCCTAAAATTAACTCTGGCCACGTTCCAGGCGTCACATGGCTTATATCGACTTGAATAGCAACATAACTTTTAAAATATTCTCCTCTGAAACCCAAAGGCCCGGAGGTTTCGTAATTGGTATGTAACATCGTTAATTCGTCCTCTTCAAAATTATTCAAAGTATGCCCCATGGGACACAATTAACCACGCCCTGTTGGTCATATGGTTTCAAAAGACTTGGCATGAAACATTGTATAGTGGTCCTCTACAAGAATGTTCAAATTACGCACCTGGGATAAAAAAGAAGCCACTCCCCGGGGTCACATGATTTCTGAAGACTTATCTGGCAAATGGACATTAACAATCTTCTCTTCTAAAGCCGCAAGCTCCAGAGGTTTCGCATTCGGTATGCCAATTTGTAAAGTGGTCCTGTAATCAGTGGCCACTCCCTGTTAGTCACATGGTTTAAAGATACTTAAATTGAAAATGATTTTTAAAATCTTCATCTCTGAAACCCAAATCCCCAGAATTGGTCCTTTTCAACTATTGTTCAAATTATGCCCCTGGGATAAATTTGCCACGCCCTGGGGGTCATATTGTTGCAGTAGACTTATATGGCAAGTTGGCTTTAAATATATTCTCCTCTTAAACCGCAAGGCCCAAAGTTTTCATATTTTGCGTGAAACATTGTATAGTGATCCTCTACAAATTCAAATTATGACCTGGGATGAAATTGGCAGTGCCCTGGTGGTCATATTGTTTCAAAAGACTAATATGGCAAGTTGGCTTTAAAAATCTTCTTCTGTGAAACCGCAAAGCCGTGAGGTTTCGTATTTGGTATGTAACTTTGTATAGTGGCTCTATACAAAGATAATTTAAATTATGACCCTGGGGTAAAATGTGGCCACGCTCTAGGAGTCACATGGTTAACATAGAGATAAATAACAAGATAACTTTAAAATCTTCTCTGTAACCGCAAGGTCCCGAGGTTTCGTAATTGGTATGCAACATGTAATTGTAGTCATCTACAAAGATTGTTCAAATTATGTCCCTGGGGTAAAATTGACCCGACCTGGGGTTATTTGGTTTTAATATACTTATATGGCAAGCGGTATTTAAAAATCTTCTCCTGTAAAACCGCAATGCCAAGAGGTTTCATATTCGGCGTGAAACATTGTATAGTGGTCCTCTACAAAGATTGTTCAAATTATGCCCCTGTGGTAAAAAGATGTCATGCCCCGAGGTCATAAGTTTTCCAAGACTTATTAGGCAGGTTGACTTTAAACATCTTCCTTGAAACTGCAAGGCCCAGAGTTTTAATATTTGGCATGTGACATGATAAAGCGGTCATATACAATGAGTGTTCAAATTATGCTCATGTGGTCAAACTGGCTATGTCCTGCGTGTCATATGGTTTATATCGGCTTTGCGTAAAGCGTTCCAAGGTGGTGACCCCATTTTTATTCATGTGTGTTGTGTTTGCTATGCGTTTTTGTGATGTGCTGTGTATTTGATGTTTTGGCAATTGGTCACTTGCCATAAATAAAGGACCTCGGGGTGCTAATAAGAGTCGCAACTGGAGTTTTGCTTGGTTTATATTTAAATGTAAATAGCAAATTGCGTGACTCCTTTTTCAACGCAATGTCCGGATCTTCATACACATGTACTCATGTGAGCGCTTGATGGCCATGTTACCCTCTTGTTATTATATGTGACTTTTGTATTACGACATATTGACATAATTTAAATTCCAAATCATTTACAAGAACACTTTACTTTATACAGACAGACAGTCATATCGAAAACATGTTTGTATTATCTCGTTATCACAGGCTGATTCAGCTGTAGTTGACTCCTTTTTGACAATAAAACGTTCTTTATTAAGGCAACTGATCAGTTGCTTCTATACCACAATAAACAAGTCAACAAACATGAGTTACCTTGAATTCACCATTTTGGAAGCTTTCTGTTGTTTGTAATTATTCTGGTATAAGAGGGTTGACACCATGTGGTAGTGTAATAACTTTAGTTTGAACTACTATCCTGTCTCGTTACATAGTATGAGTCGATTAAAATAAATTAAAGCCGCAGTCCATAAAATATGAGTCAATACATCTTCAAATTGTATTAGTTCTAATGAACTTTATTTGGCGATTATTCGACTGAAAACTTTGATTGTTATATACGGATGGCAATTTATAATGTATGTGTTCAAAAACGCTTGGTAGGAACTGAATATACACTAATGCACATGCTGATTTACTCCAGAGGCACCAGCAATCGCATGCAGATAACTTTATGATAAAATGTTGCTAAAACGGTATTATTTTACCGATTGCAATGCTGTTTTATGCATTTTGATCGGTAAGATGTCCTCTAGAAACGATTTCTGCAAAGTTTTATTGTTTTAATATTTCTGGACTGCGGCTTTAAACAGACAGTTGCGTATTATATTCATATCAGAATGCGATTAAACGCTAACCAGGAACATGCGAATATAGTAAAAAAATCACATCTGTGTCTAAATTTAACAATCAGTTAGCTCGGTATTGTTGGCCGAAATTATACAGAAAGACGTGCAGGAAAAAAAACGTCATCAAATGACTATAGAAGAGAACATGTGTTTGGTGAATAATTCGCAGATGTTGCTTCTTGAAGACTGAATAATTTGCACATATTAATGTTTATCATGTACCATGACCATGAGTACTTTTACACTAAGGTAAACCTACTTACTTACACACACTAAACAACAACATGACATAAAAGTCTATTGATAGCACACGTTGCGTATTGATTTCGAAATATGTTTTTAAAGGTGCAAATAGAGTTGAAATGCAATATATACCTGCATTTAGCTGTGCTGTTTGCTTAAGTTGTAATGATTTACAAATGGCCATAAAGTTGTGTTTTATACATGTCTTAACACAACAGGGGGTATACTTCTGGACACTATATTTGTCAGTGTGATGCAGTGATAAATTCATGGGTAAACAATAAACTCATATTAAAAGCTGAATTTGCATCAGTACTAATCAATCTTATCCGAATTGTATTACAATGCCAGATCAGTTTGATAGAACAGTTTATTATATTACTAGCAACACGTGCATATTTTAGAATGACGTGAAAACATATTGCGGACATGGCATTTTATATGAACAAATACATGGGGGCTGGTATTCAACTATAAAATATAGTACACAACATAAAAACATAAAACACAAAACAAACACCAAAGATAAAAGTATAGATATAGGGGTCATGGCCTTGTAAAGGTAAATGTAAAATATGTATAGTTTAAAGTTTATAAGGCATGTCGAGCCGGAATTAACGGCAAAACGCATTCATGTTAATAATAATTCACTAGGTAATGCATTAATCAATCATTCAATTGAGTTACTATTTATTAATAGAATATCCATGGCAACGAAAACCAACTTTCTTAGGTATATGTATGATGACATAGAGTAAGCAAGAATCATCGACAGATATTCCAAGCGTAAATTTTGCATTGAATTGTATATCTTGTAAATTTTTCTCACTAGAAACAAGCCTTTCAAATAAAGCATACACTTAGAAAACGCAAACACTAAAAAGTATAACCAAACCTCGTATAATACATTTGTATCAATGAATAATCAAAGTAAGTTGGATAGAAAATGTGCCAAGACACGCCAGTTCCACTGCTGTATTTTGATTGATCCCTGAATGCAAAAGTCACACAGTGTATGACCACCGTCAGCTGCAATTACAGTCTGGTATCGAACTCTAATAGAAACGGTGTACCGAACCCGGGACCTTTAAAATAAAAAATCTAATGCGCTAACCACTCGGCCATTCGGACTTATACACCTGGTTGTGTATTTTTGCGACGCTATGGAAGTGATACACGTGTTTTGCAAAATACCGATGAAAAACTTTACAAACGCTTAATATTTTCCATTCCGATCGAGGATTATCCATAAACGAAACGCTATTTCCAATATATTTCTTTTTGGAAAATATGACTATGTTGAAATAATGTATTGATAAAATAAGGCTAATGTTAGATTAGTTATATTTGCGATATTTGACGGATGCATGTTTTCCAATTGGTCACCGTGGGCATCTCATTCATTAGTTAAGCTGCATACATGAATGGTATTTGTCCTCTTTTAAAATCTGAGCTATTTACCAATCAAGAGATACAAGTCTTTCCTTTCCCACATTTTGTGCTTTGAAATGCTGTGACATATGTTATGTTTCTCCAATGCTGATTGTTTAATACCAATTAGTATTGATGATGTTCAGAACTGAGAATTGTATGTATTTATTTAATGCGTTGCTTTTGTAGCATTTATCTGAATGTTACACATTTGATATTCAACTGTTGTTTTTTTTCACATTGACGGCAAATCCGGCGCAAAAACTAGTCCGTGAATTTAGTGTTTAGCATACATTATATAAAATTGATTCAAAAAGTAGTGATACGCAGATTAAGTCCCGAAACTAATAGTAAAATTATTCATGTCCAATGATGATTTTCATCAATGCTTTTTGTGATTACTTTGAAATGCATGCAGAAGCATAATTGTCTTTAGCATAAATGTTCTGAAACTTAACATTTATTTAAATGGGAGTTAACTTATGCGGTCTTGTCAAACAACCCATTACATAGATTAAAGGATTGTCTTTTCTGAGCAAAAGTTCCCTACACAATATTCTAAAAAATGTCTTTAAAATTAATAAGTAAATTAGAAAAGTGTATTCTTGATAAGGTACAAATAGATGTTTATAATGTTTTTGAAATTACACCCATATGACTTCTCACTAGACATTCGCTTAATCAGCTATAAGCTTTCATCATACATATTTGGACAAAAATAATAAAACATTAAAACAAAAACCTCGCAACCAAAGTTACAGTTACCATAGTAACCCATGGTCTGCCTACCCGGCCCACACCATTTTAAATCAACTGCAACATGTTAATGTTAAAGAAATCTGTTGTTTTTTTTTAAGCTGAAAAACATTGACGTCTTTAACACATTGCTGTTACATGTGCATAGTGTTTAGTGTCAATGTTTGTGCTTGCTTTTTTTTTTTTTTTGCAATGGGTTCTGAAATAATTGAAAAACAAAGGGTTATAATACAGTTTTGTGATAGTACTGGCCATCCGCCATTGCATACGATACATCTTTTAGAGAAGTATTTTGGGGAATCCTCAGTTAAGAGAACAACTGTCTATACATGGTATAAACGTTGTCATGGTGGCAGAGAATTAACACACGATAATCCGAGACCTGCCCAGCCGACCATCAGAAGTCTAAAATTGCCTATTGTGAAAGAAATTGTTGGACGATGATCGTGTAATAACTGCTAGAGGAATATTGCTTCTTATGATAACCAGTGTTTTCATGATGTGTTCACCTCAAGGGTGCGAATATATGAGAAGTGCGTGGTGGCGTTTGGCCGATACTTCGAGAAAGAGTGACTTTTGAGTTGAGTAACGTCATGAGTTGTTGGCATCGACCTGGGCCGATCCTAGCTACATGTACATGTTCAACTTTTATTTGTGAACCCTTAATCGTATCATGTTGAAATTTTGGATGTTTATACAGAACTGATGTACATTTATTTCAGTATTTGTTTCATTATTATAGACCCATTACCTTCTATGATAAAGCGGTTGTCCGGGTATTAAATGAATATCCCTCGTATAATGTTAATAGGGATACTGATGAATATACAAAACATACGCATTGAAATCGGTAAAATAATGACGTTTTTGGTTACGCTTTATCGTACAATTATCTGTATGTGATAGCTGGTGATGCCTCAGGAGGAATTCAGAGTGTATATTCCGTACGTACCAAGCTTTTTCGAACATAAACGTTATAAAATGCCTTTCGTGAATAAGACAGAGTTTTAAAGTTGAATAAAAGCCATCAACGTTAATTAGAAACAGTGCCAATTTAAGATGTATATAATTATGTTCGAAGGACCGCGGCTTTAAATCTAATGAAACACACGCTATGAAACACAATGAGTAACTGACGAGATTTCGTATTCGTATTCGTAAAGTTCCACATTGTTTAAAGTCGCTTCTTTACATTTGTACGCGTTTTCCGGTATCCATATTCGTGTCCGCAACCGATGTTTTGTCATCAATATTTAAGAGCAGTAAACACTGGAATAAACATTGATTTTAGAACCGTGTCTTGCACTACTGTCTATCCGTTTATCACCGTGTGATCGATATTTGAATGTTGACACAAGGTATCAAATTACCTCAAGTTCAATACACATATTTCAATGCGGTTACTTAAAGCAGCGTTCGCAATGGTTACACAATTTATATAAATTGTAATTGCCTACTTATTACGCATACTAATACAACATTACGTAATAGTTAATTTTATAATCATGGTACACACAATATCATTTAACAAAATCCACAGAGCAAATTAGACGGGGTGTCATAATTTAGAATGCTCTATAAAAATAGCTATGAATTATCTTTTAACATTATGATACAAATTCGTTTACAATAGTAAAAACAGTCACAATTATGATGATTATGTAAAAAGAGCTTAAGTTTTAACACTTGTATAACATACATGTAGATGTAGTAAAAACTACAGGCAGTATACGTTAAATTTATGTCATTTTACTTTCTATGCAAGGATAATATGTACTATACATTGAATCGGTATTTTATCAGGGTTTTAAGGGTAATTTCCCTTTAAAAGGCAATACCTGTTAATGATATAGCAACAATGTATGTAACAATATACACATATGGTAACTTTTGTTGTAAATGTGTATGGGCACAATCACAATAAATAAAAACAACACTCTGAAGAAGGAAAGTTGACATGCAGTAGTGAATTTAACTAAAATGCTAGCTTTTATCAATGCAGTGTAGTTGTAGTTTTTTCAGGTGTTTCACATTTACTCTTGAGTATAATGCTTAAGGAAGATATTAAGCATGCACTCATATATGAATTCGTATTACAATAACAAATACCGTATCCACAGCAACTGTTCGGATTATATAAGGCAGCGAGGACAATATTTACATGAAAAACACATGTTTTTAAGTCATGTTCAATGTAAGGTTTTGACAATAGTTACGTGCATAATAAAACAAAGGAAAATGCCCGCATACGAAAATTAAAAGATAAAAAAATAGTTCAGCATAACACAAGTATTTGTTCTCTGTTCTACTAATACATGTTTCTTATACATCGTTTTTAATATAAAACCGAATTTCTGAAAATGTATACGTGTATGTGTTTGTTTAAGGTATTTACTATAAATTTATACGACATAATAATACAGCTTTTGAATTATTGTAACTGTTTACGTAAAAAAATATTATTTGCTCGGTAAGCCGACAACTACTCATCATATCTATAACACCGTGTTAAATCTATAATACTGCTAAGACCACAGCTGTCGCCAGCCGATCAATCAGATGCAAGAAAAAGTGTTGACTAAATCCAACACACTAGTAGTAAGGTGTTGGTATATGTAACTCCCGATTTCCTAGCGCGCAGGTAGCAGTGTTAAGGCCAAATAATCTCAGTTTTGAGTTTAATGTATACTGTTTTCAACAAAGGCAATGTAGTAGTAGTGATAGTAATAGTAGTAGTAGTACTAGTAGTAGTAGTAATAGTAGTAGTAGTAGAAGTAGTAGTAGTAGTAGTAGTAGTAGTAGTAGTAGAAGTAGTAGTAGTAGTAATATAAGTAGTAGTAGTAGTAGTAGTAGTAGTAGTAGTAATATAAGTAGTAGTAACTGTTGTTGTTGTTCTTTATGTTGTTTATGTTGTTGTTGTTGTTCATGTATGGTGTTGTTGTTCGTGTTGTTGTTGTTTGTGTTGTTCTTCGTGTTGTTCTTCGTGTTGTTGTTCGTGTTGTTGTTGTTTATATTGTTCTTCCTGTTGTTGTATGTGTTGTTTTTCGCATAATTGTTCGTGTTATAATTGTTTGTATTGTTCTTCGTGTTGTTGTTGATTATGTTATTTCTGGTGGTTTTGTTGTTGTTGTTCGTGTCGTCGTTCGTGTTGTTGTTGTTCATGTTGTTATTTGTATTGTTGTTGTGGTTATTGTTGTTGTTTTAGTTCTTGTTGTTGGTCGTGTTGTTGTTGTGCTTGCTTTTGTTGCTCGCGTTGTTTTTTCGGGTTGTTGTAGAAGTGGAGTAGCAATTGTGGAGGTTGTGGTGGTATTTTAAGTGCTATTAGTTGTTGAAGTAGTTGCGGTTGTTCTAATAACTATGATTAATTTTAATTATATTGCTTCAAAGAGCATGAATTTTCGAATATGAATTTTGTCTTAAATGCTAGAACATTGCTTGTCAAAAGTGGCAAAGAATTAAGCTTTTTGTTCGTGCACAGCGAGATTTTTATGGCATGTAACAATAATTATTGTCACATGCATTTCGATCCCTTAGTGCAACAAGATGCCATATGACTTTTTTATGTTTTCGAGAAAATCATATGTTAGTGTTTCTTTATGCTGAAATAAAAGCTATACTAGTAAAACTTTATATATTAGTTAAAATATGCAAGTACGCTTCTACAAGAAGTATGTACTGAATAACTTCATTAATTAGGTATTATTTAATTTATTGTGTTTCATTGTACTTTTTAGCACACAAGAAATTATAAAACGATCAGTGAAAAAAGATACCATTTGACACATGGCACCTTTTCGCCTTCACCATTTTTCAACAAATTATAATAATTTCAGGGGAAAAAGGGACCATATGACATATAGCACGTGTTTACCCTCACCATTCTGGTACTTTGATCAATGCAAAAGGTACCATTTGTCATTTGGTACCTTTCTGAACAATAAAAACCTTTCTTACCGACAGCAAGAAGGTGACATTTGTCATTTGGTACTTTGTTACTCTGAATATATATTTTATGAACTTTTACTGTTACAATTATTTATTTTGAATGGACATTATAGATGAAATAGTATATTGTAACCTATATACAATAAAGAAAAAATGAAGCAAAAGGATAAATTAACCCATTTATTTTCTTTTTTTGCGAACGTCTTTAAGTCTGTATACTTGACATGTTCATGATGTTTTATTAAATTTTACTTATTTCATTATTTCATGGTATTCCTGTCAGATCATAAATGTTTGAGAAACCATATGACTGTTCACTTAAGATCAGAAACATTGTCTTCTGATTCCATCGGCAGATATCATGTTGCTTTACATTCAGCCAGTTAAATCGGTGACCATTTGTGATATGTTTCAGGTTAACACAATTATTTTTAATAAAACTCTTTAAGTCTATTATGTGAATGCACTTCATTGGTATGACAAAATACAGCTGTTTTTCTGGTCATAGCCATGTTGAGATTTCAAAGGACCTTCGTTTGCCCTGAGTTTAATCACATACATGAAATAATACGTGCTTGTCTCATAATGAGTAAATTGTAAACATGTCGGAGCCCACCTTTCTTGAATAGAACAACCAACCAATGAACACGGAGTCATCAGCACTGCTTGTAAGTCTAATGTTGTATCTCATGCACATTTTTCTGGTTGCGCTGGCTGCTTTGAGGGCGGAATTAGAAACATTCCGAGTGTTTTGCGCAGAAATAGCCTCAGTAATAGCTATGTCTGTCCTGTCTGTTGTGATGTCCTCTTTTGTCAAAGGTTACCTTGTGTTGAGGTCGTGCGTAGGTGTGTTGATCATGTTTTTGAGACGCTGCCATATTCTTCATTAATCCCTTTATGCATTGCATAAGCCACAACATGCGTTGTAGTTTCGCTCTAATTTAATTATGCGGTGGATTTGTTTTAAGTGTTGTCATAATTGATTGACTCAGCCGGTTCAATCTTTGCAATAGACCATTCTATTTCCTGCAATTTAATAAAGAAAGAGGAAAATATTACTTATTTGCGTAACTGAATAATCATTATTTCATAGCCATATATATAGTTGATATTGCTTAAAATCAGTAATCGTCTAATTATGTATTTAAATTGAAATTATACCTTCATTAAATGCTAATTTAATTACACAAACAACCATACATATAACTGATTATTTTGTCTACATTATTATTCACTGAAATTCACAATCAGGGTCACATATGAATAAATGGTGCATGCCAATTCTCTTGAAAACAATAATTTAATGATGACAATAATTATTGTAAATAAGAAAAAACAATACTTACAGCTTATATTTTTTCCATAATTTGAAATATTCATAAAATATTAACCGAACATCACCATTTGTTTATCCTGCTAGTGAATGCTACAATACAAATCCTTATAAAAAAATTAAACATCTCCCTGTTTTATAAATTCACAAAACACCGTGTTAACTGGCCCATTATCAACAAGATAACAAACAAAATAGTATGCTAAGCACTGAGAAACTGGACACCTTGTTATCAGTCCTTTAAGCACCCGGGATGTGTATTCACTGTTGATGATTAGTTCAAAGATGCCATATAAACATGTTCTTATGTTATGATTCATTCAAATAAAATGTGTTACTTTAATAAGAGCAAAAGGTGCCATTTGCTTCAAAGATCTGTATCATCAGTACAAAGAACTAATAAAAACAGTTAATGCAAAAAAGAGCCGTGTGTCGAATGGTACATTTTTCCATTAATATTATTATGGTTTATCATTTGGTACCGTTTTGTTTTGTTAAATTTTGGTACAAAAAATTAATATATATATATAATCAATTTTTATATTTTGTCAGTATAAGAACTCATATTAGTGTATCAAAATAAGTGAAACAGTCGAATTTTGTAAAAATGTCAGTTGGCACCTTTTTGCACTAACATTTATAAAGGTCGCCTGTGAATGTTTTCTAGTACGTTAAACCAAACAGTTATAATATGTGGTCTAAGTCGGATAGACCCTCTCGTAAACTTTAGTTGAAATGTAAACCCTCGCTAACGCTCGGGTATGAATAAAACAGACATTGTAAATAATAGAGCAGTCATGTGACATTAAACACTAGTGATTGTATTGTGTTGTTTAGGTAAAATTCGAATAATGTAGCAATTAAGCGCATGCATGTGAATAGAAACACCGTTCTGCGGGAAATTATTTACTTATGGTAAAAGGTTAATGACTGAATACGTATCGGTTTTGCGACAGAGCGAATCGTATAGGACTATTAAGATCAAGAATGTATTGTTTCCAATATTAGAATTATCGAGCATACGGTGTATTGATTCCATATTGTTAAACCTGTAGTCTCCCGGTTTATGCTTTTTTAAACGTCGTTTAAATGTTTACCTACCATAACATGTTTGTGAATAAATTAATAACGCTTTTCTAATGGAGCACTCAATGTGATTAACACCAAAAGAATTCGGTGGTTTACAGTCACAATAGGACACAACCTATTTACTTCGACGTTTTAATATGAAATATTCTACCGGAATAATCTATATATTTTAGGTTGGACAAATTAAATGTAACGAGCTAAACATGTTATTTGGCTATTCTAATAAGCGAGGAATAAAACATTACTTCAACTATAAAGTATGTTTTCGAAGATGATGTGGCCAAAGGACTGTGAGGCCGAACGATCGTACCTGAATTAACCATACATGACGGGGTGGACAACCAAAGATATAACATAGTATAATAATAATAATAAACTTCCATTAAACAAGTATACCAATATAAATTGTGTGTTTCGGAGAAGACGAGATAAGCGGTTCAAACCAGGAATGACTATTGAGTTATGGGAAACCAAGTTATGGATTTAAGCGACAAACTCCCTAGCGGAAATCGGATTTAGAAATTGTAGCTATTACACTTTCTTTTGTATTTTACTTGAAGAAAATGTGTAACTTTTATCATTATGCTGTATAAACTAACTTATTCAACAGTAAATAAATCAGTTTAATAAAAAAAAGTTTTATAGATAGAACACATGCAACTTTCTTATCCGAAAACAATATGGAGGGTAAACTGGAGACATTTTGCCGGGCTTTAAAGAAACTGATTGCCTTTCATTATATTGTTTATTTAGATATATGTATTGTATAATTTATATTAAATGAACATGTACAGTACGGATTATTCAAACAATATTTCAATTATTTATTCACTGTATACAAAATTCTCGTGTTTTAAATATATACATAGTTTTGTGATTGTTTTCACTTTACTCTTAGTTGTAGTAATCCACTAACTAAACCTTGCATGTGATAATTTAACTCCCTGATTTAAATCAGTTACACTGGTCAGTTTCGTTTAAATATGCAGGTGAATTTGATGAGGTTTACCAGAACGACCATGGCCAAGGACAGACTGATGATGAAGGTGAGGCGGTAATTTCCCAATTGTCTCTTCCACAAAGGTTGGCATATGTCTCATAACTTCACTGATTAACAGTTTACTTAGATTTTCGCCTGATTACGTCTTAGTTAACAAATAAGATTACACGATGCAATGCCTATGATACAATTTCCATCAATGAATTATATCGCAGAAATAGTATTTGTGACTGTAAAGATATTACAAATGAGAAAATTCTTATATAAACATACAAGGATCAAGTAATACAGACAAACTGAAAATGCGTTGATATTCAAAAGAATGCAATATTTACCAATGATTTATTAACCAATGTTTAATCCAAATTGGAATGAATCCTTGAACTGCACTGTCAGAACCTGCCAGCAGCGTGCATGCCTGTGACATTATTCTTGTTTTTACAATCAACAGAGGCTTCCTTTGGAGTTGAAGCATCTAACGTTCCAAGAGGGAGTCTCAATTCGTCAGCTTGCAACAGCCATACATCTGATGAGCTGCCATCCCAGACATGGCGCAATTTTAGCATACGATAGAAAACGATAATGCCTCCGACGCTGGGCATACGTCCAACATACTGTTGGATCCATGTTTGGTAGATGATGAAACTGTTCGCAACGCGAGTTACAATACCAGATCATCATTTACAGAAGCCAGCGATCTAGAAGAAGATGCTGAGATGGATTTGTTTGGTCATTGTAATGACATTTGCAGAGCTGAATACAGCCTGTCCAATGCCTTTGGTAAAGACATTCTTGTTCACGACATACATCTTTCGATAAGTGTTATTGCAGGTCTGGTGCTTGTTTAATTTTGAACTAATTTTGAAATAAAACTTTGATTTCTAATTTAAACAGGAGCCATAAACTGGGTTGACACGTTCAATAAACTGCACAAGCCATTAACGTTGCATATTGAAAATAATTGTAATCTATATATAGCTACTACTGCTACCATTGATGGAAATATACATCAACATTTATTATAGTTGTGTATTTTAGTGCGTTATACACAAGACACATGTTAATGAAGGTAAATTTGAATTATACAAAATTAACAAACATATACAATGATTTTAAGGCATATTTGTAGACCCTTAGATATTGCTACTGGTAACTTAATTGGGTATTTTGCTTCTATTTGTATATATTGATATAAGCATATGCATGATGCGGGCAAATCATCATGAAATATAACTACTATATTTATGCAATGCAATCTTTTTTAATTGTTCCTTGGGCTTTCTTTAAACACAATGTAATAATAACATCAGTTAATATGCGCAGAGAAACTCTCTGTTGTTTGAAGTAACATGATTATGTGCTACAATGCAGCATTCAGCAATCAGTTACTTTTTATCCAATGATTTGTTCTCCTTATTATTGCGATAGGTTTTGCGTGAGATTTACCTATTATAGTTGTGTACACACATAACAGTTATGTAAATAATTCTAAATCTAAAAACTTTAGCAATACTCTCAATTGTTTATCAATATGTATTTTGACAATATAACAATATGATTAACATCAACGTGTTCAAGTATACATAGATGTAAATAAACGTTTACATTATACAATACGTTTTACTTGACATAAGTCTATAAAATACATTACCATTTCCAATTTTAGTTTAGAAGAGCTGGAAAGAATGGGAATGAATCGAGTTTGTTCCATTGAAGAACAACAGCGTGTGCAATTTGTTGTCACAGGTTTGGTATTAGTTGATCTTGAACAGTGATTAGTTTTATTTTAGTATATTAATTTTAAGTAAGCCATTGATATATTCATGTTACAATTTGGGCAACCGAACGTTGAGAAACAAAAGTGTATTTACTTTTGTTTTAGTAGGTTTTTCTACAGAATATAATTTATAATATAGCCTTTACTTGATTGTTTTTTGTTTAACAATCAGGGGGCTTACCAGTTTTCCTTGCATCGCTTTATTGAAAACGTTAAAAATCTTCTTGTCTGACACTGCTGATTGGATTTCACAATAATTACACATATGTTCCTTGGGTGACTTTTTAGCAATTTTCTTCAAATTAGTTAGATTCGTTAAAAACATGGCCACTATGGGTTGGGGCAGTTTTTCTGATATAGATGTATAGAAAAGTTTGTAACATTATATAGTGGTCCTCTGCAAAATTACTACCCGGGCAAAAAGTGACCAATCCCCGGTTGTCAAAAGGTTTATATTGACTAAAATATTTTCCTCTGAAACAGCAAGGTCCAGTGCTTTCGTATTCGATATATAACACAATATGATGGTCCTCTACAAATATTGTTCAAATAATTCACCCTTGATACAATTGACCACGCCCTTCAATATACTTATAATGCTAGTGGATTTAAATAGTTTCTCTTCTGAAACCGCAAAGCCGAAAGTTTTTTATATTTGGCATGAAGCATTGTATAATGGCCCTCTACAAGTAATGTTCATGTTATGCACCTTGGTAAAAGGATGTCACGTTCCGGTGTCACGTGTTTTCTTAAGACTTGAATAGCAAACTCGTTTTAAACATCTTCTCTGAATTCGCAAGACCCGTGGGTTTTGAAATCGGTATATAACTTTTTAAAATGGTTCTATGTCACAAAGACTGTTCAAATTATGCCCCTGGGGTAAAAAGTGACCACGCCCCGGGGCTCTCTTGGTTTATATAGACTTAATTAGTAAACTGATTTTAAGAATCTTCTCCTGTGCAACCGCAATGCCCCGATGTATTCGGAATGTTCATCGTACATTGTTCTAATTATGCCCCAGGCGTAAAAAGAATCCACGGCCCGGCGTCACATTGTGCTCTACAGACTTATGTTGCATGTGGACTTTAAAATCATCTGCTCTGAACGCACGAATCTAAGAGGTTTCGTATTTATAATGTAGCATTGCATAGTGCTCGTCTACACAGTTTATTCAAATTATACCTTTTGGGTAAAAAGTGACTAAAATTACGTTAAACTTATTATCATCTGAATGCTCAAAGCCTAGAGATTTCGTTATTGCTATATAACAATGTAAATTGGTCATCCACAAAGATTGTTCAAATGATGCCTCTGTGTTATAATTTGCCACGCACTTGGGGTCATATTGTTTAAATAGACGTATACATTTATTTACAAGTGGGTATTATAATCTTATCCCCTGAGACCGCAAGGCCCATAGGTAATATATTTTGCGTGAAACAATGTATAGTGGTCCTCAACAAACACTGTTATGGCCCTGTGGTCAAAAGAAGCCATGCCGCAGGGTAACAGTGTTTCTAATGAGTTATATGGCAAATGGGCTTTATAAATCTTCTTCTCTGAAACCGCAATGCCCAGAGGTTTCATATTTGACATGAATCATTGTGTAGTGGTCCTCTACAACGATTGTTCAAATTATGCCCCAAGGGTTAAAAGAAGGCACGCCTGGGGATTGCAGGTTTTCTGTAGACTTATATGGCAAGTTTACTTTAAAAATCTTCTCCATTGGAACCGCTAGGCCCAGATGTTTTCTATTAGGTATGTGGTTATTCAATATACAATAGACATACAGTCCATGAGTATACATGAAATAGTTTAATACATATATATATAAAAATGAATGCATAACGGTAATTGTACAATAGTAATGCTCGGCTGAAATAAGCATACATAAATTACAAAAGGTTTAGTATACAAGCACATATATTAATGTAACAACATTATATAAATGATGTTATAATAAACAACATCATACTGTTAATTTAAGTATACAGAAAAAAACCAACATGAAGTGCGAGAGGTCAAGTGTGAAAACTTGTAATATTAATCGTAATAATATTCGCACAGTTTCTTTGAATACATGCTTTATGAACATAAAAGGCTACGTTTCTGTTTTTAACTTTATTGAAAGATTGCATTAATTCTATAGATTTTGGTACTTTTGGTATATTCCATTAATTGTGCTAAATATACAATTTCCTAATATCATTATAATTATAGTGAACATTATAAAAAGAAATGGAATTTGTCTTCATTGAAATGTTTCTTCTTTCTTGGAATTCAACTCTCATATCTGTTTTATGTTTCCTATCCTTTGTATTTCAAGTAATACATGTAATTAAATTGTTAATTAAAGTGCAACTGAATTACACGCAATGTAAATAGATTCAGATATCAAAGGCAATTTTGCCAGTTCATGTATAACAGTATTAGAAAGTGAAAATTAAAAATGCATTTAATTTCGATTTTATACTGAAGTTATGTGTTTGGAATTTATGTATTAACACTTTTATTTATTATCGCAATACTTTAAGGGTGATTAAATATTGAACTCCTGATATATTTTTTGCAATGAGCACGCTGTTAACAAGTCAGTGAGTTTGTGGAGTTAATCATTAATAATATAGCGTTAACATAAGATGAAAATGGAGAAGTGTTTTTGTTAGTTAGCATCAACCAAAGTACCTGATCAGACAAATAATAAACGATAGTTGGCTTACAAATAAAATAATACACTTCACAAAGTAACTATTGTTGAGTAAATGAAAACGATTAAAACTATAATTATGCCGAGAAAAAAAACTTGAACAAGGGAATAGAAGGGAATAGAATAGTAATCACAGTGTAGTAAAATACAAGAAAGGGACCATTGCTAACAAAAATCGTTTGAATGAGAAAGTAATCTTGGATTGGATAATTAAATAATCATATAATCTCCTTTTGCAGGGAGTTATACTCTATATCAGCAGAATAAACACAAACTAAAAAGAAGAATACAGAATCTAAGAAATACAAAAAATTGATTCCTATGAACATGAAATGTTAAGTATAAATTAAACAGTGAACGTTATATTTAAAGCATTTCCCAACATTGCCAATTGTTAACTTCTTATTTTAAACTAGATGTAAGGCATACTTTAATTTTAATCAGTCAAATTATTCTTGTCTGAAAATAGCACAAAATCTTTAAGAACTTTGTATATATATAAGATAATATTTTGGCAAAATGTGAATAAACAAATACGAATATAAATATTTGGAGTTTAGTCTACAAGAGCCCATCGCCGCAAATCCCAAACCAAAGTACATAGTTACCATTTCTTTGAATGTTGGCTTTGTCCATTAAACATAACAAAATGTTTATCTTTAACATTTTTAGAATCGATAACGGTTGCCGTTTCGCTCAAAAATATATATTAATACTTAATACAGTTTAAAAGCACTCGTTAGCTACCTGAACACGAAGACTATAAAACATTATTGTCAGAAACCACTGGTTGGATTTTGAAATACTTTCACAGAAATATTTCGTGGGTTAAGCTCTATCAAAATACTTTAAATTATTTTGAAACGTTAAAAAACATGATCGCCGGGGACCAAAGCGTTTTCACTTATATGGCTTTATTGAAAATAAACAACTAAACAACACTTCATGTCAATAACTACTGCTTGGATATCGAAATACGTTCACATAAATATTCTGTCGGTAGCCATCTACCTAAATACTTAATTAAACACATGGCAGTCATGGAGGGGGGCCTTATGTGGCAATACTGAAAACTTTAAAACACTTCTTGTCAGTAACTAATGGTTGGATTTCAAAATAAGTTAACAGAAATGTTCATTGGGTGGTCTCCTACCAAAATACTAAAATTATTGTGACGCGTTAAACCACATGACTCACAAGTCATCATTGTATGGCTATATTGAAAATTAAAAAAATTCGAAATAATATCACAGAATTCTTCATTGGGTGACCCTCTATCAAAATACTTCAAACGTATTGTGATACGTTGAAAAACATTGTTCCCTGGAGGCGGGGCCGTTTTCCTTGTATGGCTATATTACAACAATTAAAAATCTTCTTGTCAGTGACCATTGGTTTGATTTCGAAATATTTTCACAGAAATGTTCCGTTGTCGGCTCCTCTACCAAAATACCTCAAATTATTTTGATACGTTAAAAAACAAGGTCGCCAGGTGTTTGTGCCCTTTTCCCTATATGGGTATATTTGAAACTTCAAACACTTCTTGTCAAAAACCACTGGTTGGATTTCGAAATAATTACACAATACTGTTCCTAGTGTAGTCCTCTACCTAAATACATATACTTTAAATTATTTTAATTGTTTTTAAAACATGGCGCCGAGCGGGCGTGGTATTTTTTCCTAATATACCTGTTTGTTTTTTTAAATTAAAAATATTTGTCTCTGAAACCATTGGTTGGATTTGGAAATAACTTCACAGAGATGTTACTTTGGTGATCCAAATACCAATACCTTTTATTAATTATTAATGTTTAAATAACAAACATGGCCGCCTGTGGCTTTATTAAAAACTATAATCTTCATTAATGTGCCATTCCGATTCAATAAACTCATGTGAGCGACCAAATGCCATGTTAGCCCTCTTGTTTATTTGAAGGCGCCAGTTTTTAAATAGCAACATACTGTTACTTATAGGAAAGGAATGCTTTAAACATGGATACAAACCACAGCTTGCACAACACTAATTAAGCAATAGCATTGTAGCACAAACATTATAATCCATGATATTTAAATCAGAAGCAAAAGTACTCATATTATGAGTGTATTAAATATTCCATACATTATGACACAATAACACGATCAAAATAGGTAAAATGCGTGTAATAATATGTATATAATACCCGATGGAAACATTGAAACTATTGCGAAATTTCCTTTAAACTGACTTTTGATTGCAATCCAAGTTCTCGGTATATGTATATTGGGAATCTTGGTAATTTACCTTGGTTGATCATTACATGGTGAGCCCCCAACGTACAATTGAGCATGTTTTTGATCCAAAACTGTTCACTTTAGGATTAAATAAAGCATTTGTTAGTTAGAGCTTGAGAGACAAATTGTTAACACATATGCATAGACACGTTTTTAATTTAACTGACTGAAATAGAAAACAGAACTTGCTTAAATGTATTTCAAAGTTTTATATCTTAAATTAATGGTTATGGTTTAAGTTATCTGATACTCATGTTAATTGACTTTTCAGCAAGCGTAGTCATAATGGCTTTGGATCAAATATAAACCGGCAGTTATCAAGGTTGTGATTTGATTGTTGTTAGAACATGAAACATGATAAAATTCTCTCAGATGTACATGATGCAGTAATATATATATATTTTAAATAACCATTAACTTCTAATATGTAGATCTTTTTCTAGCTCTGTCCTTCCATATTGTTTTAACAATACATCATTGCACTATAGACACAAGCATAAAGCAAATGTTAGTTATGACTTAAATAATAAATACAGGGCACATAGATCAGCATGATTGCCACACAAAAATTACCAAGAAAAGTGGCTTAAAATTTCATATGGACACAGTGAAACCTGATACATCGAATGCCTTTGTTAGTCTTATATGACCGTACTAACGATACAACCTTTATACGTTCCCTTATTATAAAATCGAAATGACCACAACACATTAATAAACACCAGGAACTATGATTATTCTCTAGCAGATCAACTGCTTAAAACAAGTGTTAATTATGCCAAACAACATTTTCCCATACACAGAAAATGGTCCCATTAAAAGTTCAGGTCTATCAAATATTTTGCATCCCATTTTATGTTCCGTTGAGCTTTTAACAACCTCAGACGCTAAACATACTCGTAATTGCGTTCTTCAGAACAAAACTTTATGACTCATCTTCTTGGACTGATAAGTAAAATACATAATGTTGTTTTGTAATCAACTTGTTAGGTTGTTGTTTTCAGTTTTGGAACTGCCAATGCCAAATCAAGTTTATCGCCGGTATGTGTGTCTTTAGTTTTTTTACCATTTTGATAACGCCACTAATGACCATAGCTTTGAATAATGGGCATTAAGCTGTTAAATGTATTCCTCTCCTTTTGATCAAGTGTTTTTAAATATCGTGCAATTTTAAATTCTGTACCAGTCATATACGCATACCATTGCTGTGCAGAAAGCTGGATGGGTTTGATTTAAACAAATGCTTTAATGGGACGCTTGTTAGAAAGCATTACTCTTGCAGTAAGAAAGTCCATACTTGAATCACTGTCTTTAAAAGTACGTGTTTGCATAAGAGACTGTGGTGGAAATAAGCAGTATGTGGTATTAATCGGTGATATTTAGGCATCAATTTAAGGACAAATAAATGAGCACACTATTAATATAGGCTATTTGAAAAAAGGATAAATGTAAATATGTGCAATAAAGTTCAAATATTTTAATAATTTCATAAGAAAACTATTGTTATATCTGTCATGTTTATCAGAGAGCCCTAATAAATACACCCCATTTATGTTGCTGCTGTTTTTTCAGGCAAAGCCATGTCGATGAAAATTAGGTACGTAGTTCAAACGGATGCAATGTCTTAACATATGATCCGACAAAGATGTTATGTTGTGTTTGTCTGCCATTTGTATCCTCTGTACTAAACATTGACAGGTTCTTAATCGTTGAGCATATAGTGTATATTTAGTAAATCAGTTATTTTAATATATATGTGACTCTAACTCTTTATTGAAAGTTATTTTACGCTAGTTTGAAAATATACTTTTTCTGTCCATACAGGTTTGTTTCCTTAGACCTAAACTGTCAAGTAACTGTAGGCTTTCTTGTGCTAGGAGCAGACAGAAAACAACTGGAAAAATATGTCCACTCTCGTGCCTTCACGTGTCTCTAGAGTTTTATTTATCTTATATTTCATTGTCTCAAAAGCTGAGTACATAGGAAATTGACATTTGTATAGATTATGCAGGCCATGCATAAAGAGAACAACACTATATTTCTTTCATAAAGATGTTAATACTGCAAAAAACTAGAATTTTATTTGAAGTTCGTATTTGAGTATATATAATTAAGAAGTTTATACTGAAAAAGGAATATAATGAATTCCATTATGTAAATTACTTAACACAAAACACCATCATGTATTTTATTACTTACATCCCATTTTAAAATAACGTCACATTAATTTAAATTAATGTTTATCATATATCATTCACCAATGTGTTCATAATATAAATTGTGTTCATTTGTACAGCAATGTGTTCAGTTAAAATAATATTTATTTCAATACTTTATACGTATCTTTTAAACTCAGTAATTTACATGTTCATGTATTTTACTTTATATTATATTTCAAAAGTACGTATGGTGTTTATCAACTAATGTGGAGGTTGTCTCAATTAAGTGCCCTTTACACATTTTCGTTCATTGTATTTTAGTATTCTGTAGTTCTCATATAGGAGACAACAATATGCAGATTTAATGAAGTTGTCTTCCACTAGTATATATAACTCTCAATAAGTGAAATTCATTTTTCATTGTTTAGACGTATAAATTTACTGATTGACTCGGCTGTTGTAGGTTTAAAACAGCATTTTTGTAAGTGTCGTTGTACACAACCAGTGCACTATTCATTATATCAATTGCTGAAAACATGTGTTTTCTTGTTGGTATTTATGTACACAAGAACAGTGTAAGGGAAGTAAATCTTAATGTCTCAAAAACCTGACAATGTACAAAATATTTTTATTTTATTTTAGCATGCAAAGTGAGAAAATCTACATACAGTACCGAATAGCGTTTTGTATTAAGTATTATATAATATACTTATATGTTTTGAGACGAACACATATGGATAGCTTGTTTACTTATTGCAAATTATTGTATGTGGGCGTAATCACAAATGTTTTCCTTTCAGAAATGTGGAATTTTAGTATGGCATTGATTAATGTGCTATATTTTTTGCTTGACTGTATCTGCAATTGGAATTCTAATGTGTGTTTTATTCGTAGTTTAAAATTATACGAAATCGGAACTGCAATGTTTTTATTCATTGTTTGAATAAAAATACAAATGGAATTACAACGGAATTACAATGTTTGTTTCATGCATTGTCTGATTTCACAGACAAATGGTCAAGTGTAATATTAAGTAAATCTAGTAGTTCAATGCATGTTTATTGCTGGTTGAGCAGACTTTTAAAAATAATAAAACAAATGTAATAATCAAATTAGCTTTTGTGGTTTTGGGAATTTCTTTTAATTACGTCCACTAAACTTTACAACACATATCAGTAATTGCCACAAAAATACTCATCCGCAGGTAAGTATTAAAACATAATTTAGAAACGTTATATGAAAATAATATGAATGTTTAACTAAACACAACAAGCATAATTACAAAATTCACACATTAACTAATTGTGTAATGATAGTAATGAACGTTATCACGAATACAATGCACATGTTCTAGTACTATACTTCAATTACACTGCTCGACTCTTCATTTATAAACGGTATAAACTAGTTTGTTTCATTGTAATTCACGAGTTAAACCTCTAACAAACATAATTATCTGCACTTGGTGTCATTCCATCGGTATAATTGCAGAAAGCTTGCTGGACGTTGGTTGACAAAATGAGTTCGACACATAAAACCATAGCAAAACTCCACGTGTAACAAGTCCAGTTTGGATGCATCGAGCATGCACTGTACAGCAATCAAATTTCTGTATAAAAATATGATTTCTTAGACTGCTTATTAGCATCGCTCATCTAGATGTGCGTTATCCACGTACGTTCTAATGAAGCTCTTGGTAAAAGGGTGCACTCTTCTGGTAAGCATTAAATTAAGTACGTTGGTCATAAAAGCGACTATTAAGAAATTAATAATGTTTAGTTAGAACATAAAAGTCATGTGTAAAGATTGGTGCGGTCCTATGAATACTGTGAGTTAATTTCAATTACTAATTTTTAAAAGAAGTATTGCATCTGGAATATTGTGGAATTTTTAGAACAGTGCCCGTGCTTCAAATGTGTATGGTGAATAAAACGCCATGGTGTTTAAAAAGAGCGCGTTATTACTATTTCAAGATCAATAACTCGGGTAGTATTGTAAATTGATTAACATATCGAATTATCGTTCCCGCGATCACATCGGCAGCGTCATCTCCTCTAGATATGATTAAGGATAGGTGTAAATTAGAGTAACAATATACAACCGGTTATTTGGGGTAAATGGTAAATTATCAGGTTACGTCTTTGTGTACAAAGTTATACCTTACCCATAATATCAATATAGTGTACGTTCTATTTATAGCCTCCGTTACGACCGTCAACGATAAAATAAACCTTTTCTGAAATGATGGCATTCGGTTATTATTCATTGCACCGTTCATGCCTATATATACTATATAAATTAGAACTGGCTTAAACTTCTTACTTCACACCGTAAGATATGTTTTACCTTCAGTTAAGCTAACTGTAAGACCTCATGTATGGATTTCAAGTCGGAAATTTGATATATCGCAAATGAAATGAGCTTACTGTTTACACCTTTCAGCAGTTTTTTGTCAACAGACAAAATGGCGTGGTACTAGATTTGATATCTAAAAATAGTGTTTCTACTTGTCAACTGTTTAAACATAATTTTCAACTAACCATTGTAAAATCAGATTTTGGCTACTCCTGTAAAATTCTTAAATTGTAAAACGTCATTTTGCATCTAAAAGGCGATAAGTTAGTGCTACAATTAAAGTAACAAAACACATGAGTGAACAGGTTAACTTCATTTACTAAACAAACAAATTAATAGAACATTCCATTCGAAATCATAATCATTTTCAACATCTCTGTAACTAATACAGATATTCAATTTAAACTTGCGTGCATCAACTCCATATCTCTATATCTACTACAGAAATTCAACTGATACTTCACACATGCCTTCAGGGTCATTATATTATGTCACTGGCCAAAAAGCATAACTGTAACCAGCAATTTAGCAGAATTATGCCCCTTTTTGTTTTTAAAAATGTCACGTTAAGTGTTCGTGCTAGAGAAATTTCAGGTTAAGGTTTGCGTGCAACAAGAACATATCTCTGCTACTACTACAGGTGGTCAATTGAAACTTGACACATGTGTTCGGAGTCATTATGTGAGTGTGTGTAAATGTGACAAGAATTTTAGCAGAATTGTTCCCCTTGTAATTTTTTGAAATTCATATTAAAGTTTGAGAGCAACAACCCAATATCTCTATAAATACTACAGATATTTTTTTTCAACTTCAAACATGTCTTCATGGTCATAAAATAAGGTCACTGACAAGGGCACATAGCTGTGACCTGCAATTTAGCAGAATTATGCCCCTTATTGTACTTAAACATTCATGTTGAAGTGTGCGTGCAACAACTCGTTAACGGATTAAGCAATTGTAATGAAACTTCATTCATAGCTTATAGCGAGGCCGGACTTGGGATTGCATATAGGGTGGTGGGGTCAAGTTCAAGGTCACTTTATTAAAAATAGAAAAACGGTTTCCTCTCAATAGCTTGAAAATGCATTGGGGTATTTTAATGAAACTTCATACATAGATACCTTATGTTGAGACCTTGCTTTGAATTGCATATGGCTGGGGTCAAAATCAAGGTCACTGTTACCAAAAATATAAAAACAAATTATCTGCTCAATAACTTGAGAACGCATTGAGATATTTTCACGAAACTCCACACATAGATACCTAATATCTAAACCTCGCTTGGGATTACGTATGGGGTGGGTGGGGTCAAGGTCAAGGTCACCATTACTTAAATAGACAAACAGTTTCAGTTTCGAAGATTTTGGTTTTCGTGGAATTTTTACGTTTCTTGTTTGTATTGATAAAGGCCCATAACTATGAAAAAGCGGTTGAATAGTCGAGCGCGCTGTCCTGAGACAGCTCTTGTTATTTATATTGTTAAGGAAGGAGTTGTTTGTCTATAGGAAGTATCACAATTTAGTGTTTTGAGAACATAGGTATATGCACAAATAATCCTCTTGGAGCACTATACATGTATACACCAAATTTTTTTGATAAAAACTTATGATCAGGAAGCGTTTCTGGTGGTTGATAAATGAAAGTGCATACAAAAACAAGCACGTATTCCTTCAAAATAGTGATAAAGTATCGTCCTATTCCTGTATAGAAACAACTGATGATGTACATCAAGATTGAGATGTTAAAGCCCACAGAATAACAAGATGAAAAATCAGTACTTGTACATCTATATTGACAATGTTTACAACAATTTGAATATTAACCGTGCTTCCCACTTAAGAACGATTGATAAAGGCACTATATTAGACTATGTTTTGACCAAATGTTCAGTATTGAAAAACATGAGCAAATCATATTTGCATAAACGCAGTTATAAAAAGCATATTATCAACGAGCAAATACATATCAAATTTCAAGTGTCTGTCGATATCGGTATTTAAATATTGATTAGCCAACGTTCAATATAATTATATTTGAACGCTTTAACTTAAAGCTACTTTTGCGGTACGGTCAATTTCCAACAGAATTTATGCTTTAAAAGAAAAAAGGTCCGTATAAATATTTTAGAACAAGATAACGGTTTAGCTGCAAGTAAGAGCATTCCTGTGATCAATATGGCGGCTTTTACAATTGGAATATTATAAGAAACGTTCTGGCGTATTACGCATGTCATTCGAAATACTTAACCATATTTGTTACTATTTTAAAGGTTATACATTCACGTCTGCTGGTAATATGTAAGGGAAAAATACATTCATGTGTATTAGTGTAGCATAATATCAATTTCTAAAGTATGCAAGATTAAATAACGCAACGGAGGAAATAAGTTTTTAAGATTGATAAACACAACACAGGGCATACACGTAGTTATAAAGCGGAATGTTTAAATAGTAATGTAATTTTTAATACTCAGCCGTTCGTACAATGTCTACAAGGGATAATAAGTATATCAGCATCGGCTAACTTATTAAGGGTAAAGCAGTACACAGACATAAAAATAAACGCCAATTTGGATCTATTTGCAATCTAATTGCAATTGACGGGTGCAAGACTAAAGATTTAACTAGACAGACAAACGATAATTCTAATAATGAAAACAGTGTGTATGGTTTTACATGTAAACAACACTGTATTAGTATAAACTATGTTATGCCTATCACTCATTATATTAATAAAACAACCGTTTTAACATGGTGACTTTATAAAATATTTCGTGTCAATAGATTTTAAAAGCTATACAGGTAGATTGGACGTTGATCATTGTATCTGATACTTACTGAGTTACTTGTATTACATATCCGAATGGGTGTTATCTAAAAGTTAATTTAACTAAAATCGAACGATGTTGTATGTGATTTTTTAAATATATCCATTGGATTGAAAATCTTACAGAATGTCAGAGTACCAATCAGATAGCTACTTAGGGTTTCATTCTTATTTCTTTTTGTATTGGTTGTGTAACAGTTGAGGGATTATGTAATGTTGTGGTGAACAAGTAGGAACGTGTTATTTATTTGTTTATAACTACTGGTAGTCAGGGATATTGACTGACGTGACCTGCAATAGCATGGTACTACACGTCGTATTAATTGCACGAATAAGTAATATATGTGTAGGGAAAATAAATGTTGTCAGAAAGTATCATGTCGTGAGTTTATTATTTGGTTTGAAAACAATTAATTTTAATCATAATACATTTACCCATGTACAGTATGGGTTGAACAGAAGAATGAACACTACCAAGCAGTGGATGCAATGGATACTTCAGGATGAAAATTCTTTGCCGAAGATGGTTTGACGTCCATCAGATGAATGAAATGGATTGGTATAGACTTTGTTGTTAATACTTTATTATTTATGTGGGCAGTTGCTTATTAACAAATGATATCGTTTCTCGAAATATACATATAGGAATAATGGAACTGCATAGACCAGGAGAGAAACCCTTATTACCATCACCAGTTGTTGTTTATTTGCAACTGATTTTTTTTCCTTTCAAATTACTGTTAAAAGTTCATAATCATCGCATGTAAATATATATACTCATTTTCTGTGTAAACATGGCTAAAAATGATAAACAGGTAATCAGACGTTAATAACGGGAAATGCAAATCATATTGGTAGCGGGTTATAAATAGAACAGGGGAGATAACGCTTTTGAGTTTTCTCTTATAGCCCTTAAGTGCTCTTTTAACCACATTGGCGTTATAATGATGGCAAATAGTGGTAAGTGTCATTGTTTATTCTTTAATGCATTTCATGTTTAATACATAATTGACTTGACAAATGATAATTCTTAAGGAATAATTGATTTGTTAATGAAGTATTATTATGACTTAATGGAAAAAATGCATGTACCAGCTCCGGCATTGAAATTTAATGTTGTTGTCAACACGTTAAAACAATGTTTCAAATGCAAGTAATAAAGCAATTTTAGAGACATTACCAGGACAGAAACCCGTATTAACATCCGCTGTCGTTTATTTGAGGAAATCGACCAGTTGCCTATAAAATACAGAACATTACGCACAAGACAACATAAAACATTAAAATGATAGAATCTGGGTCACCACCTTAGAAAATAATCAACACTCACTTCAAGCCTGTTAAATAATCAATACTGACGTGTAACTAGACCCATTTAAGATCATTCATCACGTATTTATCTCTTTATGAAATAATGACGGCGTGTACGTCCTTGATAGGGATCCACCTTCAACAGAAAGAAGGATAATTAAATATCATACACACTCAGATGTGCTCAGACACTTGCTACATAAAGGTATATATTTTATGTAAATCATCACAAACAACATAGGTATAACTTCAATGTATGTATACTTACTACGAAATCCATAAATCACCACCAAAAACATACTTATGGCATACATACTGCAAAGTCTTGTTTGCTTTTTTGAAAAAAAAAATCTTGACAACAAGTGTATTTTTCAAGAAGCAGACAAGTAAGTACTATATAATTTGTTGAATACTGTTATATACACATACACAATCGGATATCATAACGCAGAATAAAACGACAACATGAAACGGAATCAGTTATACCAGAAGAGTATAATATCAACACTTTACATGGCTAATACATACATACTACCTAAACTAAAGTAACATCTTAGTTTACAATCACATGTGTTCAGACACCTGCCACATTTAATTTAATATTGTATTAAAATTATCATTTACAACATAGATATTACATATATGTATGTGTACATACTTTTTCACAACCATATATCACAACCAAAAACATAGTTATAGCATACATACCACAAAGTCTTCTTGTGTATTTAAAAATGTATATGATGGCAGCAAGTGTATTTTCCAAGAAGCAGTCACATAAAAAATACATATAATTTGCATATTAATTTATATTCAAGAATTATAAACAATCAGATATTTTTTATAAAAAAAGCACTACAACCTGAACTTGAATCAGTTATACCAACAGAGTATCATATCAACAATTTACAAGAAAAGATTATACATGCTTCCTAAAGTAACCTTTTATTTTACAGTCACATGTGTTCAGACACCTGCAACATATATATAAGTTCATATTGTCTATAATCATCAACAACAAAATTAGTATTACTTATATGTACTTGTTTAAACTACTCATTCTATAAATCACCAACATCAACATAGTGAAAGCATACATCTACAAAATCATTATAGGCATTTTTAAAAGACAAGTATATATTGGCAACAAATGTATTCTTCAAGGAAAAGGCAAAAATAAATGACTATATTATTTTAATAATAATTATTTTTTAACCTTACATATAAGTATATACTCTAATACACAATAACACAGCGGCATGAATTAGAATCAGTTATACATGCAGATTATAACATCAACAATTTACAAGGAAAGGATATTCATACTTCCTTAACTAGCATCTTTTTAAAAATCACATATTTTCAGAAACCTGCTACATTATCATGTAAGTAAGTGTTAGACCACAACACAAGTATTGTAAGTATGTGTCTGTTCATACTAGACACTCTATAAATCACCACTAACAACATAGTGATGGCATACATACTAGATATACCTGTTAGATATTAAAAATAATCCAAGTATATATTGGTAACAAGTGTATTCCTTAAGGAAAAGAAAAATATAATATACATATATAATTTGCATAATAATCAACATTTTAGCATCATACATAATCATATACATGTATATTATGATACAAAATAACACAACGCAATGAATTGAACTCAGTTATACATGAAGAATACAATATCAACAATTGACAAGAAAAGTGTATTCATGCTTTCTAACGAGCCGTCTTAATTTACAATCTCAAACGTTCAGACAGCTGCTACAGATATGTATAAATTGTATGCAAATCACCAATAACATCATTTTTTTCAAAACATTTAATACATATACAATACATGAAATGCATCGATGCAAAAAGAACAAAAAATAAAATGAGCACGCTACTTTAAATCAAATTGGCAAGTATCAATATACAAAAAAACAAAATTGTAGAAGCCAAAATAAAAACAGAATAAAATGAACAAACCATTTTACTTATATTAATTAAATGAGTTCATCAACATATGCATAGCTAATTTTGCCCTAGTATCAATATTTGTTTTTCTTAAATACACTGCATTTAAATACACTATTGTTTTTGGATTGCGAAAAAATAATCAGTAGGGTAAAGCAGTTGTATAAAAATGTGATTAATTGGATTAGAGAACATTATTCTGCAAACACATAATAATGCACAAAGTATAAATAATATATACAAAGCAGTACATATCTTGTATGCTCAGAACAAAGGTGTCTTCACCAATTTAATAGAGGAATACAATCTAAGTAATACATGTATTGTGCATGCATAATTATATCAATATGTTACAATGGCACTTGTGTTGTGAAGAAAACAATTTTCTGCAAACACATCAAAATTTACAAAATATAAAATATATACACAATGCAGTATATTTCTTGTATGCTCAAATATTATGCATTCACATACAAATTCACAAAATATAAATAATATTGTGTATGCTCAGAAAATAATAGTGTCTACACCAATTTAATTGAGGAATGCCATCTAAGTTATACTTTTTGAAAGTGCATGCTTCTATCAATATGTGGTGCAATGTTATAATTGTACTTGTATTGCTTTGTGTAATGACAATTATTATGTATGCACATACAAATACACAAAACACATACATTATATATACATACACGCTATTAGAAGAGTGTTGGATAAATATGAAGTGTATCATGCAAGACTTAGCAACAGATGAGCGCGAGGCATGCTGAGTCTGTACACGGGATTTATTATGTTGGATGTTCAAAAAGCATTTCATGCAGTAGTTCGTAATATACAATGTGGAAAATTTTAAAAATAAAAAATACTGATTGGGTCTTGTTTTTCTTCATTTTTAGATAACAAATTAAAAGTTTAAACGATGTCCCCCTCTGATTTAAAACGTGTTACTCTTGAAGTCCACTAGGGTAGTGTTTTTATGCCCCCAAAATGATGGGGGTTGGGAGGGCACATAGAGTTTAACCTGTCCGTGGGTATGTACGTATGTATGTATGTACCTATGTCCGGATTCTTGACGGGGCAATAACTTTGTCCAGCATTGGTCAAACTTAAAGGTCAAAGGTCAAATACAAGAATGTAAGCCTTTTATCACTGTCTGGAGCATAATTTTGTCCAGCCTCGAAGGAATTTCTAAAATCTTGGCACAAGTGTTGAGTATAGTGAGACGGTATCTCGCGCGCAAGTACCAAGCCTCTAGGTCCAATTTCAAGGTCACATTTGAAGGTCAAAGGTCGAATATAAGAATTTAAGCCATAGACACTGTCCGGAACATACTTTTGTCTAGCATGGAAGGAATGTCAAGCAACTTGACACAAGTGTTAAACATGGTGAGTCGGTGTGTCGCGCGCAATAACCAAGTATCTAGGTCCAAGGTCAAGGTCACACTTAAAGTTCAAATTTGAAATATATGTCATAGACCATGTCCGGCGCATATATTGTCCAGCATGGAAGGAATTTCAGATAACTTAGCCCAAGTGTAGGAAATGGTGAGACAGTGTGTCGCGCATAAGAACCAGGTCCCTAGATCCAAGTTCAAGGTCACACTTAAAGGTCAAAGTTCAAATATAAGAATTTAAGTCATAGACCATGTCCGGTGCATATATTGTCCA
Source organism: Congeria kusceri (assembly GCA_027627225.1). NCBI lineage: Eukaryota > Metazoa > Mollusca > Bivalvia > Myida > Dreissenidae > Congeria > Congeria kusceri. The sequence goes on along the minus strand of CM051026.1, from coordinate 65,683,789 downwards.
GCAGGGAAGGAATTTCAAATAACGTAGCACAAGTGTTGAAAATGGTGAGAAAGTGTGTCGCGCACAAGAACCAGGTTCTTAGGTCCAAGGTCAAGGTCACATATAGAGGTCAAATGTCAAATATAAGAATTTAAGCAATATATCCAGTTTGGAGCATTATTTTGCCAAGCATGAAAGAATTTCAAATACCTTGGCACAAGTGTTGAGCATGGTCAGACGATGTGTCGCGTGTAATAACCAGGTCCCTAGGTCCAAGGCCAAGGTCACACTTAACGGTCAAACGTCCAATATAAGAATTTAAGTCATATACCATTTCCGGAGCATAATATTGTCCAGCATGGAAGGAATTTCAAACAAATTAGCACAATTGTTGAGCATGGTGAGACAGTGTGTCGCGCGCAAGAAACAGGCCCATAGATCCAAGGTCAAGGTGACACTTAAAGGTCAGATATAAGACTTTAAGTCATAGACACTCTCCGGAGCATACTATTATCCAGCATGGAAGAAATTTCAAATAACTTGGAGCAAGTGTTGAGCATGGTGAGACGGTGTGTTGCGCGCAAGAACAAGGTCTCTAGGTCCAAGGACAAGGTCATACTTAAAGGTTAAATGTCAAATATAAGAATTTAAGCCTTCTTTCCATGTCTGGATCATAATTTTGTCTAGCATGAAAGGAATTTAATATAACTTGTCACAAGTGTTGAGCATGGTGAGACGGTGTAGCATGCAAGAACCAGGTTCCTAGGTCCAAGGTCAAGTTAACACTTAAAGGTCAAAGGTCCAATATAAGAATTTAAGCCGTAGACCCTGTCCGGAGCATAATTTTGTATAGCATTGGAAATAATTTCAAATAACTTGGCACAAGTGTTGACCATGGTATGACGGTGTGTTGCGCGCAAGAACCAGGCCCCTAGGTCCAAGATCAACGTCACACTTAAAGGTCAAAGGTCAAATATAAGAATTTAAGCCATAAATACTGTCTGAAGCATAATTGTGTCCAGCAGGGAAAGATTTCAAACTAACTTGGGAGAAGAGCTAACCATGGCGTGTCGGTGTGTTGCTCGCAAGAACCAGGTCCCTTTGTATCATGTCAAAGTCACACTAAAAGGCAAAAGGTCAAATATAAGAATTTAAGCAATATACAATTTCCACAGCATAATGTTTTCCATCAGGGAAGGAGCTTCAAACAACTTGGCATAAGTGATAAGCATTATGCGGTGGTGTCGCATGCAAGAATCAGGTGCCTTGGTCCAAGGTCGAGGTCACACGTTAAGGTCAAGTGTATGTATATATGTTAAGATCCTTGTCCAGGCAATAATTCTGCCCAGAATTGCAGGATTTTTAAAGGATTTTCAACTTGGCAGAAGTGATAACCGTTATAAGACGATGTGTCTAAGGTTAAGGTCACACTTTAGGTCTAAGGTCAAGTATAGGAATTAAGTCCATGGATTCTGTCTGGAACATAATTGTCCGGCATAAATACTTGTCTAATTACTAAGCATTATGAGACGGAATATGGCGTTCAAGAACCAGTTCTGTGACTGAAAGGTCAAGGTCATTAATGAAGGTCAAAGGTCAAATTTACCAGAGCATAATATTGTCATGCATGCAGGGATTTTCAGATAAATTGGCAGAAATGATCACAATCACCCGATAATGTGTTGCATGCACGAACCTGACTTGTCAAATTAGTAACTTACTTTCCTTTATTCATGAGTGTGCAAAGCATAATTAAAAAAAAAAAATGCATTGTGTTGATTTCGCACAGAATGATTTAAGATAGCAAGAGAATGTGAAACATAAAAGAACCATAACTCATAATTGCCTCACAGATTTAATTACTACCCTTTATTGATTTTTTTGTTAGGACTAAAACTATTTTGTGATATCCAAATTACTTCACAGAATAATAGAATACATTAGCAGAAAGTACACTATACAAGTACAATTCTCCTTTTGCAAAATAATGTTTATGCATACAAACAAAGCGTCGCCATGTGGAATTGGCTGCATAGGTGGGGGCATCTGTGTCTGTGGACAAATTTATAGTTTTATACTACTTCTGTTTTATGCTACGCTAATGATATCTGAGTATAAGCATTGATCCTGATTGTAAATAAGTTGTATATGCAGATGAAAGTTCTTTTATTTTCGCATAGAAATC